>CM046333.1:38089227-38836626 GCA_025403435.1 Artocarpus heterophyllus | reverse complement strand
CTTAGGGGAATAACGGGTGTCACATCCACATTCAATGGAGTATCACTCAACTCATTGAAACCCAGATGGGCTCATTTGGTCACCTTCCAATCATTCCAAGGGTGTTCCAGTGAGGGGACATCAATCTGCAAGTCCTCACCCATTTGATTCCTATATAGTGCGTTCTAAGACTTTTGACCCAAAGGAGCACCCTTGCCTCCTCTATTTTACTTTTTAGGATATTCGTGTCCAATGACGTAACTGCCGCTCTCTTTATGTCTCACAATTCCTCTATAACTAATCATTATTTATAGAGTAAGTTTTCCTAACCATGCTTCTTAAGTTACAAAAGATGTGTCAAATCATTACGTTCCTCGTTGTATAATACAAGATGAGTTTCACGTCATCGTGTTTTGGTATAATCTTATACATTCAAAATATCATATATATATATATATTGCAATGTAAAACAATCAAATTTTAATTCATCAAAACCTCACAAAAGATGAGTAATAGAATCCCTACCTCTTCGATAATTTCTAGCTTACAAAATCAAATTCACCACGTAAAATCCAAATATGTCGTTATCTTAAAACGCATAAAATAATCATACTTTAATTTAAATCTTAATTTTTAATTATATAAATTTATCATTTATTTATTTATTTTGGTGTACCATAGTTATTAATGTACTAAAATTGTGAATATCAATTTTTTTGAATTTAATTTTAGTAAATTATAAAATAACAATAAAATAAAAATATACGAATTTTATTTTGGTACAAAATATGTTAAAATGAAATTTTAAAATAAATAATATGATTTTAAAATATTTAGAAGTAAAATAATTAAAAAGTTGGATATTTATTAAAATAAAATTATTTTAAATTACAAACTTTATAGAAAACTATTTATTATTTCCAAAATATAAGTAATCAAATAATTATCATTGTCCTAGTGGTTTGGTTTCCTTTATTCATTCTTGAGGTTGGGGGTTCAAACCTTTCTTTTTTGAAAATGACATGTCGTTTTTAAGAAAATGATACCTAGTTTTTATAAGAAAAATGACATGCAGTTTCTGAAAAATGACATATAGTACACAAATGAAAGATTAAATTTGTTAACAAGATTCTAACCTTGAATTATAACTAGATGGAGGCTTGAAATGACTCCAAAATAACTTCAAATATGGCTGGGGACTACAGTTGTCTTGGCTGCAAAGATAGCTTTGTGCTCTATATTCTTATGCAGAATTTTAAAGTGAGAAAGAGAAAGAGTGAGGGATGAAGGGAGTTGATCTGAATAAAAAGAGGGTTGTCTAATTGAGTGATAATTTGGGGAGGCAAGATTGATTGGAGTGGGTGGGGAATTAGGTATTGAATGTCTCCTTTGGAGACATTTTGTAAGAAAATGCCAAAGTGGCATTTTCGTATATAAATGGAACTTCAAAGGGCAATTTGGTAATTAATTAATTATTTATTTTTAAAACACAAAGAAATTTCAAATGCAACAAAATTTTAAATTATCACGTTTTATATAGTAATTTTACAAAATCATTCCGTTACAATAACAGGCGTTACATGTAGAAATAAAAAAAAAAAACAAAAAAAATCTTTCTCAGATAAAAAAAACAAGATTTTCTTCTTCTTCCTTCACCTATGGTTCAACTTTTTAGACCCAAGAAAATTAAAAAAAAATCCAACATGTTTTTATATAATTCAAACTGGAAGAGAAAACCCATAACTTATCTCCTTCCTCACCTCTAATCTGTCGGGCATCACATGTTTGAGGGATGAGCTAGGCCGACGTTCGTGGTTAAGGGACGAGCTGGGTCATCGACCATGGTTGGGGGCAGAGTGGGTCATGACTAGCTGGGTTGCTAAAAGGAGGGGTTGTTTTTGGGGTGGAGGGCGTGGGTTTGGGTGAGAGAAGAAGAAGAAGAAGAAGGAGTAGTCAGGTCTGGTATTTGAACTAATTTTGATTTTAACGTTTTTGTTTGATCTGATTTGATTTTGATAAAGTATTTGATTTGATTTTGATTTTGATATGATTTTGTCTTTGTTTTGCTTTTTTAACGTTTTAATATCTTTTTGTATTTTGTTTTATTTTTGTTAAAAATGTAATAAACAATTGTTATTTTACTAAAACACCTTTGAAAATTAGTCACGTGTACAGCACGTGATTGTTGAATTCACGGACGCCAGTTAAATTTATCCTTCTACACCTTTCTTCTAAGTTCAGAGTCAGCTGCGCTAAAAAAATAAAAACGAGGATCAATGAGTTACTTTTTAAATAATTCAGAGACTTACCGAGCAATTTACTCAATAAAAAAAAGTAAAGAACAAATTGATCTTCACATGAATAGAAGGGTGGCATTTTGGGTCGTGTTTGTATAAACGTAAATTTTTGTGTCGAGTTCTAGTTAATCCATAGGTCACTCGTTTAGTGAAAACATCACACAAATCTGTATTATTATGATTAATATAAGCAATATAAATGTTACCTTATTTACTTATACCACTTATCTATAGTTTACTTTGTAAATTTAGGTCATAAATACTATATTTTCTATTTTATTTGAATTAACTTTGTTAAATTTATTGTTTCAAAAATTATTTATCTGTATTATTTTATTTTTAATAAAAATTAATAAATCAAGTTAATTTGAATCACTTTTGTTTCAATTGTGTTATCGAATTGGGTCGATGTATTCTTGGGTCAAACCCAAGTTGCACACCTAAAGGGGGAAAAGTTATCAGGTTTTCAGACTATCGTGATTTTACTAGAGACTATAATAAACAAAGAAAGTGGAATAATTACTAAACAAAATATAAGGTTCATCAAGTAATGCAACAGTAAACAGGTTAGGGGTCCTTTTATTAAGTGGTTGTTATAAACTTTCAATGTAAAATTTAATGTTCATTGAATACCTTTTAAGTGTAAAATTGTAAAATTCATCGTTATTTTCTCGACCTATAAAATTCCATCATTCAAAAAAAGAAAAAAAAAGGATTGGAGAGCATGATTGAAGGGGCAAGATTTGCAAATAGGAGGATAATCAAGGGCAAAAGGAGTCATAAGTCGGTAAAAGAAATAATTAAAAATTAAAAATTGGAGAGGAGTGAGTTTGCCCTAAGAGCCACGTCACGCGTAGGGTTCCTTGAGGAAGAAAAAGACCACTCGGCGCATATAAATTGCGTGCTTCTTTTGCCTTCTCCACAAGCCTTTTTTCCTCTTAACAACGCGCCTAAACCACGCAAAATCACAGCCTCAGGGTTTTCTCTTCTTCTTCTATCGTCGACGATTTTCCATCTTTTCGTCAGGTAAAATTCTTCTAGCTTCTTCTATTTTCTCATATTGTTCTATGGATGATTTTTTATTTAATGTTTGTCGATTCTTTTTTCCTTTTTTTTTTCTGGATTGTTTGTCTCTTTTTTTTTTTTTTTGGATCGGAGTTAAAATCTTGAGTTTGCGCGGTCGATTTTGCAATATTATCATGCGAAATTTGTAGATCTGAGGATTTTTTGTTTATTTTTGTTGTTGATTGTTTTTGGATTATTTTGTTCTATGGGTTTTTGACTAGTCTTAAGCGGAAAATCGAAATCTTCTCGAACGATTTCGGCTTTTATTTGCATTAAATTTTTTAATCCGAACTGTATTTCGACGATCTTTATTTTTTTCGTTTTTATTTTGAATTTTTCGTTGATTGCGATTATATTGTTATTGCTTTTTTTGATTGTATAATCATTGAACCTGGTAAAGAGAAGTGGCTGTATATTTGTAATTGGTGAGTAATGATTCTGTTTTAATGTTAGTTTGATTTATTTGTTGTATTGTTAACAAACATAGTCAATAATTGTTTTGGAATCGCAAATGGTTCGTATATACTCTGTTTTAGAAGATCTGATCAAGGTGTTAATAGGTAAAATTGTTAATCGGTAAAACCTATTTTCTTTTGGTACCATGCTGCAAATAAGATGATGCCGGTGTTCAGGGGAAAAAAGAGAGAGATTTTGATGATTGTGGTTTTAAATTCACTATAATTGTATTTAGATGTTGGTCAGAGTTATTGAACTTTCGATGAAGGAAAGATGAAGGCTGATTGCAAATTTCCAGTTATTTTTTTTCAATTACTGTTAGTTTATAGTGCAAAGATTTTTTATGGTTATTTGTTAATATGCATTGGACCTGTATTACAATGGTTGATAAATGATCAACATATTCTGGATGAGTTGCGAGTCTACGAGGATTTCTCACTGTCAATTTGATATTTAGGTCAAATGGTTTGCTTGTTTCAGGGCTTAATATCTTTGCATACATGTGTTCCTTACAGTGTTGATCTTTTGTTTGGTCCTCTGATTGCTACTGGTGTCATCCGGGGTTTCAAATAATGGGGTGGGAATGAGTATGGGTCTTGTTACCGGAGGTGCTTTTGTTTGTAATCGTTGAATTTTTGTTGTTAGGCCTTGATTGTTGGATGGAATATCATGTTTTTATACTCATGTAATACCTTATTTGGATTCTGAAAATAATATACCTTTTTTTTAGGAAGTTGGCAGTTAAGTCTGCTTTATTAGCAGTTTGTAAAAGTGGAGGGCGTCAAGTTTGAAGCTTCTTTTATGTCTGAGCGGGCCACTCTCTTTTTGTCATCAATTGGATTGCTTGGAGAGTATTGTCCTACGTCCAGAAAAAAGAACAGAAGTTCTGCCGATAAAGTTGGCTGCATGCATCTTGGGTTATTAGAGGACTGTAAGACTCTCTTCCTCGGTTACCTGTTTATGCGACCCTTTCCAGTTGCGAGTAACTTGTCTCTGAAAAGATCCCTAGTCCCAGGAGGCCCTGCTGTTCATTTGTGTCCCTTCTGATAAAATCCATAACTTTGACAAGATGGCTTTGCAGAATATTGGTGCTTCAAACCGTGATGATGCCTTCTATAGGTATAAGATGCCAAAAATGATAACTAAGATTGAAGGCAGGGGAAATGGCATCAAGACTAACATTGTTAACAATGTGGAGATTGCTAAGGCCTTGGCTAGACCTCCTTCCTACACCACCAAGTACTTTGGCTGTGAGCTAGGGGCTCAATCCAAGTTTGATGAGAAGACTGGGACCTCTGTTGTGAATGGGTCTCATGACACTCCGAAACTCGCTGGACTTCTCGAGAACTTCATCAAGAAATACGTTCAGTGCTATGGTTGTGGAAACCCTGAAACTGAGATTGCCATTACTAAGACACAAATGATTACCCTTAAATGTGCGGCATGTGGGTTTGTTTCAGATGTTGACATGAGGGACAAGCTTACTACCTTTATTCTTAAGAATCCTCCGGAGCAGAAAAAATCTTCAAAGGACAAGAAGGCAATGAGGAGGGCTGAAAAGGAGCGGCTAAAGGAGGGTGAAGCTGCTGATGAGGAGCAAAAGAAGCTTAAGAAGGAGACAGGAAAGAAGAAAGGCATTTCCGGTAGTTCCAAAGCATCAAGCAAGAAGAAAAGCAATGGTTCAGACGAGGATCACTCGCCTACGCACAGCCAGGCTGATGAGAATGATCATGCCGCTGACAATGATGATGATGATGACGTGCAGTGGCAGACAGACACATCCTTGGAGGCAGCTAAACAACGTATCCAGGAGCAGCTAAGTGCTGTTACTGCTGACATGGTCATGCTTTCGACAACTGAGGAAAAGCAAAAGTCAGTGAAGAAGTCTCCAGAGCGTGAAAAGAAGCCCAAGAGTGATGGGCATGGGAATGGCAGTGTTGCTGATATCACCCATGGAAAGCTGGCTGAGGAGATAAAGGCATATCTGAAGAAGGGCTCCTCTTTAAGCCAGCTCCAATCCTTTTTGGGCTCGCTCTCTGGAACACCCCAGGAAGTCATGGATGCCCTACTCGAAGCTCTCTTTGAAGGTGTTGGTAAAGGTTTTGCTAAAGAGGTGACCAAAAAGAAGAATTATCTGGCAGCAGCCACTCAAGAGGGGGGATCTCTGTCTCAGACTCTACTGTTGCATGCCATTGAGTCCTTCTGTGGAAAGGCCAAGCCTGAAGCTGTGAAGGAGGTGGCTTTGGTTCTCAAAGCTCTCTACGACGGCGACGTTTTGGAGGAGGAACTCATACTAGAGTGGTATCAGAAGGGTTTGGTTGGTGCCAACAAAAGCTCTCCAATTTGTAAGAACGTCAAGCCCTTCGTGGAATGGCTCCAGAGTGCCGAATCTGAATCCGATGAGGAGTGATTTTCGAGGCACTTTCCTGTTGCCATGCTTGTAGTTGTCGTGGTGCTCTAATGTCCTTGTTGCACTTTGGTGTCTGCGTTTGCTTGTGTGCAGTTTCTATCGTGGTTGTGTCGTTGGTGTCTTGAAATAAAAGGGTGAGGCCTTGGTCTGGTACGTGGGTTTTGCTCTAAGGTCACTGGTTGGTCGAGTGTTTTGGTCACAGTCTGTGCGTTACTCGTGGTTTTGTCCGAGTGCAATTGTTGCGTTATTGGTGTCTATTGCTCGTGATAGTGTTAAAAGTGGAGTTTGGTATTTTAAATTTCTTTTGTCCAGTACTGTTCTCTCTTCGAATGTTGTGTGCGTTCCTGATGGAGTTGTTTCGAGATAATCGTTTGAAGTTTAGGTTTTGGTGATGAGAGTAATTGGATGCTCTCCTTAGCGACGTTGACTATCATCGACTAGATTGCGATTAATACGATTGAACTGAACTTATTAAACGTAAACGCGAAAGAATTGAGGACCTTAAAATGAGTGATAATCATATGTTAAAAAAGAAGTGATTCAAGGAATGCGAGAACAATCCACGTGGATATAATATCCCTTAATTCCTCCTTTAAAAAGTGGTCATGAGGATGTAAACGTCTTATTAGCGATCAGGATCAATTTTTTAATTTCGAATTATATGAATAAAAAATAAAGAACTTAAAAAAAAAAAAAAACTAGTTTAACTCTTGCGTTACTGTTGTCTACTACTCATTAGTTGTGCAAAAGTGGCGTGAAAATATTAGCATCAGTAAAACCATCGGTATTTTAATTTTATGAAAATTTTTGAAAGAATATAGATATAGGTGTAAATTTCATCTAAAACTATAAAAATTTTGTATTAAATATATCTTTAATATTTTAAAATACAATAAATATTAAAAAACAAATAAACATGATTTATATGATAAATTTTATACATGTTAGATTTATCAATACTAAAAGAAAGGTCTGTAAGGCTCAAACATGGCTAAGATTTCATATTGATAGAAACAAGATTTGTATCATGACATGTTATTTAAGTAGTATTGAATATAATTATGAATATGTCACACATAGGTTTATTGACTTCTTTGACTGTATTTTCATAAATAGGAAACTATGAATTATCTCAATTGTTTGCCTGAGATGGTGGTTGTATGCTTGGATGAAGATAATTAAAAATTTTATAACCATTATAGTTTTAAAAGTTTTAATTGTTAGAATAATAAACATGAGAAGCCTCTTAGAGGAGCCCGCTATAATTAGATCTTAAATTCATTAATTGTAAACTGAAGTTGATATTTTTAATGCATATAAGACAAATATTTATACATTAAAAATATAAAATACTAGTAGATTATTTAAGGGAAAAATCTATTGAATTTTGTAATTAATATTATCAAAATTTGGTTAAAATTTTCACAATATGTGCAAAATTTTTATACAAACTATATTGTAGATTTTTCGAGATCAATTTTTTAAAACAAGAGACTTGATATTGATGTGTGTATAATAGTATGCACGATGAAAAGGGAAAGATGTTTCCTCATCATAGAAAGAAGCTGGTTACAAAAAACGGAACCCAACTCCTCACAAGATCAGAAACTAACACTTAAAAAAACTCTTTAATCATGATGAACCCATAAGGCTGCCTATCTTGTCTTACCCCATAGCTCCTCGCAATCCTTATCCGCCAATATTAATATTATAGTAAAAAGGTGTTTTAGTATCTCAAAATTTTTAAATTTCACCTGTATTTATGTCAATGGTTCCAACTAATATATATATTTTTTGAAGTTTCAGTTTTGGTGATCATTTTGGAATTGTTTTATCATGAGTGTAATTGAAAGCTCTCCTGGTAGACCAAAATTTGTTTCAAAGTGGTAAAGAGAGAAATTAGATTTGTGTATACATACGTATACATATATTTTTAAGGTTAGTCTCCAATCTGGTATCTAACTGGTCAAACAACATTTGTACATTTCTTCATTTGAAAACATAACTTTGTTTGTAGTTTATATAACTTTTAATTTGTTCACATGTAACTCTTAATAAATATAATGAAAAAAACATAACATTACATATTACATTTTAACAAATTGAGAGTTGTACAAAATATGACCAAACTTATATTTTCAACAAAAGAAGCTATATATATTGAAATGGTTTGGTGCCGAACTTAAGACTTGCCTATAATTTATAATATGTTTGACATTATCAGTTTTAACTAAAATTTTTAATTGCTATAATGTAAAGCCTTTACGTGTTACAATGTAAAAAAATACATTACAGAGTAAAATTTTTATATATTATGATATTTTTAACTAAAATTAGTTTAAATTATTGGTTTGAACCAATACTTTAGACACCTTGTTAGCATGCTATTAAAGAGAGTGCAGCAACATTGACTATCATAGACTAGATTGTGAGTAAAATGATTGAACTGAAGTACTGAACTATCGCGCATAAATAAGAAAGAAAAATAGAATTTTGAAATGAGTAGTATATAAAAAGTACAAATGTAAAGTAAAAGAATTGAGAACAATCCAGAAGTATTGAAGGGCTCATGTGATTAATTGCAAGAACTTTCGGATTAGAGCTGATGTGTGGTTACACAAAAATGGAAGTTGGAATCAACCATAAGCTTATTGCACGTTGGAAAAATGGCCTTAAAGATGAAAACGTCTTATCAAGACTGAAATCACTTTTATATTATTCTATGGTTCTCTCAAAATATAAGAATTAGATCATATTTAAAAAAGAATAAATAACAAAAAAAAATTAGACATTATCGATATTCCCATGAAATTGATCATGTTTTGAAATCTCAATATGAATATTGAGCAAGGACGAAATGACAACAATATTATTGAATTTCTATGAAATTAATTATATTATGAAGTCTTGACATGAATAACAAAAACGATGCTATGCTTTTTAAAATTCATATATCATCAATAATATCAAAATATTTTTGTAGTGTTGAAAGAAAATCTATCTAATATAATTTTTAAAACGTTCACAAAAACCCTGAAAATATTTTTTTTTTTTTTCTCACAAAAATTAATTTTATAGCACATTTTTTTACTTTATAATAAAAATATGATAATATAATTCACATAATTCTAAAAATAACCCTTGAAACGACATCATTACTAGTATAAATCCAAGAAATACACCTAATTTTTTTATTATTAAAGAAAATGACATGTTATGTTATATTTTTAATATCTAAAAAAATTATATAATCGGTATTTATAAAAAATAACTTCCAAAAATAAAATTTATCAAAATTCCCCTTATAATTACTCCATAGAAATTCATTTTTATTATGTGTTTTTGGAATGCCTGTCAACTTTAATGGGGGGAAGACACTAGACAGAAATTCGAGTTTGTTCCTTCCTGACGCCTTCCACTTGTCCGAGATAGGGTTTTAGGTTTACACACCAAATCCAAACAAAAACACAAAGGTTAAGAAGAAGAAGAAGAATCCATTTCAATGGCGTTTTCTGTCTCTAACAACTCCGTACTCGCTCCTCTTCGTCCTTCCGCTTCTCTGACCTCCTCAAAGCCAACAACAACTGATCGCTCCGAATCCCTAGTCCTTCCTAACGCAACTCTTTGTTTCCCTCGTCCCCGCCATTTTCACTCTCAAGCTCGGCTAGGGTTTCCTGGCACCAGCTCTTTCGCAGTCCATAAGACCAGCAGAACGCGTTTTGTTGCTTCCTCTGTATGCCTTCTCTACTTTATTGAATATAATTTAATTTGATGTTCCTGTGCATTAGCTTGATTTGGATTGACATTGATTAGTGTTTTGTTGTGGATATAGCGAGATTTTGATCCTTCCGAAGTCGAAAATGGAATTGTTGAAAGGATTAGCAGATTTCGTAGAATAATCAATGGTGATTACACAAGAGCTTGGTGTTTCAAAAAAAAAAAAATTATACAAGAAATTGGAAGAACTCCCAATGGATATTAAGCTGAATCGTCGCGGTATTTGATATTTGTTTAAGCAAATCTTGGCAAGGGCGAGTGAAATCTCTGTATAAAGATGTCCTGAAAATCTTAGTCTTTTAATCTTTTGATTCATGGTTTTGGTTAATGCTATCTCAGTTTTATTGGTGAAATAAATCTAAGAATAAGTTACGGGAGAGTAAGATCTTATGGACAAACTAAGTTGATTCAATTTTACCGAACAAGGAACCTAAAGACCCGCAATGAATGACGCAATGCTTAAAATCAAAATGAAACATTTCTATTGATTCTCAGATGTACTTCAGACATTATACTTTGATGTATGCATTTGCAAACATCGATTTGCTATTGGGTAACATTACTAAATTTCAAGGTTTTAAAAGGCGAAAACGAGAACCGAGGCGTTTTGTCTAATTGACTCGAGGCGTAAGCCTCGAGGCGGATTGAGGCGTAAGCCTCGAATGCAAAATAAAAAAATTCAAAAAGTTGAATAAAATTCATAAACATGCCATAAAACACACATTTAGTTCATCACAAAACCATAAGACACAATAAAAAAGTGCATAAAACACATACAATATAAGATGTATACTACTGTTCTTTTAATATGGTTATACTTATATGGCTTTTATAGCACATAAGATAACTTCTTTTTTTTTTTGAGAAAATGAAATAACTATAGACCTGAATGAATAAAAATCATATACTGCACTCTTTATATTACTTTCATTTTATATAACAGTACAACTTTTGTATAACACCTACTTCTGTAAAATATACATTATTACAGTAGCTATAAGAGGGAAAAAAAGAAAAAAAAACCCAAAAATAAAAGAAAAAGGGGAAAAAAAACCTAAGGAGTAAGGGCTGAAGAAGTAAGAATCTGGAGGTGGTTGCTGTCGGTGAGTCGTCGTTTTAGCCACTGCTCATAGGGCAGTGGGCTTGAAAGTTACAGGGGTTGATGATCAAGAAAGGGTCGATGATGAAGAAGTGTCGAAGAAGATGGTAGACTTGGGGTTTAAAAATCTATTTGCATATTTTTATCTGATTAAAGCCCGATTTTAATATTAGGTTGACTTTCTTTGAAGGGGAAAAACAAAAAGATTGGATTGAAAACCGGCTCAAAATAGCCTTCAACTTGAGGCTCACGCCTCATAAGCCTTGAGGCAAAAACGTTTCAAGGCACATGCCTCAATGAAAAAAGGCGTAAGCCTCGTTCAAGCCGTTCAAGGCTTAAGTCTTGAAGCGCTGATCAAGCGCCTCAAATTGAGGCGAGCCTCGAGGCATACGCCTCGAACGTCTTTTTAAACCATGCTAAATTTCTTTTTGTAATTTTTGATTTTGAATGCTTGATCTTTTCACAGAAATTATTTTATATTGTTTTAAACCTTGGTGGTTTTTTTTTTTTTTTCTATAGGAGTGGATTTCTAAAAGTTACTTTTTTAGATGTTCTATGATTATGGTTAATGTCATGGTGTGACGGAAATAGGCAGATTTTGCTTTCATAAATTCACTAATGGTTTTTAATGGAACCGCGCGAGTGTTTGTCTCGTTTCTTTAATTTTCTATACACCTTGTAGTTTAGTTCAATCAAGATTAACATGTTATCTCTTGTACTTTCAACTTTCGTAATTGTTTCTCAATCCAGGCAGGTGATGAAAAAGGAAAGTAGACTGAATGGAGAAACATTGGAAAGTAGAAAAATTAGTATAAAGACCCTTCTTAATCTTTACAAGGAAGCTATCCTTGATGGAGATGAACAGACCATATCTGACATTGAGGGTCGCATAGACGTAATTGGAAATGAGCAGGATGAATTAGTTGAGAAAGTGTCAACTTTGACAGCGGAAATAAAATCTGGGAAGGAGAAATATGTACGCTTACAAGCAGATTTTGATAATTTTAGGAAAAGAACTGAAAAGGATAGACTTTCTGTTAGGACTGATGCTCAAGGAGGAGTAATTGAAAGTCTTTTGCCCATGGTGGACAATTTTGAGAGAGCGAAACAACAAATTAAACCTGAAACAGAAAAGGAGAAAACGATTGATGCCAGTTATCAGGGTATTTATGAGCAATTTGTGGAGATAATGCGGAGCTTGCATGTTGCTGTTGTACCAACTGTGCGGAAGCCTTTCGATCCTTCAGTAAGTATATGATATGAGAAGTATTTAAGGTTTTTTTTTTTTATTCTGTAAATTCATTGTTGATTGATTTTCTAGTTTTATAAGCTCTGCTCTGCTTTATTTCTGGTTACAGTCATTAATGATAATCATTGTTATGCTGGAATTTTGATGGAATTGAGGTGGAAAATGTTGGGCATTGCCCTGTCTCAAATCGTTTGCTACTCCATAAATTTGGATTGGTCAAGAGAAAGGACGGTATTATGAAACCATTAAGTAAAACCATAAAACTCACCTTTGAAATCGCCAATTTTTATTTACAAAATGTTATAGTTATTTTACGATCAACTTTTGGCGATCGTTATAACTATGGTCCTATATAATTTGTCATTCATGATTTCATTGTGAATCGAAGTGTTTGTATATGACTTTGATTTTAGAGTGATACATGTACTGTATCAGGGCTAAATCTTGTGTTTACCGTCTATTGTACTTATTAATAAGGTTCAACATCATGTGAGGCAACATGGAGATGTTTAGCATAACAAAAACGAACCGAAACTTCATATATCCTCTGGTATCATATGCTAAGGTCTAATAATTATTTGCCGCAGCTGCACGAGGCCATTGCTCGTGAGGAGTCTCATGAGTTGAAGGAAGGGATTATAATTCAGGAATTTCGTCGCGGTTTCCTACTTGGAGATCGGCTTTTGAGACCAGCGATGGTAAAAGTCTCTTCAGGGCCTGGTAGAAAGGCAGGCTCAACAGCCCCTGCATCGTCAGGGATGACCACAGCTACTGCTGGAATAGATGAACAATAGAAAATTTTTGTGCAAGCTCAATGCAATGTCGGAGCACATCTCCTCCATCGGCCAATTGGGTATAATCTGGCTCCATAGACGAACGCGTTGTTGTTGTTGTTGTTGTAGGATAATGTTATTCTCCGTCCAGCCAGGCTAATGCCATTCCCAATCGGTGTTGCGGCTTTAGAATGAGGCTCATTTTACATTCGCATGTAGGTGATAGATATACTTCTGTTTCAAAAGGAAGGCAGAGACTCGTGCGCATTCATGTGTTAAACTAATTGTTTTTTTTGAAAGAGTGAAAATTCATGGCATTTATCATCTCCCCTTTGTGGTGACACTGGCGCTATATCTAGACTGAATATAATGAAAATCTCAGAGAATCAATTTGACAAGTCCTTTCTCCTGTGGCTAAAAGTGATGAACCGTCGCTAAAAGTGAAATTAAAAATAGTTAATATATTCCAATTGTAACAAAAATTGTACCGTGAGTACGTGCAAAAATGTTGCCTTTCAAACTTGTAGACAATTTGAACTCAATTAAAACTGTCAATACACCCGAACCTTGCAATTTTTCCATTCTTTGGATCCAACAAGAAGAATGGTCAGTTTCATCCCTATCCCATTGCAAACTCAGACTATTTGGATGCAATATTTTTAGAAATATTAAGGCATAGAAGAAGCACAAGCAAGGAACCCATCGTTCTGCTATCATGGGTTAGAATTTAGGTAAATACCGCTTTCAAATTTAAGAGCATGGTTTTGCCTTGAATTTCCTCTCTTTTTTTTGTTTCTTTGGTAAACGACATTGTTCGTGTATATGTTTCAATTACCATTATAGAGGCTCAAATATAGGAAAGAGAGAACAGGAAAACAGCAAAGGATAAGATTGGATGAATATGAACAGAGAATAAAAAGGAGAGAGAAAAAAGTTTGCTTGGCAGCACTTAGCCGCCCTTTCGGTGGATTTCCCACATCCGAGTCTACATATATATATATGTATATATATATATATATATATATAGATATATATGTGTATACACACACACACACACACATACATATGTGTCTACCTAGAGTTGCATAGCTGTCAATGTGGAGACACCAAAATAGTGGCCCTAAGGCCTTAGTGGTTTAGGAAAAGTTGAGGAGGAGGTACTTCCATTTGCTGTTCTTTCTTTCCATTGTCAATGAATAAGTTCCACCAAAACAAATAGATAAAGAAATAAACAAATAAAGAAATAAATAAACACCAATTGCTGTGTTTAACTTTTAGGTTTCGGACGCAACATAATTAGGCTGAAAGGCTTATGGCTAATTTTACATAATTAACTTGCCTATATCACAAAGAGGATATGCATAACGAACATGAATATATGCAATTATTTGTAGGAACATATTAGTAATGTATTTATTTTCACACATTTGAATTTCTTTGTGCTTTTATGCCAAGTAGGAAGCTAGAATAGAGAGGATTGGCGTCTATATATACCCAGAACTTGTAGGTCTAAGTCTCCAAATTGAGTTGGTTTTGAGAGACGCCATTGTCAAGGCTCAGTGTGATTTTTACACAATGTGTCGTCCAAAACTCTTGCTGTGTCTTCTTCTCATATTGGTCTTGGTTCCGTGCCACGAGACTCGGTCATCTCCTGGCTCAGTACCGTTCTCAAACAAGGCCAGACAACATGTCATGATGGAGAGTGCCAAACAAGTGTTGAAGGATAGTGTCATGAGACAACTCGGAAGACATGTCAAGCCCCAGCGGCAGTCCCCCGGTGGCCCTGATCCGCATCATCACTAGCACCACTCTCCCTTAAGAGCGCCATGTCTAGTTGCTCTTTCAGGGGACAAATACTCATGTTTTGTTATCTACCTATAGAGCGAAACTTCTAATTTTTCCTTCCTTTTCCAGAGAGAATAAAGATGTAGTACTGAAATAAGAATGACATAAATGTGAAATAAGATATGGTGCTTGATATCTCTATACGTGTTAAATGGAGAAAAACACATTTTAAAAAGTGTGCTCTACCCACCTTGGATGTAACTTCTAACGAAAGAATGTTACTCAACACTGTTCAACTTGAAAATTTCTAGATAAGGAACTATAATTGGATTTTAAAACTAGGCATCATGTGAAGTGATTAAAAAATGCCATTTGGATAGAAAATAATACTTTGTTCTAATGATACCAAAAAGTAGAGTACAAAAGATTACGCTTCTCTAACTGTATCAGTGTGCTGTCCTTTTAGTCAATGTCTTACTCTAAGTGTGATCCAAATTTTGGCAAGTTAACAGTACTATTCGAGTAAGCTTAAATAGCATTTTTGCTGAGCCTAATGCCCGTCAAAACACCTTATAATTCTTCTCTACACTTGGAACTTGTTGAAACGGCACTTGAATATATGGCGCAAACATAGAGCTGACTTTCTCTGCGACAAACAGAGAACAGGCCTGAACTCCTTATGATCTCGAATTGAGATTGAGGGATGTAGCTTTCCACTCTCCAATTAGCATGTGACTTTCCCACCATCCCGTGTCCTCACGTCAAAGAATTCTGCTCGGACTTCCATAGGAAGAAATAAAGGAGAAACATAACACCAATACATGATTTCTTTCTAGTCAAATAAGAGCTTTTGCATCAGTTTCTTCTAGGTCTGAATTCCAATAGACAATGCAAGCTTGTAGAAGAGTAGAACAAGCAAAAGCATGGCAGACGTAGGGCATTCTCCTAACGGACTCGAGACCATTTGGTTAACCTGCTCCATTTAAGGTTCAAACCAGCAGAGAATATCAAAACTTGTTCTCCGTGATCGTATATCCGTCCTTCCATGACACTCTTACAGGTAAAAGAGAAGTTAGAAGGTCAACAAATGCCAGTGGTGAGGTAAACTTCCTGACAACTCCAGTCGTTCAAACAAAGAAATTGCATTCTTGCCAATTCCATAAACCGATGGAGCAGATATCATGGCATTCCAGAGAGCAACATCTTCTTTAATTTGAGAGTCAAAACACTGATTTGGCCTCAACAATACTACCACACTTTGCATACATTCCAATCAGGGCACTGGCAAGATTATTGTCAGATTTTTCAACCCAAATTTTTAAGACGTAACCTTGCAGTTCTCTTCCACTTCTCAAAGCTGCCATATCACCACAAGCAAGGAGAAGTATCATAAGAGTAATCGAGCTTGGTTCAACACCTTCCCTCAGCATTTCGCAGAAAGGTTTGAGAGCAATCTGGGGCTGCATATCGTTGACGTGCCCGGCAATCAAAGCATTCCAACAGATTGAGTTTCTATCCTCTTTTTTGTTGAAAACTCTAGTAGCTGAAAGAGTGTCATGGCACTTTGAATACATATGAACCAACGCACTCGAGATATAGATGTTACACTCAAACTCAATCCTCCATGTAAATCCATGGATTCTTTTCCTTGACGCTTTAAATTTAGGTCGGCGCAAGCTGCAAGAGCACTGGTGGTAGTAATAGAGTTTGGTCGAGCAAACTCGGCGAGTACATTATTACTGAGGAAGGTAATACCTGATGGAGATTGCATCGCCGGAACAATTTCAAAGCTTCATAACTAAACCCTGCTTGTTGGAAACCAGATATCAAAGGATTAAAGAAAACAATATTTGGCTTTATATCCACCCATGCCATCTCACACAACAATTCATATGCTTCGTCTTTTTGCCCATTTCTTGCATGGCCAGCCATCATCTTGTTAAATGATATGACATCAGGTCTTAGCCCATCGTTTTGAATCAACCTGAGAAGCTCCAATGCCTTTGTCATTTTCCCCTCGTTCAAAAACGCTGCAATCATCTCATTCCAGATGGCAGTGTTTTGGTTCGCTGCATTGACAAAAACTCTCTCTGCATGGTCGTTCTTCCCACATTTTGAGTACATATCGATTAGCAAACCCTCCACATGAACATATCCGTAAAGCTCATGTCTAACAGAAAATCCATGAATTGCCCTTCCTGAGTTCAGATTTTTTAACCCTGCACAAGCCGGTAAAACGAAAGCACCTGTAACGAAATTTGGATCTTCTGGAAGCCGTAACATGTTGTAGTATGCATCCAAAGCATCTTTAAAATACTTGTTTTGAACACAACCTGAGATGATTCCATTCCATGAATTAACCCTTGGTTTAATCCCTTTTCCTTGCATTTCATCCAAAGATTGGAGAGCCAGATCAATCTCTCCATTCCGTGCGAACTTGGATACAAGTGCATTCCAATAAGCTGTGAAAATATTGAGGCCTATAAACTCATCAACTCACTACTTGTGTGTTCTTATGTGTTTGCAGTTTTTTAGCTTTTCTTTTTCTTTTTGGTTGAGGACAAACAAAATGCTAAATTTGGAGGTATTTTGATAACATGTAAAAATGCATATGTTCATGAGTTTGAAATAATTTATTTAACATTTTATTTGTTAATAAAACCTCTAATTAAGCATTTTTATGTGTCTTTAGTATTTTAGTATGTTTTCAATAAAATATGTTCAATTTTAGGTTTTTATTGTTTAATTATATTTTTGATAATTTCTAGAAATATTTTTCAATATTAATTATTTTATTAAAATATATTCTAATAGCAGGTTTAATTAAGTTTAATTTTGATATTAATCTTTATTTTGATTTTAAAGTTTCTATTTAGTATAGTTTGTATTAAATGTGTGTTTAATAATATTTACTTATTCTTAGTAATTTTTATTTTATAAAAGAATAAAATTTTCTGGGCTAACTTGTGTGAATATTTGAACTAAGGGTGGAAATGGAAGTAAAATATGACAAGAAAATCAAATTTAGGGCAAAAGAATTAATTTGGAAAAGTAGTGGGCAGCTGCCTTTGAGCCGCCCAAAGATGAGCCAAGCAACCCCTCAGCCGCCTAGTCGCTGCCTCTTCAGTGTGCCTGGAGCCGCACCCAAGCTGAGGTATTGAGCTGAGCCGCGACAAGGGGGACCCACCTACATAGGCTGAGCATCCTAACTGCTTCTGTGTGCGGGCACACCTATGGCAACCCGTGCAGCCCAAAACCCATCCATCCAAGCGCTGGCCAAAGACCAGATCAACGGTGCAAATTCGCCCAGATGACCCAACTAGGTGCTTAAAATTCCAGCCACTAGATCTCATACCTACGGTCTAGATCGCACCATTCTTTGGTTTGGTCACTTGATGAGACTTACTGAATCACAAAGGAAGATCTGCACTCTCTTTAGATGCATCCGAGTGAGAAAAAGATGACGAATCAAATGTTTTGATTCTATGTGAGACGAGTCCAACGGGAAGGAAGAAGAAAAGGAAAACATTGCTGCAACGTCTTGAAGTGTGAGCCCAATGCAGAATGAATTACCTACTCCCTCAATTGAAGAATTGCAGCCAAATAATTCACCCATTCCCTTAGAGATAGCGATGCAGCCGTCTTCTTTTAGCTGGAAAATTCTGTGAAAAATCTACAAGTTTGCCTGTACAAAGGCAGCAAACTTTCAATTCAAATCATCAATTCTCCGTCAGTTTTTCATTCAAAGAGTCAATAAACACTTAAAATATTTAAACAAAAATAAAAATAAATAAATAAAAGAGAAAGAATCTAAGTAGATTTCTGTAGTAAATTTTTAGAGACCATCATCATTATTTAAATACTATTAATCTTCTAAGTTATAAATGTTGTTAGCTTTTATGTTTTTATTATTATTTTTAATGTCTAACTAAATTTATTTTTGGTTAAGATTGATTCTAAAGCCTTAGACATAATTATGTAACTGTTTATATGAATTATTTTTCAAGTTTTCAAATCTTGTAGTTGAGAGCGGCAACTATGGACAAGAGAATCCGGATGGACTTAAGCATGGCTACAGGCGAAAAGGTTTCCTCATAATCGATTCCTTCCTTTTGCGTATAACCCTTAGCTACCAGTCTAGCCTTAAAGGTTTCGACCTTTCCATCCACTCCTCTTTTCCTCTTGTAGATCCACTTACACCTTATAGGTTTTACCCCTTCGGGAAGATCCACAAGCTCCCATACCCGATTAGTCTCCATGGACTTCATCTCAATGTTCATGGCCTCTATCCAGTGTCTTGAATCAACATCCTCCATAGCTTCTGCGTAAGTATAAGGATCCTTGTCATGTTCATCCGGTTCAACCAAAAAGACCTCCCCATTGAACATATACCTTTCAGGTTGACGCCCGATCCTCCCACTACGCCGAAGCCCTTGAGATTGTTGTTCAGGTTTGTTTGGTTTTTCTACACTGATCGAAATGGTTTCATTCGGAACCTCCGGAGTAAACGGATCACCCCTTAACTCCTCAAGCATGACTTTGCTTCGAGGTTTAAAGTCGTTCATGTAACTCTCCTTAAGGAAAGTTGCATTAGTTGAAACCACGACTTTATTTTCCTTTGGGTTATAAAAATAACCCCCTTTAGTCCCTTTTGGATATCCTACAAACACGCAAACTTATGAACGTGCTTGCAACTTATTCGGATCCTTAAACAGGACATGAGCTGGACATCCCCATATGCGAATATGGTTTAATGATGTCTTCCGTCTTGTCCACAACTCGTGAGGAGTTTTAGGGACCGATTTTGAAGGCACATTGTTCATAAGATAACATGCGGTTTGTAGTGCATATCCCCAAAAGGATAAAGGCAATGATGAATAACTCATCATGGACCGAATCATGTCCAACAAAGTCCTATTCCTTCTCTCCGCTACGCCATTCTGCTGCGGAGTGCCCGGCGCAGTCAAATGGGATAAAATCCCATTCTCTAACAAGTGTCCCAAGAACTCATCAGAAAGGTATTCCCCACCTCGATCAGATCGAAGTGCCTTTATGGGTTTACCCAATTGCTTTGTCACATGCCAGCTACATAGATAAAATTCTCAGGAGGTTTGCAATGCAGGATTCTAAGAAAGGTGGACAACCATCTAGGTCTGGAATTACTCTTTCTAAGAAAGACTCTCCAAAGTCTTATGAGGAAAGAGAATATATGAAGAAGGTGTCTTATGCTTCGGCGGTGGGTAGTCTCATGTATGCCATGCTTTGCACTCGACCGGATATTAGCTATGCGGTCGGGATTGTGAGTCGATTTCAGGCGGATCTAGGACCGAACCATTGGGTTACGGTAAAGCATATATTCAAGTACCTGAGAATGACTCGAAGGTATATGCTTGTGTATTCGGGTGAGGATTTAACTCCTCTAGGATACACTGATTCGGATTTCCAATCCTGCCTGGATTCTAGGAAATCGACTTCGGGGTTTGTGTTTACTCTAGGTGGCGGTGCCATCAGTTGAAGAAGTGCGAAGCAAGATTGCACTTCGGATTCAACGATGGAGGCCGAGTATGTGGCGGCTAGTGATGCTTCGAAAGAAACAGTGTGGCTCCGCAAGTTCCTTGGGGATCTTGAGGTAGTTCCTGGTATGGATAAAGCGGTATTACTGTACTGTGATAACAGTGCGGCGGTAGCTAATGCTAAAGAACCAAGATTTCACAAGAAGAGTAAGCATATTGATCGGAAGTATCATGTGATTGAGATTGTATATGTTTAACTATAAAAATCTAGTTCCGTAATTTTTTTGCATCTATAACTACTAGTAGTAATTTATGATCTACGATTGCGGAAGGCTTTTATTTGATTGTGTTGTGAAATATAATTTAAGTTAAATAAACCGAGCTTGTGAGTTTGTTACTTAGATTAACCAATCTTTCTCAACTTAGTACTTCCCTTTAATTAAATCTAGAGAGCTTGTTCTAAGTTATTTAATAGAAATAGATTTAGTAAAAAGCTTGTTTTGCTAGACTACAAAATAAGGAAAGATGGGGATAGCAAAATTTGTTGCTATTTATGGTTAGTAATTTTAATAGAAAAATTAGAAATAATCCTACAACTACTGTTATATTATTGTCTAACGGTGGAGAATGAACCTATAGCCACTTTTCCTATTTTTGTTTATAAATTCTTGAATTTTGTTATAATTTTACTTATTTGCAATTGTTATTTTGATTTAAATTTTGGATTTAAATTTTGTTGTTTGAGTTTCCTAATTGATTTTTGCATTTTTATCATTTATTTTACATTCTAATTTTAATTATTTTCTTTCATTTATTTAATTTTATTCATTAGTTTTCGGTAACTTAGTTAATTTCAAACCTCCCTCCCTCCCCCTCCCCCTCTTTTTCTAATTATGTAAAAAAAATAAAAAAAAAACATAAACATAAAAAAAATAAAATAATAAATGAATGTTGATACAAATAAGTAGAAAATTAGTAACATATTACCATTGTTTATATGAGAACGATACTTAACTCATCATTTATATTACTTGACACGACTATAAATGCTTGTGTATACGAAAACCAAACCATCACATATCTACATCTCTCTCGTAATGTTGTGTTTGACGAAAATCAAAGTGATCATTTTTTTAATAAAACTCTCAAACACATATCTTCTTCAAGTTCTAGTCCCAAATCTAGCAATCTACCTCTTACCATTCTTCCCAAAAATCTTGCCTCGGAGAGCTCCACTGTGGTTATAGTCTCTCCTCCAAGTACAACAACGGCAGATACCTCCCTATGTTCTCAACCTTTTCACTTCACCGAACTGGCAACACCAGAACCTTCTCAACAATCGTGTTCCCCATTACCGGACTCCGCTACTTCACCACCATGACCTCACACCATCGCATGGTCATATGGTCACAGAGGTATTTTCAAGCCAAAGATTTACACAACCACTCTTTAAACTTTTCCAATTGTAAGCCTGCTATTGTAAAACAGGCTCTTTCTAGTCCCTTTTGGCACAAAGCTATGCAAGAAGAGATTATAGCATAGCATAGCTCTCCACAAAAACAATACTTGGGTTCTTGTTGATTCAACGGAAAACATGAAAATTATGGGATGCAAATGGGTGTTTCACGTTAAGCACAATCTTGATGGTACAGTTCAGCGTTATAAAGCACACCTCGCTGCAAAGGGGCTCCATAAAATCCTTGGAATAGACTTTTCTGAGACTTTAAGTCCCGTGATTAAGCTTGCTACTGTTAGAATTATTCTCACCTTGGCCTTCTCTTTTGGCTTGAACATACGCCAACTCAATGTAAACAATGCATTTTTACATGGCTGCTTGCAAGAGCAAGTTTTTATGACAACCGTTGCCTTCGAAGACCCTACTCATCCTCAAAAAGTCTGTCGGCTTACTAAGCTCCAAGCTCACTGTGTGTAGCCAACAATCTTGTTTGAGGGGGAGTGTTGAACAATCAAATATTGGTAATAATTCTAAGACCAATCCAATTTCAATTACTCTACAAGCTTAGGGAAACGACTGTTGTAGTCCTAGGAATCTTATACCTTGTATTTCCTTTGTACGGTGTAAATAGGAATATTCCCATTATAACCTATATGTGCTTAGTCATATTATTGTTTGTACTCCTTAAGGTTCAGGTTGAGTCCACTATAAATACATGGATTATTTTCACAAATACCCCTTGAACTAGATACTCTATTTCACTTTGCCCCCAAATTTGCAAAACCGGTCAATATGCCTCCTGATCTATAGAAAACAGGCCAAATGTCTCTTAATCTATAGAAAAGAAGTCAAAATGCCCCTTCTGTCTAATTCCGCCTATAAACTTAACGTTTTGCTGACATGTCATCTCATTAATTATTAAAAAATGTATTAAATTATAATTAAATATTAGTTAATAATAAAAAACATTTAACTTCAATTTTTTTCCTAACTTTTTCTTCCATATGATTTTTCTCCCTTGCATCTCTCTCTATTGCAAATTAGGCAAGATAACCGTCTCGACCCCATTCCCTCGCCTTCGCCCTCGCCCCACAAAGGCCACCTTAGCCAGCCACCAGCATGCCACCCAATAGCTCCATGCACACGTCGCCCTAGCCAACCGCCTCCTTGCCCATCCAACATTGCATACCTAGATCAAGATCTTGAAAGAGAGAGAAAGTGAGAGTGAAAAAGAGAGAAAGGGAGAGTGAAAGGTCTAGATAAATCGAGAGAGAGAGCGAGCAAGAGAGAGAGATAACAGGTTCACGAGGCGGTGGACATGGGGGTGTGACGACAAAGCAGTAGCATCGTGCGGTTAGGAGAGGGAAGGGGAGTCTCGTGGAGGGAAAGCGGCGCGAGGCTGGGGCTGGTCGTTGCAAGTTAAGGGCGTGGGAAGGGGGATCGAGCATGTGGGGACGGCGGCATAAAGGGGGGTCGCTAGGGAGGGTTCCATTGGGATTTTTTGGTCTAAATTTTTTTGAAGGGATTGGTTTGAAATTTTCACAATAGAGCAAGGGGAAAGAAAGAGACCATGTAAAAGAGGGAAGGAGTGAAAAAATTTTAAAAAATAAAATATTATTGGCATTTTTTAAATATTTAATTAATTTGATATATTTAATTAAAATTTTAATCTATTTTTTAATATTCTTTAATGATTAATCAGATGCCATGTCAGCAAAATGTTAAGTTTACAGGTAAAGTTAGATGAAAGGGGCATATTGACCTATTTTCTATAGATCAAAGAGCATTTTGACCTATTTTCAATAGATTCAGGGGGTAGTTTGACTTATTTTACAAAATCAAGGGCAACATTAAATAGGGTACATGGTTCAGGCGGCATTTATGAAAATAATCCAATATTTTTTAATGATTAATGAGATACCATGTGAGTGAAACATTCAGTTTATAGGCGGAATTAGATGAAAAGGGTATTTTGACTTATTTTCTATAGATTAAGGGGTATTTTGACCTGTTTTCTATATATTATGGGCTTATTGACCAGTTTTACAAATTTAAGAGGCAAAGTGAAATAGGAACATAGTTTAGAAGTATTTATAAAAATAATCCTAAATATAATTTATTGTCCTCCACGCGGCCCTAAGAAAAGAGAGGTCAAAGTTTATACCTTTGCTGCATTTCAGTTTTTCTTCCTTTTCTTGCTGATTTCTCTTTGGTGAAAATCCTCTCTGCACAATGACAAAGTCCAAACTGTGTGTAAATAAGCATATAAACAAAAGATTGTGGACAAGACTTTTTTTTAAATAAAAAAATAATACGTGGGTATAAGAGGTCTAAAATTTCTTATAGTACATGACAATATTTGCGGTTAATCAGTTGCTTTGAAATATTTGTTTTGCACTGGCAGTGCTTTCAATCGTTTTTTAAAAAGGCAATGCCACAATGAAAATACAACTATCCAAATTTAATAAAATTTGGAATTAATTTACACCTAAATAATTAATTCACTTTGCTCTATTGGCTTCCTTTGAACAATAATGATGTTCTTTTCCTCGGTAGATTGATAAACCAATCTGATCGTATATACATAGGCCTAAACCATAGAATACGTCACTTTGTGGACTCCAGAATTGAGTATCTCATATAAAATTTAGAGAAAGTTACACATTACACGCTTCTAAAAAAAGTGTTTTTTCACCCCACTCTTTAAAAAAATTGTATCACAATATCATTCATATTATTTTTTTTAATATAATTATTGTAGGTTGTTTATATCTTTTTTCCTAACTAATTTTAATAGACAACCCTTAATACTCTCTCTTCTTTTTTCTTCTCTCATCTCTCATAATATTTGTTTAAGTGACATAATTAATTTCAAACATACTTAACATTTATAAAAAATAAAAAGGTCCTATTTATGAAAATTTCTCAAAAATTAAATATGTGCACTACCAAGCACTATTTAGTTTGAATAAGGTAAACGCTACTTTTTTATAGTTTTAACGGACAAATTTTTATTGTAATTATAAACATACATACATATACATGTATATATATATATATATATATACGAGTTTTTAATAATTATTTCCATCTATAGTTATATATATATTTCAAAATAAGAACCGGCGTTCTACATTTTGATCTATACCACCCCACGTATAAATTAAATTGAAAAAAAAAAACGGATTGGAAGTTGGTGGCCACTGCAATTTGTGTGTGTGGATTCTGGGGGAGTGAAGTCATAAAACCAAAAAGATTAGTACTGTTGATTATGTGAGAAAGACGACAAAAAAGAGACCGAATCTTGAGCCGATATTCGAGAATTAATTAGGGTCTGGTAGATCGTAATAACCAGGGCAATGAGAATATTTACATCACCTCAGAGGATGATAATATTCACAACAAGTTGACTAATGATATGCTGATTATTATACTCGTCAACCATGTTTTGTTCCGTACAGGCCAGTTAATAGGATGTTTGTTAGGGTTCTAACTCAAACGATAAACAGTAATAAATTACTATAGTATAAATCACTCATATATTATAATTTTTTAAATAAAAATTAGTTTTAACCATGAATTTAACTCACATTGCCAAACACTTTTAAGAGTGTTTTTGGAGATGGTGTTTTGCTGTTGTGAGAAACTACATGAACTTAACGTGAAATGAATATGGGGTAGGGTTACCGGTTGTTTTTGGGTGATGTTTGGGTTCCCTACTATGTTGAGGTCTCGTCATCTATTGGTGTGGCATATTCGATGGTGTTAGAAGCATCGTGT
Source organism: Artocarpus heterophyllus (assembly GCA_025403435.1). Classification (NCBI taxonomy): domain Eukaryota; kingdom Viridiplantae; phylum Streptophyta; class Magnoliopsida; order Rosales; family Moraceae; genus Artocarpus; species Artocarpus heterophyllus. The sequence continues at coordinate 38,810,987 of CM046333.1, read as the reverse complement.
TGGGTGGCTGTGTTAGGATATGGGTGTAGTATTTTGGACGATGTGTTGACCATACTTTTCCCCTCATTAAGTGTCATCTAACATTATTGTGTTCTATTCGGTTTTTTATGGTTATCTTTTTACTGAAAGTTAGGTCGTTGTTGCCTGTGGTTGGTTTTTTTTTTAATTTATTTTTTAGCTAGCTAGCTTTGAGTTTGTAATAATGATGATTCTTAGTTTAAGTTGTTTGCATATTTGGTTTTTGCTATTTTTTTTAGCCTTATTGTTATGAGATTCTAGTTATCATATCTATATTTTTGTAGATTTTAAGGTTTTTTATTAAGAAGTCGTGTGTGCTTGATTTTTAGTTAGTGTATCTATTAGGTGTCGAGTGCTATTGTATGTTTTATTTTAAAAGATTTTTGGAGTGTGACTTGCTGTAAGTTGTATATGCGAGCATATATTTCCCCTTAAAAAAAGTATATTTGATTAGAAGATCCATAATCTTTTGATTTCTTTTCTATAAATTCATGTGTCATAATTACGTTATGGTAACATCGCCTTGTATGATTGGCTAAATAATAATAATAATAATATTATGTATACAGCTTTGAAAAGACATACATTGATGCACAGATTATTTTGTAAAGTTTACAACACATCAGCTAGGCAAAGTCTTTGCAATTTAAAAAAGAAAAATCTTATCCATCCCCATCAGGCAAGAGAACCCAGTCTAGTTTATAGTGTATTAGAATCCACTGACTTACAGGTAGCAAGGTTTTAACCTCATGAGATTAAATAGGAGTGTTTTTTGAAAAATGAGTGAAATGTGAAATCCATTAGATGGGAACATGTAACGTCCCGAAATTAATTAAGTGGTATTAGCGTTAAAGATGATGGATTAGTGTACCAAATTGTAATTTGATTTTAATCTCAACATTTTGGAATGATTTTTAATTAACTTGACTTTTAAATCATTTTAATTGTTTTAATTATTTTATTTGTTATTTTGAATTTTAGAACAAAACAATTTGTCAAATATCAAATACGTCATTTTTTATAAAATAGTGAGTGGCACACGGTTTTCACATAATAAAACCACCCACTATTCATCTCTATTTAATCTTTCCCTCTCCCTCTCTTCCTCATTCACTCCCTCACTCTCTCTCAGACTTCCTCTTTCTCTCTCTTGCGTTCTCTCTCTTTCTCTCACTGCCCTCTCCTTCTCTCTTTCTTTCTCTCAACTTTTGATTCAAAAACAAAGTTCAAGCTTCAGTTTTCAGCGAATAGGAAGCTTAGGAATGTGATTGAGCAACCACAAACTCAAATCAAAGATTAAATCAAGGTTAGTTTTTAAAATTTTAAACTTTTTCCAAACTTTCCATTTTCTTTGCATCTCGAAATCCAAGCCTCGTTAAGCTTAGAAAACCTTGAATCTAAGTTAGTGGAACTCAAAACATCTAGAATCTAGGCTTGGTTTGATGAAAAACAAATTTGAATCAAGTTTTTTTTATTTTTCCTGTATTTTTCCATTTTAAGGTTTAATTGAAATTTTCTACACAAATCTTGTTTAAATTAGTTTAAAAGTGTTCTACTATGTTTTTCTATCTTCTATGAATGTTTTGTATGCTTAGGAATTGAGAAAACATGTTGAAAAATGAGGATTTGAACTCAGGAAGGCCAAGACTCAAATTTTGGAAAATTCCAGAATTTTCCAGTTCGGTAGACCAGATTCATGAGTCCGGCTACCTTTGGCAGGCCGAACCTAGAAACAGGTTGGCAGGCCAATCTTGATTGTCGATAGGCTGAACTTCACAGTTCGGCAAGCCAAACTAGGGAAACCGGTAGGCCAATAGGACTTTGTAAAAATTTATCGTTTTTTACCCTTTTTCCTATTTTAAACCCAGATTGAGATTTTAACCTTTTAATATGATTTTATAAACATAAATGGTACACTAGGACACCATGAGATAGCTTAGTAGTGTAGGATATCATGAGCTAGATATTGATAAACTTACTTTATATTTAAGGTTGTGTGTGGTTCCATGGAGCTAACGTATAGTGGATCAGGACTGTGATGTTGGACATCGGCACGGATATTAAGGTAAAAATTCTACCCCTTTCCTTAGTAGCCAAGTTTTTAAATGATTTTGGCCTCAAAAATGATTTCTTTCAAAATATTTTCAACAAATGATTGAAAAGGATTGTTATTAGTTATTTTCATAAACAATAGAATAAGGTGATTTTCATAATGAACCGCATAATGAATGTAAATGAAAATACTTAATAAAATGAGATTTTAATAACTATAGAAATATATAGATGGGTATGATGCCATAATCAGAGATCGAGTCGTGTAGAGTGCAACTTTAGGGCAGGTCTCGAAACCGAGCTGGGCCACTACAGTGGTGATACATATGGTTTACCCAAGAAAAGATAATAATATTCTTTCTGGTCGAACAATAAACGATTTTTGGTAAGATTGATTTTATTGAGTTTATTTATCCATTTATTTATTTATTTCTATTTTCTAAATATTTTCTTAAACTACGAATTTTATATTCAAAGTTAAATGTTTTGATAACCTAGTCTTACTGAGCCTTTCACTCATTTTTTATGTGTTGTCAAACCCTTCCCCTCTAGGTGGAATCCAGCTTAGGATTGACAGAGAGTTTACCGACTAAACTCGCAAGCAGTAGAAGACCCCGGGTACGTTATTTGTATTAATTAATCAATGCATATATCATTTTAACTTCTTTTTCTATATTAGACTGTGGTTGTAGTTTAATTATTGTTGATACTATGTGTGTGCATAAGTTGTGGGCCCGGTGGGGCCCGACATGTATTTCATTTTCTTTATTTTATTTTATTTCCCACTTGTCTGTTTATCACTATAATAATCGTTTTAAAAAGGTTTTAAATTGTCACATTTTTCATAATTAATCAAATTCTTTAATTTATATTTTTAATTAAAATTTAACTTAATTGACCTAATTAATCTACCATGTCACCTCCCGGTCTACGGGACGTGACAGAACACGACATATTTTCCTTCACAAATTAGTATTACCTGTTCAATTATTTATAATTATATTCACTGTCCATTTGTCTTATGCTGAATTTTCAATCCTATTAGAATGTCCTGCATACAGCTAAGATGAAAAATCATGTTAAACATTTTTTTTAGATGTCAACTATTTTTTTTAATCTCCTAAGAATGACATGTTAATTTTCTCTTTCAAAGGAGAATAGACCAAAAATTATCACCACAACAGAGAAAAAAATGGCCAAAATTAAATATTTATTATACTAAATTAGCAAATAATTCATGTAGAGCGCTTGGATTGTATATAATTTTTAACTAGCGTTAATTACATAATTATATTTCTTAGATTTAGCTTTTTTTCAATCGGTCACTTTGTTTTTAAAAACTACAAAGTTATTTGAATTTTAAAAACTTATTTCAATTTCATCCTTTTGAATAGAAAAAATTGGACAAAACAACATGACTATCCTTAAAATATGAAAAATATTTTTATATTTTAAAAACAAAAAATCCTAAAAAAAATCAAATTTCAAAAAATGATCTTAAGTTTATGATTTTTAAAATTTTAAAATATTTTTTAAAATTTTTCTCAAGAAGAAACATATATTTCATAAACAAATTAGGTTTAATTAATGATACTTTTATCTTATCTTTATGTTTTTCAGTCAAAAAAATCTGCAAAGAATAAAATTGAAACAAGTTTTTTAAATTTAAAAAATATCTTTATAGTTTACAAAAACAATAACACCAATTGAGAAATAATAAAAATTAAGAGATATAGTAATGTAATTAACTTAACTATTCCTAACATGTAGACAATTCTGAGCAAATTATCCGAATATATATTAGCAACATTAATCAATAAAAAATAAAAATATTTATACTAGAAAACTTTTATGTGAAATATAAAAAAATTCAATGAAAGTTTTTTTTTTAAAGGGAATTTAGTGTTTCAAATGATTAGGATTATTGTAATTCGAGGAAAACCTAACATAGAAAAATCCGCCCCTCATATTTGGCAACAACTTGCACATGATGTCAGAAAATCTTGAACAAGTCATACTAATATTAAATCTTGTTTTTACTAAAAACTCAGATAGATATTCCTTCCGCCACAAAATTTCACCAGTATTAATTCTATTTCTTTTGCCGTGAAGCTATATTTCCTTCGTTGATGTCATTGTTGTTACTTGATCATCAAATCAATTAAACCCTTAATCATCATCATCATCATCATTTAACATCAATCCGAAAAATGTGACTATGAATCACTCTCTCTCGCTATAAATAATCCCCACAACCCCATATTTCACATTCACATCATAATCTTGAATTTTTTTTCCCACTTTAAGAAATCCATAATTACACAATGGAGTCCCAGCAAACAAACCTCGAAAACCCTTCCCAATCACCCCAAAACTGCGCTATTGATGGTCACCATCTTGCTCACCCCTCCAAGGTCCTCCGAACAATCCGAACCAACCTCCTCTTCCGGTCGAAATGGGCCGAGCTCAACGGCGCCATGGGCGATCTCGGCACCTACATCCCCATCGTCCTGGCCCTAACTCTAGCCCGCGACCTCAACCTCGGCACCACCCTCATTTTCACCGGCATCTACAACCTTATCACCGGCGCCTTCTACGGAGTCCCGATGCCCGTCCAGCCGATGAAATCCATCGCCGCTGTCGCCATCTCCAACGCCGACTTTGGCGTACTAGAGATCATGGCCTCCGGCATCATCACCGGCGGCGCTCTCTTCCTCCTCGGCGTCGCCGGCCTAATGCAGCTCGTCTACAAGCTCATTCCGTTAAGTGTTGTTCGCGGAATTCAGCTAGCTCAGGGATTGTCGTTTTCGCTGACCGCCGTCCATTATGTGAGGAAAATCCAGGATCTTCCGAAATCCAAATCAAAAGGAGAGAGACCTTGGTTTGGCTTGGACGGCTTGGTTTTGGCTATCGTTTGCGCTTGTTTCATCATTATTGTTAATGGAGCCGGCGAGGAATATCAAAGACGAAGTGATAGTACCGAAGGAGATCAAGAAGAAGAGCAAGAAACTAGTTCTACTATTAGTCCAAGGACAACACAAAAATGGAGGAGGGTTTTGTTCTCACTTCCCTCGGCTTTCATGGTGTTTTTATTAGGACTAGTTTTCGCTTTCATAAGAAAGCCTAAGCTCGTCCACGAGATCGAATTCGGGCCGTCGGCGATGGAGGTCGTGAGTATATCGAGAAGCGCATGGAAAAAGGGGTTCATAAAGGGAACGATTCCGCAGCTTCCGTTGTCCATACTGAACTCCGTGGTGGCCGTGTGCAAGCTCTCGTCGGACCTCTTCCCGGGGAGGGGAGAGTTCTCGTCGACATCGCTTTCGGTGACCGTAGGGCTAATGAACGTGGTGGGGTGCTGGTTCGGCGCCATGCCGAGCTGCCACGGCGCAGGGGGGCTGGCGGGGCAGTACAAGTTCGGGGGGAGGAGTGGCGCCTGCGTGGTGATACTCGGCGCGGCGAAGGCGGCTCTGGGGCTGATACTCGGGACGTCGCTGGCGGCGATACTGAGCCAGTTCCCGGTGGGGGTTCTGGGGGTGCTGTTGCTGTTTGCGGGGATTGAGCTGGCCATGACATCTAGGGACATGAACACAAAGGAGGACTCGTTTGTCATGCTCATCTGCACAGCCGTGTCGCTGGTGGGGTCCAGCGCGGCGTGGGGGTTTGTGAGTGGTATGGCGGTGTATTGTTTGCTCAGGGTAAGGAAATTGGGGACGGAGAAGCCCTCTTCGGCCGCTTGGACGCGCGGAACACCTTAATAAACTATTCTTGTTTAGGAAGAAAAAGTCTGAAGAGGCAGCGACCGGCCCAGTAAATTAATTAATGGGGTATTAAAATGTTTGACAATCAGTTTCGCTTCCGCTGACATGAGCCGTTTGGATTTTGGTAATGTTGTGGAACAGTAATTTCAATTTGGTTTGTGGGGAATACGATTGCCATAATGGGTGCTAATTCTGTGCCTCACCTTTGTGTCAAGTCTAGGATATAGTGTTTGGGGTCGTGGAAGGTTTGGAACTTGATCTCTTTTCTGTGGTTGTGGGTGGGTGGGATTGAGCATTATACAATGTTTGATTTGACTTTTGAATTACAAAAAAAATAATAGGACAAAGAATAAATTCTTGTACGCCCCTCAAAATTCGTAAATTCATGAGAGGGGGAATAAACAGCAAGATATATACATGCTCGGCTCTAAAAGTGTAAGTATGATATAATTTTAATATAAGGTTGTCTGATATAACTTTTGATATAACTTTAAATATAAAATTGTCTTAATAGTAAAACTCGATGAATTTGAAGTAGATTTTATAAGAAAAAAGTATTAAAAAAGTTTAATATATCACTTATATTATTTTTAGCTCAAAATTTGAGTATTAAAGTTAATTATTTACAATATTTACATATTTTTTTTCTACTTTTTTCATTTTTTAGATTTTTTAGTGATTTTTGGGACTTTAACAACAAGAAATATAACTTAAATTGGAATGATAAATGGGATTTTAATAAGTGCAACTAAATTGAAGATGGAACTTTAATAATAAGTGTAATAACTTCGAAGAAACAACAATTATAACAATATTGAGTATTAAAGGTTCTATTCTGGCAATTCGCTTAAATATGTTTTAGTTTTTTCTAAAATTATTTATTAAAATAGTTTAAATATGCAATATGTCATCTTATGTCTATAATAAATCAAGAGTTACTAAACATTTAATATGTCAATTCATGTCTATAATGCATCAAAAACTCATTTTTAACAAATAAGTATGATTTTAAAATAAACTAACTAAAATTATCATCAAAATTTACAGTTAAGCATTTACCGTGTCATTCCCTGTCTATAAAGTGTTTTTAAGCGTTATCTATACCAGTCTATGTCTATGATAAATCAAATCTTAATTTTGCAAGAATTTTAGCTAAGTTAACATGAAAATCATAAGTTTTTTTAAAAAAATTTTGACATTATAACAACTTAAAAAACATTGAAAAACTAAAAATATTTACCTTAATTAGCAAAAAGGAAATTTAGAAAGATATACTGAAAATAAAAACACACATAATTTTAAACTATGAATATTTTACAAAAACTAAAACTAGAAACTAAGAAAAACTAAAACTAAACTTTGAACTATATTTTTACAAGAGTAAAAAAAATTTCTCACAAGGAAAATGAGTGAAGAATATATGGCATGGAGGGGAGTATTTATAGGTCAGAAAATTCAACTATTTACATGAATTTTAACATTTTTTATTTATTTTTAAGTATTTTTATTATTTTATTATTTTATTTTTTATGCAAAATGAGGATGATGCAATTTTGGGTTTTTTTTTTGGCATTTTATTGAATAAACATTGCTGCCCCATTTTTTCTAAATCTGATTTGAATCTGATTTATAACTTTTTTATTTTTTTCTTTTCTTCGCATGTGAATCAAGTAGATTTTAACTTGAAATCTGCTCAGCGCCTATACTGATCGAACGTATTTGGGTCGTGGATCACATAGACTATTGACTAGAAATGCGGCCTAGATCAGAGTCAAAATAATTAAAGTCATCAGCCCATTGAAGACCATTAGATGAGCTTCGGTCAAAGAATCTAATAGCGGATAAAAGGCATGCATTTATGGCTGCACTTGATTCCGCTGGGGAGGAGACACTGGACGGTTGGATCAGATTGGAGGCATGATCGGATGGCTGAAACACTGCCACGTGGCATTTCTTTTTGAATTTTAATTTCTTTTTTATTTTTGATAGATTTGTGGTCTATTTTTGCTCATTTTCGTGCTCTTTTTCTTTGTTTTTCTTGCAGATTTCAAATCTAAAATAAAATAAACAAACTAAAATTAATTTTTTTACAAACATAATTTTCATAATAACTAAAAATATTTATTTTATAATAAAACACAAAAATTATTAAAATAGATAAAAAAATTCTAAAATTAACAAACCTTAACAGATATATTGTTTAAAACTCGAGAATATTTTTCAAAATTACTAAAAATATTGTAAAATATATTTTCAATCACTTTAAGGCTCAAAATAAAATCACACATTATTATTTTTACGGTTTTGATTATTTACAAACTAATTAATTATAAAGCACATAGAGATTATTCTAAAAATTATTAAAAATATTACTAAATATAAAAACATACTAAAAACATATTTTTAAACATATTTTCACACAAACACACTAAAATACTAACTATCACACAAATGCTATAATTAAAGGCTTTAATGAGAAATGTGAAGTCAAAATGATTAATTTTAGCCTGAAATGTACCTTTTTACAGTCTCACCGCACCTCCAACCAGCTTATTACTAGTCCCAAGCAATTAAAATGATAAAACATAAAAACAGACGAAATCATTGATTTCTCAAAAGCTTGTGACTCTTTCCTCAAGGGTTGTTTTAGAATCATGGCTTAAAATAAAATATAGATATTATTCTAGTTAATGCTTCATTTCAAGAGTATATCTGATATTTAAGATGGATTTTTCATGTGTGTGTTATTCTGTTACTAATCATTACATACAAACCAAATAAATTTACATTAATATAGGCTAATTTATTTTAACAAAATCTTTCAAGTTTGATTTTCATTCTTCTCTCCACCAATGTAGAATAATAATAAATTAAGGATCATTAGGACTTTACTTAGCTTTTAATATAAAGCTAAGGTAAAAAAGTGAGATGAAGGACAAATTTAAAGCTTCATTCACCCATAAGACACTTACATTATTCTAGGACCTTTGAAATGTACAAATTAATTCCTAAGTAACAAAACCAGACTTGAAATAAACTTTCATTTGTCACCCACTTTTATTCTTTCTTTACTTTTTTTTTATTTTTTTGAATTTTTTATTTTGAATTTTTTTAATTTACAGACATATAGAATAAACAAACTTGCTTTCATAATATTAGCATAACCCAAAAGACATTCAAATTGATCATATGCCTTACGAGTGAAAGGTAAAAAGAAAGGATATGAAATTTTTAAAAAAGCTAAGCTAAAATTTTGTGGGTGACAAAGAAAATAAAACATTAAACACAACGGGGGTAACTAAGGATATAAAAATACATAGGGAAGCTAGAAAGACTCAAACGATCTAAAGATGGCCTATATTATGTCCTTAACTTAGTATTTTCTAGGATTTCACCTTGAGAGGGATTCAAACAATTTCTAAGATTTTATAAAAATAAACCAGATTATATTAACATAAATAGTCTCTAAATAAGTATATCAAATGAAAGTTTAAGATTAAGTACTCAAATTTTTGGAAAAATCAATCTAAATATAAGGCTAACATAAGAAATTAACATAAGCTTAAACAATATCTAAATCTTATAACAAGCCATGATATAACCATATTTCTTCATCAGGCAGGAGTCACTTTAAAAACAAAAACAAAGAAAACAAATATTTACAAAACAATTTTTAGGTTTTCAAAATTTTAGATTTTTTTAAATTTTTAAATTTTTATTTTTTTTAATGTAGATGCTGACAAACTCAACAAATTAAAATACATTACAAACATGATTGGACACGTCTTAAGAATGCTAAAGACTCCATAAGTTAGCTATCCTAAACATGTATGCATGCACACAATATGGAGAATATATGCATAAATGAAAATATATGAAAGATTATATTCTTAGACCAAATCGATGCGTTTTAATACTAACTTCTTTAATTAGCCATCCTGACACAAGAATCTCAACAGTCTTACAAACAACACACCAATTTTTAATTTTTCTCAATTTTTTTCAATTTTATTGGAGTTTTTTTTTAAAAAAAGTTTTATGCTTGGTTTTAGAAAAGTCCAATTTTAGATACACAAAAAAGACTCAAACTTGAAAATTTTTGACATGAATTTGAAAAATTTTCACACAAACCCTCTCCTTAACCTAAATTGGACATTGTCCTCAATGTTTAATAAGATTAAGTATAAAGAGTAGCAAAATACATATACAAGAGCGGTTATTCAAAACACACACAAAAAATAAATAAATATAAACAAACAGGCTATAGATAAAATTGAAAGATTAAAGAGTTTAGAGAGAGATCCAAATTTTGTTTGTGTTTTTCGCTGAGCTTTGAAGTTGTAGTATTTGCCTTGGGAGTGATGACTTGCATTTGCTTGAGCAGTTCCTTAATAGTAGGTGCAGAGATAAAAATCTTTCTTCCTGACTCTACAAGAAAGTTCCTGTTCTACAACATTATCTAAAAAACTTAAAAGACCATCAAAGAAACCTTTAACATTAAACACACCCATTGCTTTATTAAAAGTTAAGTATACCTAACTGATTATAACTTGCTTTGACAAATATTTTTTCTAGAGTTTCTAAACCTTATAGTAAAACAATGAAAGTATTTGAGTGACGAATCATAACTTTTAAATGTTTAGGTATATTTTTGACAATGTTCTCGGTTCTTATGGTTTTCACTACAAAGATTATCTTGAACAAAAATATTAGAGATGATACCTAAGACTCCTCCTACTTTCGCTCCAGCTGCGACAGTTTTCATTAAATTAAGACTACGCCCTCCAAACACACAGGTTTATCTTTTTCTTAGCCAAGACTTGCCCTTAAATGGAATGCAACATTTAAATAATCAGTACCTTTCTTGATTTAGAACTACAGAGCACACAGATGTTTTTAAAATTCAAAGATGACTAGGACAAGGACTCTATAATGGTTTCTAAGAAACTAAGACTCTTTTTTTTTTTTTTAGAATTTTATGTTTTCTTATGACTTAAAAACTTTTTACATCGCTCTGAGTAAGGCTCTAACGATGAATGAGATATAATACAATGATTAAGTGTGAAGAAAGACAAATGGGCAAGTGAAGATAGATGATGACAAATGTAACTCAACTGTAGAACTTTTGAAAAATTTACCCAACAAAAACTAGTCAACTTTTAAAAAATTAAATAAAATTGTACAACTTTTAACAAAATGGGACAAAACCAAACATATACAACACACCAAATACCTACCGAATAATGCATCTGACAGATAAGATAAAAAATATTAAAAACAAATAGGACGAACACAATAACTAAACAAACAAATACTGTAATAGTCACAAAAACAAAAATCTTTTTTTTTTTATTTTATGTTTTTTTCTTATTTTTCTTCTAGGTGAAAATTTATTTGAAAATGAATTAAAACTTATGTTACGTCTCCAAAAAATCCGTTACTTAGCCATTTTAATGATTTTTCACTAAAACCAAATTTATATCTCAAATAATTTCTCAACAAATTTTTTTTAGAAAATAAAAACACCTAAAAACTAAAATACTTTACAGATTTTACTTAGAACTAGAAGAACCATGTGAATGTTTCCCTTCTAATATTCTTGTAAATGGAACAATTGGGTCTTTTAACATCAGATTCCTTAGACGTTCTTTTTCTACATGAAACTGAGGCCAAAGTTTATAAATGGCTCCTTGAACAGAACCACTAGAATGGCCTAAAAGAGAATCTTGAAGATCGTACGAGTTTTCTTTAGAAAGCCTATCTTTATAAAAAAGCATCTTATCCTCTCTATTTACAGACGTAAAACCTTTTGACTCACACCAACGCTCACAATTTTGATGAGAACACTTAGAACACTTAGATGCTATAGCTCGAGCTGTTCTTTTTGTAGCACCAAGACTTGTATCCATCCTAAGGAGACCTTTATTTGTGACATCACTAGGACGAATAAGATCTTTTATATATATTTTTTACATCAGTTGGAAGTTAAAAATGAGAAAGGACCCAAAGACAAGCTGATTCGATTTCTTTCTGAGAAAGGGGAGGAAAGTATTTGTTCAGGTGATTATATTTAGGATCCATGGTTTGAGAGAAACAGAGATTCTTGAGAGTGAATTGAGAGCTTTGAGAGATATTTGAGCACTTTGAGTGGACCTAAGAGCTTTTAGGAGAGTATTAAGAAGATTTTGTGGAATTAAGAAAAAAAAAGATTGAAGAATTTTCAAGAAAAGTGTTTAAAGATCGAAGAACTTTGAAGGTTTTTCAGAAATTAATCTTTAGGGAAAACTTTGAAGATTGAACTAAAATGCGTTTCTAGAGGTCATTAATACAAAGTACCAACTAATCAAACTTGATTATATCCTCTGAAACCTCATCTACTTTAAATGAATTTTACAAAAGAAATTTTCTAATTTTGAGTAAAATACACACATGAAATTAGTACACAAGAAATGGTAAAGAGTCATCAAAAAGCAACTTTATCCTATAAAAGTGTCAAAGGATAGACATATGGGTTCTATGTGTGATTGTACTCTCAAGATTAGCGAAATAAAATTACTACATAAGAATGGTAAAGAGTCATCAAAAACTCACTTTTAACAAATAAGTATGATTTCAAAATTAACTAACTAAAATTATCAACAAAATTTACAGTTCAACTATTTACCGTGCCATTCCCTATCTATAAATAATCAAAAGTGTTTCTAAGCATTACCTGTATCAGCCTATGTCTATTATAAATCAAAATTTAATTTTGCAAGCATTTTAGCTAAGTTAACTTGAAAATCATAAGTTTTCTAAAAATGATTTTGACATTATAAAAACTTAGAAAACATTAAAAAACTAAAAATATTTACATTAATTTTGCCAGAATTTTTCCACTCTTTTCAGCAAAAAAGAAATTCAAAAAGGCATATTGAAAGTAAAAAACATATATAATTTTACCAAGCATAACTATTTTACAACATAGACTAGGAATATTTTATAAAAGCTTAGACTAGAAATTAAAAAAAAAAAACTAAAACTAAACTTAGAACTATATTTTTACAAGAAGAAAGAAATTTCTTACAAGGAGAAGGAGTGGAAAATACATGCCATGGATTTATTTTATTTCGACATTTTTAATGCAAAATGAGTAGAGTGCAATTTTGGAATTTTTTGGAATTTTTTTGAATATATATTATTGCCCCATTTCTTCTAAATCATATTTGAATATGATTTACAACTTCTTTTTATTTTTCTTCTATGCTTCGCTTGTGAATCAAGCCTAGAGTATCTAGATTTTAACTTGAAATCTGCTACAGCGCTTGAACTGATTGGACGCATTTGGGTCGTGGATTGCGTGGACTGTTGAATGGAAATATAGCCCAAATCAGAGTCGAAACAATTGAAGTCGTTAGCGCATTAAGGACCATTAGATGAGCTTTGATCAATGAGTCTAATGATGAAGAAAAGATGCCCACATGAGATGGTTGCACATGATTCCACTGGGGAAGGGGTCGCTGGATGGCCTAGATCGAGTTGGAGGGGTGATCGGATAGTTGGGATGTTGCCACTTAGCATTTCTTTTAAATTTTAATTTCTCTTTTATTTTTTATGTTTTTGTTTTCCTTTCTTGTTTGTTTTCGTGTCATTTTTTTTTTCGTTTTCTTACAAATTTCAAATCTAAAATAAAAAAATTAAATTTAATTATTTATAAACATAATTTTTACAATAACTAAAAATATTTATTTTGCAATAAAACACACAAAAATTACTAAAAATAGATAAAAAAATTCTAAAATTAACAAACATTAATAGATATATTATTTAAAACTCGAGAATATTTTTAGAAATTAGTAGCAATATTATAAATATATTTACAAACTAAAAATTTATTTACAGATACTTTAAGACTCAAACACAACATTGTTTTTACAGTTTTGATTATTTACAAACTAATTAATTATAAAACATATAGAGATGATTTTAAAAATTACTAAAAATATTATTAAATATAAAAACACACTAAAAACATATTTTTAAATATATTTTTGCACTAAAACACTAAAATACTAATTATTACACAAATGCTATAATTAAGGGATTTAATGAGACATGTGAATGCAAAATGATTTATTTTAGACTTAAGAAATGTAAATTTTTGTAGTCTCATCAATTCACTAACTAGCTTGGTGAGTATCCATCAAGATATTATTCCTAACTTTTCTTTTACCTTTTCAGATTGTAAATGGCCAACCACTATTACTTCATTTAGGAAGCACGTTAGAAAAAACAAATTCGGTTTGCTATAGTGTAAAGATCCCACATGCTACAGTAGCTTGCTATAAAATAAAGCTCTCACATGCTACAGTATTTAAGTTCTAATCTTAAGTTCTAACTGATTTCCTAAACGAACCCTATGTGAAATGTTGTACATGTATTGGTTTGCAGTGAGTGTAATAAAGATCAAATAATTTGTTTTATTTTACTAATAGTTCATTTATCATCATCATTAACGAACATCATTAACAAAGTTTAACAATCTCTCATATTTTTAGAGCTGTAACAATGAACCACTCTTGAATTTCTTACAAATGCTATAATTTTAGGGAGAATTTTTATTATTCATCAAATTATTGTCCTTATTACTGTTGGCTGTTGCTCAGTTTAATTTTAAAATGGAAAAAAAATTTCCTTATAAATATCTCTTCCATTCTTTCAAAATCTCGCATTTGTCTTTCTTAAAAATATATTCTTAATAATATAAAAGACTACATTCCTTAATATGAATTTATTATTTTTTTATAGCTAACAGTAATAGAATATATATGACAAGTGAGGGCAGTCTAGTTGGTTGTAAGTCCCTTCACTTCAACCATAGGTTGAGGGTTTGAGTCACGCTTAGCCCCATTCAAAAGTGGTGATATTCCTCCTTCCCTTGTATCAAAAAAAAAAAAAAACTAGAATATTTATCAAATCTATTTAATTCCCTTTGTTAAAAAGTCTTGAATTGTGTGTGAGAGAAAGAGAGAAATAAAAGATTGTAGGGACGAAATGAGTGAGAGTCCTCTGTTTTTGGGTGGCTTTTTGAGCACACTGTAATCTTAGCATTCCTATCCTCTTTAATAGAGTAACTTATTTGATGGTGTCAAAAGTGTCATGTTGGGCGATTACATTGGGTTTTGCACGTGGAACACGTGCATTGGGTTGGACGGTTGGATGGTGTGCTTCTCCTCTCATTCAACACTCAATCTCTTTCCATTAGTTCAGGGATGGACAGTTGTTTCCTTGTTGGAAGCTTTGTTGTTCTAGTTTGTGGTTATTTCCGTCTCCTAGATTTGTTTCTTTCCAATTTTTTTTGTGTGGTTTTGATGTTTGAGATTCTCGGAATCTTTTGGTTGGATTTTTTTTTTTAATCAATTTTAGAGGATTATATTAAAGAGTCATCTGTATACTCCATATTTTGTGTACTGGTTTAGATGTCTTTTGTAGAGTCTAGGAGACATTTTTTTTTTTTTGGAGTATTTCATTCAAGTTTACATATAGTAGTAGTTGTTTGACGGTGTCATGTCTCTTATAATAGGAGGCTATGTGAGTGAATTATTGTTCATATGGCTTTTTTTTTTTTTTTTTTTTTAATGCCATAAACGGTAGTTCGTGCACCTAAAAAAAAACCTTTTAAACCAAATTTGCCCCTTCAGAATTACATAAAAAGGAATGGTTTTTTTTTTTTTTTAAGGATTCGACCTTCATGATTTCCAACTGTTTCTTTAACCCTAGACTTTTATAGCGCGTTTGACATCTCAAATTGGAACCAACGGTTCCAATTAATAAACAATATACTTATAGTAAAAAGTAAAAAGTAAAAAATTATTATAACGTAAAGCTCTCACATGTTATAATTTTTAAATCAATATGTTTAATTTTAATCGTTCATCCATACACTCTAGTAATTTTCCATATTATATATTTATGTGTTTGTTAGATTTGCGATGATTTGAGATTTCATGCTGCCTCGCGCATTAAGAAAAGTGCGTGTTGCGTACACGACGGTGCAAACCTCTAAAAACCCGTTTCATTGGTTGACTGTCTTATCAAGGAAAGCATTTTATCATTTTCCTCCATGTCCCAAAGATACAAGGTCAGTGATGGTATCATACTACCACAACAAGAAAACTCATATTGTGTCAAGATTATGTTAGATTATGGGCAATATGTATACATATACATGATACTAATAGTGATGACATAAGGTAGCGGTAACTCTACACCGATTTTAAAAATTCTAGAATTCGAATCTCACCTCACCTAAATATACACACACATGTTATTACTGACAGGCTTATACATGAATTTTCTTTGGAAAGAATAGGAGAAATAGTAAATTTTTAAAACTTTTTAATGTATAAATACGAGGCTTTAAAATATTCATAGTAAATAGTAAATTTATGATGTAAATAATTTATTTACCGTGTAAACAATAATTATTTACATTGTAAGCATGGGGTAAATAAATTATTTGTACTTTAAATCTATTTACCATGTAAGGAGATTTTATTTATACTGTAAATAAAGAGATAAATAAATTATTGAGATTTTATCATTTTAGTACCCTTGTTTTTTGAGAAACATCAAATTGATATTTTGAAAAATATCAAAACGGTATTCTATAGTTTTCAATAATATTATTTTGGTGCTTTAATTTTCAACTTAACCTTTTATTAATGAGCCCTAAATTATTTTGTTAAAACTACAAAAGAAAATAAATACAAATAATACAAAAGAACAAATAAATCTATATATATGCTTTTCTTTGATGAGTTTTGTTTGATCTTTTGTTTTAATTTTCTATTGTAGTATTAAAAAATTAAATTGGGATTTAATAAAAGAGTAAATAAAATTTCCCTCAAAAATACAAACTTAAGGTATCAAAATAATATTTTTAAAATCTATAGGGTACCATTTGATATTTTCTAAACAATAGAGTATCAATGTGATGTTTTCCTTAAAATACAAAGTACCAAAATAATAAAACCCTAAATTATTTACACTATAAAACTGCTATCTATTACAAATATTTTTAAAATTTGTTATTCACGACAATTATTTTTGAAAAAGCAAAATTTACTACCCTTTCTCTTTCTCTTTTTGGTAGTTGATGGGCTTACGCATAATCAAACATAATCACATAATGCTTCAAGTACCAATGAATTAATTGTTGCGTCATTCATCCATGTTTTATTCATTTATCCATTGCTTACAAATACGTTATTTACATAAATTAACATTCCCAAATAAAAGGGAAGCAATTGAAAATTAAATTAACCAAAAAATAAATAAAAATGACAATAAAAAAATAGCAAATAAAATTTAACTCATATTGTCGGCTGATGCCATTTTTTTTTTTAATTTTTCAACTGCTGGTGCCATTTCATTTACACAGTAGACTTCCAAACTAGAGATCTTAAAAAACACTGATTCTCTAATTTTTATTTGGTAAAAACACATTTAACAACATTTCATAACTGTTACCAAGTAAATCCCAGCTTTCATCAGGGGGAAAAAACATAGCAAGTGTTATACGCATTTGATATGATATATATATATATATATATCTATATACACACACAGATATTATTATTGATGCATGCATGAATGTTCTAGCTTCCCAGTAAATGATCTCTTGTTTTCATTTAACTCTGAAAAGTCTAAAAGTTATAGCGTAAGTTTGACGACCAGAAGAAAAGCTTGTATTATCGTCGCTAAAAGTTAAAAAATAATTGTCAAAGTTAACCTTTAGAGACAACAAAAGTAGCTGTAAAAGTTTTTGCTAAAGGTTAATAGCTTAAACTATCTATGTTGTTGCCAAAAAGTTTTTTAGCGATCGCTTTTATCGTCCATAGAGGTCTATTTTTTAATGTATACATAAACCTTTTTTTTTTTTTTTTACCAAAAAAAAAGTGATTTTAAGAACTAGTCTTAACTTAAGTCTGGAGTTTTAAAAATCAAATCTTTTAGCGACGAGTCAATTGGAATTTTAGAATTAGCATATACCAAAGTTGCGTAGATGAAATTTTCATGCTCAAGCCTTTGAGCGACGTCGTTACTAAAAGCCAACTGAGATTTCAGAATTAGAAAAAGCACGTGAAAAAGCATTACTAAAATTGTCATCGATATTTTTATCTGAATATCACATTAAATATCCATTTTTTTTAATTTGGAGTTTTATAATTGAGAGGAAGAAAATAATTAATACTATAATGGACAAAAATATTTCTTAGTCATATATTGCAATATTTATGAGATTATGTTTGATGCTCACAATCTTTAATTCAGCGTGATTTTGATGTCTTATGAAAAAATCAACTTTGTTAGTAGAAAAGTCGAGCAAACAATTTGATTGCTTCTTTTTAATACAATATAAAAGTATATAATCTATAATTATTCACGGTTTGAAATATTTTGTGAAAACAATAATTAAAATGGCAGTGGGCTCAAAGTGCTTGAATCCATGTCTGATCCAGGTTTGAATAAACCAAGGCTGATTATGGAAACATGAAAGCACGTATTTTGGACAAAACTTATAAAGTAAATATGAGGTTTAAGATAAATAAAACTTTGAAGAAATTTGAGAAATTATATTGATTAGAGAAAATCTACTTTTAAAAAATCCCAGATTTCTTTAAAAAAAAAAAAAAAAGGAAGCAACTACATAATAAGAATGTATTGAGAATCCCAAGATTGAAGTAGAAAATGGATTGAAATATATATATATACACACACACACACATATATAAATATTTTTATTTATGAAATATTTATAATAAATATTAAGAAAAACTGTGAAATATTAAAGGAAAAAGCAAATAAATAAAAAGGCAAACATTGAAACAAGCACACAAGCATGTTAAAGAGTAAAAATTTTGCAACAACGTCGTCTCTTCTATGGTAGACACGGAGGAAAACTCAAGCCTGGAGTTTTAAATAATCAAATCTTTTAAGGACGAGTCAATTGGAATTTCAAAATTAGCATATAACCAAGTTGCATGGATGAAATTTTCAAGCTGTAGCCTCTAAGCAACGACGTTATTAAAAGCCAGCTGAGATTTCAGAATTAGAAATCGATATCATCTTGACTCATTTGTGACATACTCTTCCAAAGTGGGAGCTTTTTAGGCCGACCTTGGCATCCAAATCACCTAATCGCTCTGAAAATGCCATCACCAAAAAGTAGTAGTTTTTTTTCGTAATCTACCAATAGTAATAGTTACTTCCAACATGTTGGTGTCATTATTAATTGTTGAAATTGACATTTTGGGCAGTCCCATCAAAACAAAAGCATCTATTTTGGTGCATTTGTTTCGTGATTCGAATTACGGTTTGAATCATTTTACTACAGTATTTTCTCTCATAAAAATTTAAATCTTCATTCAAATCTTTTATTTAAATCTATGAACCACGGACTCTTTGTTTTTCTAAAAAGTGGTGGTAGAAAGTAAAAGGGAATAATACAGCAAGGACTGGGACGTGAAGGAGATGTGAAACTAGACGACGCATTTTCTCTTGCGTAACGTGAATGGCTAGAGAATCAAAAAGGTGGAAAAAGTCGTGAATGCTACTCATGGAGCCATAGAAACCGAAGAAGGTGCTTAGCGCAATAGGCTCATACATCTTTCCTATATCCTC
Organism: Artocarpus heterophyllus; assembly: GCA_025403435.1. NCBI lineage: Eukaryota > Viridiplantae > Streptophyta > Magnoliopsida > Rosales > Moraceae > Artocarpus > Artocarpus heterophyllus. Next base: position 38,791,494 of record CM046333.1, on the reverse strand, counting down.
TCACCAAAAGTGAAAAACATAAATGTAATTGAGAATTCTTTTATGCTAGACCAGTTGATAGCCTCTGCTTTAGTAGGGATTGTTCATAATTATAAATTTAGGAAGTCTAGTTATTTATGTCTATCATTTTTACATGTGAATTAGGCTTAAAATTTTATGGAAGTGGTATGTTTTGAGTACCAATTCTTTAAAAGTAGTATTTCACTAATTATACATTGTATGGAGCTACATACACACTCATTTTAGCGACTAGGTTAAAACTGGTTATATGGTGGCTATGGGTGGAGGGGGTCTTTGCACTGCCTCTTGTGTCATCACTGCCGTAAAGAGAAAGAAAAGTAAGAGATTGGTTCTTCATCCATTAAATGAGAATTCATTTTTTTTTTTTTTGCTAAATTTTGACATTAATAATAAAACATCTTCAATACAATGAAAAATTAAAATGTCGATGCCAAACTAACATTTGAATATGAAAATAACTTTGCAAAACAATGTTATTGTTAAATTTGCAATGTTATTGTTAAATTTGGCATATGCAATATTTGGTGCCATATTGCGCACCAAACATAGAATTTGCCAAATTTTGATGTCTAAATGTTAATATTGATTCTTATATTATATATTCGTCTTCACTTAATTATTACAAGATTGTTTAAATTAATTTAAAATTAAGGGTTTGCTTTAATTCTATAAATGTTTACTTTTTATAAGTAAATAAATATGAGAAAAAATAGATAAAACATTTGAAATTGCATTAAACATTAGAACACAAAATAAAATACTTTATATGTTATTTTTAATCTTTTTGGTGCTAAATATAATATTTGTATCAACATTTATACTAAAGATTTTACTCTTTCTTGTCCTCATTCTCCTTTTGTCCCCACGTTTCTCGCTCTCTCTTTAAAAAACTTAGATTCAAACACACTCAAAATCTAGAAAATAAACAAGTCTCTCTTGATTCTCAAGACTCCAACAACTCAGACATTTAAAGTTTAGTCAAGACCTAGCATTTCTCTTCAAGGTTTTGAGGTAAGAGTTCTAAAACCCAAATCTGAGTTTTTCCCTCCCATTTAATCTGAATTTGGTACTTGAATTTATGTTCTCAATTTCATTTTATAATATGAGTTTATGGACAATATGAACATGCATGTTGTTGGGAATAATAAGTCTTGTTTATTTGAAGCCTTGAGTTGAAATCGATGAATGAGATCGTACTTTACACATCTTGTTTATAATATGGAGACTTTGAATCTATGAATACATGTTTAAGATTTATGTAGAATCATTGTTTAAAATTCAGATGAAATATGTTCTATGCTTTGGTACTTTCAAAGAATTAACTCAAGAATTTGATTTGTGTTTTTTATGTTTACTTTGGAGGAATTGTTTGGAATGCGATATTTGGTGCTTGAATATGTATTTGGCATGTTTTATTTATTAGGAGAACTGGTTTAAACATGTTGGAATTGAGTTGAACTCGATTCAGGGCTCGGAAGAGAGAACTAGGAAAACCCAGTTCTTTGTCAGACCGGTAGGCCGGTCACAGGAACCGGCTAGCCTATGGCCCAATTTGGTAGGTGAGTTTAGACTTGGTACAAATCGAGGGTTTACCTCATGTTCCGGTAGGCCTGGTCCCATGGACCAATAGGCCAAAAAAATTGTACAATTTTATCTTTTGTGTATTTTTATATTGTTTTCACCTTGTTATTTTTAAATTTATTTCAAACTGATAAGAGACAAGTATATGTTTAAAATTTATTTTTGAAGCATGTTAAATAATTTTCATGATTTGTGTACATTTTTAACGTTTAATTATGTTAATGGCACACTAATAGGCTAGATTTGTATAATTAGTTACAAATTGTGATCTTCGTTAGAATTAGAATAGCTTTGAATGATAGAATGATATTAAAGGTTCTAGAACGTAGTGGAGCATACGTTAGATTAGCACTGGTTTGGAGCTACCAGTATCGGATTCACTAATATCGAGGTAGGATTCTTTATCCTTCCTTTGTTAGCCATGTTTCGAGTATTTTGGCCCTTAATTATTCTTATATGATTTTTTAAAAATTGTGTTTATATTATTTTCAAAGTTGTTTGAGAATATGTTTCTAAAAAGAATTGTAAAAATAAAACAAAACCTCGGGATGAGGCTTTTCCAAGCTATTTTGTGTTGAATGAGTTATCAAAACACTATCCGACATAAGACTTTCCAGATAGTTAAGTTTTAAACTACGGAGCATTAGGTGAGAGTTTACATTGTGCAGAGAACGTCTTATGGGGTAGTTCTGAAAATCCATACAGGTCACGACAGTGGCATTATTTAGGCTTCCTAAAGCAAGTATCTATATTTATAATGTGGGATAAATCATAGGTTGTAATTTCGGTAAGTGCATTTTTAAGTCATGCTTTTTATTTTTTCTTGTAAGTTTAATTAAACATTTAATTATTATGTTTTTAAAAGATAATTATATTGAGCCTTCCACTGATAGTTTTGTTTCTTTTTATTTTTTACTTTTTACTTTACCCCCTTCCCAAGAGGATCTAAGTACGTTGTAAAGTAGCGCGTTGGCTGTTATAGCTCGCAAGGCTCATGAGCTGATCTATTTTTTACTTTGGAATTTAGTTGTATTACTATTCAAGGCATGTAATAATTAGCGCATTGACTGTTATAGCTCGCAAGGCTCGCGAGCTGATCTATTTTTTACTTTGCAGCTTAGTTGTATTACTGTTGAAGGCATGTAATAATTTAATAATTTTTATGTCTTTATTTAATTTCGTTAGACTGTGATTTGAATCTGTTGTTGCTTTTCTGTATGTTATTATGTATGTCGAGACTGTAAAGTTTGGTGGGACACGGACCATGCTATGGCAATCTTCTAAATTTTTATTTGATGCCAACAATATTTGGTCGTTTTGTGTCCTACATTATCTTTCACCTTTTAACTTATTTGGTAAAATAAATAATAGGGTGTTTGAAAAGATGGTGGGAACCACTTTTACTGTAGCATGTGAGAGTTTTACACTGTAGCATATTTTTTTTTTATTGTTACTGTAGCATGTGAGAGCTTTACACTGTTTATGACTAAGATTGTGGTGGGAACTGTGATTCGAATCACTGCCAAACAACCCCTAAGAGCCCGTTAGTTTCGTGGTTCGAATCACGGTTCTAAATCATTTTACTACAATATTTTCTCTCATAAAAATTTAAATTTTCATTCAAATTCTCTATTCAAATCTATGAACCAAACGGGCTCTAAAGTTACTTTCGGCAAATGGCAGTTACTTATAATTATAACTTGACGTTGTATTTGATTTCTTATAAATTAAAATATCATAATTGGTGTTTTAAGATTAATCTCAATTAATTATTTAAAATAAACTGTCACATTATTAACCTTGTTGTAAGGGTGACCATTAGAGTACAAAACAAAATAATATGCCAAATACGCTATTTTTTTACTTATCTTTTTCGGTGTTAAATATAGCATAAGTATTCACCTTTGTATTAGAGGTTGTTTAATACATGGTAAATTTTCTATTCTTTCGTATAGAATCAAGTATAACACATATTAAATTTTAGATTTGGAAATCATTGCGTTGAATTATTATTTTCACCTTTTTTAACCATTTATTTTTACAAAAATTAATAATGACAAAACTGAGATTAGTGCTTTACACTAGAGAAATAACTAATATGATATTTTAAAATGGTTGAAATAACTAGATGTGACAAAGGTCACATTTTCTTTAAGTTTGAATACCCCACGCTTAATGGGTTTTCAGAATCAAATAGAATCCTGATGGTACTGTTTAAAAGGATAAGACAAGATTTATTGCTAAGGGTTTCATTAAGTTGCTGAATTTAATTTGACTGAGACTTGTAATCTAATAGTTAAACCCACAATTATCAAAGTAGTTTTTATAGTTGCCTTGAAAAAGGGATGATGCATAAGGCAATTAGACACTAATAATTCCTCCCTCAATGGTGTGTACTTGGAGCAGCCAACAGGTTCTCAAGATCCTAAAGCACCTCCTTTAGTTTGCAGGCTTCACAAATCTCAAGCATGGTTTGAGAAAATGTAATCTGCTTTAATCAGTTTTCATTGTCTCAGCAAAATCTAATCAGTCAGGATTACTCCTCAACATACAGCCTTGCCCAATAAAATAAAAAAGATATTGTACATCAATTTGGTAGCATTTTGAAAATGTTTTCTTATGTTTTTCGAAGTGTGTCAATTGAAAAAGTTTTGAAATCGAGTTTGGTTCCTTTTTCCACTAGAAGAATGAAAAAGAAAAACTTTGCCTGAATTTTGTCATTGAAACTATTAGTTTTAGCTTAGGTGGATTCACTCACAAACAATTACATGACGTTTGGTATTGTTTTTAAAATATGTGAAAATGTTTTTATTTTGAAAAATAAGAATTTTTTAAGAATTGTGTTGATAGTGTTTTTAAAATTTTTGTCTCGATGTACAAAAACATTTCTAAAAATTCTGATAACGAAACCAAACGGATAGTATTTTCTTGAAGGAAACCATTTTTTAGCACCACAAACATTCAATATTTCGGTAGCGCTGACAATCTGAACCTTTTTTATTTAAACTATAAAATCTAAACATAAATATACTTAAATTGATGTTTAAATTGGTTTTTAAATACGATGATATATTGTGACTTGAAACTGGGAATAAAAGTTAAATGTGTTTGGATAAGCAGGACCAGTGATTTATTTTTTGCATATAAGTTCAAATTGGGCAAATTTATAAGGATTCCAAATTATAAAATCATGGTTTGAACTGGATTCTAAAAATATAAACCACACTGGTTTTTTTCCCTCCCGAAAAACTGATTCAAATTAGATTCCCAGATCAAATTGCATCAAATGTATTCAAATCCAAAAAAATAAAAAATAAAAAAAACTATGTTTGTTAAGAAAATGGAATACACTTTAGAATCATTTTTCCTTTCCCATTCTTATTTTCTAAGACTATACTCAACATACATATTTAGAAACATAAACACGCATAGACTTCAACACGATTAACTAAAAATACTCGTTTTCATTTTCATACTCAAAAACAAAATCATTCCTAAAAAACACCTCAAGAAACGGTCATAATTTTTTTAATAGCATACAATATTATATTGTACGTATATGCCTTGATATGATCAAGACCCAAGTGGAAATTAATTGTTTTTTTTTTTTTTTGCCTACTCGTTTGTTAAAATAACGGATCATTATCTATCAAAAATAAAATAAAATGTTGTGTTGTTGACGTTAAATCAGTATTAGGCACTTTTTATTCTAATACAACTAGACTAGTCCCTCCAAAGTCTCGCGTGGGGTCTCGACAGTCACATACCTAAATTCAAAGGCAATCCTCTATCCTTGTGTGTCCCAACGATCTTTGATCTTTTTATCATGTTGGGAATCCAAGAAAATAATTGAAATTCTTCGATCACCGGTCTTCAATTCGACAATTTATTTTTTTTAGTTTTGAAAATGAAGGTGAGTCTTTTTTTTTTTTCCCATTTTTGAGCTGCTAAAAGACCTGAAACAATATGTTTTTGACTTTCTCTGGAACCAAAAAGAGCTATGACTTGTTTTCCCTTTTATATGGTTAACTTTTATCGTCGTACTTGTAATCGCATAGTGTTTACATGTGATAATCATCAATAACATTTAAAACAAAAGTAACTAATTATTTATCTATCTTTCCATAGCAAAGAAAGGCTTAAGACTCGAACAAATAATTGACTGATAATGATGTGTATGAACTGGTCGATGAGATATGTACAGTTTTAAATGACATTATTGGACTTACAAAACACGATAAGGTAGAGGTGATGCATGCAAAAGATGAAAATATGACTGAACAGTATAAAGATCTTTTCTCTAAGCTGGTGGTAGAGTTATATCCAGGTTGTACAAAGTTTTTTGTCACTAACTTTCAAAGTTAAACTTGAGCATTTAAAATGCAAAGCAAGTGGATGAACAAGTCTTTCAATAATTTGTCAAAGTTGTTTAAAGACACTTCTAAATGGAATAAGTTACTCGAATTGCATTACAATGCACAGAAGAAGTAGAGTAAGATTGGTCCAGGGTACAAGTCATTTCGTGTAAGTATGATTGTGTTTTATTTTGGAAGGAGAATGCCAATTGGAAGCATGCCATAGGTGTAATATGAGTCGTTGTGTGAATAAAAACACAAAAAAAGGAAGAAAGCACCATACAAAATGTCGCTGTATTTTTTTTTCAGGGATTGGTTGGAGCGTTTGTATGCTTATCGACATTTTGTTAAGGACAAGTCGTCATACTACCGAGGTTGATCGAAAAATGAAGAGGAGTACTTATGACATCCTATTGATGGTAAGCTTAGAAAGAGTTTGATTTAAGGTATCCAGACATTACAAATGAAGAATGAAATGTTCAATTAGGTTAACTGTCGATAGATTCAACAAGTTTGAAAATATAAGTGCACGTTGCAATATGTGGCTGTTGGTATTAATAACTTACAATCTACTTTCTTGTTTGTGTATGAAGGAACCATACTTAATTTTAACTTTGTTAATTACTAGTTCAAACATCCCTAAAAAGAATATGAATGTGTATATTCTAGACTAAGCATAGATAAGTTGAAAGAATTATGAAGGACGAGATTGTAACATTATTGTGTGTTTTGTTTCTATTATGCTAGCTGAGTAAATGTATGGTGTGTTTTACTATATTATTCTATTTGATTTACGTTAATATAATATTATAATTATTTGATTTACGTTAATATAATATTATAATTTGCACTAACTTCTCATTGATTTAATTAATTAATCTTAAATAGTTATTAATTTATAAGTCAGAAAATAGTAGGAAGATAATTCTACTGAGAAAACATAGAAGAGAGCCTAAGGTTTTTATTTCTTCACTTATATCAACACATTTATATTTTATAAATAAAGTAAGTCTTGTGGGTTAAAGTAAGGTTTTGTGCAAAAGAATGAAAAAGTTACTAAACTTTGTTAAAATACAAAGTTTAGCTAGTTTTCAAGAAATAATGATTTAGAGGGCATAAAGGCCAATTTATGTTTCAAATATGGTATAGAATTTGCCAACACAGTGAGAGGAACAAGTTTTATGAACAAAGTTTTGCAAAATTCTAAAAGTATTAAATTGCAAAGTTTTGCTAATTCTCGACAGATTTAAAAATTAGCAAAAAAGTCCTCCTAAGCGATGAAATTTCAAGAAAGTTAAAACATAAAAGTTGTAGAATGCATCTAAAATGTTAGGACAACATTGACAGTTTTCTAAAATTTTACTCGGTTTAGGAGCTATGAATTTTATAAAATTTTGAGCATAAAATTTCAAGAAATGGAAATGTTATGGAATGTATTGAATTCGACCATAGTGATTTTATAAGTTTTGTTCCTTGCAAAAAACTGAACGTCTTGGTATAAAGTGGTCGTTTTTGGTTTCGAGGATAAAAATGTAAAGTTTTTTGTGTTTCGGGCCAAAACTGTAAAATTGTGTGAAAACTGAGTTTTCACCAAGGAACATTAGACTACATTTTTGTGGTCAGTGAGTAACCATGGGATTATGTTTTTAAAGAATTTAAATTTTAGGCAAGGAAAGAATAAAAGAAAAAGAGATTAAGGGCAAAATGGGCATTTTATGAAAAATGGCCAAAACGCACTGAAACGTTTGATATCAAAAAAATGCTCTTTAGCGGGAATTTTTCGTAATATATAAGTAATGAAATGTTAAAATTAAGCAATGGGTTTTATAGAATTATGAAGTTGACAAAAAACCCGTTAAGGGTAAATCATCATTTTTGAGGAAACAGTTAGAACGGAGTCGAATACTCCGAATTAGCATAACGCTCATAGACGAAAAATGTTCCATAATACATTAAGTAACAAAACCGTCACATGAGACGAAAATTTAATAAGGGATATTCAAGTAAAAGAAAGGTAACCTGGTGGGTTACAAAGTTAAGTGAAGAAAAAGGTAACCTGATAGGTTATAGAGATAAGTAAAAAGAGTGATAACCCGAGAGGTTACAAAGTTAAGTAAAAGGTACGGTAACCTGATGGGTTACAAAGTTAAAGGCAACGAGGTACAAAATAAAGGAAGGTTAACCGATAGTATACCAAGTTATGAAAAAAGGAATGAATGTTTAATGTTTACGTTTTATTATCAATCGGGTAGATTGATAAAGAGAAAGTTAACTAATTAGTAGGGTATCATATGATTAGGACACAGATGCCGACTAATGGAAGAAAAAGAATGGAATAGGAAACGTTAGAGTATAATCCAGGTAAGTTCAAACCTCACCTACAGCATGAAGTAAATAATTTTCAAATGTTTATATATATATATATATATATGTTTGCAAATGTATTTGCAATTGTTATACAAGATGTTTTTAAAAGTATGTTTGCATCTGTTATGCAAAAAGTTGTACAGTTTAAATCAAGATTTGCAATGCATTTGAAACTATTATGTTAAAGCATGATTGCATTTAATATGTATAAAGTTTTTAAAGATCAAGTAAAAGTTTGCAATGTATTTGCAATAGTTATGTTTAAAGCATGTTTTGTATTTGTTAATGAATAATGTTTTATAGTTTAAGTTATAAGTTTAATGTTGCATTTGTTATGCAATAAGTTTTATAGTATAAGCTATGATTTACAAGTGTGCTTGCATATAATGTGATTGTATTTGATATGCTCACTAAAGTTAATAAGAAGGTAACATAAAGATAAAAGAAAGTGTCATACCAACCTTCTTGTTGTGAGGTAATAAAAGTAAAGTTAAAGTTTGACGTCCTTGATGTGAGGTACATGACCTCGGTATTTGATGGTCTCAAGTCTTTTGCAAGGGAAGCATCATGTTTATGATCTCATGATCAATGATGTTGGTATGAACCCTATAGTAAGATAAGGAAAGTTAAGGAACAAATGATGGAAAGTCAAAGTAAGATAAGGAAAGTTAAGGAACAAAGGTAGAAAGTTAAAGTAAGAAAAGAATGTTCATAAGACGCTCATAATCGAAAGTTCATAATTAAGCATAAATGAAAACATGCATTTTAGTTTTGCTTGTTTTCCTTGTTATGAAATATTTAAATGCTATGAAAAACATTTCGCAGAAGCTAAAGTGTTTTTATCAATTATCAAAGATAAAGTATTTTTAGATATTTTGATCTACAATAAAGATTCATATATCAAATATAAGCAAACATTCAATAACAATTTAGTAAGATAACATAAACAAGTAAGCATACAATATGTTTACATGTCAAAACCTTGAAAAAATCACAACCTTATAACGATAATTCCTAACTCAGAATTCAATAAAGTCACTTAGGAGAAACTTGCGAAATTTAATTAGGAACACAAATCCCCTTCGATTAGTATATACTATCTAAAATCCATCTGATCTAGTATATACTAATAATCACGTTCTTTGGCCATTAACTTTATTAACAAAGCTCCTAGGGGAGGTTAATAATAAAATTAATCTTGAGTGTTTAACCATTATTTCAACTACTTCATCCATGGTTTATAATCGAAGCCTAGGGGTAAACAATGATAAAACATGCTAAAGCAAATTATCCTTTCAGAGATGCAACACGGTACATGATGTACACCTCCCTACGGGTAGCAACCACCATGTGTTACCTATAGACCAATGATGACGGCCTTAGGTCTTCTCTTCTAAAACCTTCTCCGACTCAATATTTTAGAAATCAAGGTTTTATGTTAACATACATGAATAATTTTTAAGGAGCAGCAGTCCCTATTCTGCATGACATATTATCAATATAAATGGCAAAATATATTACAATGCAAACAAGCAACGCAACAAGCAAAGCTACATGCAATATAATAAATAACCGTAACATTATGGTTCCACCTTAGAGAAAAGAAAATAAAGGTTACAAAAATTAATTGAGACATTTTATTAATTCTTTATCTTGTATCTTCTAGTAGTATCATTCTTCACGTAATGTCTGTCTTCAATTTCAATCTCATGTACATCGAATTTTATTCTCTGGTAATCATAAAATCTCATTTGTTTTTCTCAAAATTATTTCATAAAAAAAGAACCTCACAAAAAAAATAGAAAATGGCTTTCTGTCGCCTCGCAGTTTACCACACTATATATATCGCGGTCGACCGCGCTATCGTAGTCCAAATCTAAGAAGCCTTTTTCTTCATTATTTTTGTATTTTTAATTTTACCAACAATTCAAAAAACTCTTGAAAATCTTATAAATATAGCAAAATAAATAGCCCATCAATCAGTTCCATATTCTATTCGAATAATTATTTTAATACAAATATAAAAACCAAAATTAAAATAATAAAACCTAGACAATGATGATAGACTGTCATCTAATTACATGAAAAACCTAGATACACATTCAACCTCTAAGAAAACCATAACTGGAAAAATTAATTAGTTAATGTAATAATAAAACATAAATTTAATTAACAACAATTAATTAATAAACATTCACCATATTAATAAACATTCACCATATAATCTCATGACAACATATAATTTTATAAAAAACCTAGAGTACTAACTCTTTAAATATAATTCAAGCATATGAGAGATTAAGATCACAAAATTTATATACTTATCATGATCACAAACCTATAATAAACTCCATAAAACCATGGCTCTGATACCAATTATTGAAAAACGTGAATGCAGCGGAATTTTAAAAAATTTTAATTCAAAACCTTTTTCCAAATAACAAGTTAGACATACGATATATATAAATTAATAAAATATCTTTCGTACCTCTTTAGTAGATAGGAAACTATAGGAATTACAACGAGAAAAATCTATCGAAAGTGCCTCAACCAACTAGTCTTCCTTGTTATTCTCTTTCTACCATTGGAATGCAGGTGGTCATATGTTGTTTAATTTTTCCTCAGATGACCTCTTCTTCTAACAACAAGATAAAACCAAGAGCAGAGATTTGAGTTATTAAACAATTAATCTATGGGAGTTTTAGAGCTTTTCTTTCTAGAATACTCTCTCTAAATTTCTCAAGTGATCTAAGAAACAATAGAAAATAGTTTCCTTTATATATCGTTCGCATTAAGGTTAGTCCTTATCAGATTTGGCCTCAAAATTTGAATTAGACTCAAAATCCATGCTGAAAACGCATAAAATGCATTTTACTAAAAACAAGGCACGGTCAACTGTGTTTTTGTAATGCGGTCAACCGCCATGTCGCAACCAAGTTGCTAGACCCGTTTTTCGTGCTTCTCAAACTTATCTAATTCACCCTATTTAAACCGATTGGATAAATCCTATCTTATATGACTTGGATATCCTTTATAGAGCTTTAATTTTAATTGAAATAATCCAAAAGAGAAGTTATCTAATTAAAACAGTCATATACAGATAAACCCATACAAATAAAATCTATTTTAAATAATTCACCACGTTTATCTTGAATTAATTCATAAAATTAATTCAACTAATAAACCAACACGAATTATTAAATCCAACCTATCAAATTTTAGCAAAACTAATAAATAACATAAGTTATCAATTTGTAGGAAAAACATGTTGTATCATTACAAGAAATATTATAAGCTAGCAAAGGGAACCTGATAAACATATATAGATCAAGCTCCTATAATTATAAATTAACATATCCTCGATTCATATATTTTATAATTATCAACTCTAAAGCTATTCTACTAAAAATTTTGAGTTGCACTCTTAAACTATATAAAATTACGAAACTCCAATAAGTTTATAGTCCATAATATATCATAATTTGTAACATCCCCATAGCACATTCATAATCAGCATAAGGATAAATTATGTTTTACCTTCCTGATTATTTTTATCTTATGCTTCATTATCTCACCATTGGAATACTTACTATTCATAACTAACAACAAATAGTATACCATTCGGTTACACATATGTATCCAAATGGTTGAGCGCTCCAGTTTTCAATTACAAGATAATGCCTATAAAAGAATGTCATTAACTCTACAAAAGAGCTATGGATTCCATATTCATAACCAACAACAAATAGTATACCATTCGGTTACACATATGTATCCAAATAGTTGAGCGCTCTAATTTTTAATTATAGGATAATGCCTATAAAAAAATGTCATTAACTCTACAAAAGAGCTATGGATTCCATATCTATGAATAACGAGTCTACGACAATCAAGAGTCGTGTCTCTAATGTACCGGCATGCATACCATCATCTAACTCAATATGTCCCCATTTGGTACAACAAAAGACATAAGTCAAGAATACAGACTCATTGATTCATTTTAGGATTAAGATACAACACATATGATTGTCTAAAGTGAATTGATTTAGACAAACAGAATTATTAATCAAACCTGTTCATATTTAGTCTTGATCTAATATCGTCACCTATAATAATATACTAATGTTTCTACTCATGAAGCACAACTCCGATGATCAAGACAAGCTATCTCTTGTTAGGGATATAGATAATATAGCAATCTTAACATGAATAAAATGTCTAACTTTATTCCCTTGATTGTGGACCTTATCATATAGACTATCACCTTTAAAATTCATGTCTTCCGCAAAATCTGTCCATCATATGCATGATCTTAAAGGTTTAGATTGACAGTCTCAGATTTTTGTTTACTTATCATATATTCAACATAAATGAACATAAAAAGGACAACATTTGATATATGAAAATAAATAATAAACTCTTTAGTGATTAGATGTCCCCAAAAAATTATTATATCATTTAATCCTTAGGACACCTAGTCTAACACTTATCAGGTTCCAATTTGGCACCCTACGTCGGTGACTGGAGGCGAGTTCCAACAAGTTTCACGAGGAATCTAGTGGGTTTCAAGACAGAACTTGGCATATTTCAACAGATTTTGGAATAAAACCTAGCAAGTACTATTTCAATATCCCGCATGAGTAAGTAGGAGAAATGATAACTTGTGTCTTTTAATAAATCCCCAATTTCTAATAAAGGGGCAATTTTAATAAGTGGTTTGTTGGAAGACATTTTTAATAAGGTGGTGCATTTAGAGGGCATTCTTGTAAGTTGCCCAATGCAAATGGTAGGCTGAGCACCAATGTTCAGTTCCCCCACCCCACACCCACCCTCCCTCCCTCAATATTTACATAACAAAAACATTCTTTTGCCTAAGAATTTTTTTCAATTTATACCTTCGAGAGCAAAAGAGAAACTCGCCTCGGTGAAGACAATACATATAAAAATAATAACATATTTAAAATGAAACCAACCATTATAAGTGGCTCCTTTTCTCTCCACCGTCCATAAACTCCATATTTTTTTTCTCAATTGTTTAAAAAATTACTTTAAAATCGCACAAACCAAATATTCGTCATAAATTCCACTCCTTCATAGTGTAGTTTTTTTTTAATCCTAACGTCTCACACTACCATGATTGCTCAAGGCCTTTCTTTCATTTCCATATCTACAGAAAATACATTTTGAAATATAATTCATTAACAATATAGTACATTCATCTCATTGCAAATACCCATTCAAATTGAAATAACGATTCAACTAGAGATATGTTAGATATGTATGCCCTAAGGAGTAAAAATGTAATACGTTTTTGGAGACATTTTTATCAATAAAGAATTTATTCATTTATATATATCAAATCTTGTCCTCTTTACGTTCATATTTGTTGAATGTATGTTAAACAAACAATAGTCTGAGACTGTCGGTTTAAACCTTAAGAATTGGACATATGATGGACTGATTATGTGGAAGACACGATTATTAAGGTAACGGTCTAAAACATATGATCCGTAATCGAGGGAATAAAGTTGGGATTCATGTAAAGATTGTTATGTTGTCTCTATCCCTTTAGGGAGATGGTTTGTCTTGACCGTCGGAGTTGGACTCCGTGAATAGAAACATTAGCACGTTGTCATAGGTGACGATGTGTTGGATCGGGACATAAAGTGAATTGATTTGGATTAATAATTCTGTCTCAGTAAATGGATTCACTTTAGACAGTCATTTGTATTGTATCTTAATCCTGAGATGAATAGTGAGCCTGTTGTCTCGACTTGTGTCTTTTGATGTACCAAAGGGTGACTCCCACATCTCAATAGTGGTATGCATGCCGGTACATTGGAGGCATGACTCTTGATAGCGTAGACTTATTATTCATAGATATGGAATCCATATCTCCTCTTTAGGAGTAATGATATCCTCTTATATACGTTATCTTGTAATTGAAAAACTGGAGTGCTCAACCATTTGGATACATAGGTGTAACTGAATGGTATACAATCTTTAGATGGTAAGTTTTCTAATAGTGAGATAATAGAACGTAAGATAAAAATAATCGAGAATGTAAGACAGAACTTGTCCTTAAGCTGATTATGGATTATCATATGAGGATACGATACACTTTGATATGTCATGGAGACTTAGCTATACGGGCTTCGTAATTCTATAAAGTTTGAGAGTGCAGCTCCAAGCTTTTAGTGGAGTAACGTTGGAGTTGATAATTGTGAAATGTATATCTGGGATATTGGGTTTCATAATTATCGAGAGCTTGAACTTTATAGGTCCATTTTGGTCCCCTTTACTAGCTCACAAAATCCTATAACGATACAGCGTGTTTTTTCAATAATTGGTGACTTATGTTAGATTTATTGGATTGGTTTAAAATTTGAAAGAATCAAATAATTCATGTCTGTTTATTGGTTAAATTAATTTGTAATAAAATTAATTTAAGATAAACTTGTTGAATTATTGGGATCGGATAATTCTTGTATGTTTATCGGTTGATTTAATTGGATAAATTAAATCAAGATAAACTTGTAGAATTATTGTGAATTGATTTATTTTCTTAAGAGATTATCTTGATAAAGTTTATTTTTGATCAGATAACTTCTTTATTGGGTTATTTGAATCAAAACTGAGACTTTATCCTATAGAATCTCAGGTAAAAAATAAAAGATTCGGGGAGATATTTACACGAGAGTTTGGCCTGCCGATCTATGTGTTCGGCCTACTGATGGGGCTGTTCAGCCTGTCGATCAGTGAGCGATAAGATTACGCATTTTAACACGGATCTTATCAGATATTGATCCAAACTTGATTCTGTTTCGAGTTTTTGAGACCTAATCTGATAAGGAATGACCCTAGGACCAATCGTTATATAAAGGGAGTAAGTCTCATGAGTTACTCAGATCAATTAAGAGATTAAGAGTGATACTCTTCTGGTGAGCATCTAAAAACTCCCTGAGAGCTTTTGTTCACAAATCACGAACACTAGCTTTGGGTTCTCTCGATTGGTTGGAATGAGAGTCACCGGTGGAAGAGCTGTACGTGTGAGTCCACACTCACTCCGGTTCTGGATAGAGAATAGCAAAGAAGACCAGTTGGTTGAGGCTCTTCTAGAACGTTACTTCTCTTCACAGGTTGCAGAGGTTCTTCAGTACACAAAAGTTAGTAAGATCTGTCTAATTTATACATATAGCATGTCAAACTTGTGTTTTGAAAATTACTATGATATATAAAATTATTAAAATTTTGTTGCGTACCGTTTTTCCAACAATTGGTATCAGAGCTATGTTTTTTTACATAAATATATAAGTTTGTGATCATGTTATATGCATAAATTTTGTGATCTTAATCTCTCCTATGCTTGAATTGAATTTTATAGAGAGTAGGCACTCTAGGTTTCTATAAATTATGTATGTTGTCATGGATTATATGGTGAATGTTTATTAATTAATTATGGTTGATTAAATCGTTGTTTAATTAATTATTAATTAATTAATTTATACCGGTTATGGTTCCTTAGAGGCTAGAATGTGTATCTAAGTTTTTCATGTAATTAGATGGCGAACTATCATCTCCGTCTAGGAATTATTATTTATTTTAAATTTGTAATTAAATAATTATCCAAAGAAGACGGATCTAGAAGAATGATGATGGCGCTCCCAGGTATTTCTTGAGTCTCTAATTTTTATGTTTTTGAATTGTTGAAAACAAAATTGATGAATTGCATTAAAATTGTATTTTCTGGAATGAGGGATTTATGCTCGGTCGGCATGCCGGACATCCCAGTTCGGCAGGCCGATGGTCACATATTGGTAGGTCGGACGTGTGGTCCGACAGGCCGTCAGTGGGGCAGAAATTGGCTGGCTCTGCCAGCAGGCCGAACTTTCAGTTCGGCAGGCCGAACCTTCATGGGTCGACAGGCCGATGAAACATGACCGACAGGTCGATCACCCAGATTGGTCTGCCGACCGAGAGCTGGAAAAAGTTTCCATAAAAGGTGCAATTTTTCCGATGCAGATTTAATTTTATTTTTTTGGGACGATTTTGAGAAACATTAAATTTGGATATGACCAGAAATATGAAGTATTTGATTCATATGGGATTAAAGACTTGAAGATGGGTATTGCATGAAGAAGGATACAGCTTAAAGATTCAATGATGAAGAATCGATAAATGTCTCGATTATTCTCTTGTAATCTTAGTTTTCTATTCTCTAGGCTGGAACCATAATATTACGGTTATTATTATTATTTTGCTTGTAGCTTTGCTTGATTGCTTTGCTTGTTTGCATTATAATATGATTTGCCATGTATATTGATAACATGTCATATAGAATACGGAGTGCCGTTCGTATTAAAATTGTTCATGCATATTCTTAAAATAAAACCTTGATGTCAAAAGATTGAGTGGGAGAAGGTTTTCGAAGAGAGAACCTAAGGCCTCCATCGTTGGTCCATAAGCAGAACATGGTGGTCCCGACCCCTAGGAAGGGATTTCTATCATGTACCAGATTGGATCTTTGAAAGGATAATGTATTTTAGTATGATTTAAGGTTGCACACCCCTAGGTGGTGATTATAAGTCATGGATAAAATATTGAAACAATGGTTATACACTCACATTAATTTTATTATTAATCTCCCCTAGGAGCTCTGTTAATAAAATTAATGGCCAAAGAAACGATTATTAATATATGCTGGATCATACGGGTCCTGGATGGCATATATTAATCAGGAGGGGATCCGTGTTTCTAATTGAATTTGGCATGACTCCCCTAGGAGCTTGTTAAATTATGAGTTGGGAATTATCGTTGTAAGGTTGTGATATTTTCAAGGTTTTGACACATAAACACATTTGTATGATTTTACATGATTGTGTTATCTTACTAAACTATTATTATATGTTTGCTTATGTTTGGTATATGATTCTTTATTGTAGATTGAAAATGTCTAAAAACGCTTTATTATCGATACTTGACAAAAACCAATTAACCGATGAGAATTATAACAATTGGAAACGAAACCTCAATATCGTCCTGTCCTTTGAGAAACTGAAATATGTTCTGACAACCCCTTGTCCTCTCGAGCCTACAGGAGACTCATCTAATGAGCAATTCCAAGCATATGATCGCTGGAAAGATGCTAATGATAAGGCCCGCTGCTATGTTATGGCTAGCATGAATAATGTGTTCCAGGCTCAACATCAGGATTATGAGACTGCGAAGCGGATCTTGGATAATCTTGAGGACATGTTCGGAGGCCAGGCCATAACAAAGCGGCAAGGGACGCTTCAAAAACTCTTAAACTATAGACAGAGACCGGAGACATCTGTAAAAGAGCACATGATGTTGGTCATGGGTTACCTCGCTGAGGTTCAAACCAATGGAACCGACATCGATGCTGAAACTTAGATGACTATGGTCTTTGAGACTCTGTCTAAGGAATTTATTTCATTTAGAGCTACTTTTAATTTAAGCAATAGACGGGATATGACCTTAACAGAACTGATGAAACAGTTACAGGAGTTCAAACTACTGATCAGGGAGTCTCCTGCAGGTGGTGAGGCCAACATGGTAGCTGCTTCTGGTTCCAATTCTAACTCTGGGAATGGAAAGAAGCAACGGGCCAAGAATGGGAAGTCTTCTGTTCCTGCTAACACCAAGAGCAAGAAGAAGAAGAAGAAGAAGAACCCAAAGAAGCTTAAGTGCTTCTTCTGTGGAAAGGTCGGGCATATCAAGAAGTATTGCAAGGACTTTCTTTCTAAAGGAGGTAGTTGTGATCTTCTATATTTAGAAACTTGTTTAGTTGAGGAATCCAATGACATTTGGGTCATAGATTCCAGTGCAACTAATCATGTTTGTGTTTTTCTACAGGGGTTCAAAGAAACGAGAAGTCTGCTACGTGAAGACTTCACGCTTCGGATGGGCGATGGATCCTTAGTCTCAGTGGAAGCAGTGGGAGATGTCCATCTTTACTTTGATAATTATAGGAATTTAATTTTGCAAGATTGTTTTTATGTTCCTAAATTTAAAAGGAATTTAATTTCTATATCTTGTTTATTTAAAGACTCCTACGTGGTATCTTTTAATGAAAAAGTGGTGATTCGTAAAAATAAATCTTTTATCTGTTCTGGATGGATGCAAAATAATCTATATTTTATCAAACCTAAGATGGACTTATTGCTTAATGCTGAGATAAATGATAATGACTCAAAAAGACGTAAAACTTCTCATTCTAATAAGACTTATCTTTGGCATTTGCGCCTTGGTCATATTAACCTAAATAGGATTCAAAAGGTTGGTAAGGGATGGACCTTTAAGTCACTTAAAGGTGGAATCTATACCTCAATGTGAATCTTGCTTAGAGGAAAAAATGACCAAAAGACCATACAAGTCTAAGGGCAATAGGGCCGAAGGGGTTCTAGAACTTGTGCATAGTGATGTTTGCGGACCGATGAACATCCAGGCACGAGGAGGGTATGAGTACTTCGTCACTTTTATCGACGATTACTCAAGATATGGGTATGTGTGCCTGATGCACCACAAAAGCGAAACTTTTGACAAGTTCAAAGTGTTTCGGGCCGAAGTGGAAAAGCAATTGGGTAGACCCATAAAGGCACATCGATCCGATTGAGGTGGAGAATACCTTTCTGATGAGTTCTTGGGACACTTGTTAGAGAATGATATTTTATCCCATTTGACTACGTCGGGCACTCCGCAGCAGAATGGCGTAACAGAGAGAAGAAATAGGACTTTGTTGGACATGATCAGGTCCATGATGAGTTATTCATCATTACCTTTATCTTTTTGGGGATATGCACTACAAAACTGCATGTTATCTTTTGAACAATGTGCCTTCAAAATCGGTCTCTAAAACTCCTCACGAGTTGTGGACAAGAAGGAAGACATCCTTAAACCATATTCGCATATGCGGATGTCCGGCTTATGTCCTGTTTAAGGATCCGAATAAGTTAGAAGCACGTTTAGAAGTTTACGTGTTTGTAGGATATCCAAAAGGGACTAAAGGGGGTTATTTTTATAACCCGAAGGAAAATAAAGTCGTTGTTTCTGCTAATGCAACTTTCCTTGAGGAGAGTTACATGGACGACTTTAAACCTCGAAGCAAAGTGGTGCTTGAGGAGTTAAGAAGTGATCAGATCAATTCGGAGGTTCCGAATGAAACCGTTCCGATCAATGTAGAAAAACCAAACAAACTTGAACAACAATCTCAGGGGCTTCGGCATAGTGGGAGGATCGGGCGTCAACCTAAGAGGTATATGTTCAATGGGGAAGTCTTTTTGGCTAAACTAGATGAACATGACAGGGATCCTTATACTTACGCAAAAGCTATGGAGGATATTGATTCAAACTCTGGACAGAGGCCATGAACATAGAGATGAAGTATATGGAGACTAATCAGGTTTAGGAGCTTGTGGATCTTCCCAAAGGAGTAAAACCCATAAGGTGGAAGTGGATCTACAAGAGGAAAAGAGGAGTGGATGAAAAGGTCGAAACCTTTAAGGCTAGACTGGTAGCTAAGGGTTATACGCAAAAGGAAGGAATCGATTATGAGGAAACCATTTCGCCTGTAGCCATGCTTAAGTCCATCCGGATTCTCTTGTCCATAACAGCCGCTCTCGACTACGAGATTTGGCAGATGGATGTCAAGACGGCTTTTTTGAATGGCTATCTTGATGAGTCCATTTATATGGAACAACCAGACGGGTTCAAGGTCGCGGGTCAAGAGAGTAAGGTTTGTATGCTGCTAAAGTTAATTTATGGACTTAAGCAGGCTTCTCGTTCTTGGAACATAAGATTTGATCAGGTAATCAAGACTTATGGTTCTCACAAAATGTGGATGAACCATGTGTTTACAAACACATTGAAGATGAGAAGGTGGTTTTTCTACTGCTCTATGTAGATGACATTCTGCTAATTGGCAATGACGTTGGGGCGTTGTCATCAGTCAAATTATGGTTGACCAAGCAATTTGACATGAAGGACTTGGGTGAGGCTAACTTTGTTCTCGGTATCCAGATCTTTCGGGATAGGAAGAACAAAATGATAGCTTTGTCACAGGCCGGCTACATAGATAAAATTCTCAGGAGGTTTGCAATGCAGGATTCCAAGAAAGGTGGGCAACCATCTAGGTCTGGAATTACTCTTTCTAAAAAAGACTATCCAAAGTCTTATGAAGAAAGAGAATACATGAAGAATGTGTCTTATGCTTCAGCAGTGGGTAGTCTCATGTATGCCATGCTTTGCATACGACCGGATATTAGCGATGCAGTCGGGATTGTAAGTCAATTTCAGGCGGATCCAGGACCGAACCACTGGGTTACGGTAAAGCATATTTTCAAGTACTTGAGAAGGACTCGAGGGTATATGCTTGTGTATTCGGGTGAGGACTTGACTCCTCTAGGATACACTAACTCAGATTTTTAATCCTGTCTGGATTCTAGGAAATCGACTTCTGCGTTTGTGTTTACTCTGGGCGGCGGTGCCATCAGTTGGAGAAGTGCGAAGCAAGATTGCACTTCGGATTCAACGATGGAGGCCGAGTATGTGGCGGCTAGTGATGCTTCGAAAGAAGCAGTGTGGCTCCACAAGTTCCTTGTAGATCTTGAGATAGTTCCTGGTATGGATAAGGCAGTATCACTGTACTATGATAATAGTGCGGCGGTAGCTAATGCTAAGGAACCAAGATTTCACAATAAGAGTAAACATATTGATCGAAAGTATCATGTAATAAAGGACTTCATTGAGGGCGGGCATGTCATAGTGTCCAAGATCACGTCAGAGGAAATTTAGCTGATCTATTTACGAAGACACTTACAGGGAGAGTCTTCGAGAGGCATGTGGAAGCTATGAGGATGCGAAATTTGCTGTATTTACTCACTTAGTGCAAGTGGGAGATTGTTAGATATGTATGCCCTAAGGAGTAAAAATATAATACGTTTTTGGAGACATTTTTATCAATAAAGAATTTATTCATTTATATATATCAAATCTTGTCCTCTTTTCGTTCATATTTGTTGAATGTATGTTAAGCAAACAGTAGTCTGAGACTGTCGGTCTAAACCTTAAGAATTTGGCATATGATGGATTGATTATGCGAAAGACACGATTGTTAAGGTGACGGTCTAAAACATATGATCCGCAATTGAAGGAATAAAGTTGGGCGCTTTATTCATGTAAAGATTGTTATGTTGTCTATATCCCTTTAGGGAGATGGTTTGTCTTGACCATCGGAGTTGAACTCCGTGAATAGAAACATTAGCACGTTGTCATAGGTGACGATGTGTTGGATTGAGACATAAAGTGAATTGATTTGGATTAATAATTCTGTATCGGCAAATCGATTCACTTTAGACAGTCATTTGTATTGTATCTTAATCCTAAGATGAATAGTGGGCCCGTTGTCTCGACTTGTGTCTTTTGATGTACCAAAGGATGACTCCCACATCTCAATAGTGGTATGCATGCCAGTACGTTGGAGGCATGAGTCTTGATAGCGTAGACTTGTTATTCATAGATATGGAATCCATAGCTCCTCTTTAGGAGTAATGATATCTTCTTATATACGTTATCTTGTAATTGAAAAATTGGAGCACTCAATCATTTGGATATATAGGTGTAACCGAATGGTATACTATCTTTGGATGGTAAGTTTTCTAATGGTGAGATAATGGAACGTAAGATAAAAATAATCGGTAAGGTAAGACAGAACTTGTCCTTAAGCAGATTATGGATTATCATATGGGGATACAATACACTTTGATATGTCATGAAGACTTAGCTATACGGGCTTCGTAATTCTATAAAGTTCGAGACTGCAGCTCCAAGCTTTTAGTGAAGTAGCGTTAGAGTTGATAATTGTGAAATGTATATATGGGATATTGGGTTTCATAATTATCGAGAGCTTGAACTTTATAGGTCCATTTTGGTCCCCTTTGCTAGCTCATAAAATCCTGTAACGATGCGGCGTGCTTTTTTAATAATTGGTGACTTATGTCGGATTTATTGGATTGGTTTAAAATTTGAAAGAATTAAATAATTCATGTCTGTTTATTGGTTAAATTAATTTTGTAATAAAATTAATTTAAGATAAACTTGTTGAATTATTGGGATCGGATAATTCTTGTCTGTTTATCGGTTGATTTAATTGGATAAATTAAATCAAGATAAACTTGTAAAATTATTGTGAATTGATTTATTTTCTTAAGAGATTATCTTGATAAAGTTTGTTTTTGATCATATAACTTCTCTATTGGGTTATTTGAATCAAAACTGAGACTTTATTCTATAGAATCTCAGGTGGAAAATAAAAGATTTGCGGAGATATTTACGAGGGAGTTCGGCCTGTCACTCTACGTGTTCGGCCTGCCGATGGGGCATGTTCGGCCTGCCGATCAGCGAGCGATAAGATTATGCGTTTTCACGAGGATCTTATCAGTTATTGATATGAACTTGATTCTGTTTCGAGTTTTTGAGACCTAATCTGATAAGGAATGACCCCAGGACCAATCGCTATATAAAGGGAGTAAGTCTCATAAGTTACTCAAATCAATTAAGAGATTAAGAGTGATACTCTTCTGGTGAGCATCTAAAAACTCCCTGAGAGCTTTTGTTCACAAATCACGAACACTAGCTTTGGGTTCTCTCAATTGGTTGGAAGGAGAGTCACCGGTGGAAGAGCTGTACGTGTGAACCCACACTCACTCCGGTTGTGGATAGAGAATAGCAAAGAAAACCAATTGGTTGAGGCTCTTCGGGAATGTTACTTCTCTTCACAGGTTGTGGAGGTTCTTCGGTACACAAAGGTTAGTAAGATCTGTCTAATTTATACATATAGCATGTCAAACTTGTGTTTTGAAAATTACTTTGATATATAAAATTATTAAAATTCCGCTGCGCACCATTTTTCTAACAAGAAACACAAAAAACGTTGAAGTTTATAGCAAAGTTGTATGTCAACAAGTAACACCAAAATGCATAAACCATAGAATTGAGATTAAGAGGGAACAATTAGGTAGATATATATAGAATACTAGGAAGTAATTTAAATAAGGTTAATTACATTGACACCCTCCGTGTTTTATCATAATAACATAAAAAATACCTTAATCTAAACTAATTACTTTGACATTCCTTGAACTTAATCTGTTAATTTTAGATATAAAAATGATAAAAATACCCTTTAAGCAATTGATAAAATAAAACATCAAATCTCATACTCGCATCCAATTTGTGGTAAAACCATGAAAAAAAAAAAAACTATCAACCTACCCTAAAGGTTTATTTATTTATTATACTAACAATAATTAAGTCATTAGGATGAACCAGAGGTCGAGTTAGGTCAGGGGGGGTTGTCAATGAGGTTGTGTTACATCGGAGGAGGGGGAACTGGGGTAGGTTGGCATTGGTACCACAGGTCAGGGAGCTAGCCAGATAAGGTTAGTTGCATGGTAAATGGTGCAAAATCTCGAGGAAGAAGTGGGTCGCTTAATTGTAGGTGGAACAAGGGCTTATAGGGAGGGAAAACTTGGTTTTGCAGGAAGAACATAAGGCTTCAATGGGTGGTGGCCATGCTTCTTAGGTGGCACAAAGGCGAGGTGGTTGTGAGGATATGACATAGTAACGAGGTGGGTCACAGGGTGGTGGCACATTGGCAAGCAAGATTGGTGGCATGGCAGGCCGCTTATGGGCAGCTACTTTTTTGGAGAAGTATCATTAATAATGCTCTAAAAAAGTACTTCTAAGATTTCAAATTTAGTTTGAAAAAATATCAAGGTTTGATAATAGAACTATGAATTCAATAGTCAAAGAATGTTTTAGTTTTTTTATTTTGATAGATATTTTAAAGGTCTTTTTTTGTATAATTTTTTAAAAGATGGTGATGTAAGTAGCATGACTAATTCTGTCTAAAACAATTATTTGAACAATTTGAGCCTCAATTCTTATTTAAATTAACAAATGTGAGATTTTTACTTTTAAGAATTAACTGGGGATTAAAATATCAATTACTTAAAAGTTGAGAAATGTGCAATGCATAAACTAAAAAATAATAATAATCTTATATATATATAAATGATGAATGAGATTCTTCCAATGCTACCCCAAAGGTTGATTTATTTATTATACTAATGACACTTAAGTCATTAGGATGCACCAGAGGTCGGGTTGGGGCAAGGATGGAGAGTTGTTGGTGAGGTTGGTCGCACCAAAGGACAGGGAACTAGGGCAAGGAAACATCAGGGGCCACTGGTCAAGAGGCTAGCCAGATGAGGTCGGTTGCATTGTAGGTGGCGTGGAATCTTGAGGGAGAAGCAGGTTACTTAACTGTGGGTGGAACATGGGCTTATGGGAAAGGAAAACTTGGTTTTATGGGAAGAACATAAGGCTTCATTGGGTGGTGGCCATGCTTCTTAAATGGCACAAAGGCGACGTGGTGGGTCATTTGGTGGTGGCACGTTGGCGCATAATATTAGTGGCATGGCGGGCCGCTTAAGGGCGGCTGTTTCTTTGGAGAACTATTATTAATAATGTTTTAAAGTACTTCTAAGACTTCAATTTAGTTTGGAAAAATATCAAGGGGTTAATTTTAGAACTATGAATTCAATGTCAAAGAATGTTTTAGTTTTTTATTTTGATAGATATGTTAAAGGTGTTTTTGTTATTCTTTTTTAAAAGACGGTGATGTGAGTAGCACCACCCATTCTATCCAAAACAACTATTTCAACAATTTCATTAAAATTACAGTATTAAAATCAATTACTAAAAAGCTGAGGGACGTGCAATACATTAGCTACGAAAATAATAATAATAATAATATTTAATACATACATATATATATATATGTATATGTGTGTGTGTGTGTGTGTGTGTGTGTGTAAATAAAAGGATGAATGAGTTTCTCCTATGCTCCCTCGTGTTTTCTCGTAATTTTATTTTTTAACCTTTTCTTCTCTTTCCTTTCTCTCATCTTTTTTAATGCATATTTGTTTCTTCATTTTTTTCTCCAAGGCAATCCTCTACCCCGTTGTGTCGGTGATCTTTGATCCTTCTTATCATGTTTGGAATACAAGAAAACAGTTAAAATTATTCCATCACAGTTGTCCAATTCGACAATTTATTTCATCAGTTTTGAAAAAAGGGTAAAGTTTCTCTCTCTCTTTCTTTCTTTCTTTTTTTTTTTAATTTTGTTTCTCATTTCTGAGCTACCAAACAGCTGAACCGGCAAGTGTTCGATATTCTCGAAAGCCAAACAAGTGCAATGATCTTATTAATTTTTGTTGCTGTTTGCAATCGCTAGTGTTTGCATGTGATAATTGTCAATAACATTTAAGACTAATTATCTATCAAATTTTCTGCAGCAAAGAAGGGATTAAGATTTACAACTGGTTCTTAACTACTTGGTAACAAAGATGAAAGGGCACGAGCACAAGGTAATTTCTTCATTAAATTTGTATAATGCTTTTCTGTAATTAGTAAGTATTATTATAATACCATGTTTTCTAACAAGACTCAAATGTCATGGTCATTTGGTGTTTGTTTGGTTATATTAAGTTAACCAGAGTGCATTTTGCGTTAAGATCTACAAATAATATGTTGAAAGGGAACAAGGGTTTTCTTTTTCTTTTGGTAGTAACTGGCATGATTTGATAAAGAGTTGTTCTTCTACAGTTGGAATCTTTTATTTTATTTTATTTTTTCCCTTTTGGGTTTTGTTTTGTTTTAGTTTTGGGTGCTTTTAAGCTATAATTGGCGTCATATTTGCTTGCATGTGACATGATGTAGTTTCCTTTTTAAAATTATAGATGCCAAGAATGGAGGACATTCTTAACCTTCCGGTCCAAGATCCTCCATGTCCTGAGTTTTCTGCTGATCATATCAAGTGGGTAAAAGTAGAGGGTGGCCGCCAAGGCGGCGATGACATTGCTCTTATTCCGTATGCCAGAGTGGATGATTTTGTAAAAGGAGAATCCTCAAATGCAGAATGCCCCGCTAGCTTCCGCGTCGAATCAAGAAGAAAGAGACCTGAAGGGAGCATCAGCAAACCAAGAGTTGATGGATACCTAGAGTACACACTGTATGTTGATTTTGAAACTTGGAATTCATAGGTTTCTTTTGTTATCATGGTGTCTTAATTGAGGGGTATGCATTTTTTGTATACGTAGTGCTTAATTAGCGCCTTTTGACTTCATATTTTTGCTTGTTTAAGAAAGGAATTTCTCTTACCCACTTTTTAAAGCAACATACTCTAGTTAATACGTGTAGTGGAACCTCAAATTCATTCCTGGTAAAGCTATTATATATCAGGTCATTAATAAGTTAGCTGTTTCGGCATTAACACTTGAACAGCAACATATGTGATTTGTGCTTCCTGCTTACTTCCTAGAATATTTGAAATGTATGTGTTATCTTGAAGTTGACTCAGAAGTATTGTAAATGAAGTGTCGTGATTTATCAGATACTGGTGTTCTTATGGTCCGGAAGATTACCGAGAAAGTCATTCTGGTTTGGAGGATGGTTCAAACGTAAAGCCTGCATCTGGAAAGGGAAGTAGGCCCGGGAGGCGTCACATGATGAGAGGTTGCCTTTGCCATTTTACTGTAAAGCGGTTATACACCCGCCCTCTACTTGCTCTCATCATCTATAATCAAAGAAAGCATGTAGATAAATCAGGGGCTCCCTGTCATGGTATACTTGATCGAGATGCCTTGGGGACAAGAGCTATGTATGCCCCACGAATTTCAGAGGATTTGCGCCAGAAAGTGATGTTTATGCTTTACGTTGGAGTACCTTTGGACAATATTATTCAACATCACGCTGAGTTGGTCCAGGGGCATGGCGGACCCCATAACCGTGATGATTTCTTAACGCGTAATGATGTTCGGAACATGGAAAGGCTCATTCGTAACCATTCACATGAGTTACATGCAAGTGATGAATGCAGTGTACAGATGTGGGTGCAGCGCCATCACAAGCATGTTTTTTACTTTCAAAGTAACTCTGGATTGGAGCCATTTGTTCTGGGCATACAAACAGAGTGGCAGCTTCAACAGATGCTACGCTATGGAAGCAATGGTTCCATGGCTTTCCATTCAATGTTTAATCTGAAGAAACTTAAGGTACCGTATTGCTTTTCTAGTTACTTGCATTGCTTGTGGTGCTTCCCTCTTCTTCCTACAACATGATGAACAATGGTAATGTGGAATCGCGGCTTTATTAATGTTTAAGATGTTTGCCTCAAGTCCTACAAATAATAATAAGATTCCTATGTTTGTTATTTATTATATTGTTTTTACATTGTATGCTTTGATCTGTTTTGACAGTATCCCTTGTGCACATTACTTGTTTTCGACCTATCACGGAATGCTATTCCAGTTGCATGGGTAATTTCCTCTTCTTTTGTCAATCAAGATATCCAAAAATGGATTGGGATCCTTGCCGAAAGAGTACGAACCAAGGATCCTAGATGGAGACTCAATTCCTTTCTGGTGGATGATCCTTCCTTTGATGTCTCTCTAATTAGGTTTGTTAACAGTATGTTCTTAAAGTAGTATTGTATGTACACTTTTTCTTTTGGAATATGGAATGAGATGTAAACAATCTATCATGCTTGCAGAGAGGCCTTCCAATGTCGAGTCCTACTATGCATATGGCATGTTCGTCGGGCTTGGATGAGAAGCCTTTTGAAAAATTGTTGTAACATTGATGTACAGCGGGAGATCTTTAAGCGCTTGGGATGGGTTTTGTACTGCACAAGAAGTGGGCAACATGCTATGGATGCACTTGAGGAATTTACGCAAGTATTTGTTGATCAATGTGCCTTTATGGATTACTTTAAGAGACGGTGGTTACCAAGTATAGGTGCGTGTAATATAAATGGCCTTTTATTTATTGAGGGACATATAATTGGTTTTCCCTAAGAAACCTATTTTCCATTTAAATTCAGCATCTATGTTTTGATCTTGGTTATTCTTTTCCCCTTTTGTTTCCTCACGAGGTTGTTATTTGTCCAATTGGTCTCAAGCATGTGAGGTTTGGGGTAGGTATGAGTATGACTGAACTTTAGTCTTATCAATATCAAGTTTGAATGCAATGTTCTTAGTATTCTATTAACAATAGAGAATTAATTGAGATTTTAATTTTTGTACTTATTTTTTGTGACCATTATTATGGCCCTTGGGCTGTTAGATTGTAGTTTCACATGTAGATCATGTGTTCTTTGTCCTGCAGAGTTGTGGATTAGTGCCATCAAGTCTCTTCCTGTGTCGAGTCCTGAACCCAATGCTGCTATTGAGTCCTATCACTTGAGGTTGAAGTTGAAGCTTTTCAATGAGCATTACGCTAATTCCTGGTCTAGAATTGATTGGTTAATCCACACACTTACAACTGAATTCCAGTCCTTATATTGGTTGGACCAATATAGTACAGAGACTGGATATTTTGACAACCTGAGGGACAAAGCTTTCTCAACCAATGCTTGGTATCAGGCTTTGCATATCCCAGATGTTGACGTCATACTGGATGAGCAAAATCTCCAGCTTGCAAAAGTCATCTCTCAAACGGATAGAACCCTGGCATACACGATTTTGAACCCTGGTTCAGAATTCTCACTTTGTGATTGCTCTTGGTCTAGGGTAGGAAATCTTTGTAAGCATGTCATCAAAGTGGCAATTTTGTGCAAGAGTCGGCAGGTTGCAAGGCCGTTACTAGCTAATCAAGTTTATCGACAGATGTTGCTTGCCCTTCTGCAGAACCCCCCAGATGATCCTCTAGTTCTTGATCATGCCATTTTACATGCAACCCGTTTACAGCAGGAAATCAAAGGTCTAGAAGAATTGTCTAATAACGGTTTGCTCCAACCATTACCTACTGATATCAGCTCTCATGTGGCAGAAAACATGCTTTCCCCTCGTCTTTTTCAATTAGACCACTGAAAAGGAGATGCTCACATCTTTGGTTTTCCACGAGTCTCCAAAGTGGTCTTTGATCTGCGACGCATCACGAGGACTGCAGAACATTTGGTATTTGAACCAGCAAGCTTTGACATATTTTTCGTTCATGTTTTTTCTTGGAACAAGGAGGTACGTCTTTATTAAGTGCTTGTAATTAGTTGCCTTTCAGAAGCCTTCTTAAATCAAGGTCTCATGATTTTGCAAAAGTATTGAGAGCCTTGTTGCAAACCTATCTTTTTATTATCGTAAACAGGGAATGCAGATATAGTGGTTGCTCATTCTAAATCGAATTGGTAACCCCAAAATTAGAAGGTAATTAAGCCAACGTTTTTAATTCCTACTACAAGCATTTCCTTGTCAAGTTATGATGTTTAAATACATGTACCTCCGAAGTTGGTAGTGCACCTATGCCCTGCACAAAACACACACGCACACGTTCTCTCCCCTCTCCCCCCATGAACAGAAAAAATGGCGTGTCTTGGAAATGAAACTTACAAAAACTAGTTGCATTGAAGCTGTTTCTTGAACGGAAAAAATATGCTTCATTGTTTGACATGTATTAACCATCCATACATAAAAATCTTGTGCAGGTTGCTGGCAATTTATTTAGAGATGTTAAGGCGTGATTTCCTTCCTTAACAACTGTGTGGATTAGAGTTTGTCCCTGAAAAATCTATTATAACTGGTTGGTGCTTTATTTTTCCCCTAGTGATTGTTGCTCCTTTTACTAAAGACTGAAGCTGAACACAAATTATCAATCCATATGTCCCTATGATGCTCAAGAAATCAGGGGTTTAAAGGTTTAGCTAAGTTGGAAGGGTGGAGTTTGGCATATTTGAGAACCTATGTGGAACGAAAATTATTTCTTATTTGATTCTCATATTTAATTGCTTGATTGAGTTGAAAAATAAATAGAAGTTAGCGCAAAGCGGCTTTCTAAGATCAAATGAGATTATCTCAACCTTTGATTGTCAAACTTGCAGCTTTCATGACCCAAGCACTGGATGGATGGTGTATTGATGAATTTTCTTGGGAAGTTGGCACAGATCAAGAGAGAGAGGGAGAGAGGGAGGAAAATTAGTAAAAAAGCAAGAATTGTCGAGCTAAACACCGTAGATTCCATGTGTGTAAGCGTCAGCAATCCTGGGCAGTACATGGATAACCCGAAGAGTTTTCTACAAACAATACAAATTTGAGTTTGCAAAAGAGGAAGGAGGAGTCCTTGACATGCAACAGATACAGAGAGGACGGCTTAATAAATCACATACCTTAAGACTCTTAGAATATGGCGCTCAGGCTTTCTATTTGATACAAGCTTTCTGTTCTTTCCGATGGTTAGGTGCAACGTAGTATATTTTAGTATGGAGAGCAGATAGGTCACAAAGAATCAAGCATGGTGAATCGCAATCTTTGAAGCCTTTGCACATGAAAGAAGCAACCACTTGAATCTTGATAGACCTGCCGTGGTTTGTCTATACGACATGTTGGTTTCTTGTATGCTTGTTCATTACAGCATAAAGGTTAGTTTTTACTGTATGTCATAGCACCTCATCATAATTGGACTATATTGTCCGAGTTTTCAGAGCCAACGGAAAAAAAAAAAAAAAAATCAAGTTTTTCATGTATGGCTTGAGATCATGTGATCATGTTGCAATATATCTCTCTTCCGTAAACACCCTTTTATTTTTCATTTCTTACCTTTATTTTTGCCTTTATTTTGCTACCATGACTGTTTATGGAAGCTTAGCAAATGGGACAGAGTCAATCGGAAAGAGAACCAGACTGGAATCAACTTTTCCACTCACCAAGTAGGTATACATAGATTGCCTTTTTTTTTTAATTGATTTATTTTAGAATAAACATCTATTAGCATAAAGTTTCAATTTAGTTTTCAAAATTTCCGGGGCTTTTCTGATTATTCTGGCATAGTTCGTGAATCCATTAATGATAGCTGAATCTGTTTATGATAAGGCTACATCATCAGTAGTCTATGTTTATGAATGGAAAAACTCTTAGTGGCCTGAGCGGGCTGGGGCCTCTCACAGGCCTGGGCCCTACCTCGCAGGTGGGGGGCAGGCCTGTGAGAGGCCCGGGCCACAGCCCGCTTGGGCCATATATTACTGCTCTTACAAATGTTAGATTTGGTGAAAATCCCATCAAAACAAAATATTCAAAGCTGACAAAACTCGATAACCATTTAGAATAAAACCCTACGGGAGAGGTTTTTTTTTTTTCTTCTAAATCTTATGCGTAAAATTCTCATGTATTTATATTAAAATGAGATGTTGAAACTCTAAACTTGAGATCTTTATCCAATTAATGTAAAAGTGCATTAATATGCGCGCACATTACATTAAGCTATTTTTCCCAAACACATTTTTTTTCCTCTAAATCTTATGCGTAAAATTCTCATCTATTTATATTAAAATGAGATGTTGAGGTTCTAAACTTGAGATCTTTATCCAATTAATGTAAAAGTGCATTAATATGCGCGCACATTAACATTAAGCTATTTTTCCCAAACACAAAAGTGTGTTTGGGAACCAAATTTTAACTCTAATGTTTCAATTTCTACCGTATAAGTTCTTATATGCTACAATGTGAAGTAAAAATATACTATAGTGTAAAATTTTTATATATTATAATGTTTAAGTTTTAATTTTAAGTTTCAATTTGAAGTAAAAGTATATTATAGTGTAAAGCATTTACATGTTACAGTGTTTAAGTTTCAATTTGGTTCTTAAACACTTTGATTGTGTTAGATAAATTGGGTTAGGTGGCCTTTATTATAGCCTCTTTAAAATAAATGATAATAACTTTTAAAATTAAGCAAATGGTTGTTTATCAATGATAAAT
The DNA here is from genome assembly GCA_025403435.1 of Artocarpus heterophyllus. Lineage (NCBI taxonomy): Eukaryota > Viridiplantae > Streptophyta > Magnoliopsida > Rosales > Moraceae > Artocarpus > Artocarpus heterophyllus. Next base: position 38,759,345 of record CM046333.1, on the reverse strand, counting down.
TTTTTATCACTTTATCACTGATAAATAGTCATTTGTTTAATTATTTGTTTAATTGTAAAAAGTTATGATCATTTATTTTATAAGTATTTTTACAAAAAGCGATTTACCTTTATATCTCATTGTGCTATGTGTTTTAGGCATTGCAAAGATAATACCAGACTGGCCTTCTTTGAAAACTTTTCTTATTGCTAATACTAATGTAAGGTATGTTTGTCTAACAAGAAGAACAAAAACCATCCCACCTCTTAATTAAAAGCACATTGAAAAGAGGAATGACCATCCAAAACTCTAGTTACGTCATTAAATTAATTGATGCAACGACGCTATTACCTTTACTCACGATCGAAAATTGATTTTATAATGTCATTGTCACATAAGGGCAAACATATTGATGGATTACGACCTTTTAATTTTTAAATCAATTTTTTCAACTTTAGGCACCAAAGGGTCGGCTATAGGTGGAATAATTAATTATTGAGGCAATCAGAAGCCAATTTGTCTGCTACAAAGTTGATGTTTCACGTGACCAAAAAAAAAAAAAAAAAAGAACACATTATTGAGGTGAATTTACGATCGTAAGATTTGCCACGTAGTGATTTGTGGAACAAACTTACAATGTAGAACTATAATAATTGAGGTTGGTTTCGCTAAGAAATAGGATTTAACTTATTGAACCATTATTGAAGTTTATCAACTCGACATTTTTCGTTCTTATCTTTTGATACTATTATCAAAACACTGCCTAATCATAAGTGTCCCACGTCATACATTTTCTATAATTATTATACTATTTTATAATTCTGAGAATTGACTATAATTCTGTTCTGCGAGCTAATCATACACCGACCGAATTGTTCTCAAGAATAATATCCTCTTTCTAATCATGATCAAAATTGCCAACATGTTACATTCCGTTTGTTTAATAAATAAATGGCAGTCTTATTTATTTATTTATTTATTTTTTTTGTGATGCTAGTTCGCTCTCGATGGTGTAGCGTTTGACAACGCAATTAAAATTAGGTTTTATTTGAGAAACAAGTTTGTTACAGTGTAAAACTTTTATACGCTATAATAGTTGGCTACAATGTAAAGCTTTCACATGCTATAATGTTTAAGCTTTAGCTTTATGTTTTAACTTATTTTTCAAACTAAGTTTTAAAAGTTGAAACGATTTTGTTGTAGTATGTAAGAGCTTTCTATTATAGCATATTTTTGTTTTATACTATAACATACGAGAGCTTTACACTGTAATAATTTTAACAATATAGTTTGAACTGGGTTGCCAATTGCACCCCTTATTATAATTTTTGCAACTATTATTTCTCTCCTTTTTTAAGAATAAAATTTAATGGTGAAAATACAGGTTCTTTACAATCTCTCAAACGTTACAGATAGACAGACAGACAGAATATTAGGAAAAAAAGGGGAGGAGATAAATGTCACATTCTTTTGTTTGATGGGTGATATTCAGCTACCAGAATAGTCACACTTGTGGGTATTTTTGTAAATTCATAACAGATGAACATGTAGGAGAAAATGTCGTCCAACATTATACAATGTTCGTAGCCCAATTTTGATCAAATGAAAGGCTTTTTTAGGAAAATCTGACGAAGACAAATAAACCTTGCGAAATAAGCAAGTAAAACAAAACAACAAAGCTAAAGGTTTTTTCTTTTTTAGCAATAATAACTTAGGATTTCATCATTAATGATTTCAAAGCTGTATAATATCGAAATAAAAAAAATATTTGGTTCTCTACAAATATTTAAACATTTAAGCATAATAACTTAAGAGTTTATTTGACACATCATATTATATTATATTTTTTATATATAATATAATATAATATATAGTGTCAAACATGTTCTAAGATTTTATCATTAATGATTTCAAAGCATATAATATCATAATAAAAAAAAAATTCGTTCTCTGCAAATAATTAAAACATTTTATCCTATACTAGTTCAATATGATATTATTGTCGTAATCCATGTTTCTTTCCAAGAAACGTCGATGTCGTTGATAAAAAATACTAATAATGACAATTTCTTTCTTTTACAGGTAAATGAACCCATTTTTATGGAGTTATTATTATTTTTTTGACAGCTATTTTTGTACGGAGTTATTGCTGTATTATTCTTCAAAAACAACAATTCATAGTCATTATAATAATAATAATTTAAAAAAGGCAATAATTCATGAAATCCTACTAAAAGAAGATCGTACGTTTAGACAAGATTTATGAATTATGACAAGGTAAATATGGCGTATCCAAGACAGATTTTTAGGGTGTGTTTGGTGTAGATATTTGAGTGTAGTATTTAAATGAAGATTTAAATTTTTATAAAAAAAAATACTGTAATAAAATAATTTAAACCATGATTTAAAAACTCAAACAAACACACTCTTATTTTTTATATAATATCCCACACTAATCCTTCCACGTCATCTTCGACAAGTTCAGCTAAAATATCCCAACGTGCTCTGCTCTCTCTGGAAGAACTTGACACGTGGCGAAGCCTCACAATACATCATTCTGTCGTGACACGGGTCATGTCTTAGTCCGTTTCTACTGGCAGCGTTGACCTGTAATGTTATGGTCCCCGAGTGTACGTTTACCATACATCTGCACCGTCCATTTCCCGATCACATTAGTTCCAGCATCACAAGTTTCCGTACCGTCAGAATCTTACCACTACGTGAACACGTGTCCACTCAAAGTGTTGACAGATGGCAGTCAGACATCAAAATGGTGGACGCGCTTCCTTCGGATATTATCTTTCTTTCGTTCCCAGCTTTGCAAGCCAAGGAAGGCAATAGATATTTCCTTCTGCGGAGAGGGTAATAAGGTAATTTCACCTAACCCGTAAAGCGAACAACAAGGAGAAGAAGAAGAGGAGAACCAGTTTTCGTGACTATTTTTTTTTTCGAAAACTCTCGAAGAACCCGCGATCAGGCCGTTGCTATAAATAGAGACGTCTTTTCCCTCGCATTCCTCGAGTCAGATTCACATGATCAGAGCGTTCTCTCTTTCTCTCTCTCCTCTCTCTTTTCTTTGTTTCTCTCTCATCGTCAGGAATCGCATTTGGAGCTCCGAACATCTTCGCATCTTTTTATCGGATTCAGCTGTGGATCGGATCGGATCGGCTGTTGAAAGTTCGTCATTCTGTACAAAATCGTATAATTCATAGTTTTTTTCTTTTTTTTAATTTGAATAACGTTAATGTGTTCCGTAAATTTTACTCAAATTGTAAGTTTTCTTAATTTAATTGATTTTCTCTAATTAGCTTGAATTATGTTTATTTTGTTCTCTGTGATTAATATCTTAATGTGTGATTTTAGCTGGAATTTGAGCTTTGAATTTATAGTGAAGCGATTCGTTAGTGCATTTTGTGTGATTGTGTTTTGATTGGATGTTTGTTGAAGTATGAATTGTCGTTTGTGTTCTTTCAACTTTTGGCTCGTTTCTTTAGATGATTTGACAGCTTTGTTGTGGTTGTGTTCATCGTTGTCGTCGATGTTGATGTATACTACTACAATTTGTGTGTCGTTTTGTTAGAAGATTTTCTTTTCTTTTAGATCAGAATAACATTTGTTTGCAATAGTTTAGTGTTGTAGTCTTATATGGAAGATTCTTTTGTTTTTAATTGAGTTGTGTTCCTGAAAGAAATTGGAAGCTCGAATTTTGAATAATTTTTTTGCCCATTGTTGTTGAAATTGAGTTTATTCTGGGGCATCCATATACAAGGTGTCCGAAGTTCAAAGATAGAGTCTTTAAACTCGCGTCACGTCCGTTCAAATGTTGTGTACGTTTCTTAGTAGTGAAAGTGTTGTCTTCACTTTACTTTGGAAGAAGTCCCAATTGAGTTTTATTTTATTTTATATTTATAGAAGCCTCCTTGATGTCTTTACATTCAGGAACTGCTATAAAAGTAAAATAAAATGAGTTTATGTTTCGGGTAATCCATGTCGAAGGATGTAAGAAGTTCAAAGATAGAAGTCCTTTCTTATGCATTCAAATGTTGCGCACCACAGTGCTGGAGGCATTCTCTTTATTTTGGAAGAAGTGCCGGGTGATCTTATTTTCTTTCTGTAGCAGCCTCCTTGACGTGGATTAAGCGAACCTGAGTGATCAAAACACCAGTACTAAAGAGACAAACATTTATGTTTAACCTGTGGCTGTGCGATATGTAGCTGTTTATTTATGTAATTTGAGGTGTATTAGTATTGTTTGCTCTAAGTGATGTATAATTGCTTGGTTATAACCATGTCTATGTGCATCTCATGCCGTTGGGTGAAAAAAAGCTTTAGGGGACTGTTGGATTTATGAAAGGCCTCTCTCTTCAGTGTTTGATTTAATTTGTTTGGAAAACATACATCTAATATCACTAAGGTACACTAGGAACCAAGTGGTGAAACTGAATCCTCCATCACTTAAGTCTCCTAAAAATCCTAAAGAGTAATGGGAAAATATAAAATTCTTCCACGTTACTTAAAGAAATAATGTTATGGAAACTGCTGTAGCTTGAGGACAGAGTAGGGCACGGGCAGATTGGATGTGAGGCAACTAGAGGGAACAGGAGGCTTTGAACCTGTATTGGCATTGTCGGCATTTTAGCAGCTGGTTTTCCTAATCAGCTGGATTGTTCTTCGAGTTTTTGGTTTATTTATTTATTTTTAAATATTCCGGATTGGCACTCTCTAGGTGCCTATGCAACATTGCTCTACGCGTCAGAGATTCAAATGCGCATTGTAGGAAGTATTCTTGATTGCATAGTTCTGGGCAAGGGTTCAAATGACTCTCGTTCAGGTTCCACGTTTTTCATGTCTTCCAAATTTCCCTCAATGTCTTGTCCCTGCATCATGAGACATCTCATAAGATTTTTTTAATAGAAAAAGAACTTTTGTTATGGAAATGAACAGCGATCCCGGTTTGCTTAATCTGTACTTCATAGAAATTTCTGCACCAAGAATCATGCTTTGCTAGGTACTGTCCTGAATAATTAAGATAGATTAATCGGGTTGCTGCAGGAAATGAAATGCTTCTTAGGTGTTCTAGTGCTCCACACTGTCCTGGGTGCCAAAATTTGCTGCTCTTCCTTGAATGTAATCTTCTTTGGTTCTTTTCTTCTTATTTCTTCCCCTAAAGTTGTTGAAAACTCTAAAAGTCGCAATCAAGAATTGTAGAGCAGATGTTTGAAGATCAGGAGTCTGATCTTTGAACCTAAATGTATTTTATGTTGGTCATCTGTCTATATATTATGGCAGATCCAAGCGTAAGCCCTCGGATGAGGAGAATTTTTAACTTTCAGATCAGCTAAAAACTGAACGAAGCGAAGTTATTAAATCCTGATGGTATAAGGTCTGAGTTTTGGCCATTTGGTAAGTTCATTTTTCAATGGAGATCGGTGCAGAGTTGCAAACGGAGGTAGGCATGTCCTTTTTGGACAATCAATGTACGCATTTCCGCAATCTCTCACATTGTTTCTCCTTTTTTTAATTCCATTTCAGAACACATTTGATTGTGCTATCTATTGCTTTTACCATAGGTTGGTTTTGGTCCTGCCCAATATAACTGGATTTGGTTATGGGACTTCTTCAAGGAATCAAGTATGAATACGTTTAGTCAGCTGGAAATATGGAGTTCGTCAGTGCTGCATTATATTTATTATATGGGCTTCTTATAGATCTACTTAATTTGATGATTCTCTTCAAGAAGTGCTGATTGGAAGCTCTTCAACGTTGCTTGGGTTATTTTGTTGCTGATTTCAATTGTCTGCAGCTGTGTAGAAGAAAGCCACAATGTCATGCGGTGTTTGCCTGGCTTGATCGGTGAAGTAATGTGCCTTTTAAAGTTTTACAATCATCACTGACATATTTATATGTACACAGGTGTTTTACGCTTGATTGCCAGCTTCTAGATGCCGTTTAACCACATCTGGAAATTTAGCTGATAATTGGGAAGTAGCATTGATCATACTCCATTCAACAACTTGGATCCAAAGATATGGACCATATAACACACAAAGAGTGTGAACTGAAGACTGAACATACTTGTCCATCAAATGGAGAGTGCATTAACGGGGAAGCTTCAAAGGATCGTACAAGGGCTGCTGAATCATTAGAGAGAGGACTTATGCAGTATGGGTAAATGCCAATACTTTTCTATGGATGAATATATTTATTATTTATTTAGAAAAAACTATGTTTTGTCTGTTTCTTTCACAGGTGTCCACATTATCGCCGGAGGTGCCGTATCAGAGCTCCTTGTTGTAATGAGATTTTCGATTGTCGTCATTGCCATAATGAGGCAAAGGTGAAAATACATTTATCTTTATTTGTCCTATCGTGGGCTTCTTTAATGTGGAGAAAAATACATATATGGACAATTTTGGTTGTATTTTCATATTATACTTGCATTTTGTTGTTGTATGAATATGCAATGGGAATAGTTTGAACATGGAATCGTGTTTCAGAGAAGCTTATTAGCGTCGGTAGTCCTCCTCTTGAGAGCTTTTTAGCTCTTTGCATTTAATGAATGGAAATGGCATAATTAAAAGATTTAGCAAATATTCAATTAGGATGGTCTTCTGGAAAATACATCTTTTTCTTTTCATCTTTAGTTACTTCATTAGTTTTTGCTTCTTCTTTTTTCCCCTTCAATTTTATTTTTGGACAGATATTGGGTCTCTTGCGTTTTATGTAGTTAGATTGGATTATTTAGTGAGGTTTTAGGTCTGGATTGATCTTCAATGTTCCTAGTCTATTGCTTAACTTTGTGGTGAACGGAACAGTAACAGAATTATATTGGTGTGCAGAATAATATTAACGTTGATCAAAAGGATAGACATGACATTCCACGGCATCAAATCAGACAGGTAGTCATTTTGCCATTTATTCTCCCATGCCAAACTCTTTCTCCTTTCCATATTATTTGTTGGTGCTTTCCAAAATGTTGACAAAAATCATGTTCGTTTTTCAGGTGATATGTTCACTTTGCGGGACTGAGCAAGAGGTCAGGTTAAGAATTTACTTGTATATATACTCACGTTTTTTATGATTGACTAGGTTGTAGCTATTAGCTCAAGTGGTGATAGACAATGAACCTTGCTCAAAGAACTCTTATTGGATGCATCTAACTTGTGTTATGCTTTCCCTACTGCTGTACCAGGTCCAACAAGTTTGCGTTAACTGTGGTGTATGCATGGGGAAGTACTTCTGTGAGACTTGCAAGCTCTTTGATGATGATGTAAGTACTTGGTCCAATTCTTTAAGCAATTACTAGGTCTGTTACACGGGTATTATCTGTTTACCTTGGCAATGCGTGTTGAGCGTTTGAGGCAGTCTGTTGGATTCTTACTCGAGCATGAGTAATAGTGAAAGGAAGTTTGCGGACTTGTTGAGGAATTTATTAGATTCTGTTGCTTTTATTATCTTTTATAAGAGCTTAATATATGTAAAGTAACGAGCTGATGCAAGTAGATATAATTATTATTCATTTTTGCTATGTTGCAGATATCTAAGAGACAGTATCATTGCAATGGTTGTGGCATTTGCAGGTAATATTTTCTACTCCCTTATTTTGTGTGTCTTTCAAGCTTGCTTTCCTCAAAAACGTCAAGTTTATTTTATAATAATATAAACTTTTTTTAGATATTTGTTTAGTGGTGCCATGAGAAAAAACATGGCTCCATTATATTACTAAAAACACCTCTATGGTGCCGTATTTTGTTCAGTGATATTAACTTTGTATTTTTCTTTACTTCTTGTTGTTGCAGGATCGGAGGGCGTGAGAACTTCTTCCACTGCTACAAGTGTGGTAAGCTGCACTCATTCCTTTTTTTTTCTCCCAGTACCTTTGTTTTGATGTCATTATTTGGTGATGCACCTTGATGTTTTCTTTCTTGTTCTCGTTTTAAAACAACTTTTGGCTACAATGAAGGTTGCTGCTACTCAACTTTGCTGAAAAACGGTCACCCTTGTGTGGAGGGAGCAATGCATCACGATTGCCCTGTTTGCTTTGAGGTAATTGCCACATTCCTTGATGATTGGAGAAATATTACATTGCTGGTATTATCGATAAGTAATGCGATGAATTGTGCTTCACAGTTTTTATTCGAATCGAGAAGTGATATAACTGTTATGCCATGTGGGCACACTATCCACTCTAACTGCTTGAAGGAGATGAGGGATCATTATCAGTAAGTTGTACTTATAGCACTTCTTATTTGCTTTGTTAATTCTCATTTCATTCTCAATTTGAAAGTTTGGAGAATAAAATTTCAAATCGACTCCTTTATTCATACTTTGACTGTGACAGGTATGCTTGCCCTCTTTGCTCCAAGTCAGTTTGTGACATGTCAAAGGTATGGGAGAAATATGACATGGAGATAGCTGCTACACCAATGCCTGAACCATATCAAAACAAAATGGTCAGTGTATCATTTTTTAATCTTTCTCGGTCCTTTTCAGCTATAAATGAGCAATGTATTGAGTGTTATATTGTCTAGCAGGCTTGGATCCTCTGCAACGACTGCCGAAAAACCTCAGAAGTGTCGTTTCATCTTGTGGCTCAAAAATGTTTGAACTGCAAATCCTACAATACTCGCCAAATAAGGGGCTAAGCTAGTGGCGTTTGGTTGCAGAAGAGTACGAATGGCATCGACCGGCTTTCATCGCAAGCTTGGGTTTGCTTGACCTTTGGCCATATCGCCGTACAATACCATGCGAATAGTGCAAGAGGGCATTGTGGTCCAGAGGATTGTTCTCTGTCGTAGGTTCTTAGTACCCACTGTCATGTTTCCTGTTTCTGCTTCTTGTTTTTCCCCCTCGTGTCCTGTTCCCATTGTTGGAACTTGTTTAACGCCAAGGCCATCATAGAATATCGCCCGGATGGACTTGTTTTCTTCTCCGTTTTACTACTTTGTTCTAGAGGCTCTTGTTTCGCTTGTTACCTTTGCCTCTGAAGAAACTTATACTCATCTCTAGTAGCGGCAGGCCACGGTCCTTGGGCTAGGATTGACCTCAAATAATAGACATTTATTAATCATGGTGAAAAAGGTCGTTTCGTCGCTGAGAATTGTAGCAGAAGGTCTTTATGATTGTGTGTGATTAAAGTCATTGTAATGGAATCTTTTTTTTTTATTTTATTTTTTGTTCATTTGCGGAAGGGTCCTTTTTCTTTCCTGGGCAGGCAGTGAAATGTTGGATTCCTTTGGTATAATGCCAAATTGTTCGTATTCTTACAAGTTGTCTCGTTAAACGTTTTGGCTTGGTTTTCTTTTACAACAACAGTAATAAATACCGTGAAAAAAAATCACATTAATAACTAATTCAATATTGGTACACCAACATACAAATTAAAAGGATTAGATAGTCTTACTTGATTCAGAGCCGGACCCAAAAAACAAGGACTCTGCTTAATAGGTACCGCTTGTGAACGACCAAAACTGGCTATTTACTGGTGGAGCAGAAAGTAGATGTGCGTTCTCTGTGTCGCTAGTGCATTTGCAATGAATTAGCAGTTATTTCCATTTAGGACTCTATGATTCATTTCTGTAGTTGGACGAGGGTAAATGCCTTCCACGCTTCTACTCGGTTCACAAAGGGTAAAGAGATGTCATATTTCTACAGTTTTACCCTTCTCAAAAAAAAAAATAATAATAAAGAAGGTAACAGGTTTGAGTGGTCGCTACGGCGAGAACTGCTATAAATTGAGCTGACCATTCGGTCAGCAGTCTTCTCTTGATAATGTTTCCCATCAAATTAGACGTTTGTTTTCGGTTCTAACCCACTATAATTTGCCTCTTTGACCATGTAGAGCTAGTTAGTCTCATAGAAAATATCTGAACAAATGTTTAAGATCCATAACTTGAATTACACGTTAATGGGAAAAAAGATATATACATTAATTGCGATTTTAGCGTCTTTCTATGTGTTAGTCGATTATAAATTATGTCTTGTTACTCAAGAAAAATATATACAACAAGAAAATTACCTTCAAAGAAATCACATCCAAGTAGGTGAAAAAATCAAGTTAACCCTTACTTTTCACAGTTTCATATTTCCAAGTCTTGAAGGGGACAACACACCCACCCATTTTTTTAAAAGAAAAAGACAAAAAATTTCATGCCAAAAATCATCTCTAGTCGCAGTCTTTCCACCTTTTTTTTTTAGTTTTTCTTTGAGAAAACCAAGTGGCAGCCCGGTTGCTGCCAAGCATGAATTCTTTTAAACATTTGCAGGGTAGCGATCATTAACTCCTTTTCTAAAGATACCTTGACGTGTAGTGGAGTGGACCATATTGTGGGGTTTTGCATTATGTTTGTGGTTGTGGATGTCAATTCTGTGGACCATATAGATCATTATTATTCACTTCTTTTTTGACACTTCAAACTGAAATCTATCCAAAAAAAAAAAAAAAGTTCCATCATCAACAGGCTAGATGGTCCCTCCAGGAAATATTGGATGTTAAATTACTTGGGAGATTTCTTATGCGCAAATTACATGGCAAGAGGGTATATTGTTGAAACTTAGGTATATTACATGAACGAAATAAACTTGAAAAACCATTTCAAAAAAACATACTTGATAAACTATATGTACCCTTGCAAATGCGATGAAAATCCAGCAGTTAAAAAACGAGAAGTACGTGACGAAGTTCAAAACAGTCTGCAGCTAGCCATTAAAAAAAAATGTTGAATTGTACACGCTGACTAATATTAATATTTTTTGTCGTGCATTGCATGAAATTTCTCTCTTGCTAATCAGTATTGAGTGTTTTTTCTTTTTTTAAGGAAAAAAAAATTGGGGACAGAGTTACTATCATATGGCTTGTTTTGTGTTAAAATTGAGAACAATATTAATATTCTCATTTATCTGATCTTGATTTAGTTTCATTAGACTTGCATCCTATTTGATTTTAGAAATCCACACTACTAGCAAGTTCCTCCCCTCCTCCAGTTTCTTTTTTTTTTTTTTTTTTGAAAATGAGAGTTGCATTGCAAATTAATTGCAAATTAAAATAGCACCAACACTAGATTAGACCACAACGCATATAGCGACCTAATTCTAATAATAGGCTAGAACCACTAGTACCGAGTTTCAATATGAGAAAATTGAAGAGGCACACTACTAATCGAGTACAAACATGACTCTTTTAAATATATTACTATAGAAATAAATCCGATCAAACAAGATCGAGAGGCTAAAAGCATTGAGGCCTAACACAACACCGCCAAAGATAACAACTCGTAGACTAAACAAAAAAATCAAGACAAAAGGTGAGAAACCGCCTTTGTTATTATAGTAAAAGGTCAACATAACAACATAAACACATTAAAAATAACTAGTGAAAAAATCACCATATTTATTTGACAAAAATAAATCCTAAAAGAAATGGGCAAGCTTAAACAGACACCGACAAAATAATCTAGAAAAAAGCCAACTATTGTTGAGGAAGAAGATAAAAATGCTATTGACGACAAGCCGAAAAGAAGCCGAGGGAGGATTGTAGTAACACCTAGGCACCTCGGGCTATAGCGCTACCACACTAGCTATCGCCACTCACCCTCGTCAACAAAGAACTGTGACACTTATATGAAGCCACATCCCTGGGTAGCCCAAAGATCTCCATCCACAAGGAGGAAAGTTGCCGCACCACCTTTGTCCACAAGCTTCTAGCCACCAAACTCCCACCATCCATAAAGAGAAATGCCCCAATACCCCCTTCAACCAACACTCCGCCAAGCCCACCATGGCTCAAGGTCACCTGTTCCCAGACATAGAGCCTTCTTTTCCCTTTCTAATTGGACCGTCTCTTAGGGTTTTCTTCTTTTATTCTATTTAGTTGTTGTGTCGCTTCTCCAAGGAGGCTCTTTAGGCCAGAGTCCAGCGCTACCTTTGGGTGGACCTTAGGACTTTCGGCCCCATAGATGGGTACATATGGATGGCGGCAATGAGAGGTCCAAGGAGTGGCTGGTTTTTTGGGGTTTCGATGGAAATATAGCGATGCGGGTGGCAGGTTCAAACGGCCTAAAGATTTCGTTTTTTGGTCTTGTCTAGGAACCCTTACTCAGGTTTCCTGAAGATAAAAAAAATGGCTTAATATCTACACCTATAATTATATCTATGTATATACATATGTATATATGAACTTGTTTTCGATTGTTACATTTCTAAAAAGGTATATTTGAATAACAATTGATAATGTGACATGATATGAATTCAATATCATTAATTATCATAAATTTTTTGTCAAGTACCTCGTTAATTACAACTATCTTATTCATATTATACGGTTAATAATAACAGTACATATTAAAAATGTAACAATTGAAACTGCTATATATATATGTATGTACGTACGTATGTTTGTGAGATATAAGAGAACTTTCTTTTTTTGATGCGTTTTCCAACACTTGATAAGTGTCAACTTCACCCTATTTTTCCCTTTTTTATTCATTTTTTTTAACCTTTCTCTTTCCTTGTTTATTTTTTTCTTTTTTCTTTTTATGTTAGAAACTCCTCTACAATCTAGCTGTTGCAAATTTGTAATTTGCTTTTAAAAAATTCATTTTTACTCATTTTGTTCATATCTATTAAATAATGTTTTCCCCACCATATCATTTTAGTAATATAATGTTAGTGTTAACAGCGCATTGACAAACACATAAGAGCTCTATTATTAAAAAATAAAAAAGAATAAAATGATAATTGAAACTTAAACGTGGTGTAGAACTCATAAATAGTTGTTTGTGAAAGGTCCAATAATTGAGGCCTTGGGGTAAATGTTATCCTTCTAAAATTACAATCACAGCAACATCTTAGTCCGTATATAAATTTTACAAGCAAATACTAAAAGGCGTCAGTACTGTTAAGGATTGAACGCCACATAATAATAAAAAATTATGGTGCTTTAATATTAACGGTACTTTTAAGTATTTTTAAATTTTACGCGACATGTTTGTAAAATCAGTTTTACTTTAGTTTTATATAATAACCTTAAAAACTAAAAATTAGTTGTTTAATGTTGTTTTTAAAATAGATAAAAATATTTTTATTTTAAAAAAATAAAAAAAATAAAATTATGTTCAGAGTTTTTTTAATTTTTTTTTTAAAACTTGTAAAAATATTTTTAAAAATTCTAACAACAAAAACAACCTGGGCGCAAAATAAAAATACAAAACAAAAAAAAAGCCACTAAAAGAGGGGTGGATAACTTTTTCCTTCAATCATTTTCAGGCCATTTTAATGTCTTGCATAATCTTATCCAAAAAAACTATTGAAGAAAAATGATAACCCATCCCATCTTGGAGGGAGAGAACTAATGGCTAGAGTTCAAAAATGGCAACACCCTTCCCCACTGTTCTCTCATCTCTCTCTGTCCCTACACAAGAACCAACCAAAAATCCAATCTTCAATCTAGTCCCAGGAACAAACACCATCATTTCCTCATTGAAATCTTGCTCAACTGTCAAAGAATTCTCTCCAATTCATGCCCATTTGATCACCACAAATCTCATTCATGACCCTGTCGTGGCCAGCCATGTCCTCCGGTTCTTCTTCTCTAAAGAAAATTCCCCTTTCGCCCATCGAGTTTTTAGTCAAAACCAAGAGCTAGAAACCATGATTTGGAATACCCTTTTGGAAAATTATCTCAAGGATAGTTCTTTAGAACAACTCTTATTGACTTACTCTCACATGGTTACTCAAGGGGTATCATTAGATATCTCCACATTTCACTTCCTAATTCATGCTTGTTCTAGAAATTTAGCCTTTCAAAGAGGAAAAGAAGTCCATGGCCGATTACTGAAATCCGGGATGGGGAAGAACAAGTCCCTGAATAACAATTTGATGGCCTTTTATTCAAAATGCAGGGAAGTCGATAAAGTTCGCCAACTGTTTGATAAATTGTCCCATAGAGATGTGGTCAGTTGGAATACCTTGATTTCATGCTATGTCCAAATGGGAATGCCTGTCGAGGCTTTGAATCTGTTTCGAAAAATGCAGGGGTTTGATGGAGTTGCACCAGACGAGATAACCATGATCAGCTTGCTTTCGGCATGTTCAAAGCTAAGAGATTTGGAAATGGGCGAGGAGTTACACCTTTATATAAATGAGAATAAATTGGAGCTTGGTGGGAATTTGTTGAACTCCTTGGTAAACATGTATATAGAATGTGGGAGAATGAAGAGAGCACATGAACTGGTGGCTGAATGCAAGAATGATGGTGATGTTGTCTTGTGGACTAGTTTGGTTGGAGGGTATGTGAAAGCCAGGAAGATACATGCAGCTAGGTGTGTGTTTGACCATATTAGAAAGAAGAACTTGATTGCGTGGATGACGATGATTTCAGGTTACGTTCAAGGAGGTTACTACCATGAAAGTTTAGAGCTGTTTAGGCAAATGCAAGTCAGAAACACAATGCCCGACGATGTTCTTCTTGTGACGGCACTTTCGGCAAGTGCACATGTGAAAAATTGGAAGCTAGGAAAATCCATCCACAGTTTGGTGCAGAAATGTGGGAAAGTTGTAGATGGGCTTCTTGGAAATGCTCTCATACACTTGTATGCACAATGTGAAGAACCCAATGAGGCTCTCTTGATCTTTAACCAGCTGCCTAGTAAAAGTGCTGCCTCATGGAATTCCATGTTGGATGGGTTGTGCAAAAGTGGAGACATTGACAAGGCAAAATCTTTCTTCAAGGATATACCTAACAAGGATGTTGTTTGTTGGAACACCATGATCTACTCCCTCGCTAAATCTCATCGTTTCACAGAATCATTCGAGCTGTTTAGAAAGATGCAGAATTTGGATGTAAAACCCGACAAGCTTACTTTGATCAGCTTGCTATCTTCCTGTGCTAGTGTTGGAGCCCTAAATCATGGCATCTGGGTCCACGTCTACATCGCAAAGAATCGCATAAACATTGACAACATGTTGGGAACCGCTCTCATTGACATGTACGGCAAGTGTGGGAGCGTCAAAAAAGCTTACGAGTTGTTCTCTTGTCTAGCCGAAAAAAATGTGTTTGTGTGGACGGCAATGATAGCAGCACATGCCATGGAAGGGCAAGCCGCTGAAGCACTTGATCTATATTCGGAAATGGAAGCATCTGGAACAAAGCCGGATCACGTCACTTTTGTAGCCCTTTTATCGGCTTGTAGCCACAGAGGGTTAGTGAGTGAAGGGTTCTCATATTTCAACAAGATGAGCAGTGTCTACAACATCACTCCTAATATACATCATTATGGGTGTATGCTTGACCTCCTAGGCAGAGTCGGGCAATTAGATGAGGCACTAAAATTCATTGAACTCATGCCGATCAGACCAGACATCTCCATATGGAGTGCTTTCCTAAAAGCAAGTGGAACCCATCAGAATGTTGAATTTGCAGAGTATGCATTTCAAAAGCTCACGGAATTAGACCCTCTAAATGATGCAGCTCATGTTCTTCTTTCAAACACATATGCAAAAGCTGGTAGATTGGATGGTATGAGCCACACAAGAAAGAAGATGTATGAACTAGGAATAAGGAAGAAACCAGGGTGTAGTCTAATCGAACAAGATGGCATCCTGTATGAATTTACATCCGCGGATTTCTCCAACCCTCATTCTGCAAAAATTTACTCCTTGTTGGATGAGATGAAGGGCAGATTTGAAGGAAAACTTGGACTGCAAGAATCATCAGCACATCATAGTGAAAGATTAGCTGTTGCTTTTGGTTTGATAAGCAAGTCTTTGAGAACCCCAATTCGTGTAGTGAACAATTTGAGGATATGTGGTGATTGCCACTCGGCAATGAAACTAATCTCCGAGGCGTATGACAGAGAAATTGTTATCAGGGATAACTACAGATTCCACCGGTTTGTAGCCGGAAATTGCTCTTGTAATGACTATTGGTGAACAAAACGTTGTCAATAAACATTGCTTTGCCTGGTTGATAGTTTATGCAACGACTAATGTATAATCCTTAAGATTAAGAAACAAGAAAGGTTAAATATAATTTCTAAAAAAAAAAAAAAAAGAACAAGAAATAGTAGAGAGGTTGTATATTATAATAATTGTTTTTTTTTCTTGGACTTTGTAATAGTACTACATAAAAACTCAAAAAAAAAAAAAGGTTCAGACTTACATGCTGCTAAAATAATGACCGTAGATTGAAAGCGTACTAATAAGAGTGGGGAAAGCCGAAAAAATAGGCTTTTTCACACCTTTTACATGATGAAATATAGGACGATACTTAGCTGACATAAAAATGTCTGATTTATGAGGGGAAATAAAAAAGAGTAGCTGAATAAAACCCATCATCCACTAAGACCACGGTAGCTGAAATGGAGATATTAGCAAAAGCCAACAATGTACAAAACGATCATCCATGGCTGCCAAAAGATGCACATAAACAGCTCGTTTTAGGAACGGATGATCAGTGGCGTCTTTCTTTTTCTTTTTTCTTTTTTTTTGTGTATCAATTTCCATCCACAGCAGACGTGGTGGCTGTGGATGGAAAGGAAAGGCAAAAAAGAATAATGACTCTATATAGCAGCAATGAGGCCTGTTTCAAAAAGTTCCTTGCCATCGTCATCATCATCAACATCATGAGAGTTAAGAGGGTTTTCAGAATCTTCATCATTGGATTTCTCCAATTCCTCATCCATCAAAATCTCCAAAGAACGGCAACTTAAACTGCAAAATGCTTGTTCACCCCTGCAGAAGATCAGTCACCAAAAGTAGCTTTAAAAAACAGATAAAAGGCTAGTCTAGTATAGTGAGGGAATTTTTAGTAATAGAAACAATTCTATGTCACGCTCTCTGCAAACTTCTAACACGAACATTCGTAAATCAGACCCTTGAAAAAATAATCTAACGGTTAAAACTGGAAGTGAAAGAGTACAGTTCCTAGAAATGTCCTTAAAAGTAAATTAGATGTGTGTGCAAACCTGTATATGTAGATGTCCTTGCCATCTTCCAGCTTCTTGTTACAAGAATAACAAAAGCTCAGAAAATAATCAGAAGGGTAAGAAGCAGAAATCTCAGCATTTTTTACAACAGGCTGAGACAATTTAATCTCCTCGTTCTCCCCACTCTTGCCAGCAAAATTGCTCAAATCACAAGGCTGAGTCTCCAAAATGCAGTCACCATAGATGTGAGTTGTTTTGGGGTTGGGACCATGAGAGATCACACATGTATAGTCCTCAGAAAGCTCAATCTCACTGCCTGAGACGGAACCAATAAAACCATTGCCAGAACCTAAGGAACCAGGGATTGTGCTCATCAGCTTTGGACCAGAAACTTGGTTTGAATTAGGACTTCCTCCAAAAAACTGAGGGGAACTAAATTGGGTGGTGGTAACATTATTCTCCAAACAAAAATTGATGGAAGTGGAATTTGGGTTGTTAAAGTTTTTGTTCAAATTACCACCAGACACATTGTGATTGGGAATTTTCCTGCATGAATCCAATGAACAGGACCTGATTTGTCCAAATGAGTGTTCAGGCTCTTCTAAAGGGCTTTCTCCAATCTCAAAAAGAACATCAGAGCTACCCTTTTCTTCCAAGGTTGGTTTAGTCTTTGAAGAATAATGAGGGGAAATTGCATAATAGTTTTTGGGGAGAGATTTAGGTGACTCAAAAGAATTGGTGTTTGCTTGACCACTACTACTACAGGTTTTTACCCTGAACCTAGGTCCAAAAAGAATGTTCTTACTACTCTCAGATGACCTTAGAACTTTCCCAGGAAATTTCATCATGTCGTCATCAAGAGAATCTATTATGCTTATTAGGCCTACTTTCCTGCTACCACCACCCCAGCTTCTCTGTTGACCATTTTCCTGAGATGATGATCTTCTAGTTGATGACCTAAAAAAGGGGTTTCCTAGATTTGAAAACAGCTTGAAATCTAGAGGAGATGTTGGGCTCCTAACTGAAGAATCACAATCTGTGGAACCCTTGGGGTTCAAACCCACAAGGAGACCAGTGACACTGTAAAAAGAGTTGCTTTTGGGATTTTTATTATTCTTCAAAACATCAGAGTGAAAGAAAAAAGACCCAGACTCAGACCCAGAATCAGACTCAGAAATTGGTTGATGATCACCCATTTGGTGTTGTTCCTTCTGAATTGACCTGGTCCTCTTCCTCAACATTGTTATCTCCAAAAAGCCTTCAAAAAAGACAAAAAAACCAGAACCTCCCCTCTTCTGTTACAAACAATCAAAAAAATTTCTGAGCGAGTTGATGGTTTTGGTTCAGATCATAAAATTTATAAGTAATTAAAGATCTAACAGGTGGAAATAAATGACCAAGAAAAAAAATAAACGGTATCATTAATGATCAACATTATATTCCTCCGCATGCAATCAAAGAAGATCAGGAAGCTCCAAAGGATTTGATTGGGATCAAGAAAAATAAATGTGAGATTTCCTTTCATTTCATTATTAAGGCATCAAAGACACCTGAAAAGACTGGGAAATGTCTAATCAAAATGCAAGCTAGAAGATAGTAAAAAATATCATATCCATTATTATATAGTTAATAAATGAATCCCATTTCAAAACAAAAAAACAAAAAAAACAAACAAACAAATCTTTAGTTACTTTTGATCATCAGGGAAAATTTTTTTTTGCCCTTTCGTCAAAATCTCCCAAAATAAAATATTCATAGAAAGATGATCAATACCCAAAACCCAGACAAATAAAAGAAAAAACTTGATGTTTTCTAGTTTTATCTTTGCCCCCTACAAAACCCAGAAAGGAAAAATAAAAAACAAAAATGCAACTTTAAATACCCAAAAAAAAGATTAAACAAACAATGAGAGGAGAGAATATGAAGAAACCCACCTGGGTTCTTCGTTTCTCTGCTATGGAAGCTTCAGAGAGAATGCCGTTTGAGAAAGAAAAGAGCCAAATAAGGTAAATTTATATGTATAATGTCTTTCTTTCTTGCTAATGGAGAGACTCTGTGTGAAACTTGAGCATCACTCCTCTCTCTCTCTCTCTCTCTCTCTGTCCCTTTCTCCTTCTCTTTCTCTCTCTATTTCATTTCATTTCATTTCATGCCTCAAAATCAGCGAAGCAGTGAGCTTCTGAAATACTCCACTCACACACACACTCTCTCTCTCTTACTCAGCTTCTCTCTCTAGCATTAATAAAATCTCGTGTCTGAAAATAGAAAAAAGCCTGGCTCTCAATAATGTATTTTGCCCACAGAAAAACGTTAGTGGCTGTGGACGCATTTTACCGACTTTTGCTTCACAGTACATCTTTCCTCTTGTTCCCACTCTTTCAACTAATTCAATTTTCTTCTTTTTTCTTTTTTCTTTTCTTTTAATATTCTTTTCTTCCCAAATTTGCTTGCACTCTTTTTCAAAGCTTTCTAAAAAAAAGGCTTAACAATAGCGCATCTGCCGTACCTCTAACTATAATCACATTAAAAATAATAATAATAATAATAATAAAATTATTAGGATTTAATAGATATTTTTTTTAAAACAATGTTGCACTAATAGATATTTTTTAAAAATATCTTACAATAAATTATTATTTTTCTTATTGGATTGTGACTCTAATTTTCCTTTCTCCAACTCTTAGAGCCCGTTTGGTTCGAGTATTTGAGTAGAGTACTTGAATGAAGATTTAAATTTTTGTGAGAGAAAATACTATAGCAAAATGATTTAAACCGTGATTCGAACAACGAAACAAACGGGCGCTAAGGGAAGAGAATTTTTAAAGACGAAATGCAATATTGAGTAATATTATTTTTTATTTTTAATATTTCTCAATACAGGCATAACCATGCCGTAGAATTACACTCCATGAAAAGTTCAAATCTTTCTATTCTTGAGTCTAAAAATAATATTAATAATTTTTAATTTAATATTAAGTAACTCAAGCTTTTCCCTGATTTAAAAGCCATTAATTTTGGAATTCCCTATTATAGACTATATTAATTGTTTTTTTTTTTCAAAAAATACGAAAAGTATTTGTACGCCCATATTCAAAATCGTTAAAGTTGATGGATATTTTAAGACAAAATTACATTTTTAGTATGCATTTTTAATGTTTTAAATTTTTATTAGATTTTGTCGTATTTATATTTTTTTCATTTGTTTTTTTCCTCTAAAAATTTTTGTATAACGCTTGTTCATTAAGCGTTCGATGTCAAAAAAGTCCCGTTACACTAATGACAAATCAAAATTTAATAACATTAAAAAAAAATAAAATACATAAAAGACTTGTTTATACATTGCAATTAGTTTTAAGTTACAAGATATCGTTTTCAAATATCATTACAAACATATAAGAAAATCATTTTCCTGGATTTCTCATATCTCGATGTAATCTCTATGAAATTGGCGGTTTAGATGTGTTTCAATGATCTGATGCTGACGTGGTAACATCTTAGTGGGAGTTTCAAATATCAAAGCAAAAAAAAGTTAAAATAAGAAATAGAAGGAGAGCAAAAAAAAAAAAAGAAAAGAAAGAAAAAATTAAGCTATCATTAATTGGTAATAAAAATAAATACATTAAAATATAATAATATTTAGTAAATAATTTATTTAGATTAAAATAAATATTTTTGCATAGAATGACCTTGAAAAAAATACAAAACAACTACAAGACATCAAAAAACAAAAAGGTAAGAAAGGGAAAAAAATGACAAAAAATGAAGTGCAAATTGAAAATTTAAGTTTTGAAAAATAACATGTACTTGTAAAAATTATATAAATATTTTTAAAAATGTTTTATTTGTTTATACTATGATTAAAATTGTGTTATTTGCTTCAATTTTTTAAAATTAAAATTCATAAAAGACAAGGAACAATTATTAAAATAGCAAAACACAAAAAAAATATAAAAAAATATATAAAAGAAAAAGTGGAAACAGTTTTAGTTTCTTCTTGAACCTTTTTTGGGTGAGTTATCAAAAGCAACATACATGAGGTGGTGGACTGAGGGGGGGTTTTGTTGTAACGAACAACCGGTCACGGCTCTTTAAAACCGCCCTTTCTATCCTACGTGTCTTGTACGGTGGTTGCGACCCAAATGACTATTATACCCTTTTTACTTTTTTTTACCGTCACTTTTACCCCTTTTTTTTTTTTTTTGGTAAATCTTATACAGGATTTTCCAGTTGTGGTGGCAGGACATCACAAAGCAAACAAAATTTAATAAAAGTTTGACGTAGCAATTTTTTTTTAGTAATGACATAACAAAATTTATCGCAGGAGTAAAAATTTTTTAACCCCATCACATAATATATGAATCTCTTAGGCTATTCATTGTTTTTTTTTTCACTTTATTGCAATGATCGTAGCATTTTTAGTTATTTCATTAAAGAAAATTGGGCTAGGTGGCCCTTTCTTCATCCACAACAAAAATTTTGTTACAACTTTTTTAAAATTAGGAATATGGCGACAGAATTGAGGAGGAGATTTTTGAATTTTTTGTTTTTTTCCAAATCTACACTGATTTACACCCAGACTTAAGGACCAGATTTGCCACCTTCGCTAGACTGCTCACGACCAAGATCCACGAGCAACGACATGTGGTGTTTGCCAATGATTAGTGACGAGGATGAGCAAAAGATAAAGCTGACGACGATCAGAGTTCTCAAGCGTGGAATCACGGTGAGTTGTGACAGTTAGTTTTCTCGTTGTCTTTTCCAACGTTGAGGGGAGATCTCCGACCATGGCATCATCAAGCCTCACAACGTCGTTGATTATCACGAGTGCAACAGTGATGATGTGTTTTGTGCAAGAAAGACAAGAGAGAGAAAGAAAAGAGTTATTGACGATGCCTGGAGTCCGACGAATGTATTCTTCGACGCTGATGGCATTGCGAGACGTTTATTAGAGTTGTGGCGGCTAGTATAGTGAGAAGAAAGAGAGGGGATATGAAGGTTAGGGTCTGGGGCATTTTGACAAAGGGGCTCGGCTAAAATTTTTCTTTGGCAAATAGATCACTTTTTTTTGAACAGTTTTTAGTACAAAAAAAGGTTTTTTGGACATCAAAACGGTTTCAGTTTTTTTTTTTTTATCATGTTGAGGTTCCTTATTTTGCTACAATTATTTTTCTTATTTTGTTGAAAAAACTGAGACAATTTACCTGTACAAAAAAATATGTTTTTTTTGTTCTAAAAAAAAGAAAACTTTTAACCAATTTAAATTTTTTTTTGTCCCTTTCATCAAAATCTTCCGTTCTTTATTGATAGGTTTTATCCTTGATAAATTTGTTAATGAAGGTTATTTTTATCATTTTAACTTTATAATTGATAAAAAAATAACTATTTATTTAATTAACAAATATATAATTATTTATTTTGAAGGGGCCTTTGAAAAGACCATTTGTCTTTGTTTCCTTTTTCCTTCTTTATGTTTTACCTTTTACAGATTTTGGCACGTTTTTGTTAATGAAAACAGTCTTTGATTTGCACCACTTACTCTTTAAAAGTCCGCACCCAGCCACCCATTTACCACGTTTCTTGCGTTTTTTAAAATTCCCATAAAAGTGTTCTTCTTTTAACAACAAAATTGAATGTTCTCTCTCTTTTTCTTTTTAATTAGCATTCTTTTTTAAGGGAAATATATTTTAAAATAAATAAAATATCAATACCAATATTAATACATATGACCTCAAATTATAAGAAACCACATAAGGGAACTCGAATGAAACTCTTAAGAAGAATAGATATATGTCAAGTTGTGGAAAAAAGACACCCAAATGGATATATAGACAATGTGTCTCTTTGAAAGATCTATAATCTTATGGAAACGAGACCTATAACATCAAGGTCACACAAAAAATTGCTAAAAAACAAATTTAGGAGACCAAAAATACAATCTAATACTAGAAAATATAGCAATCATATCACTAAATTAAGGTAAAAACCACCATTGTCACAAACAACAACATATAAAAAACAAAAGAGAAATACCAAACAATGGCGGAGCCATGTTAGCCGTCCTCATTGGTTCAAGTGACTCCTTTATGATACAAGCCTAATATTAAATTTTTAATACTTTTCTTCTTATTTTGTCTCAATTGAAATATAACGCCTCGAAATTTATTTAATGTTACAGTGATATAAATGATGAATTAGTGTGCCATAATTAATGTTTCAACATTAATTTGATTACTTGGTTGGATTTTAAATTTTTGGTTGTTTTGTTAGTTTGATGAATTCAAATGATTTCATATTGTTTTAAAATGATGTTTTGAGTTTTTAAAACACAACAATTTGTAAAATGTTAAAAATATTCCGTTTTACAAAACCGTGGGCGGCATATGGTTTTCGTACAGTAAAACCGCCCACCGTTTTCTCTATTTATTCTCTCTTTCCCATCTCTCTCTTTACTCTCTCAGCTCTCACTCTCTCCTCTCTCTCCCGTGACCCTCTCTCAGCTTCTCTCTTCTCTCTCAAATTGTTTTGAATCAAATTCAAATCCAAGCTTCGGGTTAGCAAGGAGGAAGCTCGAGGACGTGATTTGGCAACCAAGAACGCGGATTGAAGCTTCGATTCGAGGTTAGTTTTGAAATTTCTAAACTTTTTCCAAAATTTTCAATTTTATGCATTTTTGAAATCTAGGTTTGCTTGAGCTTAGAAAACCTTGGATTTGAGTTAAATGAACTTAGAACAAATAGAATCTAAGCTTATATTGAAGAAAAATGGATTGTATTCAAGATTTTTCATTTTTCTCCCCATTTTCTCATTCTCAGATTTTTAAGATTTTTGAGTTTAAATCTTGTTTAAATGAGTTCAAATGTGTACTAGTATGTTTTTCTATCGACTATGATTGTTTTCCATGCCCGAAATTTGAGAAAAACAGGTTAAAATCAAGATTTAGATTTTGGGGGAATCGAAAACACGTGGCTGGATTTCTGGGTTTTCCCAGTTTGGCAGGCCGGACCACGTGTTCGGCAGGCCGGTGTTCATCTCTCCGGCAGGCCAAACCTGGGAATGTTCGGCCGACCGAACTTGGCTTCCGGCAGGCTGAACTGTGCAGTTTGGCCGGCCGAAACATGGAAAATTTTGTGATTTTTCACCCCTTTTCACTGTTTTAAACCCCGATTTAAATTCTAACCTTATAGAATGATTTTAAAGATACAAATGGCACACTAGGACATCATGAAATGGTTTAGCAACATAGAATGTCTCGAACTAGATATTGATCGACTTAGTTTGTATCTAGGATCGTTCGTGGTTCCGCGGAGCTAACGTATAGCGGACCAGGATTACAGTGTTGGGCACCGGCACGAGTATTGAGGTAGGATTTCTACCCTATTCCTTGGTAGCCTAGTTTCAAAATGATTTGGCTTTGAAAAGGATTTCTATTAAAATGTTTTCAACGGTTGTTTGAAAATGAAATTATCGGTTATATTTTAATATACCGTGAATTGAAATAAACTTCATAATGAATGTAAATGACAACACTCGGTAATTGGGTTTTGAATGATGATGGAAATAAACATAAAGGCATGATGCCATATCAGAGATCGGGTCATGTAGCGATCGACCTTGGGAGCAGGTTTCGAAACCCAGCTGGGCCACTACGGTGGTGATATTATTATGATTTGCCTAGGAAAGGAAAATGATATTACTGGTTGTACGAGTAAACTGTTCTGGGTAAGAACGGTTTTACTCAAATTTATTTATTTATTTATTTATTTAAGGTTTCTTTTAAATAATTCCTGAATAATGAACGGTTTTACTGAGCCTTTCACTCACGTTTTATTTGTTTTAAATTTCTCCCCCTCTAGGTGGTTTTCCATTTAGGTTTGGAAAAGATTCAACGGATAGAACTCAGGAGCAGTAGAGGGACTAGTAGGTTAATTTGTATTATTTAAATCAAGGCATGTAAGATTTTAACTTTACTTGTACTTGGACTGTGGTTGTATTTATGATATTGTCAGTACCATGTGTGTGCACAAGTTATGGGTCTGTGGGACCCATACTCGCGGCTCTTTAATATTTAATATTTATTTTTATGTAATGATTTCAATTGCGTAATGTATATGAACTCTTCTATAAGGTGTTGTTTTTTAAAGAACCTTATATTTTATTACTTAATTCAACCCTTAAACTCTTGATTTTAATTAAATTCTTTTTTAATTAATTTAAATAATCCGCCACGTCACCTCCCGTACTTCGGGGCGTGACAGAATGGTATCAGAGCTCAAGGTTATGAACCTTGAGAATTGTGCACATATAAGTTTGACAATGAAATACCTCTGACAGTCCAAATTTTGTTTTCAGAAGTGAGAGAATAGCACCTAGATGTCGTTCGACAGCTGATGCCGAGTTCAGAAATGATGAGGGCATAATGAGGTCTATGTTTGCGACTTTTCGACAGATGGCAGCCAGGGCTAGGCCAGAAGATTCTGATGTTGGTAGTCGGCATGCGTACTTTAAGGAATTCCGGCGTGCGTCTATTTTGACTTTTGATGGTAATAGGGATCCGCAGTTGGCAGAGTATTGGCTGGATTCGATCTTGAGGCACTTGGATACCCTTGGTGTGCCTGAGGAGTATCGTGTGAAGTTTGCTACGTATAAGCTCGAGGGTGGCGCTAACACTTGGTGGAAACAAGCTAAGCATTTGGAGCGCGGTGGTGATATCAGTTGGGACAGGTTTGAGGAGCTGTTCTATGATCAATATTTCCCGCAGGGGTATAGAAATCAGAAGACAGTTGAGTTCTACAGGTTGCAGTAGGGTGAGTTGTCAGTTCGGGAATATGATGCAAGGTTTAATGAGTTGGCTAGGTTTGCTCCATCAGCGATGGCATCGGAGCGTGAGAAGTGTATTAAGAGAAATAAGGGAAAAATAATAATAATAAAAGCGAGAGAGTTCGAAGACGATATAAAAAAAAAGAAAAAAAAAAAAAGAAAGGTCAAGAGCATATTTCGTGTGAGAGATAAAACTGTGAGCGGGAAAATAAAACGTACTATACATGGAATACAAAAAGCTTAACAATTTTGAATCATGTACCGTGCCTTTGTTTTGGAATAATCATGTACCAAACTTCAGCTATGGTAAATAGCGAATTGAGCAAGAAAAGAAGTATAATTAATAGTTATTATCCTAGTAGAGAATTGAAAGGATATAAAAAGGGTGAGGAAAAAACAATTTCTTGAAAATTATTCGCCCCAATTTCTTAATTTAAACTTGTCCAATGCATGACACAGTCTATGAAGTTTCCCCTTATTTGTTCGTGGATAACTCCAAGAAAATTTATATACCTCATCTTAAAAGACCAAAATACAATTCCATTTGAACTCTAAATCAATTGTCAACTGCCAAGATTTATAAACACAAATTTTTATTTTTATTTTTTATTCGGACAATAACTTACTAAGGATTAGTTTGTTGCAAGAAAAAAAAAACACACACACACACATTTGTCCCTTGCAGGTATATATAGTTCAATTTTGCACTAAAAGATAAACTCACCCCCAAAAATTGATTAAAATTTTGGATTAATTCTTCACCTCATTACTTCAAACTTTTAAATTAACAAACCTTCTCTTTCATTGGAAGGGTGTGGGACAAGCATCCTAGTAAAAAGAAAAAAAAAAGGAATAAATGAAGTTAACAACAAAATTGAATGTTCTCTCTCTTTTTCTTTTTAATTAGCTTTCTTTTTTAAGGGAAATATATTTTAAAATAAATAAAATATCAATACCAATATTAATACATATGACCTCAAATTATAGGAAACCACATAAGGGAACTCGAATGAAACTCTTAAAGAAGAATAGATATATGTCAAGTTGTGGAAAAAAGACACCCAAATGGATATATAGACAATGTGTCTCTTTGAAAGATCTATAATCTTATGGAAACGAGACCTATAACATCAAGGTCACGCAAAAAATGGCTAAAAAACAAATTTAGGAGACCAAAAATACAATCTAATACTAGAAAATATAGCAATCATATCACTAAATTAAGGTAAAAACCACCATTGTCACAAACAACAACGCATAAAAAACAAAAGAGAAATACCAAGTAGTGACGGAGCCAGGTTAGCCGTCCTCATTGGTTCAAGTGACTCTTTTATGATACAAGCCTAATATTAAATTTTTAATACTTTTCTTCTTATTTTGTCTCAACTGAAACTTCCTCTTTACAATATTTATATTAAAACCTTTAAACATATGTTATAATTATTTAGGGCGTTTGAGAATCTTGGTTTAAATCATTGGTTTGAACTAAAATCATTACAAAACTCTAATTTTGTAACCAAAAAACACTATAATAAACAACCATTGGCTTAAATGCTATAATAGTTTTGGTTTAAACTAAGGTCCTCCGACAACCTATTTTAATTTTAAAAGACTAATTAAACAACAATTCAACCACAATATTATATCATTTATAATTTTGTAAATCGTAAATTTCAAAAATAAATTAAACTCTATTAAAATGGTGATAGTTAAAATTTTGGTTTAATTCAAGGCCCTATTAAAAATTTTTCGTGTCTCCGCCACTAATACTACCAAGCATCACTAACAAAGCCTTTGCAATGAGATGACCAGCAAAAGAGCCATCAAAGAAAGCAGTTTAGCTCGACAAATACTAAATATAGTCGAAGGGTCATCCAAACACTAAATATAAGCCCCATATGCCACCATCGTCGTCGTGGAGTACTCCACCGCCACGATTACAAGAATCGCACCAACCACCACCATGCAGATTACATCCAAAGGATGATTTCACCCAGCATTAGATGCACCAATAACAACACTCCAAACTAACGGCCGCTAACTCCCACTGCCAAAAAGCCCATTATTCAGCAAGTTTTAGAGACCAAAATTTTTAAGCCTTTTTAACATTAGTTGGTTTTATATCACTTTTCAGTTAAAAACTAGTGTAAAACTCTAATATACTATAATAAAAGTAAAAAGATTGCTACAATATAAAGCTCTCATATGCTACAGTATTTACAGTTTTAATCAATAGTTCTAACCACCATGCTAAACACCTTGAGCTGGGAACTTGGCGACGTGCCCAAAGACAGTCCGGAGCTCCTACAATCCCACCCCCTTCTTTTCCCTCTCTTTTTCTCTCTAGGGCCGGGGCTCTAATCGTGAGCTGATCATTATCAGGACTCTTTTTGTTGGTTGCGGTAGCATGGGGTGTGATATACGTATAAGCTAATTGAAAACAATAATTATACATTTGTGCCAAGCAGAAAAAGGAAAGCTATTTTCTTATTTTGTATGCACTTGGATGCCGACCTACAATGGTCTATGCACTTACATACGTTGGCCTTTGAGCTTATTGTGGTTGTTGGTCCAACACGTAGAATAGTGTGTTTTAATATGAATTTGACATGTACTATTTCAACCAAGTCATTAATAGCCAAATGATTATAAAGCTTTCTCACAAAAAAAAAATTGAATATTAGTAATTCTAATATTATATATATATATATATATAATATACATGTATATATTTTTTATCTACAAAACATTAATGCATAATATATAGTAAAGAGAAACCAAAAAAAAAAAAAAAAACATAAGTACATGAGATCTTTAAACTACTCCTATGTCTCAACCAATTCCAAAACTAATCCAAATGTTGGATAAAAGGGCTCACACATGATTTTCAACCAAACATGTATCACCAATGGTTGTTAACTAAAGAATAACGGCATTAATGGTCCAATTATTCAACTAGATATTAATCTCCGTAAGAAATAAATTATTACTCTATTATGTGATTTCAAGCTTTGAATCATTCGAATACTAAGAAACTCTTCCTTTTTTTTTTTCATTTTTTTGGAAAGAAATGCTTAGAAAGTCTTAAAATAAGAATAGAAGAATAAGGGGGAAAAAAAAAAAGGAATCTTGCAAAAAAAAAAAAGTCTAGTTGTTGGACAAAGGTACTTAATTTTTCTGCTTTGATTATTGGATAATGACTTGTCTTTGGATTTGGTGCACCATAGTTCTTCATCAATGACTAGTCCTACTGTTAGGTAGACTATTGGGGACCACGACATCATTTGAAAGTACCTATTCACATTCACTACGTTGTTAAAAACAAGACACTTTTTTTTGAAGGTAATACCAAAAAAAAAAAAAAAGGAAAGAAAAGAAAAGGAAGAAAGAGTATGAGAGAGTTTAATGGAGCCATCACTTTTCTTAACAAGCTAACGTATATCACACTAATTATTTGTCCCAAAAAAAGGATTAATCTACTAATTCAAACAATAATTAAATTACTAAATTACTTTCAAAAAAACAATAACTAAATAAAATTTTTATTTTTAACGTTAGAGAAATTGTGAAGCATATTTCATTCAAAAAAAAATTGTGAAGCGGTAGGCTATGATTTCAGTCTCCCTGACTAGCTTAGTGTTTACTATTTTCATTCAGTTTTGATGATTAATGATAATTGAGATTTCTAGTTTTTATTATGTTCTCCTTTTTTATGTTCTCTTTTTTGCTGGAATTTTATCTCTTTTACGGTTATATTTCTCAGTTCTAAATTCCAGTCGAGTCCAACCTCAAATTCATTGGTGTTCGCAACATGATTGAGTTGTTCAATTTTTCTTATATATTTTACGTTTTGTTTGAAAATAAAAACGATGCGAACCAACTCGTATTTTTTTTTTAAATTAAACGTTGTCTTTTAAAGTCCAATAACGCGTTTAACTTAGAGTCGGTTTGCTGTGGGGTTCGAATTAGTGGTGTTTTGAATCCTTATGGCTTAAACTAAAATTTTAAACGTATGGCTTAAATTGTAATCTAAACTAGCTAGCATTTGAAAGTATAAAGTCTGAACAGAAAAGAAAACAATAACTCAGAAGACTATGTTTGAATAGTGTAAGAGTTATGAGAAAGCTAGAAATGAAGTCATGGCTTTATGGTAGAAAATAGGTTTAGATTCATGTGAATTTGAGGAAAGATAAGTTCTAAAATATTGATTTTGGATAAGGTTCTACATCACGTCAAGTTCAAAACCAACTTGAGCAAATACACATATTAACACTAATTTAAACCAAACTCATAAATTTAAACCACGTGAACCTACAAATTAAATGCACCCTTAATCAAAAATGTACTTGGCAATGTTTTAACCTATTGATTAATTTCTAAAATTTTTACCATTTTTCTTAATGAAAGTTGGAATACATATGAAAATTTAAATTCATCAATATCAAAATTATTTTTAGTCTGTTTGAGATAAAAGAGAGCCATTGGAACATTTTTTATAATTAGAATATTTTTTGTAAATTTTTTAAGAAAAAATAATATAACAAAAACGATAAAAACCGTAAAAAAAAAGTTAGAACCGTAATTACAAAACAGTTTCCTCCAAAAAAAAAAAAAAAAAAAGTTACTTGTCATCGTTTGCTTCAAAGTACTTTCTTGGTGAAAATTCCATCGTCCCCGAGAGGTAAAAAAAAATAATAATAAAATAAAAAATCGATGGAGGTTAATTTGGTAACTCTACCAAAGTGTTGACGAGTAATGCTCTCTGAATCGCCGACTTTAATAGTGTGGACCCCACCCAAAGTCCCAAAGTTCACGGTCAAACAAAAGCCAAAAACTCGTGTCCCCTCTTTTACACAAAGCGCCACATGACGGCAACGCCGTCAAGAAACTGTCAACTATCCTCTATGAGTTTGAGTTCAACGTCAGGCTCCACGTCGTCACTTGTCAGTCAGGGTTTAGTTAATTAACCTAACCATGGTTGGAGGACTTAACCCGACGTTATGATTTCTCTCATTGGCTCTCTGGTCCCTTTTATTTAATTCGTTTTCCCCTTTCCGGTCACTTTTATTTTGTCGTTTTGCGTGACTCAGCTTTTTGGCGAATTTGGGGTTAAGTGGAAGCGGTGGCCGCCACGTGTGCTGTAAAATAGCGGACATGAGTTGAAATCCGACGGCTGAGAATGTCGGGATTCTCGTGCGATCTACGCGTCATCAACGGTTAGAATTGCCTTTTTCATACTGTTTTGAGTGCTGTTGAGTTCGTAACGCTCCTTTTGCTGTGGATCTACTGCACGTGTCGGCAGGTACGCGGTTTTTTGGAGAGCGTTAAACTTTACTCTTTTCGATAAAACAATTTGATTGACTAGTAAAATAAATAAATAATTATAATCAAATAAATAAATAATTTCCTCAAAAGATATAGAATCAAATAAATGAATAATTTCCTAATCAAAGTCGCATTAAAATAAAAAAATACAAAATTTATGAATCAAAATACATTATTTGACAAAGTGAAATAGGATTTTATCTCATTTATTTTAATCATATATTCATTTTAATCTGCTCACACATAGTAGTGAGCAGATTATTCATTGCAATTGAACTAGTGATCAATCTGACGCAATTCCATCTAATATAGATTGGAATGGAATAGAACAATGAAAAAAATGAACTGGGTGTTTGAATGAGTGGTGGGAACTATTTTTTCAGTTATAAACGATGTAAAGCTTTCATATGCTATAGTAACAATAAAAAAAATTACTATAGTATAAAGCTCTCACATACTATAGTAAAAATAGTTCTAACCAACGGTTCCTATCATCCTTTCAAACACCCTAAAAAAGCTATTACAACAGAAAGTACATTCATCTAATTCTGTGAATTTGGCATTTCTAAACAAAATGGTGGCAAAGCCTTAAACACATAAAAACAAAAATTATTACTTTAGCACAATGCTTCAGTGTTTTATTTTACTTGGTTACATGTTCCACCAAACATTTTGTACATGTAGTTGCATAATTAATTTCATAAATATTATTTTATAGATATTTGATCTAAAATCCACAGAGTTTTAGAAGAATTGAGAGCTATAACTTTTATATATAACCCATAAATAAGAAAATGCTAACCATCATTGGTGGTGATCAAAATCATCTCATAAGTCTTTGATTTTTCCACCAATCAGAATTTGCCATTTAATTTATACGAGTCTAATTTGTGTAACAATTAATTTATGAATCTCAAATTTTCCATATAAGTTTTTAATTGATTAAAACTTATTAGTTATAACTATAACTAGGAGAATACAAAAATATGTTAGGTTTAAGTTACAGTTAAATACAACTATTTCCAAAGAGAAAAAAAAAATAGACAACGTTCAAGATTAGCATTTTGAGTTGTTATTTTACTTAAAATAGTATCCAAGAAAAAAAACAAAGAAAACAAAATTAAGCTATTCTCAGAATTATTGAAGAGACAGCTTGCAAACAAATAAAAAAGAAAAGAAAAATGAAAGAGAGAGAAAGGGGAGGGAGGAACCATTTGAACTGCTACTCACCCACCAGACACACAGTAAATGACACAAAGCTTGAATGGAATTTTTAAACAAACACTTTTCCAGAGGAAAATGTTCTCTCCATTATTATATATTTTTAGTTATAATATATTATATGAAATATTTCATTTTCAAGCTATCATCTCCACAAGTTCCAAAAAATTCCAACTGTTGGGAATTTAGAGATGCAAATTTTTTTTATAATATATATGTCTATTATATGATCTTTCTTATACATTGCACCCTGGCGAATCCTTCGAGAATACGTCCCCGTGCGAATGCATTGTTTGCTAATACGCTTATTAACATAGATATATAATTAAATATGTAACTATAATTTAATAATTGAGAATTGAGGTTATCCAGATTAGAATAAAGAATGAGAGTTTCATGGTAGGGGTACTCGTACGTAGTCGCATGCTTCTGAACGTTTACTCTATTCAAAATTATACAATATATATGTTATAAAATTGGAGTTTAAAAAACCTGTTAATGTCTAAAAACATAAAAACAACCTGTTTCGAAGTGTTTTCAAAATAATTATGTTAATTTTTTTTTTTTTAGAATTGTGCTGAGAGTATTTTAAAAATTAGCCTTCATAATTGTAAAAAAAATTACTTCAAAAACATTTAGAAACAATACCAAATATGCCATATGTATGGTTGTACACGGTGATCGCACTAAGATCTACATGGTTATAAGTCTGCAAAGAAGAGAAGAAACTTTCGGAAGGGAGAACTCCAGCTGGGGAGTTTGCTAAGGACGAAACTGATGCTTAAGTCAAGATATGAATAAGAAGGCAAGGAGGTAGAGAGGCTCAGTTGTGGTAAGTAAACATGTCAATACCATGGTGAGCTTACCAACTTGTTATTTTTGGAGCATGTAGATTAGGGAAGTATCCTATCCGATCCGTGGCTCATGCAAACCTAGAACCCGTCCGTTTGGTAGTATTTTTTTTTTAGTTTTTGTTTTTAAAAAAATTTGAAAATAAAAACATTTTGAGATTGTTACGAAGGACATTGTGAACGGCGTGTCAAATGCCCTGTTATCTATAGATTAGGGATTTTGTTGCAAGAAAAGTAGAAAAGGTACCACCTTCTACGTTTTCTGTTGGCTTTTTTTGAAAAAGGTTGGGCCTACTCAGCTTTGAAGCTTTGCCCAATATTGAACCATGCCTAAACAAACCTTTGAACGGTCTTCTACTTAATAAGGCTCTATCGATTATGAACCCAGTCGAAACGTGTCCGGACCAGGTTTTTATGTTGTCATCCCATATGGCCGGCTTGGTCGGACCGTTTTTTGCTTGTCCGACCAAGCCGACTACTCCTACAAAACTACCTGTTAGATATTTGCAGTGTCAAACAAAGAAAGGAAATTAGATTTTGATATTGAAAATAGTAAGTGGCTTCGAGTGAAAAGGCGCTATGTAATTCAATTTATGATCATCACTTGCTAATAAATCAATACTTATGTGACAAGGTAACAATGTTATCATATGGTTGTTTATACAACATATAAATTGTAATGGAGTAATTTATGGGACAACACAAGTCATTCCAAAAGATTTTTTTGTTATTTGTTAGACATTCTATTTAACTGTCTCAGCTAGAAGAATTTTTTTTGGTTGAAGCTCATCTAATAGAAGATTTAACTTCTGGCGCATGCTAGAGTTGTTATTTCTTCTTTTTGCAGAAAAGTTCAAAACAAAAAAAATGAACATAATTCTGAAGGAAATATTGAGTAAAATTCAAGCTATACAAAAACTTGCCCTCTAAATTAGCTCTAGCCAACATGACATTTTTTAGGAAGCACAATAGCAAACCACAAGCAAGCAAGCTTTTTAAAGTCAGCGATCCAACTTAGCTCAACTTGCTCAAGTTGAGTTCTTCACCATACAATCCTCAGTTATATCTTATATGGATCTAGACATGATAACGTAAAGACATGACAATATTTTGAATATGTCTGTATACCACATTAAAAAGAAAGAACAAAATTGATAGAATAACCAAACAAAGACAATTGTAGATGTAGAAATCTACGGTCAACGCAAAAAAAAATGAATGTCATTTGTAGGATAAAATCATGAACGTGATAATTAGGAGCCTTGATCATCGTCATTATCTTCATCACCGTTACTTAGTTAAATTATGATGGAAAGCATATGACAAACAACCAATGAATAAATCAAATGCATAAAGTAAATAATAAAATCAAAATTTATAGTAGTTCACTCTTGAATGAGTTACGTCCACTGTTGAGATGTTCACTATGTTATATCAAAGTTTTCAAAGTTGAGTATAATATTTCTTGAGTGATTTCTATAGAGTAAAGGCAAGTAAAATGGCGTCAATCCCTTCTAAAAGATCATCTTCCTTTATTTAAAGAGATCACATGAGGTGGTTACATGAGTAATTACCGCTCTTTTTCTTTCATCATGGGTTAGTTGAGTGTAGTAGTGGCACGAAGTAGTAGGTGGTTACCACCAACTCATATGCCCATGTTCTTCAAGTAATGGTAGTCATAGAGACGTGTCCGCACAGATCGTAATAGTTCCGAGAGTTGTTAACCATCATTGTGAACAATAAGTGAGTAGCGAGTGACAAACGATGAACGATGAACGATGAGCGATGAATGACGAGCGATGAGTGACAAGTGACGAGCCATTGAGTGGCAAATAAAATCAACTAGTGATGAGCCAACTCGAGGAAAGTGAGGCTACAAGTGGCAAGCCAATGAGTGACGAGATAACAAGCGACGAGCCAACGAGTGGTGAGTAACGAGGAGAGAGGAGCAAGTAGCGAGTATCCTTCTGAGCTTGCAATGATGACTTATGACTGACGAGTGACAACTAGCAGCCAATCACTTATCACTTCTTATGTATGAGAGGTCGTCGATTGGTGAGTAGGCAACTAAGTGACCATCGAATAGACGACTAGGTGACCATCAAGCAAGCGACTGGATTACCGTTGTGAAGTTGCCTTGATGGCCATTGAGAACATATGACTATTTTCAAGTAAAGTGATCGCTTTGTGAGTGGTAGACGATGTCTGACCCCGACAACAATTACTTGGTCCAATCTGACAAGAGGCAATTGAATCCATTAACGGCCTCTTTCAAGAACTTCAAATTTGAAAGACCTGCATAAGTGTTCTTATTTTCTTTTAATGAAAACTCTAGACTACATAAATGTTCTTATTTTCTTTTAATAAAAACTCTACATTAGAATGTACGAAGAAAATACAAGGTTATGTTTTCAACAATCATATTAGTATAAAATTCTATAACATATATATAGATACATATATATATGTTTCAGTGTGATTTTGTTCTGATCTAACGTTGAAAAACATATATTATCAGTTATCATAAAAAGCTTCTTGTTTTAATTACATTAGCGTCACATTTAGGTAGCTTAGAAAGCTACCACTTGCCACCATGCCCAACTATAACTCTTGTTTTAACCGAGAATCAATGCCATACTTGTTTCTTGGCGATTTGCAGTGGTTATAATAAATAGCAAGTATATCTTATACAACACAACCTCCACGTTTTCACTTTAATTATAAAGTAAAATGTATTTCTTATAGTAATAAGTCTTTTTTTCCCCTATAGTCATATGTGAGGAATAATTGAAACATAAAAATTAGAGAAAATATATTATAAGTACTAAAATTAAAATTCTAAAAACTCATAGTCCATTAACCTGCTAATTTTTACGTGGCTCCACCATTATCTTTGCCCCATTGTTGTTGAATGTAATATTGCATTTTGCCACCCTTTTTCCCCCTTTGAGATTACATATTTGTGTTATAATTGTTCCTAAACTAAAAGTGATGTAAGAAGATGACACCTAACTTGTTACTTTTTTCTTAAAAAAAAAAGATAACACCTAACTTGAAGACAATTTATCTATAGATATTATTCTCTCTCTATCTATGTATTGTAACTTGCTCCTTTTTTCCCCAATTCATTGTGTAATTGAGTATAAATATAGCATTTGCCTCAATTTTGTCTTGTATTTTATATTGGTTGAGAGCAATTTTATTTTCCTTATCCCTATTAGTTGCATAGTTATTCCCTCCTAGACTCTCTTTTTTTGTATGTTTGAAAATATTGGTTAGAGCCAAGAGTTAAAATCAATATTACTTGAAAATATTATAATATGTGATAGCTTTACATTGTAATACACTTTTTTTGAAACTGTAGTATATAAGAGTTTATATTGTAAGAACCAAAAATTTCAGTTTTAACTCGTATTATCAAACATTACAAATTCTTCGTTATTTTATGATTTTAAAGTTTGTCTGGTATGGTATTAGGGAGGAACAATTTGATGTACAATGTCAATTGCCTACAATAAGACGATTTATAACGTACTTCGGAAGCATTTTGATTGGTAGTTTCTCTAGAGACTGATGTTTTTTTTTTTTCTCCTTTAAAAAAGGGACAACAGATTAATTGAATTTAGACCACTCCAAACATCGCCCGACGCATTCATCCGGAGTCGTTATCAACGTCGTCGTTGCCCCCTTCGCCTTTAGTTCCCATTTAAACAGCTCTCTCTCTCTTTTTTTTTTTTTTTTTTTTTTTTTGAGATGTAAAAAAAGTCTCTTCTAAATAATGAAAAAATAGATTTTAGTAAAATTATAAAATCCCAGAGCCTTATACATTGTTTGATGAATTAAACAAGTCCTTTTTTTTTTTTTTCTCATTTTGGATTTCGTTGGTCAAAATGCTGGTGGGCCTTTTACGTAGAACCCAAATTTATGAGCACATGCACTAGTCTTCTCATTCCAATTTTTTTTCCACTTTTGTTATGTCATCTTTAACTGAAAAAGAAATGTGTGCTGGTATTTGAACGGAGGTTATCATGGTCTGTTTGTTTCGATACTTGAATCACGGTTTGAATTATTTTGTTACAGTATTTCTTCTCATAAAAATTTAAATCTTTATTCAAATACTCTATTCAAATACTCGAACCAAACAAGCCTTATAACTTGCTTTTGATTGTATAAGCAAGACTCAGAGACTTAGGGGGAAAAAAAGTGAGATTTAGAGAGAGAGAGATGGGATGTATTTCCTGAGGGAACTTGAGGGGTTCCATTAAAGGTACTCAACAGACAAAAAGAACGAAGGTGGATGTGATTCAGTAGAATCGAGAACAATGAGCAGTTGATGCTAGGCCGTCCAACTCAGCAATGAATGCCCAAACAACCATTGAATCAATCACCAGTGATATTGCCTTCAGCTACGCACTACCACATCGTCTCCCCTTCGTTCTATCGAACTACAGCTGCTACAAAGTGTGAAGGCTCTTAAAAAAAAAAAGGGAAAAAAAATAGAAAAGTGAGAGAACTAAAAGTCTAGAAGCTTATCATAATAATTTCCCCCCAAGTTCGTTGTCTAATGTGTACTTTGTAACGTGTACTGAAAATCAATTGCAGATAGATGGACCCAAGTTACAGTAGGGACCACAGGTTAGTCTTGGATTGGAAGCTTATGAGAGTTTTGACCCAACTTGTTTTTTGGGCCCACTTAGATTTGCCTTTTTGTTCTCTTTTTCTTCCACTTTTTTTTTTAATAGCTTGGACTTTTGTTTTAGGAGGAAAAAGAGCTTTGGAGTATTTGAGATGATTAAAGCAATATAGTTGTCAGCATTAATGTCAAATTTTGACATTTGGGTAAGAATATTACTTTCTTTTTTCATATTAAATTTGGCACTAAGAATAGCTTATGTCAAATTTTAACATTTGATTACATT
This sequence comes from Artocarpus heterophyllus, assembly GCA_025403435.1. Taxonomy (NCBI): domain Eukaryota; kingdom Viridiplantae; phylum Streptophyta; class Magnoliopsida; order Rosales; family Moraceae; genus Artocarpus; species Artocarpus heterophyllus. The sequence goes on along the minus strand of CM046333.1, from coordinate 38,721,311 downwards.
AATTTTTTCATTTCATCAGTACAAAATTGTCAATTTCCAATTCTTTTAAACAAAAATTTTTAAATTTCAAAGCTTAACAATTATTACAAAAATAAATATAACATTTAAAATAACCTTATGTATTGAGTTATAAAATAAAATAACATAACAAACCCATTATTTTCACATTTTTTATTGCCAACTATAATATTGATATTGGCAAGTGTATTGATGATGGTCTTAGTTGAGTTATGCGGGAGATATAATTTGTGTTGTCTTTAGCCGAAAGTGGAGACTGTTTTTTTGCTCGAGGGAAACCTTTCTTGTAAATTTAAATTGTGGACGAATACTCTTGATAGAGTTGGTTAAGTTTTTTCCTTAAAATATTTATATCATTTTCCTCTAAATATAAATAAATATATCAACATAATTTTTCTCTATAGAAGGCTGAAAAGAGAATATTTAGACACCAACTTTTATTATCCTTTTCATTTGTATGGGATTGAACTCCACTATCCGTAAAATTATGGGCCACAATCTACTATATAGTATATTTTTTTAGACTAAAACTTACTGTTTTGTTAGTACTATGATGTTAAATATGATTGCTTTATCTAAATAACGTTGGTCCCTTGTAAGTTATAAGTATCAGCTCCAAATAAGTTATAACTAGCTCCATTTAGATAGATTTGCAGTTCATAAATATTGCCTCTAAATTTTGTTTTAATAGATTATAATAGTGATGATCACTATAAGCTATCATGGTATGAAACTTAAAGTCTGTTTGAAAACATAGTTTGAATTAAGAGTTTGAATCTGAAACCTATGACAATTTAAATTTTGTGTAAAAAACACTATAGCAAAGTTTATTCGAATCAAATTTTTAGCATGAACTATGTTTCGAAATGGGCTTCTGCACACATTAGTTGCGGTTTGCGTATCTATTTGTCGATGAGTATAACGTTTGTTTAAATTTCATTGACTAACTAAAACACTGTTATAGCTGTTTTTGTTTTTTTGTTAATTTTTCTTAACTACCTAAGTTTTAGCTTATTTTGAATATTCAATGCTCGTTTCAAAAACCTCAACTGAAAACTTTAAATAATTATTCATGTAGCCTAGACATAGAATTAAATTTATGCTAAATCCTAGAATATAATAGACATTGTTCAAAACTAAATAATTCTATTATTATTTGATTGCAGTCTTACTGCTCCTACCTATTGTTGTTGCTGAAACTCTGGCACCATTGCCTACTCTCATCATGTACTACGCACTTAAAAGGAATAAGAAACATGATTAGTTGCTCTTGAATCAATTATTCAGGACGAGACATCACTTTCAACTAAACATGCTTTATAAAAAGTAAATTACATTTACCTTCCTTCTTCTTTTCTTTTCATTCCTCGAGATACCTTTTATAGTTTATCTTCCAATGACTCTTGATTGCAGTAGAAACACTTTCCTTCGGCATTCTTATTTGGGTCTTTCATGTTTCAAAACCAACAGTTATACGTCTCTTAAACAATTTGAGAGGCATTTAGGGGAAGCCCTGGAGAATATCCTCCATAAGAACAAATCTATAACTCTCACAAACTTGGAGAATATTGATATTACTTTTCCACTTATTATAGTTATCCCTAGTCAAGGATTTATTTGCAAGAATCATGAGCATAAGGTTTGACATTTTCATTGAGAATAAAATAAACAAAAATAATTCAATATACATGCATAAATATCATAATTCAATAACAATTTAGGTATAGTAAATATGATACTTGATGCATATAAAATACATAAAATATGTTTACTATTTTTAAGCCACGGTAGGGTACATCATATTATTTGCTAATTGAACCAAGACAATCTTCATTGATAAATATTGAGCAAAATATCTCATATATTCAATATTTATTAAAAACTGTAATTTTTGGTGAAAATGTAATTAAAAAATTTAATTATATTTTTATGTATGTAACCCGTCATTTCAATTTCTATAGACTTAACCTCGAAATTACCATCATAGGGTAGATCAATTCGAAAATACAACCTAAAATTTCTCTCTTAGAAGTCAACATTGTTATTAACCCAAATGGACACTCTTTATGGGGAGGACAAAATCAAAGCCGTCACCAATTGATCATATTGTGACACAACTCGCTCCTACTTATAAAGCATGAGATGTTTTATTAATTCTTAGTAATATTAAACAATTTAGTTTCCTAAAACTACATAAAATAATTTCAAGCTTTCCATAATTTTAAACTCTTTAAAATTATAAGTTTGAAACAAATAGGTGAAATTTTATATTTAACTCTTAAATTAAATTCACTTATTATCATATCTTATACAAATAAAATTTGATCACATTAAATTTACATCAACACAAAACACATTTTTTATAAAAACTACTTTTTATATAATATTGAAATGCATATGAATGAGTGACGTTTGATAAATAATCTGAGTAGGCATTTTATAACCTATATGACATGTTATATGCATGAATATATTAAATACATCATCAACATAATATAAAGGAATATGAAATTAGTAATTGAATGGAACTTGACAGGTTTCTTAGATATTTAAATTACAACTCAATTGAAATAAATGAAATTCTTAATCTAATAAATTATTCATTGTCTTTAAATTTGATCTAGATCTTCTTGGCTTGTTGGAGTATTAATTAGTAGAAATAGGGGTCATACCTCGTTATGCATATGGGGCCACAAAGGGTCCACAACCCATTTGCTTACGTGCAGTAGACCAGATGATGACCCAGTTGAATACTAGACATCGTGGTCTTGTGGGCCTGTGGTCTAACCATTGTTCTTTGCCACAATTTAGGCTGACCTGCTGCCAGTGGCAGCACAGCCCACGACAAGTAGCCAATTAGTAGTCTTCCAAGCGTATAAAGATATACCACTTATGTAGTATTGTTTTTAAATTTTACTACTTTTATGAGAAAATTGAAAATACAACACTTTCAAAGAGTATAAAGACATAATTAATCAAAAATATTTTATCAAAGTGAAATACTACCTAAGGATAAATATGTGTTATTTAAGAGTATTTTGGTCTTTTTGCTTAAGAAAAATGTTTTGAATCAAAGGAGTAAAAAATAAGTGATAGAACACAACAATGGTAGTAAAAAAGAGTCATACCGCCTAATTTACTTCATATGCTATCGATGGTCTCACCATAGAATTGTCCTTCTGTTAATGCTTTGTTGTTCTGTTTCCAATTTAGTATTGTGGAGTGTTTGAGTCTCCGTCATTAATATTAATGAATAAATTACAATTTACAAATAAATATTAATTTATACAAATTTGATTCAATCAATAAAAAAAAATTATAGGATTCAAGAAACCATACGATAAACAACCAAACCTGTTATCTATACTTTCATTTTATGAACAAAAAATAAACATCTATATAAAATAAATATATCATACGTATAGTACCCACTGCTAAAATTTATATATTAATTCAATTATCACATAATCATATATTAAATTAATATAGTCCATTGCCGTCTCTAATGCCAATTATTGGTTTTGAACTTGAAATAAGTGAAAATAGTGGAAAGTGGTAGAACCATGTATAACAAAAACTTTTATGAAAGTTTGGTCATCCTCTATGGCTATATTAATTAATATACAATTAATATATAATATAAAAGAACAAGAATTTTACCATCGTCCGATTAGGTCGATAACTTGATCACTTGAAAATTCTTCTTCTTTGATTACACAACTCTTTTCTACCTAGTTTTTACATAAATTCTTACAAAATTCTTAATAAATTTTGTAATAATAATTAATAATTTATATCCCATAAATTCTTACAAAATTATAGAGATGACATAAGCAATTATGGACTTATAATTTCAAGCTTCAATAAATTAATAATTAATTAGCAATTTAATTAATTTATTAATTTTATTAAATCTAAAGTTACTCTGCTAAAAATTTAGAATTGCACGCTTGAAATTATAATATAATTTATTCAGAGAATTGAATTGTCCATTGATATAATCATTAGCTATAAATCAATCCATGACAAATAGTTTGTAATTAAAGCTAGGTACAAAATTCTGTTAATCTCTCTAATTACATCTTTCCCCTTAAGTATCATTGGTTCTCTAATGAACAATAAATTTATGATCTTATTATAAAAGCATTTTTACTATTGAAGCCCTAAACCAATACTTAAGAGATATATTCATCTAACTTCGTAGCGTAGGAATGTATTCATCTTATGTATCAACATTTCCGACTATTTATTTCATTATATTCCCAAAATACAAGGGATATGATTCTATCATAAGAACTTTTACCGAGTAAATCAAAGAACATAATTTCATAAATATGATTTTGTTAATAACTTAGGATTAAGATTATTTTATAAATGACCATCATTGATTAATTTTGAATTCTCTATTTGCTAACAAAGATTATTAGAGATTTCAAATTATTTATTTTAGTTCTATATAATCATATTTTATATAAATACCTTTATTCAATGATTTTTCATTGATAGTCTGGATAAGACTATTCTATTCAGAATGTGATTGTTGCCCTCTCGTATAATAATACTTATATACAATATTTAAGGTCATATAAATAATATAAAAACTTTCATGATATTTATAAAGTATCTAATTAACATACATGCAAATGTATAAGAAACAATTAATCCACTTATTAAATATAAAAAATGTCTTTATATAATATGCTTTTGGACACCACTCTCAACAGGACCAAGACAAACCGCACAGACTAGGGCTTATACAAAATGGGAGACTTTGTGAGTTTAGGATTGGTGGAGTGTTTTAGAAAACTTTATAATTTTAATTGCCTTATAATTGTTATTCCAAGTAATAAGAGTTTATCTTTTGAGTTGGTGTGCTTAGCACCCATGGTTTTTTTTTTTTTCTCAAATTTAGTTTTCAGCCACGTTAAATAATCAAATCCCATGTTCATCTCTTTTTATTTCTGATTATTTTTTCATTATTGTTGTTATTATAGACAAACTTGTCAAAACAATTTAGTTCTGTGATTAGCTATATATGTTTCGATATATTAAACCTGTTCATCTGTCAAGACTTACATAAGTAATTAATAAAAACACTCATGAGTCGCAAAAGCTTTTACTAATCACTTCATGTTCACTAAATTACAACACATAATAACCACCTTTGGGAAGGAAACTAATGTCATGAAATCCAAACAACAAGTATCCCAAACTAAAAGTGAAGCAAATTTAAAGATTTTAGTTTGTGGGTCACTTTGGCGATTACCACTCACCTAAATCTAAAAATCTCACAACCAGAATATAAACATGCCCATGAAATTATTTTCATATGTTTTCATTACATAACAATAAATTAATCATAAAAATTGAATTTCACGAGTACCGAAAATTTTGAGTAACATATGAAATAATCTTAAGTATTTAGTCAAAATTATATTATTTTAGAATTTTGGTTGAATACTTTAATTAATTAAGAAATATATTTTCTAGTAGAAGAGATATAAAGACATACGAAACACAGAAATCTTTTGATTAATAAACCACAAGAAAAGTAGGAAAATTCTCTTCATTAATAAAAGGGCTAGAAACCGACACTTTTGTTTATACACTTTGATGAAATCATGGTATTGTTTCTAAAAACCTCTTTCTCTTTTTAATAGAATTAGATATCCATAATATATAATATGTATTTTTATCAATCATTATAACACCGGTCCATCCATTAATCTATTTGTCCACTAAAAGACTTTTACTACTCAAATCAAGATCAATCCAAATCAAGATAAATCCAAGTTCAAGAAGATTGAAATCTTTTAATTATTAAATAAAGAATAACAAAAACAAGCATAACATGGAAATCAGGACACCCCCTTCTTAAAAATAAAAGTATGTTTTGTTACATCATTATGTGTAGTAGAGCACATAATGTAATTTTTTAAAACAACAACAACAATAATATCTTTAAAAAATTACACAAAAACTGAGGGTTCGTTTGGTAAATAGATTCAAATTAGTGATTTAATTTTAGTTAGTATGATTTGAATTAGAATTTGAGTTAGTGATTTGAATTGTTATTCAAATTGACGTTTGGATGTGCATTTAAGTTTTAATCTGAGTATGGAATAAAATTTAAATTTATGTTTGGAGAGGTAGTGAAGATAGTTTTTGATTTATTAATAAATCTAATAAAATCTTAATGTTAATGATCTTAAAAAATATGCAATATGGATCTTGATTTATTCCTCTCTTCATTAGGAACACAGTGAAAAAAGAATCATCTCAATTGAAAATCAAATAAATAAGTTATGATTTTTTTCCTCAAATATAGGAAAAAGAATTTTAGTTTTTACTGTAGTAAAGATATCCGAGTATCAAAAGTTTAAGGGGATAAAAACTTTGAAAACTTAGATTCTTGATACTTAAATGATTCGGATTTTAGGGAAAACAACACGTATTCGAAGGATTCTTCATTGGGAACACAGTGAAAAAAGAATCATCTCAATTGGATATCAAATGAAGAAGTTATGATTTTTTCCTCAAATATAGGAAAAAGAATTTTAGTTTTTACTGTAGTAAAGATATCCGAGTATCAAAAGTTTAAGGGGATGAAAACTTTGAAAACTTAGATTCTTGATACTCAAATGATTAGGATTTTAGGGGAAACAACACGTATTCGAAGGATTCTTCATTAGGAACACAATGAAAAAAGAATCATCTCAATTGGATATCAAATGAAGAAGTTATGATTTTTTTCCCCAAATATAGGAAAGAGAATTTTAGTTTTTACTGTAGTAAAGATATCTAAATATCAAAAGTTTAAGAGGATAAAAACTTTGAAAACTTGGATTCTTGATACTTAAATGATTCAGATTTTAGGGGAAACAAAATAAAGATTTGAGTAGAGTATTTGAATAAAGATTTAAATTTTTGTGAGAGAAAATACTATAGTAAAATAATTCAAACCGTAATTTAGGTATCCAAACAAACATGTCCAACACGTATTCGAAGGATTCTTGATACTCGAATCCACATTTGAGTTCATTGAGTTTAAAGAATACATGAAACAAAACAGGCCCTCATACATCAACCTTTTAAATAACAAAGAGTCAATTTTTGTTTTGCTTTTGTGTAGCATACTTGTGTATTGTATATAATAAACAAAATATTCTAAAATCAAGAAAACAATATATACTAACCCAATAAATACTTAAGACGATATATGTTGTCACTTAATTACATTTTACATTGTGTTAATTCATCATTAAAAACAAAATAAATATAAACCGAAACAACAGGATCGAAATTCGGATATTAACCCTCCTTCATCAATCGTGAAACCCAATAATAAAATTTATAGATATATATATATATACACACACACCAGGATCAACACATATATATCTATATATATTTTTATGAAAATTCACATCTAGTTAAATACATTAATATTTTACAGGTTTTATATAATTGTATGTTGGCTCTGTTATCAATTGTAACAGAATTTTAGTAATAAACTAGATTCATACACAACATATAATACTAATATTAAAGAAATAGATTACGTCATGTACCCCTTGAAGTCTTGAAATACACACACACACACGCACGCACGCACGCACGCACGCGCGCACATGAAAGTTCTCTTGTTGCCATAGATATCCAAATTATGGATGTGACAACTAGTTATTCCTCATCTTTCTCCTTACTTGAGAATATGGCAAACCAATATAGTGTCTAGAGAGAATAAGACTGAATGATGGGACCTAGCTATATTCCTACATATATATATATAAGTTTTTATCTATCATAAAGCTCTAGCTATATTCCTACATACATATATATATATATATATATAAAAGTTTTTATGTATCATAAAGTCTACACATTTTCGTCACTTCTAGTATCCATGCCGAAAGCCCATGAAGCATACCAAACCCCACAATCAAATAATGGCCACATTTATCTGTTGGGCTTCCAGATATTGTCAAGCTATACGGTTCGACAAATTTCAATAAATAAAAAAACATCGATGTTAACACAACATTGAAAAGTTCTAACACACAAAATATATCCGTTTGATAGTGTTTTCAAAATAGGTCAAAATGAATTTGTTTTACAAAATGAGATTTTTTTTAGAATTATGCTGATGGTGTTTTTGAAATTTTTACCTCGAAACATGTGTAAAATATTTCCAAAAACTCTCAAAACGTTACTAAAAGGGCCATCATTTGCAGATTTGGTAGAAATACATCTTCCTTACGTGAACCTCAAGAATATTAGGGTTGTATTTCGCCTCATATGAGCTATTGGTGAGACCCAGGTGCAGAAGAGCAATTATTTGGACTTACGTCCATTGTTGGGACCTCAATTAACGGAGCTATAAAAACAATTAGTAGAAGTTGAGGTATTGCAAGAAACATCAAAGAAAACTGCGTGAGGACAAGAAGTAGACTCGTTAATCAATATTGGACAAACCAATGGACGTTGGATATTCTAAGATCATTGTTGGACTGTGACACCCGTTATTCTCCTAATGGTATTAAGGTAATTAGATTAATTACCTAGTATATATATAAAAAAAAAATCAAAAAATCTCTCATAATTCGAAACTCTCTCTCTCTCTACTTTCTCTCTCTAAAAAATTCTCTCTCTCTCCTCAAAGATCGTTTGAGATTTCGGCATCCGTTTTCGACACCTCCCGCACCAATGGAAAGCTCTCGACGAGCTAAGTCCAACGAGGTGCCGCGCCGCCCAAAACGCCGCCGGAGGAGACCACACGCGCCGCCCAAAGTGGCGGCAAAACCCATTTCTTTCCGACGAGATATCTTCGCCGTCCGACGTCCGATCGACGTGATTCTTGTTCCTACACGACCACCGTGATGAGAGGAACGAAACCCACCCTTGGTGGCAGCTCAACAACCGCCGGATTGCTCCGCCCGCCTATTGCCGCCGTGCACCGCCACCCCTATAGTGGAACTCCGCCTTGCCGGAGGAGGTGACTGACACCACCCCTCCCAATGAGTTCAGAGGATCAAGGGGAGTAAAACCCCTCGATCAATTGCACGGAAGGAGCCAGTTTCGCCGGAGAACGGCCAACGCCGCCTTCAACCGCCGCGGGAGCCTCCGTTTTGGCTCTTCCCAGCCACGTTTCTTCAAATTGGATGAGGGGAAATGCTCATAGGAGGATGGGTAGCAAAAGCCCTCAGCCAATTTCATGTTTCCATCGTCGGAGAATCAAGATCGGAGCTCATCCATTTCTACCGACGTTGTACTTCACAACCAGCTATGTTAGAGGCAGAATTGGGTGAAATTGACCCCGCCATTGGACTCAGAAGGGTCGATTTAGGGGGGGTAGGCCCGAGCCCAGCTGCCAACGGACCCCGATTGACGCCGGTCAACGACGGTCAAAGTCGGTCAACGCCGGTCAACGGCCAGTCAAAGGCTAAATTGGAATTTTGTGATCCGGACCTCCGATCGAAGATCCGAGACCGCCTCCTGACTCGTTTCGATGCTCTGGATGCAATGGTGACCTCCGTTTGAGCAAATTCCACTCCGATGAAAATCATCCGGTACCGACTGCACGCAAATCGAGGCGATTCAAACAGCAGTATCGGAGTCCAGAATGACATTTTCAAGAATGTATGATCTCCAGGAAGCATTCCTAGCCATTCATAGTCGCTCGAGGAGCACTACAGAGGATGCTTCGTAGATACAGCGAGATACAACTGGATCTGTTTTGCTTGGAGTTCAAGATCAAGGGAGTATGGAGCTAACGTTAATTGATTCCAGGATTAAGAGACTGTTGATAAGCTTGAAAGGTAGGGATTCTATTACTCATCTTTTGTAAGGTTTTTATAGAATTAAAATTGATTGTTTTGCCGCAATATATATATCTATGTTGAACTGATATTATATGAGTATCACATATGAAACTATGACATGGACTCGTCTTGTATTGTACGGCGAGGAACATAATGAATTGACGCATGTTATAAATTGAGAAGCATGGTTAGGAAAACTAACTCTATTGATAATGATTCAATATAGAGAAATTGTGAGACATGAAGAGGGCGACGGTTACGTCCTTGGGCATGAATACCCTAAAAGGTAAAATAGGGGGAAGGCGATGACGCTTCCTTGGGTTGAAAGTCCCAGAACACACTGTACAGGAATCGATTTGGTGAGGACTCGGGGCTTGATGTCCCCTCACCGGAACACCCTTGGAATGTTTATAGGGTGATCAAGTGCGCCCATTTGGGTTTCGATGAGTTGAGTGATACTCAATTTAACATGGATACCTAGGAACAATGATGATTGGTAATATTTGTATAAATGTGTAATTATGACACTTGGTAATGATTAACTACGGTATCCATAAGATGTGATCATAATAAACCTCATAATCTGGAATATGATGTAACCTACTAACCATGCAGGTTTTAAGTTGGTAATGATAAAAACCTAAAGGTGAGTAATGGCTTTCTCTACTGAGCATAGTGTTGCTCATACCCTTATGTTTATATCTTTTCAGGACTCACTAAGTGTGAGGTGGCTACGAGAAATATAGTTGAGGAAGCGATGTAACTATATTACATTGGGACTGCTCAATTGTAAAGAATGTTCTTCATGATAATGTAAGCATCAATTGTTACTTTCTGTGACTGTATTATAATGTGTTGAGGGTTAAAATGATGATGACAACAGTTTATATTATTAAATTTAAGGTGCTACATTAAAACTGTGGTTTATTTATCGTTTATATTTTTATTTTTGAGTTAAGAGTTTTCATTTAAGTCCCGGGTAAATTTTATTTTTAAGGTTTTACTTTTATTATTTATTTTTATTTTATCTCATTAAAAACTGTTAACCCCCATATAGGGGCGTTACATGGACTCAGGTAATTTATACCTACAATGTTGTTGGAAAATGAGTAAAAAAAAAAAAATGTATTTGACTATGCGAGAAATGTGCGAAAAATATATTTAATTAAACTATTATAAGATCAAATTCAAACATCTTTGATGAGGAATTAAGTTACTTATGACCTTATAATTAGCTTTTTTGTTTTTTTAAAGTGTGGATAAAGAAAGAAGTCTCTTTATTTATAAAGCATCGAACAAGTAAAAAGGTTGGTTTATTTTCATATGAGACTCTTGTCCATCTTGTGTTAGTTTTTCTACACATTTTATCTAAATATATATCACGATATACCTCAAAATTAGAGGAAAAAAAAGAAGGAAAAAGGCTCACGCCTAGGAATTATTTTGTGCAAGGAACTTGAAAAATTCAAAACTGAATTGAACTAAGGCAAAACTCAGGCAATTCATTCTATAGAACTATCCGCGTCAAGTGTTGATATTACACCGGCTTTATAATTTCAATTTTATCGTTTAACATGGTTTTCTTGAGTTCAGTTTCTTAAGAACAATCCTAATTTCTTAAAATATTTGTTGTTTTGTATTATTGTCATTTCTTAGCACTAATGAGGGACGTGTCTCGAGGATTTCACTCTTAGCAAAAATAATTCTTATCTTGTATGTTTTCTTTTACAATTATTATGAACGATTATTAATGTTTAATACAAATAATTATTTTTATATTATTTCTTATTATGAAAATTGTAAATAAATATGTTAATTTAACTAAATTTAAGTTGAAATTAAAAATATAATGTGGAGTGTAAAGATTCACAAGTTGAAATGCTTAAGAAAATCAAAGACATGAAAAAAAAAAATGTTGGGGCTTGATTCAGGTCCCATTGTAGACTTTCAATAGGAAACTAAGAGTGCATAGAGCACTTTAACCTCACTGAGGAACCAATAAATGATTCAAGACACATTATAAAAGCCAAAACGTACATTTTCGACTAAAGTATTTATGAAAAGCACAAAAAACAAAAAAAACAAAAAAAAAAGACAAAGCAAGAAAGCAAGTATGTGTTTAAACTACAATATTTGAAGTAAAAGAGATATTTCAATTTGATCAAATACATAAAAAAAATAAATATAATATTTCAAAAATAAAACTTTGTAGACACATCCGGGAATAAAAATAATTTGATAAGGTAATTAGAAACAAAATATTTATTGCAGTCATATTTGAGAAAATAATATTTAGATGGCTACAAGAAAAAATATTGAAGTATTGACATATTTGAAACAAATTAATTTTAAAAGACAAATTGGAAAGAATTTATTATAATAGAAACATATTAAATTACACGCTTTTTTAAAATAAAAAAAGAAAGCAAGCAAGTAGGGGTCATCATCTGATCCAATTCTTTTTTTTTTTTTTTTTTTGCCACAACGGATTCACTCGAACCTAAGATCTTTGGTGGATTAAATTTAAAATTTTGATCTTAGAGTTGAGTCAAGAGTCCAATATACGTTTTGGTTGAACCAAATATTCGGATTTCAATTGACTTTTAAGTATAAAATTCAAGTTTTATCTCCCTTAAATTCACAATATTTAAATCCAAATGCTACATAGTAAAAAAAAATTTCCATGTTGTTTCTCTTTCATACTTTTAGGAAAAAAAATATATTATTTTTTCATTTTATATCCGATTGAGACGATTCTTGTTTTGTTGCGTTCATAGTGAAGAGATGAATAAATCAATATCCATATTGCTTATAAAAATATGTCATGAACATTAAAGTTTTGTTAGATTTATTAGGATATCAATTTGCTTTTTTTTTTTTACTATCCATCCGAACACAAATTTAAATGTTATTCTCTATTAAGATTAACACTTTAGCTAGAAACCCAAACGTTAATTCGGAATAGTAATTCAAATCACACAACTCAAATCAAAAGATTCCAAATCAACACAATTCAAATCCATGTACCAAACAGGTCCTAAACATTTCATCCAATTCAATCGAAATTACATACAAATTCTAATCCAATTTATGTGCAAAAACAACTCCAATCCAAATGGATTTTAAAGAAAAGATTGTATTCAATTTGATACTGGTTTTCTTCCAAGCTAATTTGTCACTTTCAAGAGTAATTCTCAACAATGCCCCAAGAAGATTATTTTACTTTTTTCATATGCATTAATGTATTTTGCTTTACTTTAAAAAGAGAGGTGTTCGTGGGCGATTTAAGCAGTTTTTTACTCCAAATCACTAACCAAACCAAACCAAAAATAAATTCCTTTTTGAGTGGTTAGGGCATATTGATATTTTTACAAAAACCAAATCAAAGCAACTCACTCATTAGCAGTTTGGGTGATTCGGTTTGGATGGTTTGCACTTAAGATTAAAAAAGTTTTCCATCTAACACAAATCAAAGTAGAATATCTAAAAATTTACCCTTCAAAGTTTTAATAATACAAACCAAAAATCAAACTAAAAAGTTACAATAATACAAATTAAAATTTACCAACAACTAACTAAAAAGTCAAAAATACAATATAACATAAGACATCATAACTAAATTTTTAAACTTAAGCTAAAGTTTTCTGCTTGTCTTAAAAGTACCAACGCGGTTTCAACTTCATTTCTAGATTGTGTATCAATTCTTTTAACGCTAGACTCAGCATCCATCTAGCAAGGACACAAAAAAGAAAAGGGAGATTTTATGGTAGGGCCTGCTTAAATTCCTCACCGGTGTAGTACATTTGTTAGGACTGCTAGATTTTAATCAAACGGTGAAAAAGCATAAAAGGGTACATTAATTATAATACACCATACTACATATAACAATTCCAAATTCAAATAATTATTCTGAAAAAAAAAAAAAAAACCTTCCCTCAGGACTCCTTCTCGCCATTCCTCCAAGACCGACGATGCCTCCAAGACGCCGACGACTCCCACGACGACGCGCTCTCTCCTTTCCTCTGTAAGATAGTCTCCACCGTCCTCCGCCGCATCTAAGACCTGACTCCGCTTACGATTTGCCTGCGCCTGCGTCGACGCTGTCGCCGCCATGGCGTCGCGGATCACAAGCCCGCCGTTCTCCTCCTCATTCCTGAAGCTGCTGGTAGAGACGATGTCGCTCGAGCAGGACGCCAACTCGCAGATCAACTCAGCGCTGTGCCTCGCAGGGGCGATCGAGGCGGCACCGGAAATTGGAGAAGAGCGAGGGTTTTAGGGCTTTCTTCGACAAGATTGGTCCGATCTTGATCTAGTGCTGATATTATTATGGCATTGAAATTGTTCTGTATTGATGCTGCAGTAGAATATGCACTTCTATATTGATTATAGTTCATGATATTGGCAATGAAACTAGAATTACTAGGAGGTGAGTATATATGTACTGGCCCAGCAAGTCTGGTTCTGTGTTCATAATCTACCCCATATTGGTCCCGATTTGGTTGAATCTTCCAAATTTATTGTTTGGTGCTCCTCGATTAGTACTATTGTTGATGAACATATTATTATAATAGTTGTGGCCGCTGCTGGTTCTCATCGGAAGCGTCGTCGGCGTTGGAGGCGTTGATGTGCAGGGGCCGCCGGTGGTGAGGTAGAGCGCGATGAAGATCTGGCCGGCGACTATGGGGAAGTTTGTTTTCTTTAGCATGAAAGTGAATTATATGTGGAAGGTTGTATGTTATTATAGTACACAATCATTTTTGGTCGTTGATCTAAGTTTAGAACTTACATAAAATCGTTGATCATTCTCACCGGTGGAGAATTTATTTGCACTTCACCATGGGCCTCCAAAACAAAAAAGACTAATTCAAAAACGGTTCCATATTCTAACAAAGCAAATATGAAGCTCTCGGCCCAAAAAAAATAAAAAAATAAAAAAACAACAAATGTATCTGATTAGACGTTGTAATGTCTCTGCATCACTCAAACAATCTCTTCAAAAGCCCTCACCAAAAAAACAAAATAATAATAAATAAATCTGAAGCTCCCTAGAGAGCCTTTCATCAACCCCTTTAGCGAATCTAAGTGATAGCAAACAACCAAATAATGAGAGAGACGAATCTAAAGTTGCAAAACATACCTTCAAACTTCAAGAAGCGGCGGAGAGACGACAACAATGTGGTGAGTTAAGGCCGGCGGCGGAGAGAAACGATGTGGTAGAGATAGCATGGCAAATGGCCAATAGTGGTGTAAAGAAAAGACGTTAATTTGCCGAATTGCGGAGGCTAGGTTCCATGATTTTTTTCATTTTTGCTTTAAGTTTTTTTCTTTGCTTCAAGTTTTTTTTTTTCATTTTTGCTCTAAGTTAGTTGTTTGTGTTGGGTTTTTTATTTGATTTTTTTTTATATGCTGATGAGTGGTTAGAATATAGGGAAAAGTAAAATTATATGGTGTGAAAAGGTGTATTTTATATATGTGTAGAACTTTTTTTTTATTACCAATAAAATATAATCTATACAAAAAATAAAAAATTATATAAAAAAATATTTTGTAAAATACATATATATATATATATATATATATATATATAGTTTGGGTGGGTGGATTACGTGGGCGGTTTGGATTGTTTGGGAGTTCTAAACCACTAACTAAACCACCTAAAATTATTTATGTAAAAACCACATAAAATGTCTAAAATTAAAAAAACCACTATATTAATTCAATTTGGTTTGATTTGAACGATTTAGCATATTTTTTTAAACACCCATATACGTGCATTTTGAAATCTTGCATTTTAAAACTCAAACTATGTTTAATACACAAACCATGCATTTTCTTGATCAACACTCTGATTTAACTTTTGAAATACTCAAAATACTCTTGAAAAGAAAAAAAGAAAAAAATTAAAAGGAATTCTAAATTTTGGTAACCTAAATAAATAATCCAGGTTAGTTAATTTTTTGTTGTCAAATCTTGTTTTTACAAATTTGTGATTTTTCATTTGCATTTTTTCTTTTACAAGGGTATTTTGGATTTGTCTCAAGATTGCATAATGATAGAAAAAAAATACATTTGCATATTAATAATATAAAATACAAGACCTTAAAATGCAAGGTTTATACATTTTTTTTGAATAAAATCAATGGTACAAAAAGATGAATAACCATTATTAAAAATTAAAAAACCTAAATAAGCCAAGGAAAAATAAAAATTTCTCCCAATGTTGGGGTCTTTTTCGTCATTTAACACAAGTTTTTTTTTCTTTTATTTTTTTAATCTTTTTCTATTTATATTTAATCCCATTTAACACAAGCTTAGCGGCCAACTCCAGATTCTCGTTGCTAATCTTCTCTGTCAAATTCCCGCCAAGACAAAGACCCGAGCTCCTCTCTGTCTCTCTCCAAAATCTGGGTTTCTGCAAATGGCCGCTTCACCGTCTCAGTCCGATGGTCAAGTCCTCGCTCCTTCGGAAGCTGAATCTCAGCTTTCGTCCCTCGTCTACGGTGAGTTTTCTCTCACATACGGATTGCGATCTCTGTTTCGAATCATCTTCGTCAAATTGTATAATTTTTTGGCCAGCAAATTTAAACTGCATTTTCTTGGGAAAGGCCGTGCAAAATCCTTGCCATTTTTGTTCGTTTCGACCAGCTATTCGGAAATTTCACACCAGTTGGGATGATATTTGCAATGACCGCGGTGATACATTGTCCTTGGAGTATTCAGTTTTAGAGCCGTTGATTCACTGTTGAATTTTGATTTTTTTTCCTGCAAAACTAAAAGCTAAGTACCGCGCATAACCTTGTGATTTTGCTCATTAGGATCAGCTAACAGAAACGTTATTTGGAGAATATTTTGCTTTAATCGCAATTTTTTAATCTATTCTGAGGATTGGATTTTAGTATACTTATGAATTTTGATATTTTGTTTTCCTAAAAAAAATAAACATGAATTTTATTGCAAAATTATGTGCATAAACTTTGTGATTCGGCAATTTAAGTTCAACTGATTCAGAATTTAACGTTAATTTGGATGATATTTGTAACGATCACGATGATATTGTACTGTGAGAATTCAATTTTGAAGCCGTGGATCTTGCACTCGCTTTCCATCTCTATTTTATTTATTTATTTATTTATCTATTTATTTATTTATTCATTATTATTATTATTATTATTTTGGTTTAACGCAGAAATGTCTCAACAAGTCCAAGGTGCCATGGAGAACATGCTTAAGATGATCAAGTGAGTTTTGACGAGCATTCTTTAATTTTGGTATAGTGCCTTTGAGCCAAAATTGGAGTCAAATAAGTCCACCATCTTTTGTTTTGGTGGTGTTCCTAGCCTTGTCTCTGCTATTGTGTCTGAGCATATGAAATGGTATTTTTTGGAGTTGCATCTTCGTTATCACCATCTACAGAATGCTGTAATTATTTTAGGAAATGTGACAGCTTTGTATTTACCACTTTACGTTTGCTTTGTTTGCTTATATATGTATGTATGTATGTATGTATGTATTAGCCTGATTGCGTTTGAGAATCACAATTCTGTTACTTGTCCACTTTGCTCATTGCTTATGAAATGGAGTTCATTGAGGTTGTTGATTTGAAATAAACACATGTGACGCAAATATATCCCTTTGTGTGTGTGTGTGTGTGTGTGTGTGTGTGCATCTATGCATAAACAATGGTTAGTTCTGTTCAAGATTTTTTTGGCTGCTAGTTATTTCTAAAAGTTTCATAATTCTTGGTGTTTGTGCTTGTATATGTTGGATTCTTGGACATGGTAATCATTAACGACAACATGACTGATTCTCATTGATAATAATTTTAGCCCTAGATTCTTAACAAGTGTCCTTTTCAATGGATACCCCTATAAACGAATTGGCAGTGAAATTGGTCAGAACTCTACTGGGATAATGGAAGAAATAGAAAAGTGCAAAGATTTTGCTATTGATAGGAAGAAAGTCTTGGAAGAAGAGAAGGAACGATTTCAGAAAGCTGCTTATACTGTGTTGGACATGCTCAAAAATGGAGATTAGATGCTGTAAGCTCTATATGCCTTTTTCATATGTTATGACAGACAATATTACCATCCAAGTTACACTTACAATATACAAAGATAGTTAGAAGCTAGTACGGGAATTTTACAAATTGTGATTTTGTTGAATGCTGTAGCTTTTAAAAGATAAACAGATGGTCATTCTCTCTTAAAGCATTCAATTCTTCCAACTGTGACTCATCAGCCATGACAATTGTGCGTCCTCTTTTACCAAACTTTTTCTCTGCATGCACAACATTCAGCAAGGTCCAAAAGTTATTTCATTTTCTACTTCTTACCTTAAATTAATTCATCAAAATGAGTACACCAGTGAATTACGTAAGTGAAATAAGAGGAGCTTTTAGGCCTCACAATTTCTTATTAATAAGGTGGATTTTGATGGAAATGACCAATACGTTATTCAGTAAGTTATGTGCATAGTGATGAATATTTGTGTTTAAAGAAGCCATTGACCCTAAAGCCTTCAGCACTTAATTTAGTTTGTAAGTAAACCAGATTTATATACAATACTCGGACATGCATTTTTCTTATTTTTGGTTACAACTATATGATGTCATTTAGACTGGTGTCCTTGTCTGGTAGGAGCTTTTTAAATATTGAATTTATCTCTGAGACCCTATCATGAGGGGGATAAAAATCTCAAATATGGTTTACCTGCCAATCTGAAAAGCTCGTTGATTGAATCAGGCAAACGTACAAGTTTCCCTGATGTGTCACCTTCAGTTGTAGTTTCATTGGGATTATATCCATGGATTATTGCTCTGACAGGAAGGGTACTTGACCATGGACTGGAATTTTCAGGTGTTTTTGCAAAATAGTATTTTACATGTATGAGAAATATGAATTATGTGGTCATCTCAGATTTCTAGTCAATGGTGACATTGATCATATGACTTTGGCCCACACCACAATTGTGGTCCATGTGTGGTATGAGATGCTTTATACCGCATTTAACATGGAATTCCCCGTTTGAACATAAGTACTTGCGGCTCAGTGATCCTATTGGTTTACAGCTATTACTTGCATGGCTATAACTAAGATGAGTCCAGGGTTTACCTTTGAAACTTTGGTCTCTGTCATATCTTGGTGTTTCTCGATTATGTTGATCCTCATTTGGTTCTATTTGCTGCAAAGAATATGCAGTGATCATCAATATCATGTTACCGCAAACTGGTGGGTTCAAATTTGAAAAATGTGTTTCTAACACTAGGACCTTTGGGACATGAGACGTACACGGTATTCAAATTTCAAGTATAGCATGTGCACAGAAGTTATTCTTGTGTAAGAGGTTCAACTTGATCGATTTGCTTTTGAGGTTTTTTTTTCTTTTCTTTTATTTTATTTTTCCTAGTTCATCCTCCTTCTAAGTACACATTTGATAGATAGTTGGTGAGCTCCAGAGTTCAGTTCTTAAGTATGCTCTTGCAAACAACTACTGTCAAGCAAACCAGTGCTAAAGAATTTAAATATGGTGATACTGCCAGATAAACACATAAAGATCACACATATTACTTGGGTAAAGATGAATCTCTACCTCTCTGTTTAGGTCCCTCAATAAATCTGTAAGAAATGGTATTTCTTCTAGCATCTCTGGTTTCAAGCTCTTCAGGTACTGCAAATGAAAGTTTGTGATTAAACTAAGTCATACAGCTGCACTATAGTGAGTTACATAAACAAAATTTTGAAGATGGAAGCAAACCAGGTCTTCAGCTCGGGTTGTATTTCTAAATATAATGTTGGAGAACTTGTAATAACTCTTCTTGTCGTATTAGTGCATTTACTTAGGTTGAGCTTCCTTAATCTTGATATTGTTCAGTTTGTGTTTAAAATGTATAATCTTATTTGAAAAGTTCCTAAAGATTTGTGATAATGTGGAATATCATTAGAAACAAAATAACATACCTCAATAAAGTTGGAGAGTAAAGTCTTTGCGTCTTCACTATCTGGCTGCATCATTTGCTTGAAATGATGATGACTCATCCGAATGACCTGAGATAGCCTTCTTGTTCTCACTGTAAAAGGTTGCGGTATGTTAAGGAGTACCGCAACTTCTCCTCCCATATCTGAAGATCCTAGCTTTGACATAATCAGACCAAGACAAACGTCAGTCGGGATGAGAGTGATAAATGAGTTCTATAGTTTACAAATGAATTGTGCCTTTGTTTTTCCAGCCTCAACTTTTTGTCCTAGCTTTCCAACTTCCAAAAGTTGATTCCTTTGCCACTATTGAGTAGTTTAGAAGAGTTCCAAGAATTTGTCACCAGATCTTTCTGAATATCGTTTATTTTTTTTATCTGCATAATATTCATGCCAGCAAAAGATGGTTATGGTGAAATACACATTAAGAATGACTATCCATGTTCTCCGATGCTAATCTTTACATTGATTTACCTTTGCAGGTTGCTGGAACTATGTAAAGAAAGTTTGTGTAGATGGAGTTTCAGAAATTTTTACTGGGGTCTGTTGCATCATCTAATGAATGGCATTGAAGCCCTTTATGACTCCTAGATATTAAGTACGGTGGATTTGGTTCTGCAGAAATATATTTTTGTATCAAGTGAGACTGGCTTCTGAGATGATCCATATGATGTTCTCATGCTCTTCTAAATGGATTTTTAATTTTGAAAATTGAATAGAGCGGCAACGTTTTTCTTCTACTAACATCGTACCATTTGTCTTGCTGGCCACTTCTAATCGTGGTTTCATGGATCCTTTGAATCTCTACGAGGTACAAGCAAACAAAATTATGCACGCTCCTGTCGCTACCTTCTTTCTTGTAAGAGGTTTTATTTTATTTTATTTTTTTTCGAATTCTTTCTGAAAAGAGTTATTAATCGTGTATTTTGCTCTTTCATTTATTTCATTGATGAATCTCTTGACAATTTTTCATCTAGTACTAAATTATGCAAAGGAGATCCTAGGAACTATACAGGTCATTTTAGTATTTATTTGTGTACATGGTTGAACTAATTAAATTATGTGCATAAAGAGTTTGTGGTTGTCTCCTTTTCTTTCTAAAACTATTAATGTCTGAATGCCATTAATTCTCCTAATTGCTAAGCATACGTAGGGAGAAATCTTTGAGCAGTTGATGTTTAATTCAATTAATCATATTTCAATGCTGGATCTGATTGCTTTAGGAAGCTTCTCAAGCACTTCTTGCTGTAACTCTACTATCTTGAATTTGAGTTGTAAGTGGGCCAGCATTTGCTCTCAATCCCTCTGGAAGCATGTTCTTGCTTGCATACCTTAGTACATGATTTATAGCTTCTCTCTGACGCACCAAAAACCATCACAGTATTAGTCCATCCATCCAACAAAATTCGTCTGTTATTTCCTCTAGTCAAATGTCTATTAAATTTTGAATACTAATTCACGTGACATTTCTTGGGACATTTATTCCATCGGCAGCGCATTGATTGATCTTCAGATGGATGTATATATACATATACAATTATGCTTATATCTATATGTATATATGCAAGACTAGAAAAAATTTGATAAAGATTAGACCATCCAAAACGATGCTCTACCAATAGAGTGTTTTGTTTTTAATAGCTTCCTAGACTATAGGAAAGAAAATGTACAGCCTAGTGGGACCTATGTATGACCCCCTTGTGTGAGAGGCCCGGGATTCAACCTCATCGTGTTGGATCTCCGTTTTCTATAGGATCAAACATCATGACACATTGAGAGCATAGCAGGCTCTTGTGTGAATTAGTGCCTGCCCATCTCCTTTTTCTACTCTCAAGTATTTTTCGACAACAAAAAAGCACCTAAGGGTGCAAGTTTGAACTTTGATGGCTGCAAAATTCATAATTTTATTTTTTTTAAGTTTAAATGTGCTATAAACGTGCGGGATGTGTCGTGTCATGTTGACACATTTATTGCACACATAATTAAGCGTGTTAAACGTGCTAGCACGAATCCAACACGTTTATTTTCGTGTTATTCGTGCCAACCATTTATGATCCAATTAATATTCGTGTGGTTTAAACCCTGTTTATATCGTGTCGTTTTTGTATCGTATCATCGTGTCGTGTCCGAAATTGTCAGCTCTACTAAATACCCTTCTATATAAGATCATATGTTGTGCACGTGACGTATTCTGTTACAGTTTAACAGTAAATAGACGAAAATGGCTTAATTGCTAAGGGTTTAGAAGTTAAGTTGTCGTTTTGTTAAAATTAAAAAAGAGGGACCAAAGTATCACATATTAAAATTTTAAAGGACAACTAATGCAAATTATTCTAAATTATAACGTCTTATGATAACTCTAATACATGTTTCAATGTTTATTTTAGAAGCGCTTTATAAAGAAGTCATATTTTATGATTTTAACTAAAAGCATTTTTAGAAAGCGAAAACAATTTTGACAGATCATCTTAATACTTATACAGATAGCTTTTAGGCTCAAAAACCAAAACCAACTCAACATATACTCCTAAACAAAAGGCAAGTGCTCTATTTAAGTACTAACGGATAAAGAAAGGAGTTCGAAAAGATTTATGTGTAAGTTGTCTGTTCTTTTAATATTGTAAAGACGTGGATGTTATGCGTCAACTATATAATACACGCGATGCAGAATCAATGCAATAAATGAAATTAATTTGGAATATAAAATGCCTACAGGTAAAACTTTTACACGGTTGAAAACTATTTTTAAATGTTAAATCATATCGTTATCAAATATTATGCTAAAGATTTTGTTAGATTTAGGGCCTGTTTAATGTAACAAGATTACAAAGGAAAGTAAAATAATAGTAATGAACATCATTCATTTTTTGTAGTGTTTATTTTTTAATACGATGGTATAATGAAAAACAATCCTATTCTCTTTGTAGTATGTATTTACCTAAAAATAGAGACCTTATTAATATAATTACTATAATATTATTTTTCATAATAAATAATATTTAAAATTTAACATCTATGTAAATTTATATTCATGAAAAATCACTCGTTATTTCTTCTTTTTCTTTATGCAAAGTAACACGCACCGTTAATTTCCGAGACTACGATATTTGTATGCACGACTCATAACACGTTTGATTCTGATTTTGATCTCACGTGATTTAAGTTTCATATTAGCATTTTTTTTTTCTGGTAAAAAGTGTTTGATGTTAGCATTGTGTTATGTTACAAGATCCCCAATACCTCATTGTTGTGGCTACCATAACAAATTAGTTATTTTTCTTTTCTGTTTCTCGCCGCAAAACTAAATGGTGGGCACTCGGACGTCCCCATAGGGACTGGACCCAAAACGAATTTCTTATGTTCCAGACAAAATTAACTTGGAATCTTGGAATAATAGAATACAAGTACGTCATTGGCAGACATGGGAAGCATGCATATAAATCTCAAGTTATTGAAATATTCTACTAAAATTATTGCTATAAAGTCATTGATCAGAGGTTGAGTAGACTTTCTGAATGAACCCTAGAATTAATTGGGGAAAAATAAAAATGGCTCTTGGAAGCTTGGGGAATAATTTATTATTTTTTATTCATACAAGCACATTATTTTTTTTATTTTTATTTTTGTTTTTATTGCTATAATTATTTTGCTCTAGATACATGCGCTTGAATTATGTAAGCTAACCCTAAAATTACCACGCGCCTCAATTATTATTCTTGATTTTATGGATAATGAAAGCACGCGAGGAAGAGCGGGGAGCAGCTTCTTCCCGCTCATATATCATTATTTGTCTTTGTTGTTTCATTTAAGTTATTATAAGTTATAGTTTGTTACAAATATATAATATTTGCGTCTCAATAAATTTGAGGAAATCTAACGCATGGTCATTTCAATATCCGGAAAACAATAATTAAGATGAGCTGCTTTCTTGGAGACAAATCTCTCTCTCTCTCTCTCTCTCTCTCTCTCTC
Organism: Artocarpus heterophyllus; assembly: GCA_025403435.1. Taxonomy (NCBI): domain Eukaryota; kingdom Viridiplantae; phylum Streptophyta; class Magnoliopsida; order Rosales; family Moraceae; genus Artocarpus; species Artocarpus heterophyllus. The sequence goes on along the minus strand of CM046333.1, from coordinate 38,697,530 downwards.
TCTCTCTCTCTCTATATATATATATATATCTACCATCTAACACACACGCGCATACGCAAAAGCTGAACATTTATTTAAGAAGAAACTAGATTTGCATGCATAAATTTACAAGGAAAATTAAGCCAAATACATTTGCAGGTGAAAACATGGGCTCTCGCACAAACACACAACAAATTTGATCTCACGCCTACCTCTGTCTCCCGATCTCACGCCTACCTTTGTTTTTCCTTTTTTCCATCAACATCTATCTACATCCGCAAGCACATGATCGAACCCGACCGAACTCAGCTTCTTTTTTTTTCCCTTCATTTTTTTTCCTCACTGAAACTCAATCTAGTATTTTATTATACCACTGATCATTGGAAAAAATTTTGTTTAAAAGTGGACAAAGCAAATCATTCAGACGTTACTCCATTATGACACCGTAATCCCCAACATCCATGCGGTTCGTTACTCCTACTCTGGCGTCCCGAGGGTCTCACTCGGACTCCAACTCAGAGTGTTTCCAGTATGGAGTAGTTCAGTCCAACAATGTTTCTTCTAAGTAGTTTCAACAATTCCAGATATCAGAAACAGCGCTCACAAAACCAAAAAGATTACAGGAACCAACACCGGAAGGCGCATGCTTTCCTTTCTTTTCATAACTTGGCCCATCTGCTCATACCATGATCTGATTAAGATCCATTGCTCTCAAACTTCTGAGTCAATATGTACATTTCGGAGAAGATTAATTGGCAATAGCTGTTGTTTTGTTGAGAAATGAATCACATGTATTGGGCCAACCATTGTTTACACATGTCAAGTACAGGAAGCGCATTTGCATGTAATGCCTGCATCAGAATCACAGACAACGTGGGTTAAGTAAAAGAACAAGTTACTGAAGAATTAAATTAGCTCCACTCCCACTAAAGACATAGAGCATCAGAATCACACACAATGCGGGTAAATTAAAAGCACAATTACTCAAGAATTAAATTAGTTCTACTCCCACTAAAAACATAAAGTGGCATTGATGGGCAAGCGCTTGAAAAGAGCCAGCTTCATAATGAGACGCATATAAGTAAAACATGATTTGTGGGTCTCTACTTGGGTTGACTGCTTGTAATTAGGGCCTCACTAACTTAGAAGCATGGTCCTCTGAGGCTACCCTTGCGCTCGAAATTCAATTGACGAATTTAACCATTTTTCTAATGCACCGTTTCATAACTCGTTTGGTAAAGCTAATTGATCTTGAAAGGTCGAGCAAATCAGACTCTGGCCTGCAACTCACTGGTTGCAGTCACACACGTCCCATACTTCCATGGACTATAATGGTCCCTTTTCTAACCAAAGGAGAAAACACAAACACGCGCACATGCACACACAAGTGAAAAAGTACAATAGGCCTCCTGGTATCATCTGTTAAGAATTTCCCACTTGACAAAGCATATTGACCTCTGCTATTCTCCAAAACCCTGGTGTCACACTAAAGCACTTTGCCAATGAGCCTTTTTATATAGAACATAATTCCGTCATTAAGTACCCAAAATCACCAGCTACAAAAGACCCCACTAAATTTATTGTCGATCCAAGTATTGCAGAGTAAATAGCAAGGTAAAGTACTATCAAGAAAGAAGACCTGATGAGCCACGTATTGAACATCAGCTACACTTCCACTGCGAGAAGCAATTTGGAATGCGCTTTTTAGACGACCACAGACCACACAAGCCAGAACTTTCCTGCATGCAAAGGAATACAAAAACAAAATGTAGCTTCACTATAGTTCAAGTTAATTAGGAGAGGATGAAGAGCAGAAGCAAGCAAACTTGTAAATTTGTGTTTGTTAGCACAAAAGGATGTTACCTGTGGCTACTGGTCAACATGTCTATGAGACGATCGGGCCGTTCTTTGTGTTTGTTAGCATATACATTTATTGCAGCTCCCAATACCTACACAATTCAAAAGTCAACATTCCCTTCAGCTGAATTTCACGTTAAAACAAGCAAATATAGGCAAGCAAATAATTTACATCCGAGCTCCAAAGAGTGAATATACATCATTGCTATAAACAGACAAGGTCTTTAAACAAAGGCATACAAACTTTGAATTATGTACCTGATCCCAATCATCATCATCGATGGTCCCTTTTATGTTTCTAAAGAACTCTGTCAATTGGCTGCCTTTTTTTCTCTCGGCTAGTGATGCAGCTACGCCAGCATATATATCCACGGCTGCAATAGATGAGACAGACCAGAATTATGAACAGAGACATAAAAATCCAATAAGCACATCATATGACTGTGCACTATATGTAAAACTATATATTTGGCTACCAGGAAGGTTGAATTCATAGATGACTTGGAAAGCCAAGTCAAAGTTCTTTTCCACAAGAGTTTCTGCAATTTTGCACCTTCTCCTGCGAAGGAACAAAGACAGTACAGCACATCAGTTTGTTGTCGCCATACCATCTATGATAAGAAGAAGAAGAAGTATGTCTGCTCAGCTATTCTACTCGAGTAAAAAAATCACAAAGCAATTTCAATTTAACCAAAAGTACCCTTAAAGGGAAAATTTGTTATGCATTTGTTTTAAGCATTTTAAACTGCCCTGAGTACAAAAAGTTCCCCTGGCCTAATTAATCTTTGAATCTGAAGAAATTAAAAATTGGATGCCTTTCTTATTGAACAACTAGTGTATAACGTAAAAGCTGCTAGAGAAACATTCCACCATCATAAAGTATTTAATAGGTTCACGCAAAAGACATAAAGATATATAGATATATATATATATATATACATATTGAAATTTTCCTTCCACCAAGCCCTACAATCTTTAGAAGACAGGAAACTATGACTTTTGCCGTGTAAGTGCCCATGAGGACGTTTGAACCCCAGACCCTGTAGGATTAAACCACAGGCCTGACCATTCCAACCAACACCCCTTGGGTAAAGACATAAAGATTTGTAAATGCACGCTCAAAGAATTTCTTGGCAAATCCAATGCAAGGGTTCACATACTTCAAGTGCTAGAAAATATGAAATTCTTCTACAAAAATGGCATCGAACCTGAACGTTTCTGGGTCATTTGGATTTCCAAAGAGTGAGTAGTGCCACTGTGGTCCCTCAGAATCATTAAAGGATTTCACTACTTCCACCTATATCAGCCACGTGAACAATGTATTAAAAACCAATAAAAGATGTTAAAAATTGTGGACCGATAAGAAAGTCAATTAATAAGCATGAAACTTGGATTTTTTATCCCATTTTAAAATAGATACATATAGCGCTGAGCTATGAATTTTGTTGATATACAATATTTCACCACAATTTATTCGAAGGCAGAGAGATCATGAAGTTAACAAACCTTCAGCATAAAAACCCACTCAGTAAAATCAAACAGAGAATTCCCTTTAGCAAGTGGTGAAAAGTTGCAGAATATATCAATTAGAAAATAAATTTAGCATCTGAAGCGTGTCTAATGTAATTTATTTACCATCATTACTTCAACCAATATGAAAGAAGAGTGCTTGGCAAGAATCACAAAGACATAAGAGCACACGAGCTACCCAAGAAGATTTCATTGCTACCATATTAGTACCACATGTATAATAATAGATGGAAACGCACCCAATTTGTGCAAGCATTAAGCCTAAAATAAGGTAGTACGCCAGCTAGATCATGCCCAGAAAAATGCATAAACAAAAAATACAACATGAAGGCACTCTACTGCATGTTTTGTGTTTTAGATAGGCATGCACAAAATATTTAGATTAAGAGAGTGATTTAAACGTGTGTTCTATGTGGGACCCCGCCCCTTTCTCCCTTCTCTGGATTGAAAGAGGGAAAAAAAACTCTCCCAATACGTTCATCAACAGATGGAGGACGGAAGTTCCCCTGTATGGTCTGCCTACACTAGATTGAAGCCATTACCTGAATTGAAACCCGGGCAGAAAACTTCACGAGCCCTTCTTCAGTGAGCTTCTCAGAGGCACTTTTTCCTCTTACACCCTTTGTAACAAGCTTAGTAGAATCACCTTTATAACGAGCTGACAATCCTTCATCAAAGTGCATCTACAACCAAAACATAGATACTTTCTGAAGATTAAAAAATGGAAGAATAAGTATAAAGGCAAAATTTCAATACAAATTCTGAACTCAAAAACGCAAAACAATGGATCCAAACAGAGACACAAAAACCACAAACATGCACAACCAAAGATTTTTTTAAGCATTTGGTAAACTAATATGGCATGGAATTAAAAGGGTCCTCGGTTCAAATCCCTGCATCTGTACTCCGATTTAGCATCATGTGTTCGGCGTCAAACTTATTTTGAGCTTATTATTAAAATATACGCATGTAGGAGCTGCAAGTTAATGTTTTGTCACAAAGCTGCCGATCATCAAGTCCACACTTGCAGGGAAAACTGTTAGTAATTTTAAATCAAACTCGCCTTCTAACAGCTTAAGACTTTGGGAAAACTGGTAACATAACAACCTAAACCAGACTTGAAATTTAACAGCAATTTTACCTCAACAAACAAAGTCCACGATAGTTTAGAACGGAAAAGGTTCAAAATGACATACCTTAGCATGTTCCAAATGTTTAATAGCTTCCTCTTGCAAAGCAGAATTAATAAACAATTGAATACAACAAAGTCCAGCTGCAACATGGTCTTTCTTGATAACCTGAACCAATTGCTCAAAATTTCAGTTTAGGTAATTCCCAGAAATGATTAGTTAAAGAAAACCAGAAAATAGAAGTACCAAAAAAAATGAAACCTTAAGCACCAGGAGGAGCAATATATGAAGCCTAAACAGAAGACAATAATAATAATAAGTATTATTATTATTATTATTATTATTACTATTATTACTATTATTAAAGAACAACAACAACAACAAAAAAAAGAAGCATGAAAATCTACTAATTTTATCAAGAACACTCGTGAGTTTTATAATGCCCAGGTTTAAAAGGATATTTAGAGAGAGAAAGGAAAGCACAATGGTCGCCAAGTTATGTCCAAGTAAAAATACCACTGAAATGAAGGCTAGCCTAAAGTTAAAAATGATCATCTACCAAAGCCTAAAAATACCTGAAATTTGTATAGGAAATTGAAATGCTTGTGTGTTTCACAATAGATGCAAATTCGGGCAAGTGCAGCAGCTGTGTACTGGTTAACTGATTCATCTTGAGGGTCTATAGATGACATTCTTGTTGACATCACTTCCTCTAGTACGGGCATCGCACCATAGCCAACACACAGATCACACAAATCATCAATGGTTCCGTAATCAGTTGCCAAAGGATCTGGTCTTTGAGGGGATGAAGATGAGGTTGCCACGCCCACTGAAGATGGTTGAGGAGGTGGGGGAACAGCATTTGGGGGGAAGAACAGCATGCAAGCATCACTATAATGACCATGCCTAAACATAAAGCTGAGCAACTGTTGTCGTGCATACTGAAAATAAGTCAAAAGTACACATGCTTAGAACCTGGACATTAACAAACCTGTATAAAATAATTAAATGTTGCATAGGAAGTAAGAGTATGATAATATTGCTTGCAGTTGCAGCTATATAATAACAAATAAATGTGACACCTGGAATAAGTTTTCACCAATCTATATATCTGTTGGAAACAAAACAAAAGATCAAAGTCTCAACTATAGAACAGGTTTTATCTGACTTTACACACAATTTCCGTGACTTGTCCATGCCAGGATACAGTGAAAATTATTCAAATGACGCACACTAGCTAAAACAGAACCAGGGAAAAGGCATAGCAGTATCAAGGTATCAGACATCTTTGCTTTTTCCTTGAAATCAAGACATCTAAAAGGAACAAAAAAGGAAAAGAAGATATCAAACTTGATCATAAATTGAAGCAAGTCAGCATGAATTTATCGCTTACTTCTTGCAAATAGTTTACACACTCAACGTATCGAGCGCTGTCTAAATTGCTGCGAGGTCCATCTTCGAACTCTGAATTGTAGGTGGAATTACTATTGGCAGATTCTTGAGACCGCCTTGATTTCTCAGAACGTGGAAAAGTGGATGGCATGTACAACACATTAAGATATGAATCGGCAGAAAGAGAATCATCCAAGATTGTTGGAGCACTTTTAGCCAAGTGCTCATACCTGTACAAGTATAGACTACATGTCTCAGATTCTATGCAATAAAAAGCATTTTTCTTCTCCTTTTGTAAGTTTGAAGATAGTTTTTTTTTTTTTTTTGGTGTAAGTTTCAAAATGGGAAAAGCGCAGGTTCCAGCATTTATATTAGACGCATATTAGGTTTAGTGTTCTGCACAAAAACAATTAACTACACATAATTGAGTTCATATTGCCCACTATTAACAGACTCTACTGCGCATAGATTATGTGGTAAAGCTATAGTTCCGGCCATGCATCTATGATGAATACCAAATCGCATCTTAAATATATGTTCTAGACACCTATGGTGGAGTTTACTGCACATATCTAAACATCAAACAATGAGAAACCTCTTAAACCTAGCCTTGTCTGCAGCCAATATTTACTCATCTGTAACTTTTTATCAACTTGAAAGAATCCCAATGCAAAAATACATGCAAATATACTGAAAGCTGCAAATCTTACATAGAACGAACAGCTGAAACATCCACTGGAGGGCCTCCTTCAATTGTATTTATGATCTCCAGAATGACAGGTCCAGGATCCCCCTTATACAATTGAAGAGCTTGTCTGAAAACCATTGAACAGGACTAATGAGATGTCACCAAGCATCAATACTAGAGAAGAAACGAGGAAAAGAGAGTGGGAGGGAGAGATTTTTGAAACTTAAATTTTAACATCTTTGTTGAGTGTTGGACAATAAGCTTAACACATCTGAAAGAAACAAAAGCTTAGCATACTTGAACTTTACACGAGCATGGGTATAGTGCTCCATCTGAATCAAAGCATGGCCCCACGCATTCCATACAGGGAACGCATCAATCTGGAAAAGACCAAGCATTTCATTGCTCAAAGAGATGCAAAAAATTCGGCAGCATCAACTACAAGTTACAACTAGTTTCAAGTTTAATTCACCTTGCACTTTTTGCAAGTATACACAGCCATACTGTATCGTTCAACCACGATCAACCTGTCACGAAGACCGGCAGATGACTCTTTATCAGCAATATCATCTAGAGACACAGCAATTCCTGAGCCTAGAAGACTTTGAAGTAGCTCAGCACGTCCTAGCCAAATGTCTGCCTGTGACAAAACTTCTGATAGCTCATCTGTGGACTGACTGCCCATGCTAGAACTACCAGCATCTGAAGATGCATCATCAGCATCTCTACTTCTCTCTGAATTACTTGACAAATCACTAACTCCAACAATCTTTCTCAGCAAAGATTTAGCATAAAGAAGACCCTGAGAATATGTACAACAAAATATATTAAAAAAAAAGGGAAAAAAAAAGATTCCTTATTTCTTTCTTTTTTTACCCGCTTTTGTTTGTTTCTATGTACACACAAACACACATCCAGTCAACCTGCCTTTCTTTTTCTTGATAAATTTGCGGAATTTCCAATTTTTTTTTCCAACCTACTTTGTTCATTTCCTTTTTTGAACAGGTTCCTTCCCTTAGTTTCCTAATTATGTACATGGTTTACCACAGGACGATGCAGAGGCAGATTTACTTTCCTTGTTTGGCATAGTTACTACAAGCAATTATGCCATTATGTCCTCCTGAAGGGCTGGAAAAAGCATACCTGTACAAAGGTTTCAGTGGCATGATATGCACGACCAATAACTTCCATTGATGCATTTTCAGGCAATTGTCGGGAGCTTAACATATTCTTCATCTGATTAACACACAAGTCCATTGCATTCTTGGCAGATACGCTCTCATCAGAACATAGAGAAAGCAGAGCCTAAAAACAGCACAATCAAAGCTTTAGCTGGCCCAGAGTAACATCCATAAGCATAACATGCTACAACCACTGAATGCAATAAAACCTTTTTGTCCCTACTGACGTATAAACCTGAAATGCAGTATGCAATATGGGACTCTTCAAAAGAAGAGTACATATTAACAAACATTTTTTTTATAGGATCAATCTTTTATGTGTTAATTTAAATTAGAACAGAAAAATATGAAAACCCAACATCATGCAGCCATTAACAATAACTATCAATATATGAAAATACTTGTAAATATAACATAAAAAGAATAGAAGCACAATTTCTCAGTTAAAGTAGAATCAAGAGTGTAAAGTGAATGCTTAAACACCATAACCCAAAACCATGTGCTGCATGCCCATGATGCTGACTGGAAGTGGCATCCAAATTATGAATAAAAAAACATTAGCTTAGTTCCACTTTTTGTACCTTGAATAGAGTAATGTCAGGAGCACTTTCGTATCGGTGAGATGCACGGACCGCATCATCCTTAATTGGATCGCCAGTCAGCATCCACTCTTCAGCAATCAATATATTGGGAAGCCGCTCCTGTCCATCAGTAGAACTTGTTGAAACATGTTCTTCTTGAATGCCGGCCATTGCTTCCCAAGCAACTCTGTCAGATGGGGTCAATCCAGAACTCTTTCTTTTCCTATAGACATCTTTTGGGGCTGGCTTGTCTCCAGTATTTCGTGGACCCCAAGAAAATGCTCTACGAGCCTCCTTTTGCAAGTTACTTAGACTGCTAGAAAAGGAAGATCTCGCAGGTGTGCCTGATCTTGTTTTCTGCTTTGGTCTTGTTCCTGAAATAGATACTCGGTGCTCTCTTGGGGGAGAGCTAATATTAACAGCAATTGCTTTAGTCGCATAGGAAATAATTATAACATTGTCTCTCAGTGAAGGAAATTCCTTGACAATCTGCACAATTCAAAATGATAATAAAATCATATAAACATCTATACATGCATGTCAAAGAATTAATAAAAAAGGACACTGAAGTCGACATTAACACAAATTAACAAAATCATATTCCACATGGAAGCTTCTAAGTTTCTAACCAGGGCAGCAGATTGCAGCTGTTTCCTCATCAGCAAAACCTCCAATATCAAATGAGGGTATTCATGCAAGGAAGAACATCTTTGCTGCCAAGGCAATGGCAAGGCAGCCAGAACACGAAGACCTAACGCCCATGAGTTCAGCCGAGAAACCTCAGCATCAGAAAGATTTCCCACTCTTCGCTTTAGGAAGAAGTGAACCTTCAACAAGAAAATAAAAAGAAAACAACATATGAAGAACATGAAATTTGAAAAGCTGAAACACTCTCAATCAGATTTCCAGATATGGTGACAAAGATAAAAGTTGAGTACAAGAAGTTGCTTTGACCGCAAATTAGGTAATAGCTGCATTGCACCCATGGCAACTGGCAGGGCATCATTTGAATCACGTAATGAAGAAAGAAAGCGTGAAGCTTCTGCTGGACCTCCACCACTGAGAGGATCTGCAGTCAAAAGTTTAACAAGTTGCCGGCCCTGCAGTTCTCTCCGCAAATCTGTTGATAGTCCTGCACTTTCAGCCACATCTAAGGCGGCTGACACAGCTCCCTTTTCAGCTAATCTAAGTGCCAGGCCCTCAGGATCCTCTTTACACTCAGCTTCAACCTGACATTGAAATGACCAAGTAGTAAGAGATGAATTTTTATGGATAATGAAAATTATCTACGTGAAAATTAGTCAAATAGATATTTTCTAGAAAGGAAAAAAAATTAAAAAAAAAGAGAAGAATGACTTGATACAATGGGGGGATCTGGATGAGTCAAGTAAAATACATTTTAGCCAACAAAATGAAAAAAGCTATGACCTCTTGCCAGCTGCCATAATGATCGTCTGCACTTTGTATGCGGTTGTACCTCTGCAAAGCTTGTTTCATATGCACAACCTATCATCCAAAGGAACGATGTCAGCAATAAAATTAATAAGAATTAATTTCACAAATGGTCCCTGAGATTTACCCTCAGTCCCATTTTAATCGTTAACGTTTTAAAAGTCTAACTTTAATCCCTAATCTATTACTTTGTTTCAGTTTTGGTCCCTTCATTAGTTAGGCATTAAATATTTAATGGAAAACTTTTAAGATATCCTGCTTTATTCTCTAGTCTATTGCTTTGTTTCACTTTTGGTCCCACTATTATAACTAAGAGTTATTATGTTCTAAAATTTAAAAAATTTAAAGTGAAAATTAAATATAACAATTTTAAAGCAAGTAATTTAAAAAACAAAAAAATAAAAAAAACAAAACAAAACAAAAAAACAATTTTCTCATGTTGTTAGAAATATGAATTTTAATTTTAAAAAAGATAAATTGAATTTCTAATACTGATATACAAGGATTGGATAATCACACATTTTAAATAACAAGCTATGCGTTATGATTTATATATGTGTGTATACTTACATACCGTGGTGGATAATCATACTTTTGAACATCACAGTTACTATATATATATATATATATGTGCATATTAATATACTTGCCTTCAATCTTCAATTTTACCCCTTTAAAAAAAATAAAGCTCATCTAAATAATAATATGATAAATTATTTTATTTTAGTTTTGCATTTTATTATTATTATTATTATTATTATTATTATTATTATTATTATATTGATCCCTAATAATACCTTGCTAATGGAGGGACCAAAAGTGAAATAAACTAATAGATTAGGAACCAACGTGGAACATTTTAAGAATATTCCATTAAATATTAAACACCAAACTAACAGAGAGACTAAAACTAAAACAAAGTAGTAGATTAGGGAACAAAGTAGGACTTTTTAAATATTGGAGACTAAAATGGAACTTAAGGTAAACCTCAAGGACAACTTATGGAATTAATCCAAATAATTAATAATAATAAATAATAACAATAATAATAAAAGCATGTCATAACAAAATAAAAGAAATAAGAGTTTTCAGCAAAATAAACAAATATATAAATGCCAATTAATATTAAGGAACATCCTGTAAAATAAACCAGAACCTCTCTCCTAATTGGATCGCTTTGAGGTAGGTGGCAGCTGCACATAGTAAGAACATCCAACGCAGCATCAAGTTCCCATCTATGCATATACCTGGAACAAAAATCTGTCAGATCTAATACTAATGTATACTGGTACAAGCACAGTTTTTAACATAGTTTATCATCTGGCGTTAGTACATGCACCAAGGGATTCAAAAAAAAAAAAACTTAAAGCATCTAACAATCACACAACATATCGAAAGATGCAATAAGAACCCATATAAAGAGAGAAAAATGTGAAGGTAAAAGAAATTAATAATGTTGGCAAACTCTTAACTTCAAAAACCGGGCTTTCCACAAATGTAAGAGGCTACATGGAAGAGACTGTTTTCTTACTTGAGGGCAACAATAGTATTCACCGTAATAACGGAAACACCAACCAATGTACTTACTTGAGGGCAAGTCTAGCAGCCAGCCGTTTGTCCTTCAATCGCAGGCAGTACTGCCAGCTATTGCTCCAAATGCTATGGCCTCCATAACTTTGAGATTGTCCAGATATTGATTGGTTTTCTTCCCCGTGTTCAATAAGTAGCTGCAGTAATTGGTCTGAGGCTCCATTGCGTAGAAAGCGGTCAGAAAGCGCAAGAGCATCCATTAGTTTCCCTTCATCAATCAATCTGATGGGAAAAAACCAATAGTTGACTGTCAGTAGTAGTTCCTTTTTTATATATATATAAGAGTCAGTAGTAGTTTGTGAATTTCAGTTTTTTAACTGCACTCAACAGTTTCTTATATAGTTTGTGAATTTCAGTTGTCATTGTGATAAGAAATATTAATGTTTCTCTCGCGCACTTGGAAACTATAGATGAAACTAAGACAAATATATCAATGTCTTAGCCAATAAACTCCAAGAACGAAAACTCACACCTAAAAGGCACATTTAAACTAAATATGATAGTAGTATCAAGTAAGTTATGTTGTTACACCAAACAACTTTAAATCAAAAATTTGCATCAATCCAGATGCAAACAGACCTTTAAAAAATTGAAAGATACAATAAATGGAAGCAAAATGTTGTATCAGCCACTAATATGCTCTACAAGGAAAATATAGCATGCAACAAGAAAATAATCACTACTCTCTATTCCAATACACCTGTAAATAGAAACAAAATACTCAATCAATTCAGTTGTACACAAGTTTCAAACTTCTTTGTCATTGATGAGCCCTCTAATTGTTTGCTTACGAGATGTGAAAATAATTCAGAATTGGCATTCGTCCTTCTACTAGAGCATCTTCAGATATCTAACTACCTCTTTTTACAGGCAAAACTTTCTGACAACATTTTAACTAAGCAGCAATAAAGCCAAACAAGTCAAGTGGTTAACCATCCTTGTGAATAAAAAAAATGCTAAAGATGGAATAAATTGTCATACCGCTCTATTGCTTTCTCGTAGGGTATTTCATTTTCCCAATCAAAAGAAAGGAAAACTGATTTATCAAGTTCAGCAACATCAGGTTTTGTGGAATCATTCCAGGACATATCAGGAGCCGCAACATCTTGGCTGTTGACAACTGGTAAATTTGTTGAGATATTGCTGCCACTAACATTTTCATCAACCTCGGACTCAGTGTCACTTTCATGCTCACGAAGTCTCTTAATAGCAGTTCTACCTTCAGCTTTGACCTTGTCACCAGCAGCAGTTTGCTTGGCTGTTACTGCAAATTCTGAAACTCGATGTAGGTTAGTCTGCATCTGTATCCATCGGTTTAATGTCGGGAACCTGTGCAGCGTAATACATTAGACTGTGCAATCATGGAGTAGAATAGATAAAAAGATGAACTTCCAGGGATTTTAATTGACCTCTCTGACTGATCAAGAGCAAACTCGTAAAATAAATGGTTTGTATCAGAAGCCTGCAGCAATTCACCATGCAGAGAGCTTGACAAAAAAGAGGCATTTCCACTGTTTAAAATGCTACTCCCAAAAACGCATGCTAAAACGGCCCTAACTGGTGAAATTTTAACCAAGTGTTTTACGATATCCAACTGTAGAGGGTACAAAGGGATGCCAGGTGACATTGATGATCTGCTGTAACAATTAGGCTTTGCACCCTTAGACGAGGGTGACAATACTTTATTTTCTGAACCATTCTTACTGCAGGAGGGAAGAACTGGAATGCATGCCCATCCATGACCGGATCGTGGAGGATAAACTGAAGGTACACAAGCTGAAATAACTTCATGGACAAAATCAGCACACATAATATCAGCCACCTTGCTAGCAGCATCTGTACTCCCTCGGTCAAAGACCAGACGAGTTAAAAGCTACAAAGCACAACAATGATGAATTAATTTCATCAAAACAAATATTTGTGGGAAAATTTATTGTATTGTATTGTACTCAGAATATTAAAGGAAGATATATACAATCCTAGGCATCTATTGTAGGAAAGTTGACTCCTATAATTCCTATAATTACAAAAGGAATTCTAATTGATACCGGGATCCTAATTGATACCGAATAATATGGATACTATCCTAATTGATACTAAACAAAAAACAGATTACAACAAATCCTATTTCTATACATAGAATTGACTTATCCTATATTCAGATTCTTCAACACTCTCCCTTAAGCTAGTTGGTAGAGATCCATCATTCCCAGCTTGTCAAGCATATTCCTGAATGTAGGATTAGAGAGTCCCTTAGTGAGAATATCAGCAAGTTGACCACCCGTTGGAACATATGGGGTACAAATTAATCCGCCATCAAGTTTTTCTTTTATAAAATGCCTGTCCACCTCCATGTGTTTCGTTCGATCATGTTGCACTGGATTATGTGCAATACTGATTGCAAACTTCTTGTCACAATACAACCTTATAGGACCTTCTCATTTCACCTTTAGATCTTCTAGTATAATCTTGACCCACAATAATTCACAAATTCCCAATGCCATTGATCTGAATTCAGATTTTGCACTTGATATAGACACCACTTTTTGTTTTTTACTCCTCCATGTCATCAAGTTTCCTCCAAGTAGGCTACAATACCTTAAAGTAGATCTTCTATCCACCACAAAACCTGCCCTGTCCGCATCTATATAGCCTTCCAATGTTAGCGTTTCGCTCTTTCTGTAAATGATTCCCTTGCCTGGAGTTCCCTTCAAGTATTTGAGCTTGGAGATGAGAGCTTCTGGGTTTGTGCATAAACTGGCTAATCATACTTACTGCAAATGCTATGTCCGGTCTAGTATGTGATAGGTAGATGAGCTTGCCAACTAATCTATGAAATTGTCCCTTGTCTACCTCTTCTTCTTCTTTGCCAATGTCAAAGTTTCTGCCCTGGCTCAATTGGAGAGTCACACAGTTTGCTATCTACCATGCCAGTTTCCGTTAGTAAATCTAGGACATATTTTTGCTGTGAAATGAAGATTCCTTTTCCTGACTGAGCTACTTCAATACCAAGGAAGTACTTAAGCTTCCCCAGTTCCTTAATCTCAAATTCTGCAGCTAGTTTCTCTAGGGACTTCTTTTCCATCAGATCATCACCTGTCACAATTATATCATCAACATAAACAATGAGCACAGTAACTCCCACTGCAGTCGAGTGCTTTATGAACAATTTATGATCTCCCTGGCTTCGCTTGTAACCCATGCCTAGCATGGCCTTTGTGAATCTACCAAACCATGCTCAAGGTGATTGTTTCAAGCCATATAGCGCCTTCTTCAACCTGCATGATTGATTCTTAGGAACGGAGTTATTGAATCCAAGTGGAGGATCCATATATACCTCCTCCTCTAAGTCTCCACGTAGAAAAGGCAATTTTAACATCATATTGCTGCAAAGACCACCCAAAGTGAGCTGCCAAAGAAATCAAAATTCAAATGGTGTTCATTTTTGCTACTGGGGCAAAAGTATCTTGATAATCTATCCCATAAGTCTGAGTATACCCTTTTGCCACTAGCCTAGCTTTATATCTTTCTAGGCTCCCATCTACCTTATGTTTCAGTGCAAACACCCATTTACACCCCACTGTTTTCTTTCCCTTAGGCAGATCCACTACCTCCCACATCTTGTTCTTTTCTAAAGCATCCATCTCTACTCTCATAGCATCCCCCCAATTCTTATTTCCTAGTGCCTCATGGAGAGTTTGTGGAATGGGAATGGAATTAATTTTGGGAAGGAAGGCTCTATGTGTGGAGGAAAATTTTTGAAGGATGTATAGTGACTTCTAGGATATATGGGATATTCAGTGCACTTTCTTACACCTTTCCTAATGGCTATAGGTTGGTCGGTATTTATGATCTTAGGTAGAGAGAATAAAATAGGAGTTTCCATACTTCGTGTAGGTTCGGATTCATGAGCCAAGCACTTGGTTAGGCTGTATCCTCCTTTTGTAGACCTGTAGTGGACGATCCATAGTGATTTTGGACTGATTTTTTTAAGGAGACACTGAGTTTTTGCTCGGGCTCACTGTAGGATGGATTTGATTTGGAATTGGGTCGGCTGAAGAACTCGGGTTGGCTGTAGGGCTTTGATTTGGATGACATGGACTGACCAAAACAAGGTCATCCAATGGCTCAACAGGTTCATCTCCAGCTGGTTTTGTTGTTGTTTCTGGTTTTTCATTTTGAAAAAAGTTACATGACAGTTGAGGCCTTGGGTTATTTTAGGAATGGATATTAAGCTTGTAGTTAGGTTGGGAACATGCAACACATTTTTAAGGATGGATGAGGCGGAAATAGTCACTGTTCCTTAGCCTACTACTGTGATCAGAGAACCATTTGCAACTTTAATTTTTTTGTTGCTAGGACACGGCTAGTATGAGGTGAAAGAATCTGCAGAATAGGTCATGTGATCTGTTGCACCTGAATCAATGACCCAGGTGTTGGGATTATGTTTATTCAAGGCACTAAGGACATAAGAGTTAGGATTTTTATCGTTTTGAGCAAGAGTGCATGATCCAGAAGGTTTCTCAAGAGTGTTGAGGAAGCTTCTTAGCCTTTCAATCTCCTCTGCATTGAATCCTCCAACCTCGGGAATAGTGGTGTCACGGCTGATTCCTTCACTAGTGAAGTGAGCTCGCCCCTTTGGATGTTTTCCCTGGTAACCACCTCCTCGACCAACTCCTGGAGGCTTGCCATAAAGTTTCCAACAATTCTCTTTTGTATGACCCTTCTTCTTACAGTAATTGCACCACCAGTTGTCTATCTGGATTGCTTTATGCCCGTCATTCTTCACAAGTTCAGCAATTTTCAGGCCTTCTCTTGAATTCTTCACATCCGTGGTTACCATTGCAAACCCCTCAGAGCCCAAATTTTAAGCGTCCAACATCACAGTCCTCCTTCCTTCTTCTGCCGTTGTGAGGGAGAAGACTTCATTGAGTGATGGAACAATATCCTTTCCAAGAATTTGAATTCGAACTTGGTCAAATTCTACATTAAGACCTACAAGGAATTCAAAAATCCTCTCCCTCTCCACATAACGTACGAGTGTTGCACATCTTCACTACACTTCATCTTGAAATCTTGGTAATGGTCCAATTCTGACCAAAGACCTTTCATCAAATTGTAATACTCAATGACAGACAAATTATCTTGTTTGGTCATTGAGAGCTTTGTCTTAATCTCATAGATCAATGCTACATCCTTGACCTTCGAGAATGTCTGTCTCATGGCCTCCTATATTTTTTTGGCTCGAGCCAGAAACATATACAGCCCGCATATCTCTGGCATCATTGAGTTCCAAAACCACAACATAATCATGGAGTCTTCTTCATCCCAAAGTGTGAACTTGGGGTTTGTGTGAACTTGGGGGTACCTCCAACAGGTGATTAAGCTTCCCTCTCCCTTTGAGAAACATCTTCACGATTTGGGACCACCTCAAATAATGTCTTCCATTCAACCGGTATGAAACTTGCGGGTTCTGAAGCTCTCCTGCTGTCTGAGTGGCTTGATTCTCAGAATTCTCAGCAATAGTCTCTTTGGGGCTGATCTCGGAGACCTCAAACATGATGCCAATGGATAGAACAAGAAACAAGATGAATCGTGCAAAGGAAGAAAAGGGCGGCTGGTGAGTGTTTAATCACTGACTAGATCAGAAACAGGAATTTTGAGGAACCCTAGGAGCCCTAATCGGCTCAAATACCATATGTGAAAATTTACTATATTGTATTGTACTCAGAATATTACAGGAAGATAAATACAATCCTAGGAATCTATTGTAGGAAAGTTGACTCCTATAATTCCTATAATCACAAAAGGGATTCTAATTGATACCAGGATCCTAATTGACACTGAATAATATGGATCCTGTCCTAATTGATACTAAATTAAAAAAAATTACAACAAATCCTATTTCTATACATAGAATTGACTAATCATATATTCGGATTCTTCAACAATATTAATTTCATACAAGTTTCACCACGAACTTACAAATAGCCACTGTTTAAATACAGATACATATATGAACCGATTTTGCTTACATGTAATTTTCAGCAGGGATCATCTAATCCCACAATCCCAAATCCAACCCCCCCACCAACCCCCCCCCCCCCCCAAAAAAAAAAAAAAAAACCCACAATATGGTCCATTAAAATTGAAATGTAACCAAGCTTCGTCACACAACTTTTTTGGGGATTAAAAAAAAAAGTTGACATATTTGATCCCAATGGCAAAAGTTTCTCATACACTAGTATGTTTTTCAATTCCACCTTATTGTGCTAAAAGTTTTGAGGTTCATACAGGCCTACAAGGATGGGCATCATAAGAGTACTTGGCCCGTTAGGTTCATAGGTCTAAACATAAAGTTTGAACTGAAACTAAAACTTGTTTAAATTTTAGTGAGAGAAAAATTGTAGCGAAAGAGGTTCGAATCCTATGAAACAATGGGCTAATTTTTTTATTAGTGATTTCATTTTTTTTAATAAATGAGACAATAAGTTCTTAAAAGAAAAATAAAAATAAAAATAAGCTGTCCCCAGGAGTAGTTCCATTCAAAGAGCCAAAACTAAACTCCCAAAAGAAAGTTAGACCAGATCATCAGCATGCAAAATAATTGTCGTCACACCATAGCAAATAACTCAATGGATAAGATAGTCTTACATCCTTGGGCCATTCATACACAAGTGAGAAAAAGTTGAAGTCGTGAGTTGTATCAGTCCCATCAACTATGTCTCCAATTGCAGCAATATGCAGAATGAATTGTGAGAGGTAGGTTGTGGGCTTGTTGGTTATTGGACCAAACAATCTCTTCCCAGTCTCCTTTACATCATAATCCACAGGTTGCTCATTAATTTCTCCTGTAGCTGAAGGTAAAGCTTTCTGTTTGATAACTCTTAGCCCAAGCCCAAGAACCCCATCCTTGTCAAAATCAGAAACTGCCTTCTGATCAGCAGATGGGCCTTCCCCTTTAAGAAAATTCGGTTCTGTTTCTTCATCAGCTATAGCTCTTGCAAGATTGTGGAGCTTACCTGCAAAGTCATATAATAAAAGCATCTTAAACAGTAATGTTACCATGTGGCCTACCCTGAAAGAGAAAGGAAGCAAAGCCTACCACTCAGAAACTGTCGTTTTCCTTTGTGAGCATCTTCAATCATCTGATGTAGCATCGCAAGAGCACGTTCCCTTTGCCCCTGTCGATGGGACTCTTTTGGCAAAGAAATGAAAAGGTCTCCAGACAAAACATCCTGAAGGGCCGGAGGCTTGTCCTAGAGAGTAGATTATGGAGAATGATTAGTAAAAAAGTAATACTTCTTGCATAAATCTCACATCCCTCAAGCACTCTAATAACGGAAAACTAAAATATGAAAGCATGGGTTAATATAATGTTCACTGATAAGAAAAACGTGAAGGCAAATTGGAAGATACAATAGAGTATATGGTTAATTAAAAACAAGCACTAAAAGAGAGAGCTATAGGAAAAGTAAGATGAGGAATTTAGTAGTGTTCAGTCCTTATCAGACTTGACTTAATTGAATGTGAAAGAGCTATCAACTACTTTTTCTCAACATGAGGATTAACTTTTGTCCTTTGATCTTTTTAAATTTCATTTCCCACTCTAAACCTCAAGATACAAAATTCCAGCAAGCAAATAACCATGCGACATTATCACACTGCCATACAAAGGTGAAGCAACCAAAGAGGTCTAGTTTCTCAAAGATAGAACAGAAAAAAGTAAGCAAGTTAACAGTTAACCCACCATTTGCTTAGTTCCGAATTAAAATGAAATGCGAAAATCTAGGAAGACAGTAAGATACAAAATACAGAGTCACATATTCCTGGGCACGTCGGTTAATGTAATAAGTGGATTCTGCAAGTCATAGGAATTTCTCAAAAAAAAAAAAAAAAAAAAAAGTCAGGACGGCTTTTCTGTACATGTGAGATCTTTTTTACCACAGGATCTTACTACCTTATCCAAGAACTCATTTAAACGCTTTAGGACCCTGCGTGATACAGAAATAACTCCTACTTCAAGAATCTGATCCCAATATGCGGAGCCTTTCTTTGGAGAGACACCTGGATAAATCTCAGATAGCATAACTTGAGCCTGCACAGAACATATTCTAAAAAAAATCAACGCATACTTCAAGAGCCAACCACCAAAAAGCATGTATCTAAACCAAAAATTGAGAAGACTACAAAATTTAAGACGATGCAACAAACAAAGAGAAATCTAAAAGTTTCGTTTCAGCACATGATATAGTGAGCGTGCATCAAAGAACAATTTTTTTTTTAACTCAACTTATTGGAATCCTTACTAATGAATATCACAAATAAAAAGCAAGTTCACTTTTTGCTGAGAATCAAGGTTTTTTTTTTTTCTTTTTTTCCCGTAATATACACAACCTACATAAATAACAAACTTATTCAAAAGGATCACCACAAGAGCTTTGCAGCAAGGCAAGTAATGGTAACGGACTAATAGTAAAGTTAATTTCAGTTTAGGTGTAGTTACACTACGCACTGGTACTTGGGGGAACCAATGAATCAAACAAGTATGATCTTCAAGTTCATGTGTAAATATATAAGCTTGCCTTATTGAGAAGCTGCTGAGATATCTTTGCTGACCGTGCTGAAGTAGCAGCAATATCAATACAAAGAAGAATCTGGTGGAATAAGCATACAAAATTAGACTTTAACCAAGTAGAAACCACGTAATTCATTTCCCTCTATCAATAAAATTCTTTCTGTTTCTCTTAAATAAAATAAAAAATGAAAAATAAAAAACTAAGTAGAAACCACAATGGACTTAGTGGAAACAAGAATACACAATGCAAGAACTTACGGCAGCCAAAGGTCCTAACTGGGAGCGCAATGAAGAGAAATCTAAATCTTGCACTGTAGAAGTCCCATCAGCAGCACGAGATACCACATCTTCTACCTGGAAAAACCCAAAGGATGTAACAATTTCGTCAGATACGAAATAAACTAACACAAGTCCACAAAGCTAAACTAATACAGAGGACACACCATTTGATGTAAGCCAACACAAAACTCTCCCCAGAAGTTTAAATCAAAATGCAGTAGAGTACCATGTTCAGTATCGATCATGAAACAGCAGTATTAGAACTCCACCAGATAAAATCAAAACAAAAGCATACTCCACCCGGAAATTTATTTATTTATTTTTTTTTTTTTTTGAGGTGGGGGTTGGGGGGGAAGCCGCGGAGACGGGGTGTGGAGGATTCGCTGGACAGCTCTAGCAATGTCTACATGTAGATATTGTCAAGAACCTAAAAACTAGTTTTTTTCCACCTACCGATAGCTTAAGCATTTGGAAGGACTTAAAATACGTTCATAGGATGCAAAACTTAAAAGTCCCTAATCAACACAACCATATTTCTCCTAACCTCCATTTATATGCCAGTACATCCTTAATATGATTTTACAATCCTAAAGTAACCAGGCAAAGTCAGCCTTGACCCCTTCATTGTAGCTACGTTGTATATTTCAACTTTAAAAATAGAAAATTACAAAAAATAGGGAGAAAAAAAAAGGAAAAGAAAAGAGAGGAAAAAGAAAAAAAATATTGCCACCAGCCATGCGTGAATTTTTAGCTTCAATCCAAGCCACCTAGTAAAAATGGAACCACTAAAATGCTCAAAGCCAGATCGATGAGAACTTGCCTCAAAAGTCAAGGACCTAGTAATGTTATTAGGTTAGCAAATAATATTATTTAACGTTAGGAAAATTATTTGTCACTTGAAAGATGCTTTAAAACACAACAGGTTGCCAATCTGATGCAAATAAAAACATAGAGAAGCATAATTACATACAAACAGAACTAGACTATTTACACTCTAAAAAGAAAAACAAAACAAAACAAACAAACAAACAAACAAACAAACAAACAAGGAGAACAAGGAGGATAGAATAGATAAATGGTAATATGGAGAACAAATAAAATTGTTAAATGCATAAAGCGATTTTTTTTTTTTTTTTTGCAATCCGGGCCTTATCCCATTCCTCTTGAAGGAATGGTGGCCCAGATGCTTGGATGAAACTAAAAAAAGGTCATCCCTAAAAAGCAATTGTTATAGG
The DNA here is from genome assembly GCA_025403435.1 of Artocarpus heterophyllus. NCBI lineage: Eukaryota > Viridiplantae > Streptophyta > Magnoliopsida > Rosales > Moraceae > Artocarpus > Artocarpus heterophyllus. Next base: position 38,676,058 of record CM046333.1, on the reverse strand, counting down.
TTTTTTTGATCCGAATCATACAGATGCTCTTCTCACAGCGTTATCCACCCACTCAGCTAACTCCAGGGTGGCTTTGTCCTCTGCCGATAATGAAAATCGATGGACTGCCTCCTCTCCAATGTCATATTTTGCTCTTTGCATGCAACTGCATAATGTAAGAATAAAAAACCAAGCTTAATTTGTCATAAATTGTAAAATTTTTTCAGCATCTAAAATAAAGAACTGAGGAGCAGAGACACATTTTGAAGAATATAAATGAGATTGCTGCTACAACAACAACAAAAATAAGACTGATAAGTAAATTATAATTGCAACGGCAATGCCTATATATTAACAGACTGGAACATTCAGGAATATTCATTTCAGAAAATTGGGGCAACAGGAATTTTCATTTCGTCAATAATAACAAGATGCAAGAAAAATTAAGCATCATACAATAATCCAGATAAACCAAACTCATGGACAATTTGGATGTAAAGAAATGCTAAAATTTTTTAAGAAAAGAAATTGGGTGACAATTCATTTTCAGAATGCAAAAATTTAAGCTTCATTGTAAGCATCGACAGATAAGTCTTTAAGGATCTTCCTATTTCTATGATTGTTGATAATTGGAAGGATGTCACGGGGTGTTAAGTGTAATGCTGAGTTTTAATTGCATTTTTTATTTTCTTACACTTTGTCTTTTAATGTTTACCAGGATCCTTATCCTCTTTTCTTTGTATCTAATTTAACGATCAATAAAACAAATTTGCTTATCAAAAATAAATAAATCACACTCACAGGTTAAGTAGTTTAGATGGAGCTGCACGTAGCACAGTTAGTGCCTCCCTCCATCTCCACTGACGTTCAGCTAATGGAAGAAGACGCTGCAAAATTGACAATCGCCATCTCCACTCCTCAATGAAATGGTTAGCCAGCGATATTCTCCACTCTAACGCTTGTCTTCCACTTGAGGTTAAACCATCATTCTGAGCATGTTGTAGTTCACTTACAGTTGAAGGTAAATTGCGATGCAATATATCAAGAAGCATTCGCGTGAAAGATATAACCAATTTGTTTCCCCCTTCAGATGCAAGATCAGTATGCTCCCATACAGAAGTATGTGCTGACTCAGTAGAGCCCCGAGAAGAAATGCAATGTGCCAAATTAAGAGAGAGATCGTCTATACGTAAAAGTGAGACTGCAATATTCACCATCATTATCTGCATCATTGAACAGAGCAAATAGCACATAAATATGTGGTACATAAGAATGTAAATAAAGCAAGCAGGCTAAAGTTCAAAATTGGAAACTTCAGTTAAGAGTTTAGATAATCCATAAAACAAGAAGGCTAAAGTTTAAAATTGGAAACTTCAGTTTAGAGTTTAGATAGTCCACAGTAATATATCAATTTAGCTCAAGGTGCTTAAAGGAAGTCCATTTATCAGTCTTATTAAGTTCCTATCGAACAAATCCCATATCATGCAAACATATTTAAGGCCAGCAAAGTGATGAGAATAAAGTTAAAGTAATCACACCAATAAAGAGTTTAGATAACCTATACTAATCTATTAGCCAAGCTCAAATGTGTTGAAAAGAATTCAAAACGTATGTTGCGTTGCTGATTCCATAATTTTCATTAAGTTGCTCAGAGGAACTTCTTCTTTTTTTTTTTTTTTTTTCCTCTTCTGAAGATCTTAGAGGATTTCTTATCCCCTTTTAATCTGTGCTGAAAAACAACAAACTCCCAACGGTGCATTTTATACAAAAACTATTTTCAGAGGACATTCAACTTGTCTGGCAGAGGATATATCATATGTGCAACATGTACTTATGAATCAAACCTCTCCTGAATAAGATGGAGAAAACTGCAATTTTAACTACCCAAAGTGGAATCTAGAGTGCTTCAAGTTGATTAAATCACAAACTACTTTAAGTTGACCTTGCGTGGAATATTAGTGATAGCCTCCAAGTGGCTCTGCAGATCTTTCAAAAAACAAAAGGGCTCCGGATGATGGCTCTCTCTTTCACTATCCATGCTCCTTTCCATTGCTCGAAGTGCAAGAACTGCTGATTCCAGAGCATACCGCATGTGCATAAGTTCAATATCCTGCATCCTATCAAGAAAATAAAAAAAGGAGAAAGGAACGTACATCATGATATCTGTGACAAAGAAAACAAAAAAACACAAAGCTTAAATGATAAAATCTAAGACGCATGCTCAAGTCCAAAAGTGGATCATGGTCATATGGATATGCCCAAATCAACCCATATCACCCAAATAAATAACAGATGGAACATGCACAAGAGCATTAGAATAAGAAACAACAGGACAAATCCTTCCTCGATTCACACATCCATTTGCAGTTACTAACCATCATGACCAAAACCATACCAACAAAGTCAAGGACAACGTGATTTATACATGGTTATTATGCAAAAGTCCACCCACACAGAACCAAAAAACCCATCATAGAACATGCTTCTTTGTGAAATTTGGATGTTAATATGATAGAAAGTAAAGAACAAACAAACAGCCAACCAGCAGCAACCAATAAGTACTGCTCTGGTGGCCACACCTACAACAGACCCAAACATTCACCCCGTCATTTTTTCTTCATTGTTGTGGACTTGTAGCACTTCCCTTGCAGAATGTTATTTCTCTTTAGTTCTTTAGATCGGGATAGCATTATGAAATATGAAACAAATAATGAGTAAAGCAGCATCCTCATGCCTATGAGTACTAATGCTATTATCATTCACACCTCTTCCAGGCTGCTACGTCAGAAGCAATTGGCTGCATGCTGATCAATTTAATAGCATCCTGGAACTCAATGCCCGGCACGACATCAAACAAAACCTACAAAATGCATCTTGCACAATTTAGCATTCTTTTAAAAAAAGGTGTGTTCAGATAAGGCACTGCATCAAACATTCTTGCAGTACTGTGGCAACTAATTCCTTAAATGCTTTCCAAAATGATTATATAGATTTAAAAAAGTTGAAATCTAATAATTGCCTGATAAAGTCCTAGAGTTTTTTTTTAACAAAAAACATTAAACTTCTACTTACCAATCCCTTAGTATTTTCAATGTAAGAGTTAAAAACCACCAGAAGAGTTTTTCACGTTGACTTCTTTGCTTAACAAAACTCCTACCATTAGTCATTACAAAATACAAACTTCTTTCCCTGGTAAAATAACAAAGTAGCATATCAATTCTTCCCGGATCATAAGATTAAAAAAAGGGTAAATTACACATTCATCCCCTGTTTTTTGACATCTTGCTGATTTGACCATCTTGTTATTTGATATTAAAACATATTACCTTCAAATTTCATCTGAACCTCAACCTGTGTCCCTATATTGTCTCATTAATCAAATAAAAAATAAAATAAATGAATAAATAAATAAAATCCTCTGACCACATAACCAAAATAGCAAGCTAACAAAAATGGTGGTCATAGAAAGGCAGAGATTAATCATAACATATCCTTTCTAGATCAAAAAATAACACAATCTTACCCGAAGAGGACTTTGAACCGAAAGTCTTTCCAACACAAAGTTTTCAACAAAGGGATCTAATTGAGCATCTTCACTTCCAAATGATACTTCTTCTTTTCCATATAATATTAATGAAAATTTTGAATTCCATACTCGACCAGAATTGACACAAGCAACAAAGAAGGCAAGATCAAGCTGATAACACAAAGAATCACATAGGTGTTCCACGCAAGATATCTGTGAAAAAAAAGAGTCAAAAACATGTAAACTCGTCTATTTTCTGTCATCTGATAACAATTTAAGACCAAAAACTATAACACTTATGTAGAAAAAGGAGAACTACCTCATCTGATTGGCTACTGTAAAGAGAAGACTCTTCCAGCCGTAGTACTTGCGACTTACTTGTCCAAAGAAGTTGCATTAATTTCCTTCGTGCAGCTGTCTTGCCAGATAATAAATCCCACCCCATGGCAGCTACCAGAGGCCGAAGACGAGGAAACAGTGAAAGAATCTGCCACATAGGATAATAAGAAAGGTTTTTAATGAAAATTATCGGCAATTAGTACTTTAAAGTGAAATGATTGGCTCACATGATACTCAGAACGATTAAAATCATCCTCACATATTCAATAAAACATAAAACTTGACACATACATTGCTAGCTTCTTCAAGTTGCTCCCTCCTTATGGCAGACAGGGCCGTGTCCATAACACATTCAAGAACATGCTGTCCAGAGACACGAGCATAATGGTACATGTCTCTCATACAAGAACTCACTGCAGTGCTTAGGGATGAAGTCCTGTCAAAATCTGAATCGAGTTCCAACTCTGCAATATATTTCTGGAAACATTCAAGAGGGGGTGGAATCTGGTTGTTGTCAAGAGATCTATACGATTCTATCTCTTCCTGAAGCAACTCATCCTGAAGAACCTGCAGAAATCAACTACCTGTTCATAGCAGCCCTTAAAATACAAGTATTCACATACATACCAGGCATATACTTACAGAATTGATAGCCCCTCAAGGATGTTATAAATTTCTATTCCATGTACCATCTCTGTACTATACTTACCAATTCTCCAGAGGCCTACAATTAAATTAAGGACCTATTATGGCACGATGAAACAAACATTACCTGTAACATTTGAATGAGACGTCTGCAATTTGACGCAAGAGCTGCACCAAAAATCAACAGCAACTTTTCTCTCTTGGCTTTCCAGGAGTCCCCATATCCATCCCTACCCAGAGAAACACCCTTCAAGAGATCCTGTAATATAATGCTGTAAAAAATCCAAAGTGAATGCCTAGAAAAAACATAGAAGGACGCAATTTCTATTTTGAATTCCTAAACTATTAGAAAGAAAGAGAGAACAGGAAAACTAGAATTAATGCAACAGTGAGCCCAAGACGCAAGTTTCTTTTGGCAATATACAAGTATCTAATATCCTCATAATACACCTAGCTCAGCTAAATTTATGAAGTCCACAAATGGCATATAGCCATCAAACTAACATTTTTACTCCAACCAGGCATAGACAATTAAAAGCTAATGAAGCACAAAATAATGCAACAAGATACAAAGAATAAATCAGCAGGGCAGACCATGGAAATTTTCTGACAATCACAGAGGACTTTGTACTGTCAATGCAGTCATTCCCTTCTGAGCTCTTTCTCTTATATAAAACAATAATTGTTCAAACTGAAAAAAGATAGGAGCGCAATGGCAAAAGGAGTACCCAAAGAACACCATACAACCCAAAAAAACAGACACCAACAGAACAAGTTTAACGCTCTCCAATACATTATTTATAAGTAAATAAATAAACTCATAAAAAAAAAAGGAAGTGCTAAAACTCTCTTAAAGCCGACAACAACAAGGAGGCCCAAGATAAAAACTCTATCAAATAGGAACATCGACACTTCACCCACAACTCCCAATCAATATTTGGGGACTGGCCAAGAAGCAAAGCTCACTATAGTTCATTGCCGGGAAATATCTCCAATAATAAACTCAACTTGTCGCACGTGCGTGTTTTCAGAATAAGAGTCAAAGAGGAAAGATATAACAATGTAGGCAGTTAGTAATATCGTTGCCTACATCTCACATGTCATCGAAACACTAGAAATTCACAACTAAGAGCCGGCCAATGAATAACATACCATTTCAAACATTCATCTCCAGGAGATATTATAACTCCTTATTATCATACCTAAAGAACAGTCTATATAATCTCCTGCAACTAATTCTAAATTTTTTTTGTTTCAAAAAATTTGCAAAGTTCCTACATATATAAACCGGTACAAAGTCACATAAGAAACACAAATGCTAGAAAAGATCATAGTCCAAGAAAGAAGCTATTCTAACAAGCTTACCGATACTCAGACTCCTCAACTCCATAATCAAGATTAAGAAAGCGAATGTGCAGAACAGCTTCATTCACATTGCCCTCTTTAACACAATTTCTAATGGCATCTAAATGAGCTAATTGGACACTCTTTTGTATCAAACCAAGAATCTTCACATCCTCTTCTGCTCCCCCAGGCGTCTCTTCAACAGCATTCCCGTCCACCCGCGGCATTATTGCTATACCTGAAGAGTCATACCCTTCACAGCCTCTCAATTGTTTCTGTATATTCAAACACAATGCGTCAAAAACATCTGAATACTCCCAAATTGCCTTCCTCAAACTCATGAATTCAGCTTCTTCGATTGCAATGGCCTGATTTGGAGTGTGATTATCGTCATCGCTGTCGTGTACAACTACATCAGCCTTCAATCTCTTCACTCCCAACTCCAAAATTCTGTCCAAAACTCCGACGGCTCCATCCCATTCGCCGCTCGCGGCTCTCAAATCGTCGCTTTTATCCTCACTCTTATCCAACAACTCCTCTCTCGATTCGAAGCTCTCGCTCTCACCTAAACCGTCCCTCTCTCTCTCCTTACCAATGCTCTCCAAATCGAAATTCTTCCTCATAGTCTCCGAAACCCGGTCGATCAGATGCTGAACCAGCAACAAAAACTCGGCTCGCAATCGCAGCGTCTCGCGATCGAAGCTCCAAACCGATGAGGCGTTGTCGAATTGCAGAAGCTCGAGAGTCGCCAAGTACGTGAGAAGAGACGGCGACGGACACGAGGGAGACCACAGAACGTTCTCGAACCGGCCGGAGCGAGCGACTATCGTCTGGAGCACGGCGAGAGCCAGCTCGGGGTCCTTGGCTCGGAGTGCGAGGATTATCGCCCTGAAAGGCTCGAATTGGGCGAGGAACAGGTGGTTCGCGGCTAGGCGCGAGAGGATTTCGGTTTCTTTGTCCATTTTCCGCGGACAGAAAATGAAGATGCTAGGGCTTTCGTGATTTCAACTTCAAGGCATGAATCCTTTGTCAAATTGAGCGCTCAGAAACTGCCTTCTGTCACCTTGTTGTTCAGTTGATGATGCGTGTTCGGTTCCCGGGAAAATTGAGCACGAAACGGTGTTTCTTCGGTTACGAGCGAGCAATTTTGGATTGAAACTTGGAGAGTTGAGAAGGATATTGGTTGGGTACGAAAATCGAAAGTGTCTGAACAGGACTGGTAGTTTCTCAGGAAAGTGGATCGGAAAAGGAGAAAGAATGATGGAACAGCAACATCATTGGGCTGAAACTGGGAAGAAAACACAGGCAACAAACGACAACAAATCCCTCGTCGTTTTTTTAGCCTCGGAGTCCATCACTGTATCTTTTCCCCTTGGCCTTCTTGTCTTTTTTCTTTCCCACCCGCAAGTTTCTCTCTTTTTCCCGTTCATTAACACGTCCGTTAGATTTTTTTTAATCCCTGATGGCAACACGTTGGATAAAATGATGACCGTATGACGGTGACATATTATTCGAGCCAAAACAAAAATGATAACAAACATTTTTTTTATTTTATCTGAATTAGTTACAAAAATTTACTCTCCATTATAACCTTAATAACACTATATTTATCAAACTTTCAAAACATATTATTTGTCCCCTTTAAACTTTAAAAAGTAACATTTTCTCATCGCAATATATGAAAAACATAATATTTGTTCCCTTCAAGCTACAAAAAACATAATATTTGTTCCTTTTAAATTTCAAAACGTAACATTTGTTTATCCCGATCTATTAAATTAACAAGAAAACTCCTTAAACTAAGATTTTGAGTATAAATGACACAATATTATGCAAATAATGGTATTGTTGAACAATTTTAGTAAACATAATTCTGTTAACTTACCCTGATGCAATTAAATAAAAGTAAAAGAAGAGATAATTTGTTTTAAAGTTCATACTTTTAACAATTAAAATTTTTAAATTATATCAACTTTTTAAATATAAATTAGACATAATAGATTTACCAAAATACTCTAATATGGTGTACCAAATCTTAATAATGAACCAAGATTTATTAAAAGTTCTAATAAAAGGAGTTTTTGGTTAATTTTTCATCTTTCAAGAAAATGCATCTTATGTGAATTAGGCATTTGATACCCTAGTGTGTGTCGTAGATCGACAGCCTTAGGGTCATAATATTAAATTCTAGAAAGGATAAAATTTAAATGAATAAAATAATAAAAAAGCAAATAAAATATGCTATTAAACCCTTCATAAACAACAAGTTACATAAAACAAAAACAAATCAATAAATCAAATCATAAAATTATGTAACTTTCTCAGCTTGTCTAAATAAATTGGTAACTGCTAAGTATTTATTAAGAAGTGATCACAAAGCATGCGTCTATGAAATGGTAAACATTGATTTTGGGGGGGGTGGGGGGCAACTACAATAAGACCTTATATTTGTTCTCATGAATAAGACTCATTTTCTAACCATTTGATCAACATCAAATGGTTAAAAATTCAACATGCCTACTAATTTTAAAATGAGCTAAACACAGATTCTTAAAAACCTAAAAATCAAAAATTAAAAAAAAAAGACTAACTAAAACAGTGTTTCTCCTCCACCTCTGGAGGAGCCATTGGAGACGCGATGACCATGGCAAAAAGGTATATCTCGTTGGTTTTCTAAGAAGGCACAACGATAAAGTCACCTTTGTAGATGGTTTTATCACAATTTGACTCACTGTCGATCCGCAACCGTCAAGCCCCCCTTCTTGACCATCTACCATCACCCCTAGTCCCCCGATTATCGAGACCAAATCCTGTCGCCTGGGTCTGAGCTCAGATCATGAGCTTGTTGGTCACAAATCACCGTTTGCCATTTGTATGGGCTACTTTTCCATAGCCTAGGTCATCGAGCCTCATGTCAATCTCCATTGCTAAGGTCGTCGAGCCTCACGAGCTCGTGCATGATCAAGAAGGTGAGGCCGAGCGGTCGCCACTGCCTGGGTGCTCTGTCTAGATGCTAGCGTTTTCTTTTTTCCTTTATTTTATTTTTGTTAAATTATTAGGTTTTTAATTTCTTTTTGTTTTGATTGTGTAAAAGGGAGTCTATTGTAATTAGGTGGAGTTAAAGAAATTATTGGATCGAATCCAATGGCTTAAAAGATGAGTCTTATAGATAAGACCTTTTATGAGGGTCTTATTATAGCATTCCTCTTTTTTTTTTTTCTCTTAAAAAAACAAGCTTTGAGATTACATTAAAAAAATAGCATTAAGATTTGGAAACCACACAACTTTCATAAGTTATAGAATTAGGTCAAGCTTTGGAAGCTTTAGAGAAATGACTTTTGTATAAACCCAAAGACTGAGGTAAGGCTTTCTTTCTTTTTCCTCATTTTATTATAAAATAAAGATTCAATTTTCCTCGACTATTTCTTCTCTTGTTTTGTGATGAGACTTCACTAAAACAAAATGGGTTGTTAGTCGTCACTAAAAGTTGGGTTGTTGTCACTTTAGAAGATTTAGCGACGACAAATCGTCACTAGAAAACAGTCGCTAAAAATATTTTAGCAATGACTTTAGTGACGACATGTTACAACAAACATAGCAACATGACAAACAGATCTACTGACAGACCGGTCTGGGCATGGTGCAATGTGGCTCTGTTATGTGTACCGACAAGGTGGTATCGTGGACTAGCACATCAAAAAAATCTGCATTTTTGCTATTTTGTGTAATTTTTGTCCCATTTCTAAGCTGTAATATTTTTAAGGGAAAATTTCATTTTGATACCTTATGTTATATTGAAATATGAGTTTGATACCTTCTATTTTAGAACATTTCATGTTGGTACTTCGACATTATAGGAAAGCTTTTGTTAGTATCTCAGAACCCTTACAAAATTGCCCTTTTATAAAATAATTAAATATAAAAAATAATAAATAGAAATAAATAAAAAAACACTTTATTAAAAAAAAATGAAACCCCAAATAAAAGCAAGTCTTCTTTTTCTTCTTTACTTGCAGGCCTAAAATAAAACCTTAATCAATTTTCATGCTTAGCAAGTCACCACCCATCGAAGTGTTGTCACGCATGTCCAACCGAGACCCCGCCGCATTGAAGTCTCGAGCCCAAAAGGCCACCATACATCTCCCCATCTTGCAAACCAATCCGGCCATTTCATCATCACATGACTGCCACCCATCCAAACTCAGCCTGTCGCCTTGCAATTGTCGCCACCCACACAAAACCTCTTCAATTTCAAGAGCACCCTCACACTTGGTAGATCATCAATGACATGTCTTCCTTGACTCTGGCAATGCTGTTCATGTTCTAAGCATCGCCTAAATTTAATAAAAGAGTTTAGCGAGGGCTATTTGAAGCATTGTTTTAACTTTGACTAGTAATTTGTGGGTAGAAGGTTGGGGATTTCGATGGCTATAGGGATTTAAGCATTGTTTTGGCTTTGTTTTGAGATATGGGCATATCCATGGCTATAAGCATTGTGAGGGATTTTCATCGGGGAGATGGGAGGGTTTCCTGTAGGTTTTTTATCGTTATTGTTTAATTTATTTAAATATTTGTTTTAATAATTTTATTGATTTATCTTTTAAAATACTATTAAGTAAATTTTAATACTCATTTATCAAATTATAGACCTTTTAAAAGGTAATTTTGTCTTTTCATGTCCTAAAAAGAACTCCAAGGTACTAAAAAAATTTTTTCTAAAAAGTCAAGGTACTAACAAAATTATCCAAAACAGAGGGTACCGAACTCATATTTTGATATAACATTGGGTACTAAAATAAATTTTTTTCCTATTTTTAAACATGTTTTAAATTGTCCAAAAGACCATATTTATAGTCTATTTTTTATTTACATCATGAAATTTTATAAATCATTTCACGTTTTTGCGTCTAAATTGAAACGTCGCACAAAAGAACTAACTAACATAATTAATATATGGAAAATGTATTTTATTCTAAATTAGATTAGTATCTAATTTTAGAATTATGTTTAAGATTCTAGAACATAGTAGAGCATACATTAGATTAAGAACCTGGTTTGGAGCCAACAGTATTTGATTACGTATACTGAGGTAGGATTTCTTCCCTCTTTCTTACCAGCCATGTGTTTCTAAGTGTTTGGTCTTAAAGTTATTCATAAATTGTTTTTAAGAATTGTATTTCTTATATTGTACAATATTTGAAAATGAGTTTCAAATGAATTACAAAAGATAAAATACACTTCGATTATTGCATTCACCATGTTATTTTATTTTGAATGAGATTTCAAACACTATCAAGTATATGTATCAAATAGTTATATTTTATTTTTAGAGCCTTCAAAGTTCATGTCGTACAAAAGGCGTCCTAAAGGATAAGTCCCAAAAGCCCATATAGGCACTTTAGTGGTGTTATACATGTTAGACGTATATGCCCTAAGGGGTAAAAATGTAATATGTTTTTGGAGACATTTTTATCAATAAAAAATTTGTTTATTATTTACATACTAAATGTTGTCATCTTTACGTTCATATTTGTTGAATGTATGTTAAGCAAATAATAGTCTGCGACTGTCGGTCTAAACCTTTAAAAATTGAGCATATGATGGACAAATTATACGGAAGACACAATTCTTAAGGTGACGGTCTAAATTGTAAGATTCGCAATCGAGAGAATAAAGTTGAGTACTTTATTCATGTAAAGATTGTTATGTTGTCTATATCCCTCATAGAAGATGGTTTGTCTTGTAAAGATTGTTATGTTGTTTTTATTCATGTAAAGATTAAGATACAACATATATGATTGTCTGAAGTAAATTGATTTACCGAGACAGAATTATTAATCTAAATCAATTACACTTTATGTCTTGATCCAATATATCATCGCCTATGACAATGCACCAATGTTTCTATACATAAAGTCCACCTTCGATGGCCAAGATAAATCATCTCATGTTAAGGATATAGACAACATAACAATCTTTGTATGAATAAAGCGCTCAACTTTATTCTCTCGATTGCGGATCTTATAATTTAGACCTTTACCTTTAGAATCATATCTTCCGCATAATCTGTCCATCATATGCTTGATTCTAAAGGTTCATACTGACAGTCTTAGACTTTTGTTTGCTTATCATATATTCAACAAATATGAACTTAAATAGGACAACAATTTGGTATATGAATAATAAATAAACTCTTTATTAACAAAAATGACTCTAAAAATATATTACATTTTTACTCCTTAGGGCATACATGTCTAACAGTAAATATCTAACTCATTAAGATATTAGTCCATCGAATGTCCTCACTCATTAGTGAATCAAGAAACATAGTAAAAGGATGTGAGTTTGTCATTCGTCATTCACTATCTACTAATAGAATAACATTTTTTTATTAATTAACAAACTTATTAAAAAGAACATATTTTATTGTGCTTCAGTTTAATGTATTCTAAATGTATACATGTCTCTATCCTGCAATACTTTACAAATGACCCAGAGAAGTTGTCCTACCAATTTAGGAATAAACAACATCACAACCTTGTAAAAAAATAAGGTGTCTAGCTTTATTCGATGGTCGATGAACTACTTTTATGTCCTTAAGATTATATCTACTTGTATATTGTTCTCAACATATACATAATCAAGGTTGTCTAGACAAGCAAATGGAACATGAGGCATGTGTTATTAACAATAACACTTATAAATAATAATAACAAGTAACTTAAAAGGAACACGTCTTCATTAAATAAAATGCACCAAAAAATACTTTATAATGTCTAAACGTTAAATAAGAATTTTTTTATAAGCACCTTATCTTAGATCCGATCCTAACCCCAATCCTGACCCATTGATCTTATCCTATCTATTGTTCCAATTCTAATGCTGTGTCCAAGTCAGTGATATATATTTTTTATTGTTTAAACCATATGTAACAAAATTTGTTATCAAACATATGTATTTTTTTTTTGGTTTTTGAAAATAATAAAAAAAGAGTCATCAAACATCTTGTTTATTTAGAAAAATAAAAAATGAAAACAAGAGATAATGTTTTTGTTTTTCTTTTTAACAAAAGTAAAAAAAAAAAGATACCCGAAGGGATTCTTAATTATTCAGTCTACAAATCAAACCACTCCCGTAAAAGCTTCTTGAGTATGATTTGGGTCTATGAATAGGTTTCTATTTACGTCACAAGATCGAAAAAAGGGTTTGAGCCTGGAAAGACCTTATATCAAAAAGGTTATTCATAATTAGTGTTGTATTTAAGATGATCTTTCAAGACATATAATCTGTTTGGTTTGTTGGTTTGAACAAACAAAACTTATACTAAAATGGTTTGAAATATAATTCAAACCTATAAACCAAACACCACAATAATTTTTTCAAAATAAAATGGATCCTTGCAGTATTAATAAAGTGTAAAGTCTCCAACTAGAGTATAAATTTTATGTTAGCAAATTTAACGGCAACTTCCACTATTTCAGCCAAAAAAAAAAAAAAAGAAGAAGAAGAAGAAAGAAAACACAACAACATCCATTAAATACTTATGATTATTACATGTTGTATTTCTTCGAATCATACGTTTAACATTTTTTTCCTTTGTTGTTATTAGTTTATAGTTTTTTTTGGTTATTTCCTTAATACAATCACACTTATAGAATGATATAATAAAAGTACATTTAAGTTTATGTTTGTATTTTAACCAAAAAAATTAAATTATCATCTTATTACACCAAAATTGCAGTTCTTGAACTACACATTTTCTAGAAAAAAAATTTGGTAAATGGTCAATTTGGCCAATCTTTTTAAATAAAGAGCCAAACTTTTTGTTTTTAGGTAAATAATCAAACTTTGTAAAAATTTTTAAAAAAATGACATTATTTACTAAACAGCATTGATTAACATCGATAAATCAATAATGAATTATAGTTTATTACTAATTTACTAATAATTGATTGTTGATAAACTAATTAATTATTGAATGAATTTGGTTAAATACTAACTAATACTGGTTAATAAATCATAAACCACCAAGTTCTTTAGAGATAAACTACTAAATAGATAAACTATAAAGTACAAAACTTGTACAGAGTAATAGGTTTCTAAAAATAATTGAAACAAATAACACCTTCGAAAATAATTGGAGCTAACGTTAGTATTTAAATCCCAATGGAAACTTTTTTAGGGCGTTTAGTATGTAGTAATCTTAAGGTTGGAAGTGGAAATCTGTAAGATTCTTACGTTTGGTATAAGAATTACGATTTTTGGATTCTTGAAAAATTCAATCCCATAGGATTCGCTTTACGCCATTTTAGGATAATCTAAATTCCAACCAACAATGTAATATTTATATTCTTAGAAATCTCAAAACCATGATAATCTCACATTCTTTTCTATGATGATGATAAATAAATACTATAAAATAATATAAAAATCTATTATAATATTATCAGAATTTAATATTATTATTTAATGTCAATATTAATATAAAACAATAATATATTATAAAGAATTATATTTTTATTATTATTTATATTCATATTCCTATACATATGTTATATATTATTTACCATAAAAATATATTATATTATATATATATATAATATTTTAGCATAATTATATTATTAGTAAAATAATAATTTGATAATAAAGACAATAATAACATTAACAATAATAATAAAAAATATATAATATATTACATATACAATATTTAACTAATATGTTATTATTAACTAATACTAATATATAATATATATAAATACTATAATATAAAATAAAATAAAAATAATTTAGTACTATTCAAATAAATTTATAATAATTTAATAATAAGAATAATAATAACAATAATAATAATATAATAATATAATATCAATATGAATAGTATAATAGTAATATTCATGATAATATCAATATTAAATTATATTAATACTAGAATAATAATACATATAAAATATAATTAATTATGTATTTACAATAATATTTTTATTTAAAGTTAATATTAATATAAATAATAATATATTATTAAAAATTATACTTTTATTATTGTTTATATTTATATCCATATATTATATATTATATACAATATTTTAATATTAATATGTTGTTAAATATTAATTCTATGATTATTATAAATCAATATTTTATATAATATTAATATAAAATAATTATTATTTATTAATAATGATAATAATAACATAAACAATAGTAACAGTTTAATAGTATAATATCAATATGAATAGTATTATTAATATTCATAGTAATATTAATGTTTAATTATATATAATATTATTTTTTTATTCATATTTATATTGTTATTATTGTTTAATATTAGTACTAATATACTATGTTGATACATTTAATGTTAATATCACAATTTATTTTTGTCAATTATATGAGATTCTTATTATAAGCAAACACAGTAATATATTATTAATAGGAATCTAATATAAGATTTTTGGGTACAACTAAACGTGATAATATTAATTTCCTGATAATCATATTGCCTACTATCATTTTCTCGAGAATATAATTCCTACTAATTACTGCATACCAAACACCTCTTTTTTGAATTCTCAAACCCATCGGTAATCTCTCATGCTCTCTCTCTTTCTTTCTCTCTCTACCCTTTATCTCCCTTGCTCTCTCTTGCCTTTCTCCCGATCCACATCTCATATATGAGCTAGAGCTCCAGCGTCTTTAAGTTGTGATGGCATTGTTGTGCCAGAGAAAGAGAGATCGGCAAGGGTTTTAGTTTGTTCATTATTGATCAACTTTGCTATCTCGTCGTCACCGTTGGCGCGTCTTCGGATGTTATGAAGATCAACAGACCAAGTTCAAGACCTTCATTATCGTCGAATATGACAACGGCTGTGTCGGACTCAGCATCCAGTGTAGCAAGTTCAACGCTTTAGAGAAGTGCAACTACATCGAAGAAGATTTGTCGTGCCAATAATGAGCTTCCGCACTGGAGAAGAGGAGAGAGAAAGGAGAGGAGAAAGAAAGAGAGAGGAGAGAGAGAGACGAAGAGAAAGAAAGAAAGAGGCATACCGCACTTGTCGAGGAGAATAGGGGAGAGAGAGGAAGGGGAAAAAAGAGGCGTATTGCACTTGTCCGGAGAAGAGGAGAGAGAACAAGAGAGAGGAAGAAAAGAAAAAAGGAAAACAAAGTTGATCTAAGAAGGGTATTTTTGTTATTTTGTCTATATGAAATATTTTATCTTTACATCTTCTATTTTACTAAACATTTGCTTAAACTACTTATTTTAATTATCCCTCTCAAATACTCAAATATGTAAGTTTCCTCATTTAATTGACATCAACACATATTAATCATTTGAAAAAAGAAAAAGCCATTTCCCTAATTTTAATTAACTTTAATCATTTACTTAAAAAAGGATTAAAAACAAACATGTACCCTTAAATCCACATTTTTTAATATACATTTGAATCTTGTTCGATATGCCTAATCTTACACATTGCCAAGCATCTAAAATGATATTACATAATCTAATATAGTCCAGTCCATTCTAACTTTATAAGCATATTCAATCCAACATGACAAACAAACCTCCAAATATCTTTTTTTGGCTTCATTTGATAAATATAACTAGTATAATGTAAAATTTTCACGTACTATTATTTTTATTTTAATTTATAGTTCCACATAAGTTATCATACACTTTTTTTTAGAGCTCAAATCACTATTTTTTAATATATATTTGTCCCACATATTTCCATTATTATTATTTTTTCTCAATTTTTTTACACCAAAATTAGCACGTGTTTTCCCTGCACAAAAATCAATAAACTCAACAAAAAGGGCATTCAAACGGCCGCTCATTCAACACAACTTGAAAAGGTAAATCAAAGACGGTCACAAACCAAGCCGATATTTTTACCACGCGCTTGAATATATACAGTAAAAGAAAGCAGGAAGGACACCAGGACCACAAAAATAGTTAATTCTGCAGTTCTGCTACAACACTCTCTCTCTTCCCTCTCTTCACACACACCCACCAGCTTTTCCCACCCTTTCCATCACTTTCCCGAGAGAAATTCATCACACCACAGAAACAAAAAGGAAAAAAAAATGTTAGTAGCTAAAGCACTAGTAAAACCCTCTCCAACCCCCTCATCAGTGTTCCCTTTGTCTAACCCCAAAAGATTCCCCCAAAGCCAACCCACAAGCCCTAACTTGGCTTTCTCTCTCCGCCGCAAATTTCCCCAACCTCTCCTCGCCGCCGCGGCCGCCGCCAACTCGGCTGGACTCCAACAACAACAGCAGAACAACTCAGTCACCGGCACTCCGGGTCAGCTCCGAGTCGACATCCTCTCCGAGTCACTGCCTTTCATTCAGAAGTTCCGTGGCAAGACCATCGTCGTAAAATATGGCGGCGCCGCCATGAAATCGGAGTCCCTCCAGTCCTCCGTCGTCAACGACCTCGTCCTCCTCTCATGCGTCGGCCTACGCCCCATCCTCGTCCATGGCGGCGGCCCGGAAATCAACCAGTGGCTCAAGCGCCTCAACATCGAGGCCACATTCCTCGACGGCCTCCGCGTCACCGACGCCGCCACAATGGAGATAGTCTCCATGGTCCTCGCCGGAAAGGTGAACAAGAATTTGGTCTCCCTCATTGATCGCGCTGGCGCCAAGGCTGTCGGCCTTTGCGGCGCAGATGGCCGCCTCATCACGGCCCGCCCTGCTGCCAATGCTCCCAAATTGGGCTTCGTCGGTGAGGTGGCCCGCATTGACGCGACGATTCTTCACTCGATTGTTGACGGCGGGCACATTCCCGTGATCGCCTCGGTGGCGGCCGATGAGGCGGGGCAGCAGTATAATATCAATGCAGACACAGTGGCAGGGGAATTGGCAGCGGCATTGGGGGCAGAGAAGTTGATCCTTCTTACGGATGTGGCGGGGATACTGGAGGACCGGGACGATCCAAGAAGCTTGGTGAAGGAGATTGACATCAAGGGGGTGAAGAGGATGATGAGCGAGGGGAAGATTGGCGGCGGGATGATCCCGAAGGTGAATTGCTGCGTCCGGTCGCTTGCGCAGGGAGTCCGGACGGCCAGCATTATTGACGGGAGGGTGCCGCATTCGCTGCTGCTTGAGATCATGACCGATGAAGGGGCTGGGACAATGATCACCGGGTAGCGATGGATGGTGGGAAATGAAGAGAATGGTAAATTATTTTTATCAGGCTGAGCTTAAATTCACAAATTCAATATGCAACTCTGTTTTGGGTTGCTTAATTTTGCAGTGGCAATGTTGTTGTTCTCTTTTACCTGCGGTTGAACTCTTTGGTTCAGATTTTGGGCAAATCTTCATTCTGTTATTTGCATTTTGCCGCATCTTTTTTCTAGTTGGAGGCAAGGCTTTCTTGAAGGGACTAACAAGGCTTAAGATGAACTCATAGTTAGATATAATTTTCGTAACATTGGAGAATTTGTGCTGGTACTTTTGGTGCTGCGTAAAGCAACAATCTAGCAATCAGATACCCAAACCGAATTTATCTGCCAAAACTAAAAACCAAGAAAACAAAAAAACAAAAAACAAAAACAAAAACAAAAATAATAAAAAAAAACAATAACAACAATAACAACAATGATGAAGCCATCTTCATTCCAAGTAATTCAGAAACTACTAAAATATCCAACTTTGAATTTTTCTGAAGCCAAAGAATGCAGTATTGCCAGGAAATACAAACATGAGTGTTTCCTTTACAGCGTAACTATTTCAAAAATTTCCTTGTTAATGTTAGCTACAAAATGTGAGGAAACTGTGTGCCTGCCTACAAACTTGCATGTCAAGTTACCTACAGCAATTTTCTAGCCATCACTTTTGTATTACGGATTACCACTGGTAGTACCAACTTAAGTTTTCACATCCTGATAGTGCACAACAAAAAAAAAAAAAATAGTGCACTCTGTTTTCAGCTATCATCTTCTGAATCCTATACAAGAACAAGATCCAAAGCAGAGTTGCGAACGGGTCTTTGTCTCGATCTATTCTTTGTGCCCAAGTTTCTGTTTTCTGCAAAAGATTCATTAGTGCCTCCAGCTAGTCTCCGACCCCACCAAACCCCAAACGGTTTTGGCACAGCACAACCTGCCTCCTTGTTCTTACCCTCTACTTCAGGTTTGCCTGAGTCACTAAAATCGCTGACATCAACATCCCTTTTGCCAGTATAATCATAATCGTCAACATCACTATCAACTTCCTGAACAATGGCAATATCCATGGCATCCTCCTTTTTACCAGAATTGTCAATATTCTCGTCCTCGGAGCAGTCCGTTTTAGGGGAATAGTCATCTGAGTCTCTCTCTCTCTGGGGCACCATCAGTGGCAACAGAATTCCTTTTTTCAGTCTCTCTATTTTCTCTTTCTTCCCTTGCTCTTCAGGTTTTGTCCCCTTTCTGTATTGACAACAGTAGCAAAATTTATTATCGTATGGAAAAATTTAAGCAGATTCGGTCATACAAATTGTAAGATTTCTGTTGAAAAAACATTTGACGAATGGCTTAAATGAGAAACTCATGCATTACATTCGTTGAGCTAAAAACAATAATGGCATTCTCCCTAATGATGATGATGATGACGACGACGATGATGATAAACAGATATCGTTTGAATCATTGAGACATGGGATCCATTGCTTTGAACGGATAAACCTTATCAGCGAAGCCTCTGAATTCTACAAGAAACTCGCATCTGATTGAGTGACATCAGCGTGTGAACAGGAAAAACAATGCTTCAAATGTTCACTATATTTTTCCAATTAGTACACGAGTCGAGCAATGAAACAAGTAACAATCATTTGTTACAAGCCATGAACCTTCAATTAAGATTTTTATAAAATTTCGCCCAACTGAACCACATGATATCCCAATCTCTCGTTGATCATCGTAATACACAGAACATATTGCTTGTGTGTGTGTGTGTGTGTGCTTTCCCAGTTATATAACATTCTGAAGATTCGAGAAACAGAGGCACAAGAACATTAAAAGCAAAACAAATTCAGACGACAAAATTTCTTACTTAGTTAGTCGTATAGCCTCAAAAATAGCCCGGTCATAGTCATCTGCATGTTTTCAGGAACATAAAGAAACTGTAAGATACTAAAGGAAAATCTTTAGGAAACAAGAACTAGAATTCAAATTGTTCAACAAGATAAATATACATATCTTAAGCATAAATAGAAGTACAAGTATCAATCGTAAAGATGTACACGGACAGATATACCACACAAGCATGCATGTAGGAGTATGTGAGCGTGCGCATGTAATATCATGAGAAGTAAGAGGGACTTTCACTACGTATCATCCAAAAGATATCCATTTGACCAGTGAAATTCTAATACATGACACTTCTCTCCAGTTCATGAGCAAAATTCCAGACAACACTGCGACTGCAGAAAAACAAGAGAATGCCATGATTTGGGCTTTCTTAAACAGTGAGTAAAACTCTTTTCTTCTCTTTTAAGCAAAAAGAAAGTACAACCCTTTTCTTATCTCTTATTCTTGCCAGCAAATTCAGTGTAAAGTTATTATCATTTTAAGTCACTGCAGTTTACAAGAGTGAAAAATGAATTTAAGAATTTCTAAGGCACTAAACGCCAAACAGTCGGAATAACAGAAGGAGGCCTGGAAGTTCCAATAACTTGCAATTAAGAATTTCTAAGGCACTAAACGCCAAACAGTCGGAATAACAGAAAAGGCATGGAAGTTCCAATAACTTGCAATGGTGACCAGAACCACAAATGCTGCATCTTTAGCAAATAGGGAGTACGTAAGAGACCTCAACCTTCTGGCGTGTGGGATATATATGATCCAAGCAGAAGTCCATAACAACAGTTAGTAATGTAAGGGGCAAACAGATCAGATGTTCTGCTGATAAGCTATGCAGTATAGGCAGAACTATAAGTTAGGAGAAGGAGGGAAAGATGTTGCTTACCGTAAGTGTAATTAACAGGCCTATGGTTGCGAGAGGAGCGAGTAACTCTAGTAGAGGAAATTCTACAATCATTCAAAACCCTCTCTTGCTTCTGTTTCCTCTTTATTGCTCTTTCTTTGTTCTGAGGAACAGAACGCCAATCATTAATCAGTATAAACATCAATAAATAGAAAAGAAAAGGACCGTTATTTCTTTCTTCTCTATTGCAAATGGCAGCTTGTACTCCATTTTAATCTTTTATTTTATTTATTTTGCAGGTCCTAAAATAAAAGAGCCTTAAAGTTCCAAACGAATTACCTTCTGAATTCTCTCAAGAACAGGTATAGTTTCAGTTTCAACAGTCTTACCAACAGCAGCTTCTGCTACAACTTTGCTAGAGAAAAACTCATCCTGCCATTTCCATCAAAAAACAAAGTGGCCAGGCTTTAGTTTCATCATAAACACAGATTTCATCCCGCCAACCCCATTTGGTATTATTTTTGGAGTTTTTAAAAATGTTTTTGTATGCTTTTTGATGCAAAAATTTCAAAAACACTCTCAACACAAACACTCTTAGTACAATTCCTCAAAAATTCTCATTTCGTAAACAAAACCATTTACATCCATTTTGAAAACACTACCAAATAATATGAAAGTGACCGGAGTTTAGTTTCATGATAGACGGAAATTTTGACTCACCGCAACTTTACGAAACTCCTCAAGATTGGTTGCCATAGTTTCCCAATTGAAACTGGGTGGGTCTAAACATTCTTTCCCCTGAGATTTTGTGTTAGTGCCGGATGTAGTCACTCCCCTGTACAATCTATGACCAATAGTTGTATTTCCCTCATACCTACCATGAAGATGGAGGGAATTGTTAAAACTTATCAAACCAACATTAACATAGATTTCGCAAGTGTCCAAACATTACCAAAAGGAAGTTCCATTTTCATCTCCTCCTATCTTATCTTTACGGAAAGAAGAAATTTGGGTTCCTTGTTTCAGAGCATCATTGATATAAGTCACCGTATCATCTTGCTGCATATCAAAAGAATCACTTTTCTTAGCCATGAAAGAGAAACCATAAGTGTAAAACAGAGGATATAACACTGAGAATAAAGAGAAAAATATTACCTCGGCACGGATTTCGCAAAGTGCTTTTAAGATCTGTAAACGCTTCAGCGGATCGAGTCCTTTGTATTCGGACATCTCCTCACTGCACAAAAAAACAACACAAAAAGGAGATCCATCATGGCCTCTTCTAAGATTGAAAAATATAACTGCAGGAAAAATCCATTGAATTGTTGATTTATGGCAAGAGATGGCTCAGAAGCTATAGTTTATTATCCAATCCATTTTCCGTTCTAATAATCCATTTGAGAGGTATCATTATTAATTCACAATAGTTCCTATCCAACATGACACTATTGAACAAATGACAGAGGCATTGTTGAGAAAAAGATGGCTTTTTCCAAAACAAAAGTAAGAGGAAAAAGCATGACTCGTACCCTCTAGCTGCCATGAGAGGAATCCTTCCTTCGGCAACCTTCAGTACAGGCAAATAAAAGTTTCAAGCTGTTCGACTTTACAGAAGGATTCAAAGGCGTAGACTTTAAAGCTGATAATCTTTATTATTGGGTTTTTTTTATATTAATTTATTCTTTATTACAGTGACTTACCCATGGCCACCAAGGAGAGAGTTTCTTACGAAGCACAGTCACCCAGGCGTCAGAACCATCCAGTGCTTTACTTCCAGGAGGTATCCCCTATTTTTAGAACTCAAGTTAGATGCAAAAAAAAAAAAAAAGGTACAAAAAGGCACTAAAATACAAGCCATAAACCTAAAACTTGCAAAGCGATCAATCAAACCATTACTAGCACCAAAGTAGTCCCAGTGGTGAAAGAATAATTTTTACTAAAATTAAAAGGAAAAAACGCGAAATAAAATGATAAAAAAACCTTCAGGAGCGTAATGTGGAGCTGAGTAAGAGAACTATCGGGATTCACCAAACCCGTCTCAATCTCTTCCGCCGATATCTTCATATCTCCCCCGATTACTGGCTTGAAAACCTGAAAACACATTATCGCAAAAGCAACAGCTCAAGTTTCCATAATCTCTGCAACTATACACAGACACCTTCACCAAAACTCATTCAAGAACAATCCAGAAAGCATATACATATGCATAAACATATATGTATACAAGGAAATGGATGATCGTACGGCAAAGAAATTGAGAACGGAGGCTAGTTCCCATCGTCGGCGCAACTTGGCGACCTCGTCACGATCCTCTTCGCCACGTTCTTCGTCTTCGGAGGCCACCATGGCGTCTGCTTTCTTCTCCGGCGACTGCGACTGGCCTTCTCCTCCGCCGGAGTGGCTCTCCGCCTGTTCATCCTGTGTCCGACGACCTACAACCATGGCTCTCCCTCGCTTGGAGACACGACGAGAAGGAAAAGGAAGACGAAGGGTGAGAGAGTAAGAAGAGAGAGAGGGGAAGGTGATGTGATGAAGAAGACGCGATTTTTGGGGGAATTTTCTATTTCCCGCCTAAATTTTTTGTTTAACCTGAGACCGGGGTTAAGGTTAGTTCTCTAGGGTTGATTTCATTTTGTTAATGGGCAAGGGGAGTCGTACTTTCTCAATGGAAACGCAGCGTTTTGTATTTGTTAGTGTGGGGGAAAAAAAGATGAACATAACAAAAAGGAGAGTTATGATGGTGCTCATTTGTGTACTAGTTATTCAAAAGCACGTGAATTGCGAATTTGTTCTGCTTTTGGAAAAGCCGTGGGATGTTTGACTGTTGGTTAGAACCATTAGTTCTAATTAAAAAACAATGAACACAAAAACACACTTGTCGGCTTCTTAGCCATCCAGCCTCTAACCATACCTAAATTGTCTTGAATTACAACACTAATGCTCACATGTCCAGTCCATGGTACCATCGAAGCATCAATGTTAAGCTTGAGATTGCCAACAGAGGAGGGGGGTGGGGCTGAACATCCATAGCACGACAGCAATGATAATCTCTAATAATTCGACCACACATCTCCAAGGACTTCTTAGCTGACCTCCGCTTACCATTGTGAACCCATTGATTCTTATCTAACCAAATGATCCAAGCAATACTATAGACGATCTTTGAAGCCCACGCACTCCACTCAATGCAAAGAACCTCGAAATTGCATGAGTTTATCAGTTTTAGTTTAGACCAAATAGCCGAAGAATCCCATACTTGCTGAGCAAATTTGCACTTCTAAACGGCATGCCATACAGATTCTGAATCTTCCCCAAACCAATTACACACCATAGAGCAATTAATGCCCCTTTTGCATAAGGGACTTATGAAAAGGCAAAATATTGGTCACTGCTCGCCAAACTAAGTTTTTAACTTTGTTTAAAAAATTAAGTCCTCAAAGCTTCAACCACCATGTTTTATCGCTATAGTTGCCAGAAGTCCCTACATTCTCCTTCAGCTCCATTTCAGGTAGGTATCCCGAACGGATCGAATACATACCCTTTGGATCATAGTGCCACACCAGCATGTCTTAGTGTCTCACTTGTCTCGGCAAAAAATTAAGTGTCACTTTTTGATCATCTGAAGAAAAAGATGGAAATAAAATCTCTATTCCATTGTCTATTCAAAATGAGATCCTCAACTAACCAATCAACATACTCCTCCCTTGCCAAGGTGATAGGATGAAAAATGCTTGGTCTCGAAATCCAGGGGTCATTGAAAACACTAATATGTTGCCCCAAATCCAGACATTAATGAAGTTTTTTAATAAGCAGATCTCGACCCCAAATTAGACTTTTCTCCACATGAAAGAGACATGACAACCCATATCAGCCTCCATTATTGAAAAGTTCATAAAATACCTAGCTCTATAAACTTGGGCTACAAGGGAATTAGGGTGATTGATGATGTACCAAACCTGTTTAGCTAAAAGAGCTTGGTTGAAGGCTTCCACGTCTCTAAACACCATGCCTCTGTACTTTAGTCTATGTAATCTTCCCCATCTCATCTAGTGCATCTTCTTATCCAACTCATCGTTGCCCCACCAAAACTTGGAAATAAGTCCTTAGGCCTCAAGGCAAAGACTTTTTGGGGTTTGAAAATACTCAATGTGTATGTGGTGGTAGTCTAAGCAATTGCGTTAATGGGAATTTCTCTACCTACCATCAAGAAAAGTTTCCCCTTCCCCTTCCATAGCATGCTTGTTCTTCCCCACAAACATCGGTATGCCCAAATACTTAGCACTCCATGTTTGTCACCTCCAACCCAAGATATTCATGAATCTTCATATTCACCTCTTGTTTAAAGTTAGGATTAAAGGTGATCATTGACTTATTGAGATTGATAAGTTGCCCTGAGGCTTTGGCATAATCATCAAGAACTTCAACAATGGCGCGAGCATCATCTACAGTAGCTCTGATAAATATAATGGTGTCATCAGTGAATAATATATGGCTCACCCACTCCAATGCCTTTAATTCAATTTCTAGTCTTAGCCCTGTGTAGTAAAGTAGATAAACCCTTCACACATAAAAGGAACAAATATGGTGAGATAGGGCATCCTTGGCTAACACCTCTCAGTGGTTTCACTAAACCCCTTAGCTTCCTCTTAATAATGAAAGGCATCCTAAAGGTCATCACACAATCCACAACCAACCTAACAAAGTGATCACCAATCCTAATACATTTCATCATGGATACAAGGAAAGGCCATTCAATGCGGTCGTAGGCCTTACTCATATCGAGCTTTAAACCCTTAAGTCCATCTCTACCACCCACTTTTCTTTGGATCAAATGTTGAACCTTAAAAGCAACAAGCACATTATTAGCAATGAGACGCCTAAGAATAAAAGCGCTTTGCTTTTCCAATATAATCAATGGAAGTACATATTTGAGCCGATCTGCAAGGGCTTTAGCAACAATTTTGTATGACACATTGCAAAAGACTAATCAGGCAATAATCTAAGACGCTCTTGGGATCCTTTATCTTCAGGATCAGTACGATATTTGTTTCATTCAACGCCTCCACCGATCCTTTCTCATTAAGGATACTTAAACAGATAGCCACTAGATCATGTCTGACAATCTCTTAATTTTTTTTTTGGCAAAACAAAGCATGAAAGCCATCAAGACCCAAAGCTTTAGTAGCGTTGATATAGAAAAAGCATGTTTAACCTCGTTTACAATGAACGGTCACTCCAGCATGGCACGCATCTCATTAATCAGCTTATCTTTGTCAAGTTTGCCCCTTTAGTGAGTGAAATAGAGGTAAATATGTCTCTGAAGTAGTTCTTAACTTCACTTATCATGTCATCAACCTTCGTAATCCACCGTCCGTCACTACTCTTAAAACACTGCATTGTGTTCTTCTTATGCAGTTGGGATGCTTTGAGATGGAAAAACTTTATGTTCTTGTCACCACCCTTCAACAAATCCGTACGAGAGTGTTGGCGCCGATAATTCTCCTCAAGAGCTAGGAGTTAGTCCAATTCGACTGTTAATCCACGCATAGTGTTTTTATTTACCGTTGTTTGTTTCCCATTTTAAAGGCTGACAATTCTATCCTTAAGCTCCCAAATCTTTGCAGGGATTCGGTCAAACTAAGCATCACTCTAAGGTTTTAGGTCACGGCATAGTTACCCAGACACTGTTTTAACTAGGGCTAGCAATGTTCATGTGTCATGTTCGGGCCAGTATGATTATAACACGTCACGATTAGCCTAAACACTAACACGTCATGATTAATAAACATACTGAGAACTCAAAACAAACATGAAACTCATATAGCTCGTATAACAGGACAGGACACGACATAACATGGTAAACATGATTACTAAATGGGCCATGATAGGTTAACACGATAAAAACCTATATATGACACATTTATAGCCCAATTAACTGGAAATTTTAAATCTTTACTTGGAATTCAAAAAAAATGAATTAAATAATCCTTATAAATTATCAAGAAAGCAATATAGGTAATGACAAAAACATAAATTCTTCAAATCTTAATAATTAACAAAGACACAAAATATTTAAACACAGCATATGATAGTATTAGGCGTGTAAAAGTGTCTAAGTAACATCATGCCTAGTTCCAAACTATAACCAAATACTCAAACTAATAGGGTGTTTGAGAAGTGAGTTAGAACTGAAAGTTAAAACTGAAAGTATTATAACGTGTGAGAGCTTTACACTGTAGTATATTTTTACTTTACACTGTAGCATGTAAAAGCTTTACACTATTTGGGTTGGAACTAAATTTACCAAACACTTTATATGTTTCAATTATAACAACATATCCAAACCAAAATTCAAAACATAACTAAACATCCAAATGTCTAGCAGTCTAAGCGCATAAAATATGTCTTCTTGAGTCTTAAAGGATGTCTCTAAATCTAAGTACTCTCCAAAAGTTTTTAACTATTTTACAAAATAATAAAGTTAAAACAAAGCAACAAATTAAATAACTGGCCTACACATTACTAGTAAACAATATAAAATGCATATTATTTTCCATTGCAGTTGATATGTTGGGTTTATGAAAGCTTTAAGTAGATCTAGAAACAGGCTTATTAATATCCAAACTAAAAACATCTTTATGATGTCATCTATAGCCATACGAATTGATTTTTTACTTTCTACACATAGACTTAAATGGTTAAAATAACGCAAGGTAAGACCAACAATTAAAAAAAACATAAATAAATAAATATATCTTTATCTTCAAATAAATAAACACATTCTCCCGTGAAGCCATAAAGTGGGGTCCAAACTGGGACCAAATGGACATTGCTTATCTTCAATTTGTCAAAGGCTTGCTTGAAGAGGATGTCGACTGAGCTGTCGTTGTCAATTAGAACACGCCGTACTATGTTATTGGCGATGGGCAGTTCGCACACTAGGGCGTCATTGTGCGGGTGTATTAATTAGTCTGCTTCCTTCTCGGTAAACATAATTGGGGCGTCCTCTTGGCTACATATCTTGTTGATATGCTCGGATATGTTTATGAATTCACCCCGCTCGATCAGCCAGGCTTCTCTGACATACGACCGTCGCCCGCTCGACGTGTCCCCTATAACAGGCCCACCGAATATCGTGTGAACGATATTTGGGGGATCCGAGGTATTCCCAGCGTCAGCTCTGGGACGGTTCTGTACGTCTCGACTCGATGAATCATTCCTCTCCGAGGTGGACCTCGGGGTTATAACTCGCTCAACAAACTCTTGCAAATGGCCTTATTGGACCAGCCTTTTGATTTGGTCTTTTCAGTTGGATGCATTCGCGAGTGCTATGCCCCATATCCTTATGGAATTCGCAAAACCTGGATTGATTTCGCTTCACCTTGCTCCCCTGGAGCTTGGGTGGTGGTGTTAACAAATTCTTGCCACTTACTTGAGCGAGCACCTCGTCGATGGTCGCCACTAACGGTGTGTAGCTTTGAAATTTACTGGTCAGCCCCTTTGGCTTCTCGATTTTCTTCTTCTTTTTTTTTTTTTTTTTTTCTGCTTCTTGCTCTGCTCGGCATTGCCTTATTCCGACGCTTTCTTCTGTTTCTTATCCTTCTTTGTTCCACTTGGGCCGGCTTCTTCCCTACGGCTTTTCATGTATTCGACAGCGTCGACATGTCTTTGGGCATACCCGAGCATTTGAGAAAATATGCTCAGCTGCTCAAAGGCCAGCGCTCAGGTCAGCTTTTTGTCTTAGAGACCCCCTACAAAAATATGCTTGAGGGTCTCGTTTTCGACGTACTTGACCTCGAGAGCTGCCCGGGTGAACTGATTGATATAATCCCTAACATTGTCGTCTCCCTATTTGACAGCATACATGTATGTAATTTCTTTCCTCTGCGTTTTCGTCGTAGAAAATACTGAAAAGAATGCATTGGCCAGCTGTCGAAAAGCAGAAATAGATGAGGGTTCGAGTTGTCGGAACCACTGTCGAGTAGGGCCTGTCAGTGTTAGTGAAAAAGCTTTACACATCGCTGCGTCGCTAGCGTTCTGCAGCAGCATGTGCCCCTAGAAGAGTTCAACATGCTCATCAGCGTCCGTTGTCCCGTCGTAGGACTTAATTTGTGGTACCTTGAACTTTGGCAGCATAGGGGCATGTATTATATTATCTAGGAAGGGTGGATCTTGGGCTCCCGTCTCGACTAAACCAAATCGACAATTTTGAATCTCGTCGATCTGGCGTTGCAGTGCCCGAAACTGGCGGTTGTTAGTGTCCTTGGGCAGTTCGACTCAATAGGGTACTCCGCCCTCAGCACGGCCTCCAGCTCCAGGCTGGCGGTTCTGGTTTGCTCCCTGAGATCTGAGCCTGTCAAATACCAAGGCTCGAGAACCTTGTGGCGAGAGAGCACGAGCTGCTTGGCGTCCAAGACGACCTTCCGGACCAACCTGTTATTGGCTGAGATGCCACAGGTGGATCCTCCAGACTGCTCAGAGTGGGCTTTTTCATGGTTGGCTGCGCTTCGCTCTATCTAACCTCCAGCCTGGTCAACCTGGGCCAGGGGCGGCAGAGCTGGTGCAGCTTGGCGCTGAGCCTGCTGCTCGCGTTGTTGCGTTAGGATCCGGACTATGTTCGTGAGTTCCCGGATTGAGTCCTGAGTGGCTGAGGCATCTGCTGGCTCAGCCCTGGCTGTGCTTCCTTGCCCCCCGGACCGGGACCTCGTGATCCAGGGACGGCCCCTAGGCCTACCCGTGTTCGGTTGCCTATTTCTTGCATCGCCCAACCCCTCCTGTCGGGCTGTATCGTCTTTGACGTTTCCTCGAGTCGTCATCTCGGGCGTTAGAGATGATGTAGCTGACGTTTGGGTGAAGCCATATGCACCCTCCTTCTAGCGCCAAAATGTTGATGCTTACTGTGAACCAGCGTCGGATCAACACCACGTGCGGCTGCGCACGATCCGACTTTCCTTCGATCCGCCTCTGCCCAGTCGGACGTACCTACAACAAGAGGAGGGACACTTCGAAGGCAATAGAAAGGTTAGTCGACAGACAAGGGCTCTCCGATGCTCAAGGCAAGGTTTGCTCGGCAGAGGGCGGCAGTCAGTTAGGTGGGAAGGAAGAATCTCTCTAGAATGCCATAAATGCATCCCATTTATAGGCCACTACTTGGATCGGGTGTAAGGTGGGTTTTACCAATGACTCAGGTGTCACATCAAGGTGTGTCAGGTAGTAGGTGACAAGTGTCGTGTCCCTCGTCCGACGAATTAGACTCCATCGGACGACGAGTTAACTGCCTCGTGTTGGCTTATAATGGCAAGTGGCAGCCTGCTTGCGAGTAAGAATCAGCCGACCTAAGCTAGTGTATATTCCGAAGTGACAGGCTTCGCGGCGTGCAGCCTCGAAGGCCCCAAAAGGCACCTTAGGAGGGCACGTGTCGTTTCGGGGGCTAAAGCAAGCTTACTGGAGTTCTGCCGAGCTTATGAGCCGACCACCGAAGTTTATTTCCTCGACGTTAGCGCCGAGCTCACCCTCAACACGCACAATACATTTTAATATTGTATGAATTCTCCCGCATATGAATAATATTCTAAAAGACTAGTTGTAAATCAAGTTGAAATTCGGCTTAAACCAGTTGCAGTCCAAACATGCTTGACTCTATTCACAACAAAATGGAGAACCCCATGTCTCCATGTTGATAAACATAAAGGGCTAATATCAATCTTGAACATGGAAGAATAAGAGCTTTATGCTTTGCAACTTAAAATGATACAAAAATGTCTTAAAGCATTTCTAATGCAATTTTATATTGATATGCCAATGCTAAAATTTTGGTATTTCAGAGTTAAAACACTTAATACAATTATATTTTTGATATCAAATTTACTATATGCTAAAGTTGATGACAAATTTCTTATTTTTGAATTATTTTAATATTAAAAGTTTACTTTTATAAATTTTAAAATTTAATAATTATGATAAAAAGTAGATGTAACATTTAAAATAGTATTATGTATTAGAGCATATAATAGAATAACACGTCAAACGTGTTATTTTCACACATTCTAGTGGCAAATGTAGTATTATAAGATTATTTAAGACTATCTAAGACCATCTCTTGTATAGGTACTAATGCCAATACTATATTTGGCACAAAAAAGATATGAAAATGACATATTTGATATGTTATTTTATTTCATGATCTGAAATATAATGCTATTTTAAATGCTATATTTACATTTTGTAAGTATTATTAAGTTTTGAAAGTTGTGAAGGTAATCTTCTAATATTAAAATACTTTGAAAGTGATAATATTTTAGTATTCATAAAGGAAAAAGTGAATACACTAACTAATGATAATTAAATGTTATTTAGAGTAGAAAAAAATTAAATGTCAAAATTTGGTAAATGCAATATAGGTGCTAAATTTGACACAAAAAAATAATATTACATTGGAGTGTAATTTTTTTTTATTCAATATGCTAAAATTTGGCAATGGTGATTGACGCTAGTATGCTAAGTTGACATTGTAACATGGATGCTCTTGGTTTATCATAAGTTATAACTTTAATGTTTTTATCATTAAAATGTTCATTCTTTTAATAGTACTAATCACGTGTTAGTCACATGATTAATTGGCCAAAGGCAATATAAAATGACGCGGTGGTGCAATGTTTTGTGAGGAAAGAATGATGTCACTCTCTGGGTTAAACTAAGAAAGAATTTATGATTTTTAAATTTAGTCAAGTTTATTTAAATTCATTGTATTGTCTTTACTCTGTCATTTTAGTCATTTTGAACCTGTTTTATGAGTTTAAAAAGTGATTTCTCAAAAAAAAAATAGGACCCACTCCCAACTTTATAATAGTTGGAGTACTAAATTAACCGTTTATGTTCTTTTAAACAAGTCTAAAAATGTTGATTTTTTCCCTTATGTGAGATTTAAACAGCTTATTTGTGAACATAATTCAAGCTAACAATTTAAACAAAAAAATAATTGTGCTGAAAATGTCAACTCTAAGATAGAGGGATATTTTTTGAAACTCCATTAAAATTAATTAACAATGGGGGTGTGTCTGTTATTTTATTGAAAAGTCAAGGATTCGTAGAATAATTTGGTTACAAAGGATGTGTATTTCTCTAATTTGGGTTAAAAAAACCATGGGTATCCACAGTTGATGCCTTCTACTCTAGGGGCGTTGAGTGTCTACAATTTTATTGAAAAGTCAAGCATGCGTAAAGTAATCAATGTGTTTTTTAGAAGGGTTCAATGAGTTTGAATCCAGTTTTGAGTTAAACAAACACACGAGGACAAGAAAAAGTTAAATTTATCTATTGTTTGGTTCAGTGATCGAAACAATTTAGTTATACATAATGTAAAATTTTTATATGTTATAATAATAATAAAAAAAATTATTATAGTGTAAAGCTTTCATATATTATAGTAAAAATAGTTCTAATCAATAGTTCCTACCACTTTTTTAAACACCCTTTTAATCTCAAACTAAAGTGGATATAGATTCAACACTTCTTTAATTTCAAGATATTTAAACTTAAGTTTTGAATTATTTTTTGACAAAAATTTTTTATACCTAAACATAATTTTAAATTTTATTATCCCTTTAAATTTAAAATCAATTAACATTTAAATATTAGCTTTGATTATATTTTTAAACTATACTTTTCAAACCCACGTCTTACCCCCTGTTTGGCAATGTGGTGGGAACCACAAACTCAGTTATAAACAGTGTAAAGCTCTCACATGCTACAGTAACAATTTAAAAAATTGCTGCAGTGTAAAGCTTTCACATGCTACAATAAAAATGGTTCCCACCACCTTCCAAACACCCCCTTAAACAAAAAGAAAAAATTCAAACTATTAAGCGCCGAACTTACAAACCAAGCAGACTTGTATGGTTTTGAGCGTAATACTCCAATTTCAGTCAAAAACCATGAGTATCCACACTAGACACTTCTACTCTGGGGCTAGGCCCGTATTGGTTCAGGTTTCATCCCGCCCAAACGCGACACGTGAGGAAAAAAGCGCGAAAGAAAATAAATAAATAAATAAACAAACAAAACTCCATTTGCCATTTTGCGCCCCCCACCCCCCCAAATATATAAAAAAAAACAAAGCCTAAAAAAAAAAACGAAAAAGAAGAAAACCAAAACAAACAAAAATAGCAAAAGAAAGCTTTTTTTTTTCTCCGTCTCCGTCTTCGTCTTCGTCTTCCTCCCCTGGCCTTCTGCTACTGCCAACTAGCCCTAGGTCGCCGACAAATATTCTCTCAGCTCCGATTCCCTTCCAACAATGTCATCCGAAGCCGAAACCCCCGCACCGGTACCCCCACTGCCGGCTTATCAGCCAGACCAACAGGACGACGAGTCCAAATCTGTCAGCAAAAAGGCGGCGAAGAAGGAAGCCGCGAAGCTGGAGAAGCAGCGCGGCCGCCTAGCCTCCGCCGCCGCGTTGAATCTCTCCGTCGAGGAGGACGACCCGCTCGCCGCCAACTACGGCGACGTACCGCTCCAGGAGCTCCAGTCGAAGTTTCCGGCGGACACCAGAAACTGGACGGAGGTCGGCGCGCTCACCGAGGCGTTGAAGGACCAGTGCGTGCTTGTGAGGGGGAGAGCGCAGACGATCCGCTCCGTCAGCAAGAACATGGCGTTCTTGGTTGTCAGAGAGAGAGGATTCACCGTGCAGTGCGTGGTGACGGTAACTCCCGATGCTGTAAGCCGACAGATGGTGAAGTATGTCTCGGGGTTGAGCCGCGAATCACTTGTTGACGTCCAAGGGATCGTCTCGGTTCCGAAAGACGCTATTAAGGGAGCTTCACAACAGGTTAGCAGTTTTTTTAGCAATGTAAAAGGTTCCTATGTTAAATTGATCGGAGATTTGTATAGATAGCCTCATTTGGAGGATAATCATTCTTTTTCCCTTGTAAATTATCTAGCGGATAAGAAGCTTACGATGTATTTTATTCCATCTTTCTCAATTTGTGACCTAAAGGTAGGTAGATAGGATTAGAAGTTGTTATGGTAAATAATATATATATATGTGTGTGTGTGTGTGTGCCTAAACGAATTGCGATATATATATATATATATATGTGTGTGTGTGTGTGTGTGTGTGCGCGCGCGCGCCTAAAAGAATTGCGATATATATGTGTGTGTGTGTGCGCCTAAAAGAATTGCAATGTGTAAGAGTACAATTGGAAAATGGACGGGAAAGTTTAGAAATTTTTTTCTGCGGTGCTATCACGATTCACTGTGATTTTGCTTGGTGTCAGATGACAGTTTGTTCAATTGTTTTGTTCGTTTTCTTTTATTTGAATTAAGTTTTGTTTTTTCTAAAGAAAATGGAAAATTCTGCTTGTAAGTATTGCGTTTTATTACTGCAGGTGGAAGTCCAGGTGAGGAAATTATTCTGTGTCAACAAGGCCTCAATTCTACCTATTAATGTTGAGGATGCTGCTAGAAGTGAAGTGGAGATTGAAAAGGCTTTGCAAGTAATAACCTCTCTAGAGCTCCCTTTTTTCACTTGTGTTTGTCTTGTGTGTTTGATTTGTAATTAGGAAGTTTTTGAACCTTTTTTGTAATCATGTATTGGGCAATCTGGTTGGTTTAGGATGGAGAACAACTTGTTCGTGTTAATCAGGATACACGTCTGAACAATAGAGTTATTGATATGCGAACCCCCGCAAATCAAGGGATTTTCCGCATTCAGAGCCAAGTTGGATGCGTAAGATTTTACTTTCTGATATTCACCTTTCTTTCCTGACTCTTCTTCTTCATATGCCTATTTGTTATTTAGGATATAGGAATGGCAGGAAATGAAGACGTTTAAAAACTTATATTCTATTTAGTTATATTAAGCTTGTGAACTGTCAGATCATGTTTGGAAGACTTTCTTCTTTTGGGGTTTTGGTGGCTTAGTAATTGGTTAAATATTAACCTATGTTTCTTTTGCTGGGTGGTTTGTTGTTGGAAAATGGGTTAATAAAATTTTTGCAAGTTCTTCGTTTGGATGGGTAATAGTGGATTAACCCTTTTTCCATTAATTTCTTTGCAAGAAATTAGTCATTGATAATCTTATACTTAAAGGAAAGTTAGAAGTTTACACTTTCTGTCACTCACCATTCCTGCTGAATATACTGGTTTGCACTCTCGTCCATTGTATCCATCTCCCTTACACAGAGATACACTTATTTAAGTTTACAATCCTTATCTGTATGCTCTGTATTTCTTATGCCATGGTTTTTATTGTGTGAAATCATCAACCAGATATTCAGGCAATTCTTGCTTTCTGAAGGATTTGTAGAGATCCATACGCCTAAATTGATAGCTGGTTCTAGCGAAGGTGGTGCTTCTGTATTTCAAATTGGACTACAAGGGACAGCCTGCTTGCCTTGCCCAGTCACCACAGCTTCACAAGCAAATGGCAATCTGTGGTGATTTTGGGCGTGTTTTTGAGATTGGTCCTGTGTTTAGAGCAGAGGACTCATTCACTCACAGGCATTTGTGTGAGTTTACTGGTCTTGACGTTGAAATGGAAATCAAGCAGCACTACTTTGAGGTAGAATTATAATTTTTGTTGTTTGTCATCTCTAGGTTTTGAATCTTGTGATAGTCTGTGATTTTGACTCTTTTGTTCTTTTGTGAATTCTTTTGTTTGATCAGGTGATGGATATTGTGGACCGTTTATTTGTTGCGATGTTCGACAGCTTGAACAAGAATTGTGAGAAAGAGCTTGACGCTGTTAGGAGGCAATATCCATTCGAACCTCTGAAGGTCATGATTCTTGTTCAGTTGTAATTATACTTTATGCTTGATTTTTATGCAGTAAGTGATGTATTGACTATTATGCCCTACCAGTTTCACGACCAAATATATATATATATATAGTTATAATTGACAACCAAAAGTCCTTTAATGTTTAAATCTTATTATTTGCATTTGTTTCCATATATATTTTGATTTTGATTATTTGCATTCATTGAACTTGCAGTATCTGAGGAACACTCTGCGGCTAACATTTGAAGAAGGTGTTCAAATGCTGAAAGTATGGAATTTGGATCTTTTTTCTTCCTCCCTAATTTTTTAATTGTTTGAATGAAAACTACCATCTTCACCGTGGCATGACCATTGCTCATTGCCATGAATAAAGGCTGGTTTGATAAGATTAATTATGACTTTCAAGACTCCTGCACGTGTAAAAGGATTCCCTTATGAAAAAAAGTGAAAACATTGCCTTAAAATGCTAATAATTTCATGGTTCTTTGTTCTTCTACCCTTTTGAGCTTTTATGTTAAGTTTAACGTGGTTGCACAGGATGCTGATGTTGACGTTGATCCTCTAGGGGACTTGAACACCGAGTCAGAGAGAAAGTTGGGCCAGCTAGTTCTAGAGAAGTAATTTACTGTTTACAAATACATTCCGCTTGCATTGTTAAATTAAGTTTTTGTCCATTTAAAATGTTTTGTCATTGTAAATCTATGAACTGTATTTTTCACGTGATTTTAGGTACGGCACTGAGTTCTACATTCTTCACCGCTATCCTCTGGCTGTTAGACCATTTTATACAATGCCTAGCTATGACAATCCTTCTTACAGCAATTCATTTGATGTCTTCATTCGAGGTATAATGGATGACCACTGAAAAATAGTTTTCATTGGTTATTAAAGATGACATTATTATTGCCCTTAAAAAATGTTTCGATTTATTTTACTTTTCATTTAAAGTAAAAGCGACTAATATGAATCTCTCTTTTTCTCAGGTGAGGAGATAATTTCGGGAGCCCAGCGTATTCATGTACCAGAGTTCTTGGAGGAACGTGCAAAAGCATGTGGCACTGATGTTAAGACGATATCAACATACATAGATTCTTTCAGGTATTTTAGACCTTCTCCAATGCAAATGTCAATGCTAATGTTATTGTCACAAAAAAGTGTAAAAATAGCATGTTTTATGTGATATTTGATTTTATACTCTAATGCATAGTGCTATTTGAAATATCATAGTTGCCTTTTGTCATAATTATTAAACTTTAAAATTTATAAAAATAAACTTTTAATATTAATATAATTAAAAAGTAAGAATGTTATAATCATTAAAGCAAAAAAGTCAATTTACTAGCCAAGAGGAATCAAATGCTAAATTTATTATATGCTAAACTTTACGGCAAATTTGCTACAGAGTTTAGCATGTAGCAAATTTAGCATTGAAAATAGCATTGCATTGGAGAGTATTTTTTTTAACACTTAAACGCTAAATTTACAATTGACACATCAATTTAGTATTGCATAGGAGATGCTCTTTTTTTTCTTAATGCTCTGTTAGTTTAAAACAACCACCCTTTTCCTGTGTTTTAACCAGGCTTTATAAGTTGCCTTCTAAAATGTGTTATTAGTTATACATTCTAATTTAGATTTTTAAGGGTGCATTTCATGAAAAAAAGAAGAAGCTGAGATTAAAATAAAATTCTAAATCAAGTAAAGCATTTCTTTCGGAAAAATATAGGTAAAGAAACGTAACCAGCTCAAAATCAAATTGGGAGGGATTTTTTTGCTCAAACTTTTGTAACGATAGTTTCAAGCTATCAGAGTTTTTTTGTGTTCCAGATTTTTGTTTATGAATCTTATTGTTTCTTACTACAGGTACGGTGCGCCTCCACACGGTGGCTTTGGAGTAGGGCTGGAGCGAGTGGTGATGCTTTTCTGCGGTTTGAATAACATCCGGAAAACATCTCTGTTCCCTCGTGATCCTCTAAGGCTTGCCCCCTGATCTTGGATTCCAGAGGGAGATCACAATTTGGTTCTTTGAGATTTTTTGAGATGTTGTTGTCTTTGCTTCAAAAGCAGTTTCTGAAAAACTACTTCCAAAAACGATGGTCAACAGGAAAACATTCAGAGTTACTAATTATGTTGATTTCTCGTTGCGCACACTTTTTCCCGAACTGATCTTGTTGATCCAAACAATAATACTGTAAAAG
The DNA here is from genome assembly GCA_025403435.1 of Artocarpus heterophyllus. NCBI lineage: Eukaryota > Viridiplantae > Streptophyta > Magnoliopsida > Rosales > Moraceae > Artocarpus > Artocarpus heterophyllus. Next base: position 38,638,342 of record CM046333.1, on the reverse strand, counting down.
TTAAGCAATTGAACGTTTTCTGGGCTCGGTTGTTTACAATTTTGCAAAATCAGTTGATACATTTTAACAGAAATTCTCTTTGTTCCTTAAAAAAAAAAAAAAAAAGAAATTCTTTCTATTAGTGCCTTTTAGATAGAGTGTTTGTCGTTTGAGCATGATTTTATTTTGTTTTATTTAAGTTTCAATTTGGAAGATTATCTTCAATAATAAACACTATCGAATTGTGCTTGTACTTGAAAGGTTGTTTGCTTGGTGGGATTTGATCGTTGAACATGGTACTGGACTTCGTGGTTGCTACGATGTTTTTTTCTTCCCCTTTTTTTATTCTCATTTTTTATTTTTAAGGATTATCGGTAATGTAATCTTTGAAGTGTGAGCACCCTGTCGCTTTATCTAAATATTTAGGGTCCGTTTGTTTCGATATTCGAGTCACAGTTTGAATTATTTTATTACAATGTTTTCTCTAATAAAAATTTAAATCTTTATTTAAATACTCTATTCAAATACTCGAACCAAACGGACCCTATTAGTTTTGAAAAATGACCCTCTACTTGTGATTTTTGACCCGGTGGGTCCTGGATGTTAAGTTGATGAGTTTTTTTTTTTTTTTTAACAAAGACAGTCACGTCCCATTTGCATAATAATTGAAAATTTTTAAAACATAACCATATAAAATGCAAAGTATTCTCTTTGCTTTCAAGAGAAGAGTTCAAATCAATACTTATTGGTTTGAACTATGAAACCCTTACATTCTATAATGTAAAGCAAAAATGAGAATATAATGTAAAATTTTTATATGTTACAGTGTATAAGTTCAAATTTAAAGTATTTGGGCATCGAGTTAAAACTTAATGTTAAAACTTAAACATTATAGCATGTTATTGGTTTGAACTATGAAACTCTCACATTCTCTATTATGAAGCAAAAACAAGATACAATGCAAAACTTTTAAATGCTATAGTATGTAGGTTCAAATTTAAAGAGCCTTTGGGAACCAAGTTAGAACTTCAAGTTAAAACTTAAACATTATAGTATGTGAGAGTTTTACGCCGTAACAGTTCAAACTTTGTTCCCAAACACTCTTATTCGTTTGAAGTCTTCTCCCAAATACCGTATTATTCAGTGTTGTTGAAAACCCTTTAAAACTAATAGGGTGTTTGGAAATGTGGTAGGAACCAGTGGTGAGAACCACTTTTACTGTAGCATGTGAGAGTTTTACATTGTAGCATATTTTTTTTTATTGTTACTGTAGCATGTGAGAGCTTTACACTGTTCATAACTGAGATTGTGGTAGGAACTGAGTGGTTCTCATCACTGTCAAACACCCCTTAAAACATTTTGCACTTATTGTAATTATTTCCGTAACAATTTCAACTACTAAACAACCCCTATGTGATGTTGGGGAATTAGGCGACTCCTAATTTCAAGGATCGCAAGAACGAACAATTGCAGAAAAATAAATAGGAGAAAAGAAGAAAAGAGACACCAAATTTTTATACAGGTTCGTCCAAATTGAGACTACGTCCTGTTTCTGCCGCTTGTAGATTCCACTATGATGAAGGAGATTACAGATTACAAGAGCAGTTTCTCACACACTCACAAATTGTGCTTACCAAAACTCTCTTCTATCTAACACCCAATGGGAATTTTTCTCTCTCTCTCAAGGATGGAGCTCTCAAGAATTTTGCCTCTCACAAAATTATGCCACTCACACTTTTCACACACAGTTTTCACACACACAACCCTAGCCACCTTGTGTCTATTTATAACCAAAGGAGGAGAAAATAGCAACTAATGGGAAACCCTAGTGGTTTCCCGTTTTTGGGACCTTTGAATTCGACTTTGATTCAAAACACATCGCGCAGCACAGCGCGTCAGCGCCGCGGCGCTCGAAACCAGCGCTGCGGCGCTCCCCTGCGGCGCCTAGGCGCAATTCACCTGGCGCCTAGGCGCCATCCTCTTTGAGCCTAGGCGTAAAGCCCTTGGCGCCTAGGCGCTTGCCATATTGCGCCTAGGCGCAATTCACCTGGCGCCTAGGCGCTCTCCACATGGCGCCCTCATCCCAGCGCCGCGGCGCTCTTCTGCCAGAGCCGCGGCGCTTGCTCTCTGCCTTTGAGGACGCGATTTTCTCCCTTTTTCTTCCTTTTGCTGGGTTGTCAACTTGATTTGGCTCCACATCTGCAACAATCTCCCACTTGGAGACTAATCAATTCACCATGTCTCCTACTGCAGCGGCAACGACTTCTCACGCCTCATGGAGAAGTCCAACTGAAGTTGCGCACAACTTCAGTTTCTCAATCGGATCCATCTTGGTGAGCATATCTCTGGATCCTTTTACCACCCACCTTGCCTTATACCGCTTGCTGCCAGCACTTTTATCTTTTGCCCGGTATACCCTCTTGTTGTGCAATGACTTTTTACCCTGTGGTAACTTTGTCAGTTGCCATGTCTGATCCAACTCGTCCCTCATGGCTAACTCCCACTTGACCGAATCTCCAGCCTCCACAGCTTCATCATAGCTTTTTGGCTCACCTTTATCGGTCAACAAGATGTAATGCAGAGATGGGGAGTATCTCTGCGGCGGTCTAATTGTCCTGCTAGACCTCCTGACTGGTGTGGCAGGAGTCCTCTGGTTTCCTTCTGGAGCTATGTTTTCCTGGTCTTCAACCTCTGGATTTTGCACCTCCACTTCAGGCAGATCCTTCAATGGAATCACCTCAGGCTTCTTATCTTCAGAACCTGAACCCCTGGAGTCCTTGCTGTCTCTGTCCTTGTACAGAACACCTTCGTTGAAGATCACATCCTTGCTCCTGATAATCTTCCGGCTTTGGTCATCCTAGAGACGATAACCAAACTCAAGTCCGCCATAGCCAACCAGAAAACACTTCTTTGACTTGGCATCCAGTTTACTTCTAGCAGCAAATTCAATGTGCGCATAGGAAACACAACCAAACACTCTCAAGTAAGAGAGATCAACCTGTTTATGGCTCTAGACTTCTTCCGGTAGCTTGAACTTCAACGGCGTGGATGGACTTCTGTTGATCAGATGAGCGGCTGTGTTAATTGCCTCAGCCCAAAACATCTTTGGCAGCCCCGCATACAACCTCATGCTCCTAGCACGCTCGTTTAAAGTCCTGTTCATCCTTTCAGCTACCCCATTCTGTTGTGGTTTCCCTGGAATGGTCTTTCTCATCTTTATCCCATTCTCAGCACAGTACCGCCTGAAATCTTCACCTAGGTACTCTCCCCCATTGTCAGACTGCAAGCACTTTACCTTCAAATCTGTCTCGTTCTCCACCATGGCTTTCCATCTCTTGAAAGCATCGAACACATCAGATTTGTTTTTCAGAAAGTAAACCCATACCTTCCTGCTTGAGTCATCAATGAACGTCACATAGTAGTTTGCGCCACCAAGGGAAGTCACCGGCGCAGGCCCCCACACATCTGTGTGAACAAGCTCCAATCTCCTGGACTTAGGCTCTCTACCCATCTTTGAGAAACTCACTCTCTTCTGTTTACCAAAGATGCAGGCTTCACACAAACTGTGATCAACAGTTTTCAAACCTGGCAGTTTTCCTTTGCAGTGAAGCACCTTCATACCCTTCTCACTCATGTGACCGAGCCTATAATGCCATAGCTCAGTATTGGCAGCAGAATCAGCAACTGCTAGGGTATCTCTGCAACTAGAGTTCATGTAGAGAGTTCCAACCTTGCGTCCCCGAGCAATAACCATCGCTCCTTTCGTGACTTTCCAACCTCCACAATTGAAGGTTACTTTATGTCCATCATCATCCAGTTGCCCCACCGAAATCAAGTTGCGCATTAATTTAGGAACATGTCTCACCTTATGAATCTTCCATACCGACCCATTAGGCATTTTTAAACTGACATCTCCAATGCCAACTATATCCAAAGGTTCTCTATCAGCGAGATAAACCTTACCATGATTTCCAGCAACGTAGTTCTCCAGGACATGACGGTGTGCTGTGGTGTGGAATGATGCTCCTGAATCCATCACCCACGAATCAAAAGAACTGTCAACTGACAAGATTAAAGCATCCTGTTGCTCTTCAGTGGCGGCGTTAGCTGCGTCATTAGTCTTGTCTTCATTCTTCCTTGGAGCCCTGCAGTTCTTTTTCAAGTGGCCAGTCTTCCCACAATTCCAACACTCCATAGTCCTACCATTCCTAGACTTGCTTCTCCCATTCCTCGACTTGCCTCTCCTGCCATTATCCCTGTTGGATTGCCTGTCAAGTTTCCTGCCCCTATTATCAACATTAAGGGCCGAGTTCGACGAAGAGGCTTCACCTGAGTCCTTCCTGCGAACTTCTTCCGCCAGAATAGAGTTTCTGACATCAACAAACTTCAATTTTGCACTCCCAAGAGAATTTGTAATGGCCACCCTCATGGGTTCCCAGCTATTCGGTAACGAGGCCAAAAGGATTAGAGCATTGATCTCATCTTCGAATTTAATCTCTACCGAGACCAATTGGTTTAGAACGGTGTTGAAACTGTTCAGGTGCTCTACCACCGAGGCACCTTCAGACATCTTTAAATTAAAGAGCTTCTTCATGAGATGTACCTTGTTATTGGCTGAGGGCTTCTCATACATCTCTGACAGAGCCTTCATCATCCCTGCTGTAGTGGTCTCCTTCGTAACGTTGTGGGCAACGTTCTTTGACAAAGTCAAAAGGATCACACCGAGTACCTGTCTATCAAGGAGACTCCACTCCTCATCCTTCATGCCTTCGGGCTTACTACCCAAGGGCAAGTGCAGTTTCCTGCTGTACAGGTAGTCTTCTACTTGCATCCTCCAATAGGAAAAATCTGAACCATCAAATTTGGTGATGCCGGCTGCCATACCTTCTTCTCCAGTCATCGTTCTTGATCAAAACCTCCGCTCTGATACCAGTTGTTGGGGAATTAGGCGACTCCTAATTCCAAGGATCGCAAGAACGAACAATTGCAGAAAAATAAATAGGAGAAAAGAAGAAAAGAGACACCAAATTTTTATACAGGTTCGTCCAAATTGAGACTACGTCCTGTTTCTGCCGCTTGCAGATTCCACTATGATGAAGGAGATTACAGATTACAAGAGCAGTTTCTCACACACTCACAAATTGTGCTTACCAAAACTCTCTTCTATCTAACACCCAATGGGAATTTTTCTCTCTCTCTCAAGGATGAAGCTCTCAAGAATTTTGCCTCTCACAAAATTATGCCACTCACACTTTTCACACACAGTTTTCACACACACAACCCTAGCCACCTTGTGTCTATTTATAACCAAAGGAGGAGAAAATAGCAACTAATGGGAAACCCTAGTGGTTTCCCGTTTTTGGGACCTTTGAATTCGACTTTGATTCAAAACACATCGCGCAGCACAGCGCGTCAGCGCCGCGGCGCTCGACACCAGCGCTGCGGCGCCCCCCTGCGGCGCCTAGGCGCAATTCACCTGGCGCCTAGGCGCCATCCTCTTTGAGCCTAGGCGTAAAGCCCTTGGCGCCTAGGCGCTTGCCACATTGCGCCTAGGCGCAATTCACCTGGCGCCTAGGCGCTCTCCACATGGCGCCCTCATCCCAGCGCCGCGGCGCTCTTCTGCCAGAGCCGCGGCGCTTGCTCTCTGCCTTTGAGGACGCGATTTTCTCCATTTTCCTTCCTTTTGCTGGGTTGTCAACTTGATTTGGCTCCACATCTGCAACATGTGATTACCTCTAGAAAATTTTAAAAATCATTTATCAATTTTAATGTCACAGACGGTACTGAAAAATTAAAATTTAGATAGTAATTTACTAAAATTAAAAAATTTAAAGATAAAGTGACACAATATTTGTAATTCGAAGAATAATAATGCCAATAACTTTTTCTTTTTTTAAAAAGTTATACGTTCAACTTATATAAACACCTTGCAAGGACGCAGACCAGCGAAAACCAAAAGGAAAGCCAGAGAATTATTAAAAAAAAATGACGAGAGTCAGAAGGGGAACAAAAACACCTTCCCCAAAAAGCTTTGAAGCAAAGAGAGCACATGACTTCAATGTTAAGCAACGATATTGTCGGTCCTTCTCGTCCAGCTGAAATAGGACAAAAACCGTCGAGTAAAAGAGACGCTTGGTCTTTAACATAGTCCATGGAATCAATGTTTTTGGCTATAAGAACATGCTATAAAAGGTGATGTTGAGTCTAGTTTCAATATTTTGTCTATTTATAGTTGCATAATTATGTAATGTACACATGATATAAAATGGCTATCTCGAAGTCCACTGTGCTACGGTATCAACAACCCACAAAACTTCCCAGAAGCTTTCCAATCCACATCCCTTTCTTCACTTTTTATGTAAGCAATAAGATGTCTTGCATGACATTTTCTATATTGGTTGACACGAAAGATGTCACGCCCGGAGTACTGGAGGTAATGCGACGGATTATTTAAATTAATTTAAGGAGAATTTAATTAAAATCAAGAGTTTAAGGTTTGAGTTAAATATAAAATGTAAAAATTTAAGGAAAGCCATTGCATAAATAATTAATATTAAAGAATAAACATAGCAAGTATGGGTCCCACAGACCCACAATTTGTGCACACACATGGTACTGACAATATCATAAATACAATCACAGTCCAAGTACAAATAAAGTTAAAATCTTACATGCCTTGATTTAAATAATACAAATAAATTTACTAGTCCCTCTATTGCTCCTGGATCCTGTCTGTTGAGTCCTCTCCAAACCTAATTGGAAAACCACCTAGAAGGGGGGAAATTTAAAACAAATAAAACGTGAGCGAAAGGCTCAGTAGGACTACATTTTATAAAATAAAATAATTTAAAGAAACATTTCACTATTCAGGGATTATTTAAAAGAAACCTTGAATAAATAAATAAATAAACAAATTTAAGTAAAACCGTTCTTACCCAGAACAGTTTACTTGGACAACCAGAAATATCATTTTCTTTTCCTAGGCAAACCATAATAATATCACCACCGTAGTGGCCCAACTGGGTTTCAGGACCTGCCCCTAAGGTCGATCGCTACACGACCCGATCTTTGATATGGCATCATGCCTTTATGTTTATTATCATCATCATTCAAAACCCAATTACCGAGTGTTGTCATTTACATTCATTATGAAGTTCATTTCAGTTCACGGTATATTAAAATATAACCGATAAATTCATTTTCAAACAACCGTTGAAAACATTTTTAATAGAAATCCTTTTCAAAGCCAAATCATTTTGAAACTAGGCTACTAAGGAAATGGGGTAGAAGTCCTACCTCAATACTCGTGCCGGTGCCCCACACCGTAATCCCGGTCCGCTATACGTTAGCTTCGCGGAACCACGAACGATCCTAGATACAAACTAAGTCGATCAATATCTAGTTCGAGACATTCTATGTTACTAAACCATTTCATGATGTCCTAGTGTGCCATTTGTATCTTTAAAATCATTATATGAGGTTGGAATTTAAATCGGGGTTCAAAACAGTGAAAACGGGTGAAAAATCACAAAATTCTCCATGCTCGGCCGGCCTGCCGGACTCCCTGCTTCGGCCGGCCGAACTGCACAGTTTGGCCTGCCGGAAACCAAGTCCGGTCGGCTGGTCATTCCCCAGGTTCGGCCTGCCGAGCAGATGAACACCGGCCTGCCGATCCCTTGATCCGGCCTGCCGAACACGTAGTTCGGCCTACCGAACTGAGAAAACCCAGAAATCCAGCCACGGGTTTTCGATTCCCCCAAAATTTAAATCTTGATTTTAACCTGTTTTTCTCAAATCCCGGGCATGGAAAACAATCATAGTTGATAGAAAAACATACTAGAACACTTTTAAACTCATTTAAACAAGATTTAAACTCAAAAATCCAAAAATGAGAAAATGAGGAGAAAAATAAAAAATCTTAAATCCAATCCGTTTTTCTTCAATCTAAGCTTAGATTCTAGTTGTTCTAAGTTCATTTAACTCAAATCAAAGGTTTTCTATGTCCAAGCAAACCTAAATTTTAAAAAATGCACAAAATTGAAAATTTTGTAAAAAGTTTAGAAATTTCAAAACTAACCTTGAATCGAAGCTTTAAATCCACGTTTTCGGTTGCTAAATCACGTTCCCGAGCTTCCTCCTTGCTAACCCAAAGCTTGGATTCGAATTTGATTCAAAAATTTGAGAGAGAATTTGAGAGAAAATAAGAGAAACCAAGTGGGAGAGGAAGAGAGGGGCTCACGGCAAGAGAAGAGAGAGAGAGAGATCTGAGAGAGTGAGGAGAGAGGAGGAAGAGAGAGAATAAATAGAGAGAAACAGTGGGCGGTTTTACTGTGCGAAAACCATGTGCAGCCCACGATTTTGTAAAACGGAATATCTTTAACATTTTACAAATTGTTGTGTTTTAAAACTCAAAACATCATTTTAAAACAATAAGAAATCATTTGGATTCACCAAATTAACAAAACAACCAAAATTCAAAATCCAACCAAGTAATCAAATTAATGTTGAAACATTAATTATGGCACACTAATTCATCATTTATATTACAATAACATTAAATAAATTCTGGGGCATTACAACTCTCCACCCCTAAACAAAATTTTGCCCTCGAAATTTATATCTCATTTCAAAAACAAAACAAATGCGGATACAATTCCCGCATACTCGACTCTAGTTCCTAAGTGGCTTCATCAACCCCGTGATGCTGCCACAAGACCTTTACCAACGGTATCTCACGACGACGCAAACTAATTACTTTCTGATCGATGATCTGAATCGGCACTTCTTCGTACGTCGTATCTTCCTGAACCTGCACATCGCGAAATGAAACTATCTTACCCTGCTCAGGCGGACACTTCCTAAGCATCGACACATGAAACACATCATGAACATGAGAAAGTTCAGGTGGAAGATCAAGCCGATAAGCAACCACACCAACACGCTGAGTGATCTCGAACGGCCCAATATACCTCAGCGCGAGCTTCCCACTTACTCCAAACCGCATAGTTTCCTTACGAGGTGATACCTTCAAGAGAACAAAATCTCCAACCGCGAACTCTAAGGGTCTACGTCTTCTATCCGCATAACTTTTCTGTCGACTCTGAGCTGCCCTCAATCGATCTCGAATCACCGCGACCTTCTCGTTGCTATCACGGATCTCATCCGGCTCAAGAATAACCATATCTTCCGGCTCGGCCCAACACACAAGTGACTGACACGGTCGCCCATACAACGCCTCAAACGGTGCCATACCAATACTCGCCTGATAGCTATTGTTGTATGCGAACTCCGCCAGATGCAAACATTGCTTCCAATTCCCGCCGAAGTCCAACGCACAGGCACGCAACATATCCTCGTGAATCTGAATAACCCGCTCAGACTGCCCATCAGTCTGAGGATGAAACGCTGTACTGAAGTTCAAATCTGTACCTAAAGCCTCCTGAAAACTCCTCCAGTACTTGGCATTAAACCTGGTGTCTCGATCAGAAGTGATGGACAAAGGAACTCCATGCAACCTTACAATGTTCTGCAGATACAAATCCCCGAGAATCTTCCTCGAACATGTCGACCTAAACAGAATTAAATGCGCCGATTTCGTCAGCCTGTCGACCACGACCCAAACTACATCATGCTGCTGCTCCGTCCTCGGCAAACCTGTGAAAAAATCCATCGTCACATGCTCCCATTTCCACCATGAAATAGGAAGCGGCTGAAGCTGACCTGTAGGCTTCTGATGCTCGGCTTTCACCTGAAGACATGTCGTACACTTGGCCACATACTCTCAAACATCTTTCTTCATGCCTCTCCACCAATATTGCCTCTTCAAATCGCGATACATCTTTGTGCTCCCCGGATGAATAGCGAACTGAGACCTATGAGCTTCATTCAAAACGGCTTTCGTCACCTCGGCGATAGCTGGAACTGCAAGACGCTCCCAGAAATACAACGATCCATCTGCATGCACACTCCATTCTTCAAACTGCTCCCCGTTCTGAATCCGCGACCAAATCCCCTGTAAATGCCGATCCTGCCACTGACTTTGCTTCACCATCTGAACAAGAGCTGGGGTCGCTTCCACATGATATACCGAAACTCGATCACAATCTTCATGATACCGTAGCCTATACTCGCTCACTGTTGCATCCCTGCTCCAGTCCTCAAAAGCCAAACAAGCGAGAATCCCTGAAGACTTCCTGCTAAGCGCATCCGCGACCACATTAGCTTTCCCGGGATGATACTGCAACGCAAAATCATAATCCTCCATATACTCTATCCATCTACACTGCCTCAAATTAAGATCCCTCTGAGTGAACAAATACCTCAAACTCTTGTGATCGGAGAAGACCTGAAACGACGCTCCATAAAAGTAACACCTCTAAATCTTCAGCGCGTAAATCACCGCCGCGAGCTCTAAATCATGAGTAGGATAATTCCGCTCGTGAGGTCGTAACTGTCTCGATCCGTACGCAACCACACGTCCATGCTGCATCAACACGCATCCAAGTCCGCACCCTGAAGCATCCGCATAAACCTCATATGGCTCGTCACTGCTAGGAATAACTAACACTGGAGCTAAAGTCAACCGGTTCTTCAATTCTTGAAATGTAAGCTCACAATCTTCATTCCACTCAAACCTAACATTTTTCTTGATCAATCTCGTCAACGGAGCTGCAATCTTTGAAAAATCCTTTACAAATTTCCTGTAATAACCAGTAAGACCTAAGAAGCTGCGAATCTCCGCTACATTCCTTGGTCGTTCCCACTCCACTATGGCTTCAATCTTGGACGGATCCACAAAAATACCATGCTCCGAGATGACATGACCTAGAAACTTGACCTCAGCCAACCAAAACTTGCACTTTTCTCTCTTAGCATACAACTGGTGCTCCCGCAGAGTCTGAAGCATGATCCGGAGATGCTGCTCATGCTCCTCCCAAGTTTTAGAATACACAAGAATATCATCGATGAACACGATCACAAACTGATCTAGATACGGCCTAAATATCATGTTCATCAAATCCATGAAAGTTGCCGGAGCATTCGTCAACCCAAACGACATAACCAAAAACTCAAAGTGCCCATACCGAGTCCTAAAAGCTGTCTTGGGAATATCCTCTTCCTTAATCCTGAGCTGATGATAACCCGACCGCAAATCAATCTTTGAGAAGTACCGCGAACCTCCCAACTGATCAAACAACTCATCAATCCTAGGCAAGTGATACTTGTTCTTCACCGTAACACGATTCAGCTACAGATAATCTACACACAACCTGAGAGTCCCATCATGCTTCTTAGCAAACAAAACCGGTGCTCCCCACGGAGATGTACTATTTCGAATATACCCTTTATCAGCAAGCTCCTGAAGTTGCTTCCTCAATTCTTTCATTTCTGCCGGCGCCATCCGATAAGGTGCCATAGAAATCGATGCTGTTCCCGGAAACAACTCGATACCAAACTCAATTTCCCGATGCGGTGGTAATCCTGGCAACTCGTCGGGGAAGACATCCTCAAACTCATCAACCACCGGAATCGCCACACTGCCTCTCAAAACATAGGGCTCACAATCTAGATTGGCAAGAAAAGCACAACAACCTAGATTCCTTCGCTCTCCTAAACACGACTTCATGAGACGCTCACTCATTAACCAATTACCACCACCCTGGTAAGTGATTATCGTCCCCCTATCAGACAGTAGGGTCACTCTTCTAAGTTGGCAGTCCACAACTGCATTATACCTGGACAAGCAGTCCATCCCTAGAATTACATCATAGGAGCTCATGGGGAGTATAATCAAATCACTTTTCAAAATCTCATCCCCAATCTTTATTTTACAAGATTTACACATACCCGCCCCAAGGGAGAAGTTATGACTAGGGGTTCATTAAACTCTTCTATCTCTAATCCCAAGGCATGTACAAAAGAACTTAAAATGAGAGAATGAAAGGCACCGGTATTAAATAAAACGCGAGCTAAAGATCTAAAAACCAAGATCGTACAATCGACAACCGTGTTACCAACATGAGAATCTGAACCTCCAGATGCCATTGCATGAACCTGCACTGGAGCCTTTCCTTTCCCTCTACCAACATTGCTGAGTCCTGGATTATTCTGTCGATGCTGCTAGGATGGAGACGACTGCACACTACCTATACTCGGCGCTCGATACTGAGGGACGCTGCGCTGGAAATGTTGCGGCTGCTGCCCCTGTGCCGGATATGAGAACTGCTGAGGAGAGAATTGGGGATACTGCAACTGCGGGTACTACTGAGGCGGAGGTAGGGTCTGAGGCTGAGACTAACGACTAGCATCCTCCCCAATCTGAGATCCAAGACGGGCACTCCTGATCGGGCAATTCCTCTTGATGTGTCCGGGCTGCTGACAGAAATGACAATGGAAGCTGTAGGGATTGCTGCGCCCGCTGCCAGATGAACTGCTGCTACCACTGTTCGTGCCACCTTGCTTGTTCTTCCCTGGAGTCGGACGGTTACTGGTGCTTTTCCTACCACTCCTCTGCGGTCCTCCTGAAGCCTTGGCTCGGTCCTCACAATACTGCACATAATCATTCTCCATGGATATCGCCGACGACACAAGCTCTCCAAAACTCCTAAGCCGCAGAGCAACCAACTATCGCCAAATAGGAGCCTTGAGCCATTCTTGAAACTTAAAACACTTCTCACACTCCGATGCCACCGCTGACGGAGCAAACCTGGCCAACTCATTAAACCTTGCCTTATATTCCCGAACTGACAGATCACCCTGCTGCAACCTGTAGAACTCAGCTGCCTTCTGATCTTTATACCCTACGAAAAATATCGATCATAGAACAGCTCATCGAACCTGTCCCAACTGATATCACCACCGCGCTCTAAACGCTTAGCTTGTTTCCACCAAGTGTTAGTGCCACCCTCGAGCTTATACGCAGCAAACTCCACACTATACTCCTCAGGCACACCAAGGGTATCCAAATGCTTCAAGACCGAATCCAGCCAATACTTTGCTAACTGTGGATCCCCATTACCATCAAAAGTCAGAATAGACGCACGCCAGAATTCCTTAAAGTACCCATGCCGACGACCAACATCAGAATCTTCTGGTCTAGCCCTGGCTGCCATCTGCCAGAAAGCTGCAAACATAGACCTCATCATGCCCTCATCATTTCCAAACTCGGCGTCAGCTGTCGAACGACGTCTAGGTGCCATTCTCTCACTTCTGAAAACAAAATTTGGACTGTCAGAGGTATTTTATTGTCAAACCTATGTGTGCACAATTCTCAAGGTTCATAACCTTGAGCTCTGATACCATTCTGTCACGCCCCGGGGTACGGGAGGTGACGTGGCAGATTATTTAAATTAATTTAAGGAGAATTTAATTAAAATCAAGAGTTTAAGGGTTTGAGTTAAATATAAAATGTGAAAATTTAAGGAAAGCTATTGCATGAATAATTAATATTAAAGAATAAACATAGCGAGTATGGGTCCCACAGACCCACAACTTGTGCACACACATGGTACTGACAATATCATAAATACAATCACAGTCCAAGTACAAATAAAGTTAAAATCTTACATGCCTTGATTTAAATAATACAAATAAATTTACTAGTCCCTATATTGCTCCTGGATCCTGTCCGTTGAGTCCTCTCCAAACCTAAATGGAAAACCACCTAGAAGGGGGGAATTTTAAAACAAATAAAACGTGAGCGAAAGGCTCAGTAGGACTACATTTTATAAAATAATTTAATTTAAAGAAACATTTCACTATTCGGGGATTATTTAAAAGAAACCTTGAATAAATAAATAAATAAACAAATTTAAGTAAAACCGTTCTTACCCAGAACAGTTTACTTGGACAACCAGAAATATTATTTTCTTTTCCTAGGCAAACCATAATAATATCACCACCGTATTGGCCCAACTGGGTTTCGGGACCTGCCTCCAAGGTCGATCGCTACACGACCCGATCTCTGATATGGCATTATGCCTATATGTTTATTATCATCATGATTCAAAACCCAATTACCGAGTGTTGTCATTTACATTCATTATGAAGTTCATTTCAGTTCACGGTATATTAAAATATAACCGATAAATTCATTTTCAAACAACCGTTGAAAACATTTTTAATAGAAATCATTTTCAAAGCCAAATCATTTTTAAACTAGGCTACCAAGGAAATGGGGTAGAAGTCCTACCTCAATACTCGTGCCGGTGCCCCACACCGTAATCCCGGTCCGCTATACGTTAGCTCCGTGGAACCACGAACGATCCTAGATACAAACTAAGTCAATCAATATCTAGTTCGAGATATTCTATGTTACTAAACCATTTCATGATGTCCTAGTGTGCCATTTGTATCTTTAAAATCATTCTATAAGGTTGGGATTTAAATCGGGGTTCAAAACAGTAAAAACGGGTGAAAAATCACAAAATTCTCCATGCTCGGCCGGCCTGTCGGACTCCCTGCTTCGGCCGGCCGAACTGCACAGTTTGGCCTGCCGGAAACCAAGTCCGGTCGGCCGGTCATTCCCCAGGTTCGGCCTGCCGAACTGGGAAAACCCAGAAATCCAGCCACGGGTTTTCGATTCCTCCAAAATCCAAATCTTGATTTTAACCTGTTTTTCTCAAATCCCAGGCATGGAAAACAATTATAGTTGATAGAAAAACATACTAGAACACTTTTGAACTCATTTAAACAAGATTTAAACTCAAAAATCTCAAAAATCCAAAAATGAGAAAATGAGGAGAAAAATGAAAAATCTTGAATCCAATATGTTTTTCTTCAATCTAAGCTTAGATTCTAGTTGTTCTAAGTTCATTTAACTCAAATCAAAGGTTTTCTATGTCCAAGCAAACCTAGATTTCAAAAATGCACAAAATTGAAAATTTTGTAAAAAGTTTAGAAATTTCAAAACTAACCTTGAATCGAAGCTTTAAATCCACGCTTTCGGTTGCTAAATCACGTTCCCGAGCTTCCTCCTTGCTAACCCGAAGCTTGGATTCGAATTTGATTCAAAAATTTGAGAGAGAATTTGAGAGAAAATAAGAGAAACCAAGTGGGAGAGGAAGAGAGGGGCTCACGGCAAGAGAAGAGAGAGAGAGAGATCTGAGAGAGTGAGGAGAGAGGAGGAAGAGAGAGAATAAATAGAGAGAAACAGTGGGCAGTTTTACTGTGCGAAAACTATGTGCCGCCCACGGTTTTGTAAAACGGAATATTTTTAACATTTTACAAATTGTTGTATTTTAAAACTCAAAACATCATTTTAAAACAACAAGAAATCATTTGGATTCACCAAATTAACAAAACAACCAAAATTCAAAATCCAACCAAGTAATCAAATTAATGTTGAAACATTAATTATGGCACACTAATTCATCATTTATATTACAATAACATTAAATAAAATCCAGGGCGTTACAAAAGATGACTTGGCATCAATGATTTCTGGCCTTGTGTAGGAGACATTGAATATTAAGTTTCTTGTGTAAGAAAAAAAGGAACAGAAAAGAAAAATAAGTTTAGTCTATATGAATGCCCTACTCAAATTTAAAGATGTGTTAGCCGTGGCAACCAAACAGGCCATGTCACTGAACTTGTTCACCACATTCTACCTTTTTATTTTCTGCCGGAACAAGGCAACAAAAGGCAGTGATGTGTGGAGACGAAGGGTTGCATTCGCATGGTAGGTTTAGTCCTTTGCTTGACCTGTAACGCGAGACTTGCACAATGTGCGGCGTGAGGAACGAAAAATAGAAAGGAAGGAGAAGTAAAATTTCAACGGTTGTATTTGGATCAAATGGTTTGACATACTATTTGTTTTGTCAAATATTATCTAACATATTTTTCTTTCCAAAATTGGTAGGACTAGAAAAAAGTGGATCCTATAGATTTAATTATGACAGTCTCAAATTCCTCTCTACCAAACAGCCCCAAATTCCTTTTTTCTTTTCCCTCCAAAGTTCCTCCCATTTTTCTCCTCTCCCTTTTCCACTCTACCAAACATAGGGTTATTTGGATCAAGGCGGCAAGGATTTCATCGAAATTCCTATACCGCATTTGGTTGATTCTTAGAGGAATTTGAGATACATGGACACCTAAAATTCAAAAATTTTCAGGAATGATTCCTTAGGAAATTTGTTGGGTAACATTTGGGTAGCAAACTTGCATTGTCCCCCTAATATAGCAAAACATCTACTTATTGGCTACAAGGTGCCCTTTACATGCTTCCTTCAATGTTCAAGCTTCACTTGTACGATTGTCAACTTGATATCTTTAACCAAACTCTTCAATCATCTTTAAAAATTATGTTCTTGATCCCAATCCTAATTCTTTTAACAACTCTTCCTCATTTCTTGTGTGGTGATCTAACATCAATACTCTCAAATGCCTAGATCTTCCCTCATGTGATCTTACAGGGCCCTTTTAGTCCTATTGTAGAATGCCTTTGCAATTTGCAGACTTAATATCTTTTCAAGAAGAAAAAAAATACAAAGATAAAGAAAATTTAAGTGTGCTTTTATAAAGATGTTTTAGTGTCAGCCAAGCATCTAAAATACCTTGATCTTTCCAACTTCTTTTCATCTTCCATTCCATCATCGTCGAGGAATTTTTCGAATTAGGATTTCTCTCTACTTATCATACTGGGGGAGCCTCTTGCTTCGTTGATTTGAGTTTTAACCATTTTGAAGATTCAGTTCCATTTCGGTCCAATACCTTCAGAAATAGACTACAAAATACCAAACTTTAACTCCTTGATTTTTTTGACACTTTATGAGTGATAGCAGTCCTCCATCTTAAATAGATGGTAGATTTTTTGACATATTTATCCATCAAAGAATCAGTTGTTGGGAGAAATGCACATCAAATAATTCATGAAAAATCTGTTGACAAAAGATTTACCACAGAACAACTTGTATGGTAGAATTCTGTACTCATTGTGCTCATTACCTATTTACCTTATCTATTTACCTTGTCTTGGATTGTTAAAATTGAGGGGAAATAATCTTTCCATAGAATTATCTGTCTTTGAAATATTGCACGCAAGTCTTCACACTTAATCTAGGAGTTAATACTAATTACATTATTCTTCGCAACATATTAATTACCAGAGAATCAACAAAAAAAAAAAAAAAAACTATTTTTAATTAATTAACATTTAATGTTATTGGTTAGTTATCTGGCTGTAGCAACTCATATAAAATGTCACATCATCAATTATAATTAAGGTATGCGTCTTTTTTCTTTTTTTTTTTGAAGAAAATGTTTATCTATTTTGATATATATATATATATATATTTATATATACATGTGTGAAATTATTTTCATCGTTTGTTATTATTTCTTTTTAAACAGAGCTTTTCTTGTTTGAGCAAAGATTCTTTTAGGGGGAAAAAAAGATTTTGGTTGACACTATTAGAATGAGCTTGTGCTCAAAAGTTTGTTTAATTCACTAATACTTGTTGATGGTTAGGAGTTGGGACCCGGTCTTGGAACATGTTAATTAATATTGTTGTTTTTGGGTATATAAAACACTGTATAAGCTAATATTAAGCTAATATTGAGTCTAGTCTTGATATGAATATGATAAATATCTTACACTTATTATGGATATAAGGGACTATAAGGTTTCAATATACTAAATTTAAAATGGTCAACTCCGTTGCAGTTTATCAACTGAGAAAACATTTCCTATCTAGGGACTTTCCACTTACCTATATCTATTCCATATTTCCGTTGATAAGGAAATTGTTAAAATTAGAGGTCCTAATTCTATACACCGAGAGCAATAAACTTGAAAAAGAAAATCAAATAAATAAGAACACATAAAATTTATAGTCGAACACTCTTAATGTGAGAGCTATGTTTATTTTCAACCACGTGCTTGTACTTTTTACGCGTAAAGCAATAATCATCACAGCAATAATTAGACTCTCCGCCTTCACAATAATAACTTTGAGTTTCTCGGCCTTTTGCTTTCAACTATGAAAATGTTGGCAAACAATTTTATAATTAATATGATGTCCAAAAGTAATAGTATTCTGTATGCATAACGAATGTAAAAGAAATGAAATGAAATGGTTGCTCCAGGTTCCATGCCGAGCGTTATCAAGCTCCAAAATTTTCGCAAAGATCTCTTCCTAAATAGTTGATATGGAAGGGGACCTAATTGCGTCAACTACTTTCTTGGGCTTTCGCTTCAATGAACTGAAAAATTAAACAAAAAATTGAAGCTCAACACGTAGAACAAAATACTTATCAGAGATTAAAAGTAACTATTAGACTTCGATTGTCATTTATTTCAAAGTTTAAGGTGTATTTCGTCAAGATCAAAAGTTTGGGGTACATTGTACAAAAAGTAAATAATTCCAAGTGCAATAGTGCAATTTTTTCAAAAAATTTTAGTCAGAAAAAAGAGATTTTCCTATTTTTCAAGATTTTTCCTTTTAAGTAAATGATCCAAGTTTTTACCTTTTTTAAATGGTTAACCAGTGAGATATGATGTTAATGATCAATATACTGATGTTAATCATGATGTATTTAGGTTAATTAATGATATATTGATGTGTGGTTTATCTTTGATTAATTTAGTAATTTATCACAAATTAACGTGGCGGTTTATCAATGATTAACAAATTTCACACATTAATTTATCAATTTATTAATGATAACTTATTAGTTAGTCAATAATAAACTATAGTTAATATTGATGTAGTAATGTTAAAAAATGAACATTTCTTTAATTTCTAAAAAGTTAGACCATTTGTCTAAAAAATAAAAAAGCTGCATAAAAAGGTGGCTTTAATGATTCATTTGCTTAATTTTCTTCCAAAAAAAAAACGAAAAGTTGCAAGTTGCAAAGATTAGTCCCCATCGAAAAATTAGAAAATCAAAAGAAAATTTTAACTTGGAGTGAGGGCTATTCGCAGATGGCTAGCTAAGGGCAGTAGAAGGACTAGTTTGCAATGTCGTTTGTTCCAATAGATCCGCTTCTGCTACTGGCTGATAGGAATCCTATTGAAGACAAATGGTATCATTCATCCCATTGCAGCTGTCAAGGTTTTTTTTTTTTTTTTTGTTTAATAATGGCTAAAAGCTGACAGTTTTCTTTTTAGCGGTTGTTTTTCTTTTCCAAACGAATGGGATTGCATGATATTGAAAACTAAATAAGAGAATAAAGGATAAATGAAAATATCAAAGAGATTTAATATGGTTCTGCATTGTGTCTACGTCTGCAAACAATAGAGAAATGAAGAATATTTACTAGTAAAAAAGTATTATGAGTAGATATATGTATAAATGCAAGTTACAAGCATACAATAACACTACAACCATTTGTAGATTAAATGATGTCTAATGGATGACGGTTTATCAAAAACCGTTATCTAATATAAAAAACCACAGTACAAGATTTCCATGTTTTGAAAATCTACACGCACATATTGAATAGTTTTCTAAAAACTATCATCTAAAATGTTATCTTAGACGACGGTTAATATCCAAAAATTTCCAAAAAAAAAATTGGACGCACTTTTTCTTGCTCAATTTTTTTTTAAAAAAAATGTTCAAATTTTCTCATTTCTTTTATAACTTCAAGCTTATTGACGATCAAACTTCATCAACCGTCAAGATAATGATAATTGAGAGAGATGAATAGTAAATGCTGTAGGAGAACAATTAATGCGTGAATTGAAACGAATAGTAAATGCAAAAAGGTAAATAAACACGAGAATTTATAGTGGTTCGACAAATTAGAGCCTACATCCACTTACTCTTTACTACAATTTTCAAAAAAGGTACACACTCAAGATCTCTCCTCATACTCTCGACTATGTTTTTCAAATACAAATTTTGCAAAATGAAACCTCTCACTCTCTAAAATTCGAACCCTCTTTTTGTCTCGGATCCCTCTATCTATAGGGGCCTTCGTAATAGAAATCATTCCCAAAACCGCTCCGTCTCTTGTAACCGCTATCCCTATGTTCCTATCTTGGCTGGTGTCTCTCCTCTTTCTATGTGGAGGTTACCGTTCTCCCACTCCGTTTCTACTTTATCATCTTCTTTGAACTCTAACACATGTTGAGTGGCAGTTTTTTTCAGTAGTTCCTTCGGACGGCTAGTTGCGATACGATTACTTTGGGTGGTTTCTTGGCCTTGCTCACATAGTAGGTCTTACCTCGGCCTTGCTCGCATAGTAGGTCTGTAACGCCCCTATGTGGGGGTTAACAGTTTTTAATAAGATAAAATAAAAATAAATAATAAAAGTAAAACCTTAAAAATAAAATTTGCCCGGGACTTAAATGAAAACTCCCAACTCAAAAATAAAAATATAAACGACAAATAAACCACAGTTTAATGTAGCACCTTAAATTTAATAATATAAACTGTTGTCATCATCATTTTAACCCTCAACACATTGTAATACAGTCACAGAAAGTAACAATTGATGCTTACATTATCATGAAGAACATTCTCAACAATTGAAGCAGTCCCAATGTAATATAGCTACATCACTTCCTCAACTATATTTCTCGTAGCCACCTCACATTTAGTGAGTCCTGAAAAGATATAAACATAAGGGTATGAGCAACACTATGCTCAGTAGAGAAAACCATTACTCACCTTTAGGTTTTTATCATTACCACATTAAAATCTGCATGATTAGTAGGTTACATCATATTCCAGATTATAAGGTTTATTATGATCACATCTTATGGATACCGTAGTTAATCATTACCAAGTGTCATAATTACACATTTATACAAATATTAACAATCATCATTGTTCCTAGGTATCCATGTTAAATTGAGTATCACTCAACTCATCGAAACCCAAATGGGCGCACTTGATCACCCTATAAACATTCCAAGGGTGTTCCGGTGAGGGGACATCAAGCCCCGAGTCCTCACCAAATCGATTCCTGTACAGTGTGTTCTGGGACTTTCAACCCAAGGAAGCGTCATCGCCTTCCCCCTATTTTACCTTTTAGGGTATTCATGCCCAAGGACGTAACCGTCGCCCTCTTCATGTCTCACAATTTCTCTATATTGAATCATTATCAATAGAGTTAGTTTTCCTAACCATGCTTCTCAATTTATAACATGTGTCAATTCATTATGTTCCTCGCCGTACAATACAAGACGAGTCCATGTCATAGTTTCATATGTGATACACATATAATATCAGTTCAACATAGATATATATATATTGCAGCAAAACAATCAATTTTAATTCTATAAAAACCTCACAAAAGATGAGTAATAGAATCCCTACCTTTTAAGCTTATCAACAGTCTCTTAATCCTGGAATCAATTAACGTTAGCTCCATACTCCCTTGATCCTAAGGCGTGCATAAGGACAATTAAAACTAAAGCACAACATACAACTACATTCATAAATAAATCATGTGTAAACCTATCTTACTAGTATGCCATTAAAGCTTTTATATAAATCTCTTTTGAATACCACAGTAAACAATTTTTGTCTTAACACAATATAAAATGTGAACAAGTAATCTATATGTTTTAGTCTCTAATAAGATTCATCAATCACTTAGGATAATATTGGAAAGGTTGCAAGACATTAAAGAATTAGGTGGTGAGCAAAGATGGGTTCTTGGTTCAGGTTAGCAGCTGGTATACCATAACAAACTGGCAGATTTACTAGTTTCCAATACAAAAATTGAATAATTCTTAGAAAATAAAATACAACTCCGATTTAGGTTTATGATAGCTCGTTAGAAAGCCTAGGATGCTACTTTTCAAATATGCAAACCAATTCATAAAATTCATTTTAATTTAATCTTAGAATTTCAAGAAATAACCACTGCCCATAGAGGTATTATAAAGTTTAACAATATAAATTTTCTGTCTAGGGCATATACACTTAGACTTCATACATATGCTCCAAAATAGTAACAAACATATACTTAGGTTTAAGAACGCAAATTTGAATAATCCTTTAGTATAAAAGAAAATTTATAAATGAAAGACTAAATTTGTTCATAAGATTCTAACCTCAGATTATGGTTAGTTGGAAGCTTGAAATGGCTTCAAAACAGGTTCCTTTACTTCGGTATGACTGAAATTCTTGCTCAAATGGAGGTGATGATGGCTGATTTTTATGGCTGCCTTGAAGAAGTTCTCTAAGTATTTTGCTTCAGCAAAGAAATGAGAAGAAGAGTGTGGGAACCGTGGAAGAGAAAGGAAGAAAAGATGAAGTCTTTGAAAAGAAGTGATAGAAACAATTATAGAGGAGACATGTTGAAGCATGTCACGGAGGAAATAAAGAAAATGAGGGTCAAGAGTAGTTGGAAAAGATATCCTTATGTCTCATCTAGAGACTTTAACACACATAATACCAATATGACATTTTTGAGATTTATTAGAAGTTCTAAGACTTTTTAGTAAACATACTAAATAAATATAAGAGAATTTTAGAAAATTTAAAAATAGATAAAAATAAATATTATAAAATAAATTTAAATGAAGCAATTTTTTTTATACACTAAAAATTAATTTAATTACCTCAATACCCGTTAGGAGAATAACGGGTGTCACAGCTCTACCCCCCTTAAAGAAATTTCGTCCTCGAAATTTCAATTCTAGCAATACTAGTAAAAATTTTAATTCCATTATGATTCCAATTCCGAGTCTAAACCGTTAATGTTGTTTGTCCTCCAATTTAAGTCATCGTATCTCCACTTATTTACTTGCATAATAAATCTTACTCCTAAATCCCTCAATGAGAGTATTTCTGACAAGTTTCAACTTATAACACCGTATAATAGTCTAAGAATCTGATCAGGCATACATATTGACCATATCATGATTCCAGTCCTTCATTGTCCATGGACCGTGATTTACAATCACATTTAAGGAGATTGCCAGAGAAATTTTATATACTTCATCTTTAGGTTCCTTTTCCTTTTTGAGTAAGGAAAAGTCAAATATATTTGATTTCATACCTCAACTAATAAACTAGAACATAATCATAAAACATATATCACAAACACTTTTATTCAAAACTATACATTAAACTTACTCATAGAGATATTAAACGGAATCTCAGAGTTGCAAACATACCCGGCATATTTTTCATTAAACAGCTATCCTCATGACACAAACATTCAATCCAAATAATATACTCATATTTCATATGGAATATCCCCATAACTGACTCTGGTACTTCCACATAATATTAACAGAATATTACACATTACAAACATGATACGGATACGTTTCGAGAGTACAAGGCACTCCGTATACCAGCTATCCATATCATGCATGCTTAGAGGATACAAAAACATCGATAAACAAAAGATCGGACCTTAAGAAGGATGCGTTTCGAGAGCATCAAGTACTCCGTATCCAGCCATCCCGGCATTAGGCTCAATGAATCTAAAAGATTTAACAACGACGTACCACAAGAAACACAGAATACAAGGCAAACGGTTATTCGTAACACACGAAATACGGACACACATGCCTACATGCCAAAGATAAAACAAAAAGATTACAGATGGAGATTCAAATCAATTGGCCGCTCCCGGCTTTCCCTTTCCCATTCAAGCTTGGATGTTGCAGTGTCAGATTCTGGATGTATGATTTGCATTTTATCTATCAATTCCTCAGCTGTTGAAGCAGTAACAAAGATTTGTCTCTCCGATTCTGTAGTGATGTTTTCTTCCACAGCGTAATCTAGAAATTTCAAAAGACCGTCATAAAAACCCTTTACGTTCAGCAGTCCCAAAGGTTTGGAATAAAAGCCCAACAATTGCCCACAAGCAACTATAAATATTTCCTCAAGAGTACCTAGACCACCAGGTAATGCTATAAAAGCATCAGAATTATAGATTATGTCTTTAAAATTTTTAGGGATACTCCTGACTCCTTCTCCCTTACCTATGGCTTCCTTACAAAGGTTTCCTTCAACTGGAATATGAGGCCAAATTCTTACATCAGTAGCGTCGCTAGACCTAGCTGCTAGTGCCATATTTACCATCATTTTTATACTACCACCCCCATAGATTATGTTAATCTTCTTGCGTGCTAGGACTTGCCCTAAGTGATTTGCAGCTTCTAAATAAGCTTTATCTTTTCCAAGGCTGGAACCACAAAAGACACAGACATTCTTTATTTTCTTCGTGGACTGGGAGGTAGACATATTTGGTTTATAGAAGTGGTTGCTTAATGTCTGCTCCACTTAAACTTCGGGTTCTACATGAGATTTTAAAGATGAGAAATATACAAAAAGGGCTAAAGAGATAGACGAGTAAGTAATGAAAAAGTAATCCAAAGATTTAAACAAAATCTTGTGCGGATAAGAAAGTAAGATAAGGTGATTGATAGTTTATAGAAAATCTGATTCACTTTTTGAAAAAGATTAGACTCTAATTGTATAACTTTTGACAATTGAGAACAATTCGACAAAAGACCCTCATGACACAACTGTAGACTTTTTGACAAATATACACCAAGTCTAGAAATTTAATATAAACGACAAATACTGTAGAACTTTTGAAATTTGAGACACAAATCTTGAAATATCTGGATAAGTTTTTCAAAATTCAAACATATTACTGTACCGTATGTAACGTGTCTGATAAGATAATATATTTTATTATATATATATTTAAGAAAATCATAAATTAAATAAGATATTAACACTTACTGTATCAATCTAATAATCACAATTATTTCAAACACAAAAGCAAATATTCTGAGTAAAAGAAAAACACAAACTGTTGAACATCAGCTAAAACTGCTTCAAATAAGTAAAAACTAAATAACCTTTATAGAGCGATAACTTATTCCCCATCCAGTTTTCTTATGGCTTGGCAAACAGGATCTAGAAATACCATATTCCTGAGGCGTTGTCTTTCTGTATAAAATTTAGGCCAGAGTTTAAAAATAGCTCCTTGAACATATCCACTAGGGTGACCGTGGAGAGGAGGATGGATGCTATCCAAGTTCTCCTTTGAAAGTCCATCCCTACAAAACCTTATTTTATCCTCTCTATTCGTAGACATATAACCAGGTGAAGTACATTTACCGTTACAATTTTGTCTTCCACATTTGTTACAAGTGATCACGATGGCACGAGCTCTTCTTTTCATTGCACTACGACTGGTACCTGTTCCTGGTAAACCGACATCTTGACTAAAGTCACTCGGACGGATTTTCCCCTCTATCAACATTCTCACATCACAAGGGATACCAAAACGCATAAGAATCCACAACCGAGTAATTCTAGCCTTGTATTTCTTTCTGAGAATCTTTTGGGAGAGTGATGGGAAATACTTTCTAAGGTGTTGGTACTTTGGGTCCATGATGAGATGAAAGAAGAGTAAATAGAAAGGAAAAATTAAGATAGTAAATTACAGAATCCTAGAATTCCTTCTTCTTTTAGAGGAAAAGAAGAATTTTTTAATGAAAAAGAAGAGGATTTGCGATTTAGAGAGAAAATAACAAATTAAGAGAGAAAAAGTGAACTCGGAGAAATAAGCTCCTATGCACAGTAAACGTATATGTAAACAATGATTAAACCACTGTATATGACACGTATAGAAACCACGTGGGAGAGACAGTGTGAATCAAACTGATTTAAGATTTAAACTAGGCCCAAATGTTCTAAGTGAAAATGATCAGGTTGTTTCGGGCCTTGACACATTTGGAACGAGTTAAATAACAAACATAAAATTGAAAACCAATTTGTATAAATCTTAAACCCAATTTAAAGCCCACTATAGATAAAGTTAATTATGAACAACAAATCTAATTTAACGACAACAAGGATCTTCCTGAATGATATTTAAAATCATTTCATAACAACATAATCTTCCAGCAACTCGAATAATTTTGTTTTAATCAAAACCTTATTGAACAATACATACACCCATATGTTATTCCTAATACTCAACATCTATCAATGGATTCATCATCATTACTACCAAGGGTTTAGAATGTGACTAACCTTGAAATCAATACGATTTACGTCTTCCAACGTAGACCATATCAATGAACAAAGACACTTGATGTTACTACTTAAGAACATCTACAATCCCCACAATTCTACTTATACAATATATAATTTCCTCATATAACAAAACCGTAGGTAACCAAAAGATTCACATCTAAACATCTAAAACTTAAACATTTTATCGTAATTATCCAAAATTATTATAAGTGCCTTAAGTATTATGATTTACTTAAGGAAACTCCTATTGATCATTTTGATGATGACAATGAAAATTCAGCTTCAAAACCATCTCAAAAATATATTTTTTTAAAGTGGTGCTACACTCCCTAGGTTAACCGAACCTAGGCTCTGATACCAAAAATTCTGTAACGCCCCTATATGGGGGTTAACAGTTTTTAATGAGATAAAATAAAAATAAATAATAAAAGTAAAACCTTAAAAATAAAATTTACCCGGGACTTAAATGAAAACTCCCAACTCAAAAATAAAAATATAAACGACAAATAAACCACAGTTTAATGTAGCACCTTAAATTTAATAATATAAACTGTTGTCATCATCATTTTAACCCTCAACACATTGTAATACAGTCACAGAAAGTAACAATTGATGCTTACATTATCATGAAGAACATTCTCAACAATTGAAGCAGTCCCAATGTAATATAGCTACATCACTTCCTCAACTATATTTCTCGTAGCCACCTCACATTTAGTGAGTCCTGAAAAGATATAAACATAAGGGTATGAGCAACACTATGCTCAGTAGAGAAAACCATTACTCACCTTTAGGTTTTTATCATTACCACATTAAAATCTGCATGATTAGTAGGTTACATCATATTCCAGATTATAAGGTTTATTATGATCACATCTTATGGATACCGTAGTTAATCATTACCAAGTGTCATAATTACACATTTATACAAATATTAACAATCATCATTGTTCCTAGGTATCCATGTTAAATTGAGTATCACTCAACTCATCGAAACCCAAATGGGCGCACTTGATCACCCTATAAACATTCCAAGGGTGTTCCGGTGAGGGGACATCAAGCCCCGAGTCCTCACCAAATCGATTCCTGTACAGTGTGTTCTGGGACTTTCAACCCAAGGAAGCGTCATCGCCTTCCCCCTATTTTACCTTTTAGGGTATTCATGCCCAAGGACGTAACCGTCGCCCTCTTCATGTCTCACAATTTCTCTATATTGAATCATTATCAATAGAGTTAGTTTTCCTAACCATGCTTCTCAATTTATAACATGTGTCAATTCATTATGTTCCTCGCCGTACAATACAAGACGAGTCCATGTCATAGTTTCATATGTGATACACATATAATATCAGTTCAACATAGATATATATATATTGCAGCAAAACAATCAATTTTAATTCTATAAAAACCTCACAAAAGATGAGTAATAGAATCCCTACCTTTTAAGCTTATCAACAGTCTCTTAATCCTGGAATCAATTAACGTTAGCTCCATACTCCCTTGATCCTAAGGCGTGCATAAGGACAATTAAAACTAAAGCACAACATACAACTACATTCATAAATAAATCATGTGTAAACCTATCTTACTAGTATGCCATTAAAGCTTTTATATAAATCTCTTTTGAATACCACAGTAAACAATTTTTGTCTTAACACAATATAAAATGTGAACAAGTAATCTATATGTTTTAGTCTCTAATAAGATTCATCAATCACTTAGGATAATATTGGAAAGGTTGCAAGACATTAAAGAATTAGGTGGTGAGCAAAGATGGGTTCTTGGTTCAGGTTAGCAGCTGGTATACCATAACAAACTGGCAGATTTACTAGTTTCCAATACAAAAATTGAATAATTCTTAGAAAATAAAATACAACTCCGATTTAGGTTTATGATAGCTCGTTAGAAAGCCTAGGATGCTACTTTTCAAATATGCAAACCAATTCATAAAATTCATTTTAATTTAATCTTAGAATTTCAAGAAATAACCACTGCCCATAGAGGTATTATAAAGTTTAACAATATAAATTTTCTGTCTAGGGCATATACACTTAGACTTCATACATATGCTCCAAAATAGTAACAAACATATACTTAGGTTTAAGAACGCAAATTTGAATAATCCTTTAGTATAAAAGAAAATTTATAAATGAAAGACTAAATTTGTTCATAAGATTCTAACCTCAGATTATGGTTAGTTGGAAGCTTGAAATGGCTTCAAAACAGGTTCCTTTACTTCGGTATGACTGAAATTCTTGCTCAAATGGAGGTGATGATGGCTGATTTTTATGGCTGCCTTGAAGAAGTTCTCTAAGTATTTTGCTTCAGCAAAGAAATGAGAAGAAGAGTGTGGGAACCGTGGAAGAGAAAGGAAGAAAAGATGAAGTCTTTGAAAAGAAGTGATAGAAACAATTATAGAGGAGACATGTTGAAGCATGTCACGGAGGAAATAAAGAAAATGAGGGTCAAGAGTAGTTGGAAAAGATATCCTTATGTCTCATCTAGAGACTTTAACACACATAATACCAATATGACATTTTTGAGATTTATTAGAAGTTCTAAGACTTTTTAGTAAACATACTAAATAAATATAAGAGAATTTTAGAAAATTTAAAAATAGATAAAAATAAATATTATAAAATAAATTTAAATGAAGCAATTTTTTTATACACTAAAAATTAATTTAATTACCTCAATACCCGTTAGGAGAATAACGGGTGTCACAAGGTCTTACCTCGGCCTTGCTCGCATAGTAGCTCCTTTCTTGACCTTGCTCTCACACCAACTCCTGTTTTGGCCCTGCTACCTTGGCCTTGCTAGTATAGCCTTGTTACCTTGGCCCTGCTACCATGGCCTTGCTTTTGCACCAGCCCCTACTTTGGCCTTACTTGCACTTTTGCTCCTTACTCCAACAAGCTCGGAGCTTCTCTAATTCAATGGTTGTATTCGTGTGAAAAGCATTAAATGCTTTGAGTTGGAGAAATTTCCTAGCTCGTTTTAACCCAATGGTACAACAAAGCTACTTTCCTCTATCCTTCCATTTGTCCCATTTACAAACTTTGTATTTTTCTCTCAATTTCTCCATTCTCTTTCTAAAATCCCTCTTCTTTTACTCATCTCTCTTTCTCGCTCAAGACTTGAAGTTTTTCTCTTAAATTTAATCTCTTTCACTCTGTCATTGCAATTGCTGCCACGACTACCACGACCATGCCACGCCACAGGTCATCGTCTCTCACCACCATGTTTGCCACCTCCATCGATTATGACCTTACCGTGATGTTCGTCATGATGCTTTTTTCCTCATTCCTTCATCTTTTACTTTTAGAATCATTTGACTTTTGTTGTTGCTCACTATCACATTCAACGTATTTTAGTTAGTGAGATTTTGTAGATAAAACTTTGTTTATTGTATTTGTATTACATATTGATTATAATGAAAAGGATTTGTAATAAATTTATTAGAAAATCATTGGTTGTGTTATGCGATAAAATGCGGATCATGTTAGTCTAATTTATGAATTATATTCAAAGAAATTGTTGTTTTAGCAAGAAAATATTGTTGGTTAAAAGTTTTTTTTTTCTTTTCTTCTTTAATTTTTTAGACTTTTAAGGACGGTTTTTGCAAAAAATTGTCATTAAATATGGCATATTTAATGATGGTTGTTTAAAAAAAAAAAAGTCATTTAATATGTGCTCTTTGGACTCTCAAAGGTTTCATACACGTATTAGACAACAGTTAAAAATCATCATTGTATGTATTTTAACATACTACAACTCGAAACCATGACTGTTTGCCTAACCATTGTCTATTCCGTCATCATATATCTTCTTTGTAGTAGTGTTAAGAAGGTTGCCTACTATTAAATCATAAATACAATAAAAACATGTTGCATAATCCCATGAAGTTATAGTTCTACCCTTTCATAAGGGATGTGCTCGATCTGTGGGACCAAAATGGGCCCAATAGATGATGTCCACCTCTTATAAGAGGATGAGATTGTAGCCCCATAAGGACAAATAGTATTGTTTTATAAGAAAATCGAAACTACAAATAAAGAGTAACAAAGATATAAATGTTGACATAATTAGAATACATACAAACCATATTTTCACCTCAGTTATTGCCATTTATTCCGCATCTTCTTATTCTACAGGACGAGTACTTAGTCTGCGATCTCAATATTTATAAAACTTAATTGATTCGACATCTGACTTGGAATTAACTATTTTTCGGGCCTTTTTCTTTAATTATGAAAGTGCAAGCAAATATGAATTTTTTTTTTCTTTTGATATATTTAATTTTGATTGTTGACTCCATGTCTATGCTGCATGCAGGACCACATCAACCTCAGAGAAAAAATTCCCAACGACTTCTTCATCACATTCAAAAGCCTTTAACTGTCATATAATTTATTTCGCATTTTTCTTTTCTTTTTCGATGACTTGAGCTCTAGTCCCAGTCCACACGTAGATGAGTTTGCCTCAACTATTTTCTTGACCTTTTGTTACTTTCAGTATCAGCCGGGGAAAAGAAGAAGAAGAAGAAGCCAACAGTGGGTGTGAAAACTCGAAAAAGTTGAATATTTGAAAACATTGGCATCAACTATTAATTAGGTGTTAAATATTTGAGAGAAAACTTTTAAAATGTCCGATTAATTAGTCTTTTATTGATTACATTGTTTTAATTTGAATCCTTCTATGACGGGAACTCATCCTATACTGGGCCCATGTCAATTGCCACAACTTCATTGGTAGAACTCACTCCTAAAGACCGACTTCTAGGGAGAGGGAGCTCATAAGTTTATAAGTCACAAACCAATCTTATACTTAGTCAATATGGGATCATAACATACCACCACGTTTTCGACACCGATGTCCACCACTCTAGGTGGTCCATATTGTGTTATGATCCTAGATAGATAAGTATGGGATTGATTGGTGGCTTATAAACCTATAAGTTCACTCCCCCTATAAGCTGGTTTTTAGGGGAGAGTTCTACCCATATGTTTGTGACAATTGGCATAGGCCAGTATGGGATGGTGTTCCTACAATTTGTATCAGAGCTAAACCAAACGCCTGGCCCAAGTTGCAGAGGGGGCGATCTGGGAGGGCCAGAGTGGGTCGCTGTGGACGTCGGTGTCAGAAGCGTGGGGGTGTGTTATGATCCCATATTGACCAAGTATATGATTAATTAGTGGCTTATAAACCTATGAGCTCCCTCTGCCTAAAAGTCGGTTTTTAAGGGTGAGTTCTACCTACGGGTTTGTGGCAATTGATATGCGCCTAGAATGAGATAGACATTTAAAAGTTGCCCGTTAAGTAACACTTAACTCAGAGATCATTTGTGAAATTAACCAAAACAAATAAATAAATGAGAGGAAAGAAAACATTAGCCTCGTGTCAAAGGCTACTTTGGAGATCGTCTCAATGATCCTCTTGGTTTTCTTTTCTCTTGGGCTTGTGAAAATTGCTGCAACTGGTCCGGTGTGTGCTGCACCAACCAAACAGGCCACGTGATCAAAGGCAGATCTAGAGAAATTAGTCAAGACTCAGGAGAGGTGGGAACATAAATAAAATGACAAAGTGGGTCAAATAAAGAGACGTAAAATTTAGAAAGATAAAATATGATTTTATATTTTATACACATGGTTAGAGAGAAAGAAAGAAAAAATTCCGAGTGTGGTAAACCCTAGTTCGCGGGTGGCTCCACCCTGACATGTGACACGCTTGACAGCTCCACCCACTGACATGCTCTTCCAAAACTTCCAAAACAATTAGAAAACGAAATATCAGAGAGTAACATGCATTTAGAAAATCAGTGATTTGATCGGTTATAATCCGATATTCCATTAGTTTGTGCGCGGTCTTGATGTCGAGTTTTCAAATAAAAAAACCACAAAAAGGTAGCCTAATTGCTTTTTTTAAAGGAAAAAAGCAACGTAATTACTTAGCTTGTGTTTGGCAATTAGTAGTCTACACTACTTTCTCAGTTATAAACAGTGTAAAGCTCTCACATATTACGGTAACAATAAAAAAGATCGCTACAGTGTAAAACTCTCATATGTTGCAGTAAAAATATTTCTAACCAACGGTTTTAATCACTAGCTAAAGAACAAAAAAAGTGAAATGAAAATCAAGTATTTGATGACATTTCACCAAATGCAAGGCTATTGATAATGCCAATACATGATATAAGAAGACAACACTGTTAGGGTTTTTTTTTTTTTGGGCATAATTGGCCAGTAATATTAAGAAAAACAAATTCAAAAAATGCCAAAGTTTAGAAAAATTTATAAACTTTTGGATCTAAAGAGATTTTTTTTTTTTGAGGGGAAAATGATAACTTTATTACTCAATTGCAAAATCTGCAAGTAGAAGAGAGCCAATAAAGTTTGGCAAAACATCAAATCAGCGAAAATCACAAGACCGAGTACAAGCAAAATTAGCCAATAGTGGAGAGAATTTTCTTTTTGGAGATTAACTTTAATCCAAATTTGAATTGGATTAAATCTTATCACGAGATTTAAATTTGAGTTGAATAAAGATCTAAATTTGAGTTGAATAAATATCTAAATTTGAGTTGAATAAAGATTTAAAATTCAGAAAAGAATAGGATTTATTTCCTATAGATTCTATCTAAAGGCTTCACACGTTTTGGTGCATTTAGATGAAGATAATAAGAGGTAAAAAAGGATTTCACGAAGTCTGGATCACATAGTTGGTTAAGATTCTTTGCCTATAAATATTGAATTCGGGTTTGCAACTTTTATGCAGTCTCTCCAGAGAGCAAACACACACAATGCCGTGAAAGTTCATTGGCTATCTTTCAGAAAATGAGAAGGCATTTTGCTGTTGATGGGAGTCACTTGAAGGAGAGATTAAAGTCAAGTGATGCTCGATGAATAAGGCCATCAAGAAGTATAACAATATAAGTGTCAATCACTAAGAATGAGTCTTAAATTGAATAAGTTCAATTGGTACTTATAAATTATTTTTTTAGTAGATTGTTTAACATCCAAACATGACTTTATGATATAGATTTTATAACCAAACTACACTAAAATTCGTCGTGTTCTTTATTTATTTTATACATTAACATCAATATTATCAATATTATATTTAGTAACTGTGGTCACATTTTTTATTCGTACGTCTTATATCTTAAAATTCTTAAGGGGACTTATTTTTCACCGTTTGTTATTGTTTCTTTGCCTTTGTTGTTTGAGCATGATTTTTTTTATTTTATTTATAGTGTTGAGGTGAACCAGGGCTAATGGAATGAGCTTGTGCTTAAAAGTTGTGTGGTTTGTCGGTACCTTGTTCACGATTAGTAGCCGTTCAAAGAACATGATAAGATTTTTTCTTATTTAATTTAATTAATAAATTATTTTTT
The DNA here is from genome assembly GCA_025403435.1 of Artocarpus heterophyllus. Classification (NCBI taxonomy): domain Eukaryota; kingdom Viridiplantae; phylum Streptophyta; class Magnoliopsida; order Rosales; family Moraceae; genus Artocarpus; species Artocarpus heterophyllus. The sequence goes on along the minus strand of CM046333.1, from coordinate 38,604,999 downwards.
CTTTGTAATAAGTAAATACTATAACAGCTAACGTCGAGTCTTGTTTTAGAAGGTATTTGAAGAGTAAGTTGAAAATGAAAGTTTAAATTAAAAATATTATAGCATGTAAGAGTTTTACACGTAGCATAAAATAAGAGATTTTGATTTTGTCAAATACCGGATTAATATGAATATAGAATTATTAATTGTTCCTCGAGCAATATTATTTTGCCCCAATTTTTAAAACCTTAAATTTAATTCCATTAATAAGTAACCTCATTCCATCTAATTACATTAGTGTTGACTTTTTTGTTGCGGATTATTTTGCAAAAATTACATTACATGGCAAATTACTATCGTGGAGTTGAAATTTAACAAAAATTTTAGAATATTTTAAATATAGCAAAAATTAAATTGTAATTAGGATAATGATTTCATATTTTGTACTATAGAATATAGCAATTATTTTAATGACATTAAATTTTTCTGTTGCTAAACCATTTAGAAAATATTGCTATATTTCAACTTTACTATTGAGATTTTACTATGTCTAAAAAGCTCAATTATTTTTATTTTTTTCTTTAAATTATATCGCTTAGATCATTTTGCCTGTTGACTTTCAAAATACTCCACTATGTTCTCTTAAACTTTGTTGAGTTAGCAAATAACTTCCTTCTGTTTAATTTTATTTAGCTTAAGAAATTAGTGTCATTTTTATTCCATCATAGGAAGACCTCCACATCACCTCACTCCATGTACTCACAATTTGTATGGATATTCTTTCATAACACAAATATAAAAGTACAGTTTAAGGGAAAAAAACAAAAAAAAAAAACCCCACAATATCTCTTAAAAAATGGTAGGGCTCTTCAAATTTTCAAAGAAAAAAAATATTTTTTAAGGGATTTTGTGGATTTTTTTTTTCTTTTTGTTTTCCCTTGAAATCTTATTTGTATTTGCATTCGAATGGTTTGTTATAAAAAATATTTATGTTGGTTGTGGGTATATGGACCAGGTTGACGTGGATGTATGACCCCTAAAGTTGGAAGAAAAATGTCATTAATCATTTATTAAGCTAAATATAATGGGATGAAATGCGGTTTCATGCGAACAAAATTTGAGGAGATACAGTGACATATTTTAAAAATAAAAAAGGCAAAGTAACAACAGTGAGAATATAAAAATAATCTGCAAACAATACCTAAAAAAACTTTTATAGTTGGATGGGATAGAGTTACTTACAAACAAAATAAAGTTTAAGGTTACAAAATGAGATATTTTTAAAGTTGAATGACAAAATAATATTAACGACATAGCTCGAGGGCAACCGTGAATATACGATGCATATTTCACGGATGTCGTACATAATAAAAAAGCAATAAGCGCCTGTTGCTCCACACTTGACACGTGGATGGTCCCAAACGTTCCCCTCCTTTTTTTTTCATCCATTCTTCCTTCTCACATTTTTGACCTTGTCCATACCTCCTCTCCCCCCCCCCCCCCCCCTTTTTTTTTTCATTCCTTTATTTTTTTTTTGTTTGCATTCTCGGTGCTTCATTTTTATTTCTTCTCACTTTTATGCTCTTTTTAGTTGTTTACTCTCATAATATCTTATCTATTTTTAGATTCACTTTTATTTTTCCTGCCTTTTTCATTTTGGTTCTTAGAAAAATCTCTGCTTACATAATTTTTTTCTCAACAACAGCACTTTCAACTGCTATTTACCTCATAATGTTATTCTTTCTAATTTATTCATGTTGAAATATTTTCTATTACATATGTCCCTCCTCAAATATTTTTAAGTGGCTTTTCAATTAATTTTTTTTAAAAAAATTTGCCTTATTTATCTATACATACTTATTTACACTTTCTCTCTCACACACATTTAACGGAAACGCATGTTATGATTAAAATGTGTATTTCGATCCATTTTTTTTCTAATTACTTTTTTTAAATCTTAAACTTTTTTTTTACAAAACTATTAGAAGACTAATAAATAAGTAAAACTAAACTTTAGGATAAATTTTTAGATATAATAACAGAATAAAGCAAGAACTGCACGAGTATCATGTATCTTATCTTATGTTTATGGAGAAAGAAATGTCATTTTTTCATCATACAAAATTTAGATATTGTTGACTTGAATATATAAATTTACATTTAATTCATGCCAGGCATTAATATGTCAACCTCAAGAAATTTCCACAAAGACTCTAGAAAATTTTCACAAGGGTTCTTCCTAAGCTTCTATCTTGGAATTTTTTCCACATATTCAATACGGCGTTGCAGCAATTAACGGGCAATTTCTTGGATTGTTTGGTCCAACTTAGAAAAATTAACAAATAATTTTCAGCCAAAAAAAATTGAGTGAGAAAGTTTGGTAAGTTACTAGACTACCAAGATAAGTCGCTTATGAAAAAGGAAATCAAAAGAAAAGTTAGTTTGGAGTAGAGACCAGTTTTGCAATGACGTTTGTTCTAGTTCTGCTGCTCTTACTGGCTGAAACGAATCCCACTGGAGCTAAATGGTCCCATTCAACTTCTGCTGCAAATTCTCCTCTTGGTTGCACTGAAAAAGAGAGGAATGCCCTTCTTAAATTCAAAGAAAGTCTCAACGATACTTCAAATTGTCTTTCTACTTCTTGGGTTGGCAAAGACTGCTGCAATTGGCCTGGCGTGAGCTGTAGCAATCAAACAGGCCATGTCACCGAACTCGAGTACGGGCAAGCTTTCAAGTTCCTTCCTGAACAAGGCAACAAAAACCGGATATGTGAGAAGCCGAAATATGTGCGGGGTGAGTTAAGTCCTTTACTTGACCTTGAATACTTGGCTTACTTGGATCTAAGACATGTTGATTTTCAAGGGATTCGCATACCACATTTTATAGGTTCTATGAGGAATTTGAAATACTTGGACCTCTCATATGCAAACTTTTCAGGAATGGTTCCTCCTACTCTTGGCAATCTGTCAAACTTGCTCCACCTTGACCTCGGACATCCTTTTACTAGTCTATGGGTAGAAAACCTGCACTGGCTTCCTAACCTCTCTTCTTTGCAGTATCTAAATCTGGAAGGCGTGAATCTTAGCAAGGCATCAGATCATTGGCTCGGAGGTGCTGTTAATATGCTTCCTTCATTGTTAGAGCTTCACTTGCATTCTTGCCAACTTGGTAGCTTACCCCAAACTCTTCCATCAACTATAAATTTCACTTCACTCTCTGTTCTTGATCTCAGTCAAAATTCCTTTCACAACTCTTCTTTGTTTCTTCCATGGTCATTTAACATCACTACTCTCACGCTCCTTGATCTTTCATCAAGTGAACTTATAGGCCCTGTTAGCCCCGCTGTTGCTAAGCAAGGATGCCTTTGCAATTTGCAAACTTTGGATCTTTCGAGCAATCGTTTTTTGAGTGGGGAAATAAAACAACTCGCGAGTGTTTTATCAAGGTGTAGTAATGTCAGTCTAGAGTTATTGGACTTGTCTAACAATAAACTTGGTGGTAGTTTGCCTAGCACTCTAGGACACCTCAAACATCTAGCATACCTTGATCTTTCCAATAATCTTTTTTCTTCTTTGGTACCATCGTCCTTGGGGAATTTGTCAAACTTGATATCTTTGGACCTTTCAAAGAACAATCTGAATGGGACCATCCCAACCAGCATAGGACAACTCTCCAACCTCTCGTATCTAGACCTTAGGCAAAATTATTGGGAAGGCGTTATGACGGAAGTTCATTTCATAAAACTTACAAATTTGGCAAAACTTGCCTTATCATCTTCAAAGAATTCCCTAGTTTTCAATATGCCCCATGACTGGATCCCTCCTTTCAATTTATCTTCTTTGAAAATCTTTGGTTGCAAAGTTGGTCCAGCATTTCCTGCATGGCTCAGAACTCAAACACAACTTCGAGAGATAGTTCTTTCTCATACTGAAATTTCAGACAAAGTACCTGATTGGTTTTGGAATTTCACTGTACATATTCGTTTTTTAGATCTTTCTCATAACAAGTTTAAAGGTATCATTCCTTATTCATTATACGGGGGACCTATGGTTGATTTGAGTTTTAACTGCTTTGAAGGTATAGTTCCACTTTGGTATGGGACTTCTGAGTTGATCTTACGTAATAATCTACTTTCTGGACCGATATCTTCAGAAATCGGCCAAAGAATGTCAGAATTAACCTTCCTTGATGTGTCCGGAAACTTTTTGAATGGAACCATTCCTCCATCTCTAAATAGGTTAAAGAATTTGCTTGTTCTTGATTTATCAAAGAATCGCTTGTCAGGAGGAATCCCTAGCCACTGGGAAGATATGCAACCTTTATCTGAAGTAGATCTCTCAATGAACAACTTGGCTGGCAGAATCCCCAAAACATTGTGTGCATCACCTTCACTGCAATTGTTACGATTGAGTGGCAATGATCTTTCTGGAGATTTTTCTTTATGTTTCCAATATCTAACGCAGATGATCTACAGAGTTGATCTTGGAGAGAATAGATTTTCCGGTACCATACCCAAATGGATTAATGAGAGACTCATGTCCATATCCGAATTGCGACTGCGAGGTAACTTGCTTACAGGGGACATTCCAGAAGAATTATGTCAACTTACTGAACTCCATGTGTTGGACCTTGCAGACAATGACCTCTCTGGATCAATCCCTTCATGTTTTGGCAGGTTGGTTGCTTTTCAATCTTGGGAAACTCACCGAGTGCCCCATTACAATCGGGGCCATATGGAATTGGTTCTTAAGGGGAGAGAAAGTGAATATAATTCTCATCAACTTCCGATAGTAAATGTGATCGATCTTTCGAGAAACCATCTCTTTGGAGAAATCCCGCCAGAGTTAACTAATCTTTCAGGATTGGACACCTTAAACTTGTCAATGAACCAGTTGGTCGGACGCATACCGGTGAACATGGGAGACCTGAAACATTTGGAAACTCTTGACCTGTCTTGCAATCGCCTTGACGGTCCCATTCCTATAAGCATGTCTTCCCTGACTTTCTTAAGTCATCTGAACTTGTCTCACAACAAGTTGTCTGGCTCAATTCCATCAGCAAACCAGTTCGGAACCTTCCAAGACGCATCCATTTACGAGGGCAATCCAGGACTCTGTGGGCTGCCGCTGTCGACCATGTGCTCAGCCTCACAATCTCCTCAAAGTAGCAAAGGAGCAACCATTGATGATGATGATGATGAGCACGAAAAGTTGTGGTTGTATGCGAGCACGACACTGGGATTCATTGTGGGATTTTGGGCAGTTTGTGGCAGTTTGGTGATTAAGAGGTCTTGGAGACATTGCTATTTCAGGTTCATGGATAATGCAAAAGACAGGCTTCTCGTGATCATTGCAGTGAACATGAATCACCTGCGAAGGGGAATTAAGGCCCTGCATCAAAACTAAGGTAACTATACAAACAAAACTTAAGGAATTGTGTGTGTGTGTGTGTGTATATATATATGCATTTATATATTTTTTGTTGTAATTATGATTCAAAAAATAGTGCTGCACCGTAAGCTTTCGATCTTTGGCAAATAGGATATCAAACTTTTAAATTTGACAAATAACACCGTAAGTTTTAAAATTTGTTGTAATTGTGATTCGATACTTGCCTAAATAAACCGAAATCTCAAGATTTTTACACAAATAGAGCTTAATTTTTTGTTGATTGGCAAGTTAGATCCTGCACTTTTTAAATTTTGACATTTCAAACCATAATTGTTGCCCATTCATTAATTAACGTAAGTCTAGAGTCCTTAAATGTCAAAATTAAAACTATGGTGCAAAATGAAAAAAAAAAAATTAAAGTGGATGGATGCAATTTAACCTAATAAATATTAACCATGCTTATTTAAAGGAAATTAATTTTTAAATTTTTACACGTAAGAAAAAGTACATGCCCAAAATCTTCCGTAAATAACTTTTTTTTTTTTTTTGGTCCTCTACACCATTTTGATACCATTTATTTGGTCTTCTATTTCCAGTGCAGTGGTTCATCGGCAACCGGGGTCTGAAAGGAAGATAAGTTGAAATGTTGAATCTTTTTACATTTGAGGTTGTTCTTGGATATGCTTTTCACCCGTATACTTGTCGGTTTTTCATGGTAGTAAGATCAGAGACGTGTTTGGTCATTTGATTAAGTTAATGTATAAGGTGGCTTCATGCTGTCTGCTATGTGGAGCTCCTATATGTGTCTTCCTGTAAAATTAAGGATTAATGTGCCAATTTGCTGTGTGTTTTTATCATATCTGCATTTCATGTCTCTGAATAACAATGATGTTAATTGAAAAAAAAAAAAAAAGAAGGCTCAAAAAGTGGCTTTATTGAAATGCATAGAGGACAGAAACAATGTTGATTGATTTTTTAGTCTACACATCCTTAAACCATCTGTTTGATCATCATGAAAATATAATTGTTCTTGTCAACACTAGTAATTAGCACAAAAATAATTCTGCTCTTGTCTATAATAAATTGTTAATAAGGTGAAAAAGCTCCACGTAAAATATATATATACATATATACACACACAAATATGCCTACTCCAGAAGTTAAAATTTTTCCAATTTTACTGTCGCATTTGATAAATTTACAAAGAAGATGGACTTGTTTTGGGTACAATAAGTGCTCTTTTGGATAAATTTATATTATGATTCATTTATATTTCCATGTAATTTCAAAAGAAATTGCATGAAGTGACATGTCTTGCAGACGTCATTCCAAAGCTTGTTTGTGCCATTTACATTTTTGTACTATGCATTTGTTCTTACTCAAAACCTTATAGCATGCATTTTGAAGTAATCTGTACTATCAAAGTTTTTCAATACATAAATTTATATATTTTCTCGGTTATGATTTAATATTATCTCATGCCTAAATTACCCTTGAAAAGGACAAAAGAAAAATAAAATTGAAAGAATCTAAAATAAGATTTGACAACACAAAATATAAGTAACCTGCGTTGAAAAAAATACATAACTAACCGAAAAAAAAAAGAATTCCAATAAAAAAAATCTTCCCATTGCCCTTTTTTTTTTTTCTTTTCAATGGTATTTTGTGTATGAAGGTAAAATGATATTTTGATGGCATTAAAGTCCAAGAATTCAAAGTGCAAGTACAGGTTAATAACCCTCGTATATAAACTCAGTTCTTTATAATAATTATCGGAATATGAAGATGGAGTATCTGGTAAAAAATAACCCAATGATTAATGTCAAAATTTACTGACAAGTTTGATATAATATATATTGCATCAGTCAAAATTTAAATCCAAACCTTTTCTCCTTTTAAACAATAGTGGTTAGTCCTGTTATTAAAAGTTTTTAGGTTCTTAACATTAATGGCTCTTCTATGGTCTCTCTTACATTATTCTATAAACTTTAAATATAACCACTTTACATCTGAACTTTTGAAACTCCTCATTTTGTCGTTTGAATTTTAAAAATCACTATTTTACTCTTGAACTTTCAAAGCTCTTCATTTTGTCTCATATTTTTCGATTTTCTATTCAAATAGACATAATTAATCACTATTTTCTATTCATTTTGTCTTTTTATTTGTAGAGTAAAAATAAGTCTCTCGTTTATGAATATTTTTTGTATGTCTTAATGCATATATATAAAGATATTAATTATTTTAATAATGATATTATTAGTTTTATTTATTTTTTATAATAATAATAATATACGTATTTAATATTTCAAATTTCAAACGGATTATGTTTTAATATTTCAAATGGATTATAATAATATTATTTCACAATACATAAGGTCATTATCGTCTCTTTTTTTAAACCAAAAAAAGCCCTAAACTTAAAATGATTGTTGCTTAATATCAAATTGGCATTTTAAAACACGATTAGAAACAATATTTATTTATTTTTCATCATCAGTTGTTGTCTATGTTGGTATTATTTTGAGTTCTTTTGGTGATATGTAAATAAATTAATGATATAATATTTATTAAGTCTTTTTGTGTGTCTTATAAGTTATATAATTAATATATCATTAAGTTAATGATAATGATTCTTAATGACATTTATTTTTACGACTTCAAATGATAATGATACTTCTTATTTATGTTGTGCTAACGTTATAGATTGGTAATATAAATAATATTCCATTAAATTGATGGTATTCATTTTTGATTGCTTCTTGTATTTCCTTTAGATTATATTGTAAGTAACTTCGTGACATTGCTATTTTTTTGTTGTTTAAGTTATATTGTAATTAATTAAATATACCTGTATTTTTATAATATCAAGTTTTTTTTACAGCTATTGAACTACGAGAAAAATAAAAGATTTATTAAAAAAACTAAATACTTGGTAAAATTTATTTGAAGGAGAATTTTAGATTCTTAATATAAGTAATTTAAAAAAAAAAACATATAAGTGATATTTGTTAAACCAATATTTAGAGACTTGGTTTGAGAATATTTTGAGTACCACTTTCTTTCCAGTTTTCAGAGCTTCGTTAATGAAGATTCACGAAAGAGTTTTCTTTTCTTTTTTTGGTTTGGTTCGTATTGAACTTATGCCTTGGATTCTATCTCAACTTGTTCTTCTTTAAGGGCGCCTTCGTCAGTTTCCTCTTTTGAAATTAATTAAAGATCTTGATTTGCATTATACAAAGCCTATTTAGGCTGACTTTCAAATTTGTTCTTATAAATCCGTGTGAGAAAGTGACTCGACCTGAGAACTTTTTGTTTTTGGGAGGGCAAAGGGATCAAAGACGCAAAAATAGAAAACAAAAAAAAAAAAAAAAAACCAAAGAAAATTGCACAGAAACCCAACGAGGGAGAGATAATCCTAAAATATCCTGTAGAAGCGCACCTTTAATGGTCAAGGAAGGTTCGAAAACGGCGGAAAGTTCCGTCTTCAATTGCACCGCAAGCTTTGAAAGACCATCCGCAACACAATTCGTGAGGCCTCACGGAAAATGTGGACAAACTGCACGTTTCAGTCTCGATTCAAAAAACTCTTAGTGGCTGTTTGGTTGGGCGTGGGAAACACGGTTGGTTCTCACCACAAACTCAGTTATAAGCAGTACAAAATTTTCATATACTACAGTAAAAAAAAAAAAAAAACTCTTACATGCTATAATAAAAATGGTTCTAACCAACGGTTCCCATAATCTTTCCAAACACCCTCTTAATATCAGAAACTATTCGAGAATAACTTCCCCTCAAATCGACAGGTCCAGTCACCAACTTCACAGCAAGATTGGAATCGGTTTGAACAATGATTCTGCAATAGCCCCGATTCCATGCAAGCTGGAGGCCCACCTTGATTCCCCATAATTCAGCTTCAAGTGCTACACCCGAACCAAGAAATTTATAAAAACTAGTCTCGAAGAACACCACCAGCGCCAATATAGCCTGGACACCCATTAGCAGCTCCATCCACATTAACAGCAACCCAACCAGGAGAAGGAGGGGCCCAACTAATATTTGCCAATCCTTAATACTAGAAGGAACGCTACTCAGAGAAGGTAGCCAAGCATTAATCAGTTGTAAGGCATATTTTCTTACTAACAATGCTCCATTTAGAGCCCAAAAAAATCACTATCATGAGCAGCAGAGTTACAAGTCCAGAAAAAATTGAGAGCCACCGAAAAACTAATCTCCCATCTACAACCTTGTACTACCTTCTGCCCACGACAACAAACCAATCTATTTTATTAGTGTTGAAGAACCAAGGACATCAAAGAGATGGAGGGGAGTTGGAGCCATGCATTTCTATGAGGACATGAATATTCCAAAATCGCTTCCAAATGAGATCCAAATCACGCCAAGAACCACTATGAATAAGCTCATACACCTTTTTACTGAAAATCTTCCATCTGACGAGGAACTCCAATACGCCTTGTCTTCACCAGCATGAGGCAAGGGAGGGATAGTAGCAGAAACACGAAAACAGATGGAGGAAGGAAGAAATTGAGAAAACTGTTCCCAGTCCCAATTCCTACTAGAGTCAACAAATTCTTTCACTAGAAGATTCAAAGAAGAGGGAGGTACCTCAGAAGAAGCACAAGAGATGAGGGGATTGAGGCCCTTAACCCATTTATCATGCCAAAATTGAACCTGAGAACCATTTCCAACCGACTAAGCAGCATTCCTCCCCACCAAAGAAAAACTCGCACAAATAGCTCTCCAGAGAGGAGTGTCCGTGCTCTCGTGTTTTGGAAAATCATGAAAATTCATATTACAACCTTATTTAATACAGACAACGTCCACCCAAAGGCCTTCTTCATTGAGAAATCCCCAAGCCAGCTTCATCATGAAAGCTATGTTGACATTTTCAATATTGCAGATACCAAGACCGCCTCTCAGCTTGGGCATACAAGCCTCATTCCAGAAGACTAAATGAGCCTTCCTCACTTAATCAGAACCACCCCAAAGGAATCTTCTCATCATCTTATTCAACTCATTCACGGTTTTCTTAGGGACCAATGTAGTCTGCATAACAAATTGGGGGATAGCAGTTAAAACTGATTTAACGAGTGTCACGTGACCAGCCAAGGAAAGGCAACCCTGATTCCAGCCAGCCAACCTTTTTCTAGCACGATCCAGAAGATACGAACAAGTCTTGCGAGTAATCCTGCCAGTCCAAATTGGAGTGCCAAGATATTTGCCAATATCCCTGGTAACAGTAAAGCCACAAATTTGTTTAACTGAATCCACAACATTCTGATGGACTCCATTTGAGAAATAGAACACCATTTTTTCATTGTAACCTTCTCTCCAGAAATAGAGCAAAAACGATCTAAACAAGATTTTATAACCTCCATCTGACTAGCACTTGCCTCTGCAAAAAGCAAAAGATCGTCAGCGAACATTAAGATGTGATATTTTCAGTCCTCCTCTACCAACAACCAAGGGTTTCCAGATCTTCGCTTCAACCGCATCATGAATAATGTGAGTCATTAGTTCAATACAGAGAACAAAAATGCAGGGAGAAATTGGGTCCCCTCGACGAATTCCTCTAGTGGGCTTAAAAGACTCCGAAATGCCTCCATTCCACAAGACACTAAAAGAAGAAGTCGTAATACAAGCCATGATCAGATTAATGACCTGAGAACTTAAAAAAAGACGTGCTAAAACTGATAGATGAAAATAATGTGGATTTCAAAGTTGATGGATGCTCTTAAAAATACTTGTAACCCTTTCAGAAAACTTGATTACAAACATTTGGAAAGAGAAAAAGGGGGGAAAAATGATGAATCATTAACTCTAATTTAAGATTTGTATGAAAAAAACAAGACTCTAATAAAAGGAAATTGATCATCTTTTTTGATGGTAAACAAAACAACCATGGTAAAAATACACCCGTAAACAATAATTACATTTATCTGGCCAGTGATATCTCCTACAATTTATGACGTTGTATTCAATAACCGAAACCGTTGCCCACAAAATCCTCTTCATCACTACCGAAGGACTCCACCAACTGACTATCGTCTCCATCATCATCGCCCTCTGTCAAAACATCCAATATTCCACCTCCACCACCAAAATCCATATCATCCATAATAAAATCCCCGTCATCGTCGTCGTCATCAAGATCAGTTATACTATCATCATCATCATCATCATTGCTCATGTCATCAGCATCACTATCACCATCCACGTCAAGATCCGGACCAAGTATAGGGTCAATGTCAGCATCGTCGTCGTCCTCATCCTCATCTTCGTCCTCACTTTCGGCATCATCCGGATCAGAATCGTCATCGGTTGGCCTTCGGCGACCAATCTCATAGACCCTAGCAGAAGCATACATCTCTTCTTGGTCATCCATTGTTATCAACCCAACAAATGTATCAGTAGGCTCCATGGCAAAGTCAAGGACACAACGATCAACAAGGATTGTGGCAATGTCGGAATAGTTAACCGCATCCACTGTTCGGAAAGCAGAAAAGAGGGGATGTTTTATCCGGCGCGTGTGAAATGCTGACATAACATCCTCATGATTTCTCCTAAGAATTGCATAGATTACATCACCACGTGCATTAAACGTTATAGTTGTCTGGTCAAGTGAAGGCACACTTCGAAGAAGTCTGTAGTTCCGGAGATCCCAAACCTCGGAGTTTATAATGACCTATGGAAATGATAATTAGTAAAAAGTTCAAGAGAAAAGCCTATAGATGATTGAAGACTAAATATATATAATATGTGCAGAGGTTTAAGACACTTAAGTAAGCTAAAACTGGCCAGCCACCAAAGCACAACGAAATAATCACCGTGTCATACTATTCCAGGTCTACTATTGTCCCTTCATGCTTTGGATTATGCAGAAAGGAATAAATACTTTTTGAGCACCTTAATTGCACCATAGTAATGAAAATTGATCTATTAAACAGATCATGGGCAGTCAACATAGTCATTAAACTTAAAAATAAAATCAATTGCATCGATTGTAGCAATTTCACACACCTCATTTCCAGCAGGATGGAAGCCACCGCCACCATAGTCCGTAAACTGATCAAAGCGATGAGCAGGGTTGGGGTCCCGCTTGTCCCATAAGACACCATTCCATAGCAGCATTGTATCTGAAGGATTAAAGTGTACGAGGGAATAAGAATTCCCCCGGCCTATTGAGCTAGCAGATGCATCTGACAGTTTCGATGCCAATTGGCAAGTCTGGATATCATAAAGGAGAATTTCTCGTTGAGCTAGCTCTGTTGATAGAGCTGCAAAAATGTCACCAGAGTTGCTAAACCTTGCAGCCTTGCACCCTTCAAATGGATGCATGGGCCCACCTGATATGGCAGATGCATCCCACAACCTCACATCCTGGGAGCTCGAAGAAAGCAGCAACTGGGTCTCACTAGATTGATAGGACTGCACAATTGTTAGAGGAGACTGATGGCCTGTGCAACTCTCCAATACGCTGTTGTTATTCGAGTCAAAAATTTTGAGCTCACCAGAGTGGCTTCCTACTGCAATATGAGAGGAGTCGCTGAGAAAAGTTATGCATGTTAAAGGGGCACCAGAATCATCCCGACAAGTTCGCCATGGCCGGAATCTGCTGTATACAAGCTGACGATCTCTGCGGTTTCCATGCACCCCACTGTAAACACTTTTGAACTCACGTCTACCAAGCCGGGCTGTTACATTTGATGGGGCTTCCAAGCTACGTCTTGGTTCAGGACAAACATGTGGGTGTAAGAGGGAGAGTGGTGGAAGCGTGGTTATAGGAGCAGGGCACTGGCGATGCTGGTGCTTTAGATATTGAACAACAAGAGACTCTAGTGTCAACCGCTCCGCATTGCTGCTCTGAGGATCACTCTGAAGCCCGATCTGAGAGGATGGTGTCACCATGCCAATATGTGAATTATCATCCAAATAGTCTGTTGGATAACAACCTGCTGCCAAACGCCCATGATCTCTCGAGCTAGAACTTGGAGTGGAGAAACCCAAGGCTTCGGTTGATAGACTGCTTTTGCGAACAGTATTTGGTGTTGGGCAAACAGGTGATTTAAGTCCTTGCTCACCAGTATGAAGACGTTTGCCAGAGGAAGACATAGACGCAATGTCCTTTAGTTCTAACACCTTTCTTTTCATTGGCAACATGATTGGAGTTTTACACTGAGATTCTGTATCCGTACTAGGTTTCAACGAGGACTCCACTGGAGGCTCTACTGCACTTGTAGATACAGAGGATTGTTTTGTGGCACTGAGGACCTTCCTGACCAATGGTAGGTGAGAATCATGCGAGTGAGCCTGATTTCTCGACTGTGAACCAAAACTTGGTGAGAAAAGCAGCGGCTTCTCCTTTAAAAAAGCTAAGTTGGAATTACACTTCAAACTTGTGTCTTCGTCCAATGCAGTAGGCTTCGATTTATTGGTGAGAAATCCAAAAGGAGTGCGACCAGAGGGCCACTGAAGTTGTGTGGAGGAGCTCTCTTGTGTGGAAGCCTGGTGCACTAAAGATGAAGGAGCTGCCAATAATGGCAAAGGTGCCAATTGGGCCTCTTTCAGCAATGACGAGGCCGTTGCACTCAATCCAGATGCCTGCAAGTGTTCGTGAATTAGGAGCAAAAGTTCCCTGAAATGCCAAGCAGAGCACACAAAAGAAAACGAAGTCAACTCAATAAATAAAGAATAAAGGAAGAAGAGTAATTCGGAGGATTATTAGATAATTCCGTTGCTGGTGCAAGAAAGCACCAGGTACCTGGAATGGTAAGTGATTGGAGTGGCAGCAGCTATAGCTGCTCTTTCTATGCGCCTCAGTGTAGGGGTAGCAGCATCTGTAGCTGCCAATGTACTTGCACGTCCTGAGTTTGTCACAATCTACAAGTAGACAACAGAATATTGGTTAACTCATTATAAATTGATTGAAGACTGGAGATTTGAGAGGGGAAAAAATAATAATTCTGATAGTAATTCGGAGGCACAAAAGAAAAGCTCACCCCAATTAGCTCAATTGCTGCCTGAGAAAGTTCAGCTTGCCACCTCCCTTGCTCAGTTCCATGTGTTTGGTTGCCTGAATCTCGAATTAGTTCTGATAGCTTTTTCCCAACCTGAAAGGTGAAACTCGTGATTAGTAAGATGATTTAGTTGAATAAAGTTGTCTAGTTTTTTAATAACAAAAAAGAACTCCTTTGACAACATATATCACTAAAAATCATGAAGCAAAGAACCTGAGGACAGTATTAATTCCATCAACATATATGCTAATCTACTGTCTTTGCTCTTCATGTGCTAAGCATTAAAAAGAAGAAATGATCCCTCAAACTGAGAAGGATGGCCATATCATGTTGTACTTATTGTTTGAATGGGATTAATGTAGCACTAAATTAGTATTAAAGTGAACGGCTTTTCACCTCATATTGTCAAATTGGTTTCAATTATTTTTTTTTTAACCAACGATTATTTGGCCTTTGCACTAATTCTGTTTTGAAAAAACAGGAATCAGTCATTTACCTGAAGCTTTGTCAATATGTGCGCAATAGTATGATCTCTAGCTAAACCAAGTAGCACTCGGCAAGCAAGTGCACGGAGACAATCAAGAGCAGCAGGAGGTGAATATATGCGTGGTTGGAGGAGATGGAGCAGAACCTTTATACCATTATTGGCACGGACAGCCTCTCGTGCCTGCCGATATCCCTGTTCTAGCTGTGTAGCAAGACCAGCACAACCTGCCCCAGCACCTAAAAATATTCTACGATCTCCAACCAACCCTGAAGTTGGTGTGGGAGGAGGAGCTTGTACATTTGTACTGTTCGATTGTGTAACATGTGCTGCTGCACTGCCTCGATCAGTAATAGCAGATTCTCCACCCCGATCATTTTGGCTGGACACATTCATAGCTCGATCGGATATATTACGCTCTATGTTTCTATCTCTAGCCTCCACATTAGGACCATTTGAAGTTTGTGTGGCAACAGACTGCTGGCCTTGAGCCAGTAAAGGAGGTTTATTACTGATTGAAGGTGGAGGACAAACAAGATTGACCAACACATTCAGTGCTGGTTGAATAATCTGCAAAGATACAAATCAACAATTGTAACAAGTATTAATGATAATTGTTAAGACAGACGCTACCAAGCTCAGTAGTCAGTAATAAGTGATGCATCTAAGATCTTTACCTCTGGGTCCACATAACTATTAGCAACGCTAGCTGCGTCCAAAATAACTGCTATTCCCACACGATTATTGCTTAATGTGGCATTGACAATCATCTTGCGGCTGCTAGGCACCAATGTAACGATATGAAGCACACCCAGTGCATATTGAAGCAAGTCATGCAAATAACGCTCTACAGGTGGGGCCTGCAGAAATAAAAATTCAAAGTGACAAGTGAAGACAGGAAAGAAAAAGGAAATGCCAATAAATGTGGCAAGCTTGGAAACTAAAAAAGTAAACCTGACATAGTTCCAGCATGGTGATGTGGCCATTAAAGCCTAAAAACTTTTCAACTGTGGGCCATCGAGTCCTTACAAATGCAGGACCCAACTTGCGGTCCTTCTGAAGTTGCAGAAATACAGCATCCACAGCCTCATTACTGATGTCAAGTGGCTTGTAAGCAGCCCTTACACTTGAAATATTTCGAGCAGCACTTCGATTGCTTTTATTTGGACGAATAGAATCTATAACTAAAAGAAGATGAGCCCTAAAATATTGCCTCAGAGCTACACAAGTATGATAAGCTATCTGCTTTTCTGACGATGTCAGAACTTCGGCAGGTGACCGCTCATTACGAAGTGACCCTGCACTAGAAAGTCCTAATGCACCAGAATTTACTCCTGATCTTACAGATGCAGCATCTTGTAAAATGCCCAGCAATTTCTGTAAACCGTCTTGACAATCAAAGGCATCAAGGACAGCTCTGAAAACAAAAGCAGCCGAGAAAAATAAGGCAGCATTTTTTCTGGCCTGATCCTGAGGACACTCGAGAAGTTGAAGAGCTAACTCAACCAACTGGTATACAACATCCGAGGGAAGAGCACATACACGTTCCATAATCCCCTGAAATAAAATGAATAAATTGGAGAGAGAGGCAAATGAGCAGAATGAGAATTATAGCAGAGAGAACCGTATGTATTTACACTTTGTCAATTACAATGTGCCATTACCTGGAGAGAACCAATGGTAAATAAGCAAGAAGAAAGACCAAAGAAGGTTTGAGGAACTCTGGGGACAGCAAGTAGTTTCTGCATCCCACCTCTATCAACAAATAATGCTGCAAATTTCCGGTGAGCAGCCAGGGCACAGATGAGCTTCATTATGTCGGGCAGGAGCATTGCAACCTCCGACAGCTTTGAACTTTTTGAATTCCTTTGTAGTAATGCAAGACAAACATCTACCCCCTTTTCATGCAGTACAGGACCAAGTACTTCAACATATTCTCCGAGACTTTCAAGGCACTGAATACAGTATTTTTCTCTCAACTTTGCAAGGGCTTCATTATCAGGAATGAAATATTCTTCAACATCCACATTAGTTTCTGTTTCCATTTGTGTTTCTGTGCTGTTTGATTTCACAGGATCAGCTTCAGCACTTTGAGCCCTCCTGTGATCAACCAACAGATTGTTAAAAACTGGTCCGTCAACCACATGCATCATAAGTAAAATCTGAAATTACCTACCTTGAAACTTCAGTTGCATTGGCAGCATCAACGACAGTAGCGGCTGCTCTGGAGGCAGCCAAAACTGCAGCTTCTTCATTGTTCGTAGTTTTGAATTCCTGCAAGTATTGACGGCAAACAACAAAAAATTATAGAGCCAGACAAGTTTAATTTCATGAGAGAGAGAGAGAGAGGGAGAAATTTTGCAAACCTCCAAAGCTGCACTTTTGACAACTTCGGCAGCAGCATCACCAGCGGCTTTAACGGCTTCTTCAGGTGCATTGGCTGCTCTAGCTTCAGCTTCAGCAGCTCTAACAGCCTTTTTAACCAAATCAGAGATGTCTTTAGTTCCAACTCTGCATTCTTGGAAGCAGTCATCATTATCTCCTCTTTCCAATGGGTAAACATCAGAAGTATTTTTGCCCAAGTGCTTTTTAGCATCTGATACCTTTTTCACATCTGAACCTTTTGATGCACTTTTGTCTCGAGTACTTCGCGCTTGTCCCATTCGGCTACCTGATCCTGGTGAGGTCAACACTTGATCATTCTCAATAGACCCTTCATTAGTTCTTCCCCCCTTTCCTCTAGATCTTACACGACTAAGTTTACGCCTTGAGGAGTCTTCCCTCCCATTTTCATCAAAATCCATAAACTTTGTCCTCCCCTCCGGTAAATCATGAGTATGCCATCTGTTCTCATCATCACCATCATCAGGTGGTTCTCCACCATCAACCCAGCAGTCTTCTGCAAATGTTTGAAGACATGTGCTTCTTTCCTTGTCCCTCTCTACACTTTGATCATCTAAAGATTTTTCATCTGTAATTCTTGAATCATCAAAGTGAGTAGCTTCCAAAACCTGCCTGGCCTTACTCCGACTTTCATCTCTACTTCTTATGCAGATAGCACTAGAGGCATTCTTACTTTCGGTTAAGTGACCCGAATCTTTCTGAGTAGTACTTGTCTCTCCCAGGACTCGAACACGAAGATAACGCATAAGCTTGGCAGATAATCTAGATGTTAATACATCTTCCACAATTGGACCGCCACTGAGATTAAGAAAAATTTTTAGATACGTGAAGTAAAATAGTAACCAAAAATATAACAAGGAAGGAAAAATAAATTACCCACAATATCAACATACCCAGCCAGAAAATAAGCAAGGAGTCCTGTAGAATAGGTCTTCAACATTTCAGAATCTGAGGCCTCCTTTCTCCCAAAATCACGCTTTGAGTTGTGGTCATCACCTGAAACCCTGGCAGTCTCATCCACCACTTTATGTTTAATACTGTCAACTACTGCTTCGTCAAACATGTGAGGAGACTGGCACATTTCATATGCAATCAGCTTTCAAAATAATAAAGATAAATAGATAATAACTCAATTGAGTCAAGGGGGAAAGAAAAGAAAGGGAAAAAATCTTACAATCCATGTTACAGAACAGCTAAGAAGCAGCCTTGCAACGGCTGCCTGGACAGAGACAGGGTATCTTGTTTCTGATAGATACGTTGAAGAAATCAATTCAAAAAAATCGTCATTCTCCTGAACAAAAGAGAGAGGTAGTTTAGAAAACAAATTCCTGACCATAAATCATCCACCAAATTCACATACTCGTTACCGAACCCTATCAGGTGAAAATAAGGGAGACTAATAGCAAGTTACCCGGACTAAGGCTCCCAGCCGTCCAATATTATGAGAAGCACGGTTATTGCTGGAGGCATGGCCATTCTCTTCCATGAATCTGTGTTTTAACATTTTTTAATTTGGGACAAAAAATAAGATCCAAGACTCACTGAATCAAAGCAAAAACAAGTCCAAACAAAAAGTTGATAAAAATGAGAAACAAGCTTGCGTAATAAAAGTGAAAATCATTTTGTATAAATATAGAAACTAGCCAAACCATCCTAGGTATAAAAACTTTGACCACCGGGCACCTGGAAAGAGTTATCATACTAAATAATATCAAAATCAAAGCGTGATAGGTCTAAACTCTAGGTATACAGATAACTCATACAACACAAGCCAAAGGGAAGAAATGCCAAACTATTCTCTATATCCTAGACTTCTAACCTTATGGCTACAGCCAAAGAAAGAACATATGATACTGGCCAAGGACGCAAGTCCCTACACTAGTTAAAAGCATAAAATGACAACCAGTTTTCCCACAGACGACTAGTGCCCGTTTGGTTCATAGGTTTGAACCGAAAGTTTTGAATGAAAATTTAAATTTTTGTGGGATAAAATAATGTAGAAGATGGTTCTCACTGTGGTTCAAACCTACGAACCGATAAATACTTTATGCTAGTACTCGCATTCTATTTTACTAGAAACGAGAAAACTTGAGCTTATTTCTCAATAATTAGCCTAAGCACGTAGCACAAGACTGTATAAGGGTCTCAGCAGGGTACAACCTGGCATCAAATTAATTAAAATGGTGAGAGCCAAACTCGGGTTGATCAAAGTAGGCTTGGAAATGTGACATCAATGCCTCTCAGATTGCTGTCTTAAAATACCCACAGCAAAAGAAAAAGAAAAAGAAAAAGAAAAAGAAAAGAAAGTGGAAGAAAATGAAAGAAAAATGCGCGCACGCACACATAATTATATATATGGTTTTCTGCCCGGAACTCATAAACTATATAATGCAAAACTGAAAATGCTACACAAGAGGATAAATGATCAAGCATCAGACACATGCAAAACCCACGAATATCAATCCTTAAACAAATTCTGTTCGATCGAAACACCAAGAAAACGGAAAAAGAAAAATTCAAAAAATTGCAAAATTGATACAGCGTACCGAGACTCTTGAGCTTCGAAAAGGGAGGCGAGGGCGTGGAGGACGGTAGAATTAGGGTTATCACGCGACGAAGTGATCTTCTCCATAAGTTTCTGAGCCTTGGCAATCAATTCGTCGTCTTCATTCTTCGCTTCCTCTTCTTCCTCTTCCCCATCGTCTCCGCCCTGGGTCTGAGACTCCGGAACAGTCACCGGCGGTGGCGGTGGTGGAGAAGGAGCATCGCCTTGCCCTTGGGCATGGGTTGGTACTTGCTCATCCACGGCCGCCTCCATATACCACCGGAAAATCGATTGAAACCGAGAAGGAAGAGCACAATTGGAAAATTAACGAATTTTCTAGGGTTGATTATAGAACATATACACGATACATATACATATATATATATAGCTGTTGAGCGAGTAAAAATGTGTAATATTGAAGTTTTGCAGAGAATATTGTGCGAAAACGAAAGAGGAAATGGAAATAACTCGATGGGTGTGAGCGCTTTGTTCGGGGATTTTATAGTGAACGGATCGGAATGTTCCCGAAAGATCCGAACCGGTTCAATTGTCTAACCCTACCCTAACCGGAGTTGTACTTGGGTCGGTTTTGTATTTGACCCGTTTTGTGAGGACCGGGTGTGGGAAAAAAATAACGGTCAAACATGTATATATAAGGGTGGCAAAACGAGTTGGCGGGTCGGGTTAGTGTCGGGTTGAAGTTAAGTTTTACAAAAATTAGGTCGATACTAACCCGACCTATGACACGAATGGGTTAAGAATTCTCAACCCTAACCCGACCCGTTTTGATGCGGGTTGACACGAACACGACCCATGTCAACCTGTTCTTTATGCACAGTGTCAAAAAATAATGACCCGTGACCTATTTTTGACCCGTAACCCGATTGTGACCCGCAACCTGCCTATAACTCACCTACATTAATATATATAATATTAAAAAAAAACATAAAATTAGAAGAGTTTCATACCACTTTAATAATAGGATGAGTGATAAAAGAGGTAGGGTTTGATCTTTTAAGGGCTTATGTTATATATGAAATAATATTAATTTTTTAAAAGTTAATTAATTAAATACAGGTCAGAAACGTGTCATTTTAGTGTTAAACGGGTTGACTCGAACACGACCCGTTTTTTGACGGGTCAGCTTCGGTCGACACTAAAATGACCCGTGGTCAAATTTTTCGACACTAACCCGCAAAAAAATGTGTCGGATTCGTGTCCTATCGTCGTGTTGCAACCCGTATTGCGGCCCTATATACATATTTCCCGGTTTAGGGTTTTTTTATTATTATTTATTATAAAAAAGAGAATTGTAGTAAATAACAAATTCCACACTCTATTTTCTCTATTTTAAGTTAATTTAAAAACTATAGCTCTGTTTGGTTTTGTTCTTTCAAGAAAAAAATTTTAAAAACACTCTCAGCATAATTCTTAAAAAAATTATATTTTTAAAAATAAAAACACTTTCACCTATTTTGAAAACAATACCAAACGGCTATACCTTTGGTTTTTAATTTCATCGAATGTATACCTAGATTTAATATGCTAATCTATTTATTGTCTCAGTCAATAGTTGATTTTGACATTTAAAATGATAAAATTATCCTTAAAAAAAGGAAAAAAATTAAAACTTTCAAAAAGAGAAGAAAACAAAATAAGAACACACAAAATACTTATTTTTGAGGGTATTCTATATACCTTTGAAGGCAAAAACCTTAACATGAGGTTTTCTTAAGTTTTTAAAGTTATATTATTTTTTAATTTGAGAGTATTTTGGACAATTTCTTAGGTTAAAATTGAAGATTGATTGGAAAAATATATAAATTTGTATATTAAATCTAATCTAAAGGTATAAATTTAATAAGATCAAAAATTGAAGGTATATTATTTAAATAAACCTGAACTATAGGGTTTAAGAAGGTACATAACCAAACATGTATATATATTTCCCTGGTTTGGGTTTATTATTATTATTATTATTTATTATTATTATAAAAAAAGACAATTGTGATAAATAACAATTTTTTGAACTAATTGTAGTAAATAGTAGGTTTTGGAAACATTTATAGTAAAAATGAAATTTATGTGTAATTAATTTATTTACCCTATTTTTACAATGTCAATAATTCTTATTTATGTAATAATTAGGTTTAAGATGTAAATAATTCATTTTGCCCATTGTTTAGTCTTATTTACACAAGAAAAAGTTGTTTACATCGTAAATCTACAATTTACTACAAATATTCTAAAACCTGTTATTTATGTAAAAAAGTTTCAAAAATCTACTATTTTCTTCATTCTCCAAAAAAAAAAATTAATACATTTTAGAGGTTTCTTTGACAAGAGAAATTGAGAAAAACTCCATAAAAAAGAAATTAATGGCTCATTTGACAACACGGTTTGAAGTATAAAATTAGTGTTCAACCTAATTTGATTAACAGTGTCAAACCTAGATTAACCTATAATTCGTGGTTCAAACTGTACTGTCAAATGAACAGGAAGAGAATATGATTTGTATAGTTGTAAATATTACATTTTTTAGAGAAGTATTAGAAATGAAAAAAGCTTTTAGAACTTAAAGAAGCAAATATCAAGAGAACACAAAAAAAAAAAAATTAAAGAAAAAAATAGCAATTTTCTCTTCCTTCCATGTGAGTCTCTCACACTTCATGATCTTTTGTCTCCTCCAGATTTCACTCTCCTTCTCCTTTGTCCCTTGCAAAAGACCTTTATCAGGTCACCGAAGTCGAGCAACGTCTCATACCCATGGCAATCTCTTGTCCACATCGTCAGCTCGCGGCACAACGAAACATGCCATTGAGCTTAACGTGGTCTTTCTTGCTCAACGCTAACGAAGTTTTCCTCAACATCTTCTTCTTGAGTGCAAGCTCAATGTCAAGACTGAGCCCCGAGGCACTCTGTGTCAATTTGGTTAGCCTATGTAACGCCCCTATATGGGGGTTAACAGTTTTTAATGAGATAAAATAAAAATAAATAATAAAAGTAAAACCTTAAAAATTAAAATTTGCCCGGGACTTAAATGAAAACTCTCAACTCAAAAATAAAAATATAAACGATAAATAAACCACAGTTTTAATGTAGCACCTTAAATTTAATAATATAAACTGTTGTCATCATCATTTTAACCCTCAACACATTGTAATACAGTCATAGAAAGTAATAATTGATGCTTACATTATCATGAAGAACATTCTCAACAATTGAAGCAGTCCCAATGTAATATAGCTACATCACTTCCTCAACTATATTTCTCGTAGCCACCTCACACTTAGTGAGTCCTGAAAAGATAAAAACATAAGGGAATGAGCAACACTATGCTCAGTAGAGAAAGCCATTACTCACCTTTAGGTTTTTATCATTACCACATTAAAATCTGCATGGTTAGTAAGTCACATCATATTTCAGATTATGAGGTTTATTATGATCACATCTTATGGATACCGTAGTTAATCATTACCAAGTGTCATAATTACACATTTATACAAATATTACCAATCATCATTGTTCCTAGGTATCCATGTTAAATTGAGTATCACTCAACTCATCGAAACCCAAATGGGCGCACTTGATCACCCTATAAACATTCCAAGGGTGTTCCGGTGAGGGGACATCAAGCCCCGAGTCCTCACCAAATCGATTCCTGTACAGTGTGTTCTGGGACTTTCAACCCAAGGAAGCGTCATCGCCTTCCCCCTACTTTACCTTTTAGGGTATTCATGCCCAAGGACGTAACCGTCGCCCTTTTCATGTCTCACAATTTCTCTATATTAAATCATTATTAATAGAGTTAATTTTCCTAACCATGCTTCTCAATTTATAACATGTGTCAATTCATTATGTTCCTCGCCGTACAATACAAGACGAGTCCATGTCATAGTTTCATATGTGATACACATATAATATCAGTTCAACATAGATATATATATATTGCGGCAAAACAATCAATTTTAATTCTATAAAAACCTCAGAAAAGATGAGTAATAGAATCCCTACCTTTTAAGCTTATCAACAGTCTCTTAATCCTGGAATCAATTAACGTTAGCTCCATACTCCCTTGATCCTAAGGCGTGCATAAGGACAATTAAAACTAAAGCACAACATACAACTACATTCATAAATAAATCATGTGTAAACCTATCTTACTAGTATGCCATTAAAGCTTTTATATAAATCTCTTTTGAATACCACAGTAAACAATTTTTGTCTTAACACAATATAAAATGTGAACAAGTAATCTATATGTTTTAGTCCCTAATAAGATTCATCAATCACTTAGGATAATATTGGAAAGGTTGCAAGACATTAAAGAATTAGGTGGTGAGCAAAGATGGGTTCTTGGTTCAGGTTAGCAGCTGGTATACCATAACAAACTGGCAGATTTACTAGTTTCCAATACAAAAATTAAATAATTCTTAGAAAATAAAATACAACTCCGATTTAGGTTTATGATAGCTCGTTAGAAAGCCTAGGATGCTACTTTTCAAATATGCAAACCAATTCATAAAATTCATTTTAATTTAATCTTAGAATTTCAAGAAATAACCACTGCCCATAGAGGTATTACAAAGTTTAACAATATAAATTTTCTGTCTAGGGCATATACACTTAGACTTCATACATATGCTCCAAAATAGCAACAAACATATACTTAGGTTTAAGAACGCAAATTTGAATAATCCTTTAGTATAAAAGAAAATTTATAAATGAAAGACTAAATTTGTTCATAAGATTCTAACCTCGGATTATGGTTAGTTGGAAGCTTAAAATGGCTTCAAAACAGGTTCCTTTACTTCGGTATGACTGAAATTCTTGCTCAAATGGAGGTGATGGTGGCTGATTTTTATGGCTGCCTTGAAGAAGTTCTCTAAGTATTTTGCTTCAGCAAAGAAATGAGAAGAAGAGTGTGGGAACCGTGGAAGAGAAAGGAAGAAAAGATGAAGTCTTTGAAGAGAAGTGATAGAAACAATTATAGAGGAGACATGCTTCAGCATATCACGGAGGAAATAAAGAAAATGAGGGTCAAGAGTAGTTGGAAAAGATATCCTTATGTCTCATCTAAAGACTTTAACACACATAATGCCAATATGACATTTTTGAGATTTATTAGAAGTTCTAAGGCTTTTTAGTAATCATACTAAATAAATATAGGAGAATTTTAGAAAACTTAAAAAATAGATAAAAATAAATATTATAAAATAAATTTAAATGAAGCAATTTTTTTTATAC
The DNA here is from genome assembly GCA_025403435.1 of Artocarpus heterophyllus. Classification (NCBI taxonomy): domain Eukaryota; kingdom Viridiplantae; phylum Streptophyta; class Magnoliopsida; order Rosales; family Moraceae; genus Artocarpus; species Artocarpus heterophyllus. Next base: position 38,579,913 of record CM046333.1, on the reverse strand, counting down.
ATTAAAAATTAATTTAATTACCTCAATACCCGTTAGGAGAATAACGGGTGTCACAGCCTACAAGGAGCCTGACAAATCCATTGTCAATGATGCAAAGTCATTTATGAATTTTTCTCCCTAAACTCATTTACTCTTTACATAGTTCTAAAAACATATATTTTATATATACTTGTTAGCCTTTTGAGTATATATATTTGTTTCATTTTGACTTTCGATGTTTATTATTAGGGTCTAGCTATACAAATTTGATCCCTTTATTTATAAATTATCTATTTGGTTTTAAAAAAAGATAAAATAATTTTAAAAAAATTAAATTGGAAAGAAAAATCTAAGAAAAAAGATTATTATGTATTTATAAAGGAGGAGTTAAGGCTATATATTTAAAAGACGTTAGACTATCTAATATACCTCTAAAAATTCTTTTAAGAGTCAAAATGAGATAATGCATATTGTCATAAGCCATTGATGATAATAAGAGCTCGGCAACAAAATTTATAGATGAATACTATAGACACGGGAATCTACGGTTAGAAAATAAAGAGCCGTTTGGTATTATTTTCAAAATAGGTAAAAATATTTTTGTTTTAGAAAATGAGAATTTTTTGAAAATTGTGCTAAGCGTGTTTTTTAAAATTTTACCTTAAAAAACATGCAAAAACATTTCTAAAAATTTTGAGAACAAAAACAAATGGAGTAAAAATTATTTAGTAAAAGAAAATAATCATGATAAATGAATTAGGGGCATTCATTGCCATTATAATCTTCATCACCATTAATAAGTTAGATTATGTTGGAAAATCTTTGACAAACAATCAAAGGATAAACTAAATGCGGTAAGTAAATAACCAAACTAGAAATTATAACGGCTCACTCTTGAATGAGCTGCGTCTATTGCTGAGTTCTTCACTATATTAGGTCAAAGTTTACAAAGTAGGTTGAGTAGAATGTAGAAAGTGTAATTTCTACACAGTAACAGTAAGTAAGAAATGGCATAAGGTCACTTCTAAACGGTCCTCTCTGCCTATTCATAGAGATCAGATGAGGTGGTTACAGTAGCAATTACCACTCCTTTCCTCTCGTTGCATAGTAGTTAAGTGTGGTAACGATGTGAAGTAATGGGCAGTTACTACACGCTCACCCACATTCTCCTGGTAATGGTAGTCATAGAGACGTGTCCATAAAAATTAGAGTGCTTCTAAGAAGTCTGGGGTTGGTAAATGTCATCACAAATTATAAGATGTTAAACGAGTGGCAACGAGCTACTAGCAACTAATGAATACCCTTTTGATCATGTAACGATGGCCGGTGACTAAGGAGGTATGAGTGACGAGTGGCCGACTAATGACTAGCGAGTAGTGACTAGTGACTAGCAAGTGGTGGCTAATGACTAGTAGTCTTGAATTCTACTCTTGGGAGGTCGACAAGTGTCGAGTAGCCGATTAGATGACCATCAGGTAGACGACTAGGTGATAACTATAAATAATCACTTCCAACCACATGTGAGGTCACGAGTAGAAGATGAAGTCGTATTCCATAGACAGCCCCCACTCCTTAGCCTAATTTATTCGTACTTAAGGAGTGAGAGGATCAAGTATGTAAATTAGTGACTATCAAGTTGCGACCACTCACTGAAGAGTTCAATCAATGAAATTTCAATTCAACTCAGGTGTCATGTCGAGAGGCACATGTATAGTGGCAAATGGCAAAGATCCAGTTGGAGTTAGTCGTCAATTGTTAAGTAAGCGAGCTGGTGACTGTTAAGTCGTTGGCTTACAACTATCAAAAGTCGGGGGCCTATTAAACGATTAACAAGGATGACTGAGCTAAATTCTTTGATAAGAAACTATGGTTGTGTATCAAGGAGTGAGATCGAGTGGTGAGCGTCAAATGAAGAGCAGCGAAAGGCAAATGTCGAACGTTGAGTTTGTCATCGCTTGACATTGAAAGCAAAAAATGATTTATATGCCATGAGTTTTCATTCCTTTGATGAAGGATAATATGTGCCTTTAAAATGATCTCCATGTGGTGAAGATTTAGAGACCACTATCATATTTGGTAAATAATCACATAATAATGACTTCCTTTGAAAAAATATTCAATTCTTAATTTTTGCCTCATTGTGTGATGTACCTCTCGTAGCCACTTATTGGGTCCTGGTGAAAGTTTTGGTAATGGGATTTCAAAGGGAACTTTTTGGCTTGCAAAATATTGTGCTTATTATTTAAGATAGGAGTTCGGCAGGTGGAACTTTATATGTGATATATTATTTAATTATTCATAGTACGCTGTCAGCACCACTTATGGCAAGTGGTGAAGAGGACTTGCTTCGTTGGATCTTTACTCTCAGATGAGAAAACCTAGTTGAAGAGGCACCGCTTCAATTGTAGTAATATAACACATTGCAAGTGCGGTTAAAACGAAGAATAGTCGAGTTCTGTTTACTTCGAGTATTTGAGTAGAGTATTTAAATGAAGATTTAAATTTTTATGAGAGAAAATACTGTAACAAAATGATTCAAACTGTGATTCAAATATCCAACCAAACGAACCCTAAATTTCTGAACCGATATTTGCATGACAATAAAAAAGGCAACAAGGACCTCTTCCAAGCCGTTGGATTAGATATTGCACTTTTAATCCAAACTGTCCATTGTCAAGCTTGTTAGGTTAAATAGAGAAAGCACACCCAAACTTCATTTAGAATTCTTTTGCTAAAAGAGGCGACAACATGGGGCTCTTCTCTTCTCTACAAGGCAAGGTTCCTCATTCTTCTCTTTTATTCCTTCTTTCACTTTTAGTTTAATTTCATGAGATTGTTCTTGGATCTTCTAGAGAATTGGTTGAGTTTTGGATTGAAATCTGCTTCTTGTGGGTGATTTTGTTGAATGTTAGTCACATTCTGAGACATGTTCTTCGTGTTCTTGGAGGCTTTTTGTTCTTTAATCTTGATTGCTTAAACATGAAGTGTTTGATTTGTTTTCCATATTTGATCTATTATTGAGAATTACGAGCCATTATTTAGTGTTTTTTTGGTGAATTGGCGAGCAAGTATCGACCACCCGACTTGGTTCTTTTTATTTGATTACGAGTGGTGAGAGGTGAGGGATAAGGATAGACATGGTAAGCTAATCACTGATTTTTTTTTTTTTAATTTAATTAGTTGTTGAGGGTCAATTGTCGATGAGTGAGTTGAGACAATGGTGAGAAATGAACAAGTTGTTCCATCGAGTTCCTTGTCAAGCAAACAAGCACGTCGAAAGGGTAGACGACGTCCTCACCTAGTGAAGAGACGGCCAAAAAGATGACCAAGACCTCACGGGATGATGTGCATAGACCATAAAACCGATGTCAGTCAGTGAGTGTTGAAGGACGAGTGTCAAATCGTGAAGCTTTTTCTCACTGGAATCAACCAAACGAGTCACAAGAAGAGTCTGACAAGGATGATGGTGAAAAGTTTGGAGACTCGCCCCTTGAACCAACAAGAAATCCAAAGTCTACACTTACTGAGAGTGACCTAGCCTGTTTCAGGGGATTGTATATGATCTTGTAAGCGATCTAATCGCGACTTCCCAATGAGTGCGAGCACCCAGACTTGACGATTAAGGGTTGTATGTGCATGCACAAAATTGCTATCAAAGCAGGCTTTTGATTTCCAATTCATCGTTCCATTAGTGATGTGCTCGACCACTACGAGATCGTATTAGCCTAATTGATGCTAAATGCCCTTTGACTATTAGAGGAAGTTTGGAGTCAATTTCACCCTTGCCAACTTCATCAATTGTTCCCAACTGAGAAAGAACCCTGACGATCACACTTGATACTGTTGGATTGCGGGCCAAAAAATAATGAAAAACACAATAGAATAGAGTTTTAAGGTTTTTCATAAACTTTTTAGATATTTCTCATGATGCTACATACAAATAAATAAATAAACACAAACTTACGGGTTTGACAATAGCTCTGGATAATCAAGCATTTTAAAACCTTCAGATCTTTATTGCTATTCTTCTCCTTATGAATCAACCGGTGTGTGGATACCGGTAAGATCTCTTAGATTGTCTTTACAATATCTTCTTCCAATCTTTCTTCTCTGTCGAGATTCTTTAAACTTTAAAGTGGAGAGCTAAATAAATACTAGATGTAAGCCAGGAAAAAAATTCGGTAGAAAATCTAACCTCCAAAGCCTATTTTTAAATACACCAGTAGGCATTAGTTAGAGTAGAATCTTCCAAAGATTCTGCAAAGAATCATGCCTACCACAGGGTAATTGGGCTTAATCTCCAAGCTTCCAACAGAACAGTGACATGTGTCTCAATTACCTTCAACTGTGTATCCATCCAAAATCTATTCGAGAGATCCGATTTTAGTTCAAATTGAGATATTATTTATGTTATCTTTTAAAACAAATATCTTTCATAATTTTCTCAATTATTTAAATAACTTATAATTCAAATAATTATCTATACAATCTATTTTAACCTTTGAAAAAGATATTAATCTTGCAACAAGATAACAAATAGATTACGTGAAAATCACATGTTCTATTTGTTTTCTAAAATCATGGAGTGGCACCACATGGACTCTCAGAGCTCCAGTGTGTGGCGCCACACTACAATCTTGGTGGACTGTTGTGTAAAATTACAATTTTGCCTATGTTGACATAATTAATTCGAGAAAATTTCCATTGATCCTATCTGAAAGGATGTTGTGGAGCTAGCAAGGGGACTCGGTGGACATATATAATAAGCTTCAATAATTATTTATAATTTAATTATCTCGTAATTAAATTAATAAAATTGTTAACTCTAGTTTGCACCACTATCGGAAACTGAAGCTGCATTCTTAAATTATATACAGAATTATAAGGAACCCTAAAATATCGAATGTCATCAACAAGGTCGTCCATTTATATAATCATTTGCCATGTGATAGTACCCTCCACAATAATATTCATAATTAGAGCTAGGTTCCTAATTTTTTGTACCTCTCTAATTACATCTTTGACCATGAGTTTCGTTAATTCTATAATGGAGGACCTTTTTATGAACAAATCATAAACAAGGATTTTGGTAATATTTGATATCTCATATCAAGTAGCGAGATCTCTACTTTCAAATTCTCGAATTGATACTCATAAGAATATTATCTTAACATCCTATTGTAGAAGTTGTGTATTCCATATCATGAGTAATGTTCTCAACTACTTATATTAGTATGCCTCAATATACACCAAGGTATAGATCATGAATGTTACAGATCTCACTTGTTGACAATCAAAAGACATAGTAAATAGATGTGAGTCCACTAATCACCTCAAGATTAAGGTAAAATCTATAAAATGGTCATCAATGATAGAATTCCAATTTCTCTTTACGAATAATAGAATAATGAAAAATAAAAAAATGTTGTGTATGAATTGAGTACTATGCTGGTCTATTTATACTACTCCTGTGAGAATCAAAATAATTTTGACAATTACTCTGATAAATGAAAATCAGACCGTTTGTAAACGATAATCCATAATTAACGCTGTTTCAAAAAATAAAAAAACAATGTAGAAGGCCTAAATGTAATATTATATACGTTCAACAATATTGGGTTATATATAAATGCCTTATTCGAAAACAGCATCATGGATATATGAACGAAACTAAATATGCCAACTGGTAATGGCCATAACTATTACAATTGGTTTACAAAGCAAAGAGACATTGGAAATTAATGCTAAAAAAAAGTGAGAAGAGTTTCCGACGTTATAAACCAAACAAACCCATATAGAAATTTGTATTACCAGAAAATATTTCTAACAATCCCCACATAATGCAAATTTTGAAAAATAAGATTTAGAAAGTATGGTGTATTAAAGTAGTTGAAATGCATCAGTACTGATGTCTTGCAACTTGAATCAACGCTGAGTCTTAACATATAGGATTTAACAGATTATGGTGAATTTTTTATTTCTTGAACTAATCTTTTTGAATGTAGATCTTATACATGTCAAATACACCATAAATACAAACTTAATTGAATTCTCGGATCTGCACATTAAGGTCATGTGCCCTACTTGGATATTCATAGTGCTTTCAAACTACTCAAGTGATTTGTTTTTACCCATTGAACCTAGTTCCTAGGATCTCCATTCACATAGGTTGAGTTCCTATCACAGGTAGTTTATTCAAATGGCTTTCAAGCCCATCCCCCTCGATGCATCTTCAATTAGCTTTCTAGCAAATCCTTTTGTCAATGGCTCGGCCAAATTTTCCCTTTACTTTACAAACTCAAGTGATACCACTCCATCTCTCAGCAATTGCTTTACGAATATTATATGTCGTAGGAACTTTGCTTTTTGCTTAGGCTATTGCAGCCTGACAATCACAATGTACTGCCACGGATGGAACTAATTTCTTATAAAGAGGTATATCAGGGGGGAGGTTTCTTAATCATTTTGCTTCTCCCCTTGTAAATCCAATGCTATAAATTCGGACTCCATTGTACATCTAGCTTTACAAGTTTGTTTACTTAGTTTCCAAGAAACATCACCTCCTGCCAAAGTAGACACATAGCCACTAGTAGAATTTATTTGGTCTGTGTCAGATATCATATCCAATTAGCAATATAATAACCTTCCATTACAGTAGGATATCCACAATAATACAGAGCAAAGTTACTAGTTCCTTTTAAATATCTCATCACCCTCAAGATTGCAGTCCAATGTTCTCTACTTGGATTATGAGTATATATCTACTCAATCTACGAACTACGTCAGCAATATCAGGTCTGTTTCAATTCATCAAATATAATACAATTCCTATGACCCTTGCATAAATTGTTGTGACATACTTTCGTTTTTATTTTTAACAAGATGTATGGTAGGGTCATAAGGTTCACAGGAACACAATTTTCATGGTCAAATTTTTTCAGAAGTTTTTCAACGAAATGTGACAGTGAAAGTGCCAAACTATTTTCAGTTTTAAGTAGTTTCATTCCCAATATAACATCCGCCTCTTCAAGGTCTTTCATGTCAAATTTTGATGCAATAAATACCTTAGTGGACTCAGCAATTTTTTAATCAGTGCGCAAAATTAGCATATCATCTACCTAAAGGCATATATTGACACTACAAGAATGAGAAAATTTGTTTTCTAAACAAATGTCAGCATTACTTACAGAATACCCATTCTCAAGTGAAGCACTGTTGAACTTCTCATTCCACTGTTTTGGATCCTGCTTTAACTGCAAAGAGACTTAACTAATTTACATATCTAGCGTTCTTCTCCAGGAACTACAAATCGTTCAGGTTGATCCATGTAAATTTCTTCATCTAAATTGTCATTTTAAAAAGCAATTTTGACACCCATCTGATGAAGTACTGGCTTATGAATGGACGCAAGAGCAAGTAAAACTCTAATTGTAGTGATCCTGGCAGTGAAAGAATATGTGTCAAAATAGTCAATGACCTCTTTTTGTGTATAACCTCTGGCTACTAATCTCGCTTTGAATTTGTTAATTGAACTATCTAGTTTTAATTTTGTCTTAGAGACCCATTTACACCCAGTGGTCATAGTTCCCGGAAGAAGGTCAACTAACTCCCATGTATAGTTAGCCATGATAGAGTCTAACTCGTTGTTAATTGCATCTCTCCAAAAAAGCAGCTGTCAGATGAGGAAATTGCTTCCTGATAAGTTCTGGGGTTGTCTTTTGCTAGAAAAGCAGTAATAAAGTCATCTTCAAAAGATTTTTCAAGTCTAGATCTTTTGCTTCGTTGAAGCTCAGGTTCATCATCATAAGAATTCTTACTTGTAGAAGCTGGACAAACATGTTTTTCTAAAACAACCTTTCTTGGAAAATTTTTTTCAAAAAATTCTGCCTGTCAAGCTTCTATAATTGTATTTGGTTCTAATACTTCTGATTCTATTACCAAAAATCTGTTGGCTGCACTGTTAAGTGCATAACCAATAAAAACGCAGTGGGAAGCTTTAGGACTAATCTTCTTTCTTTTAATTTCTGGTAATAGAGTCTTAGCTAAACACCCCCACTCTTTGAGATATGCAAGATTAGGTTTATATCCCTTCCACAATTCATGTGGAGTCATATTTGACTTCTTGTTAGGAACTCTGTTCAAAATATGACCAGCAGTATATACAGCCTCAACCCACATTTTTCAATGAGATGGTCATAAAAAAGTCCACCAAATCATGCTACTTTGTTTAGTAAGAGAGGAAGTTTCTAACACCAGAAAAAGACAATAATAGTGTTTGGTAGAGGGTTAGAACTGTTTTTATTGTATTATATGAGAGTTTTATACTGTAGCGTTTTAATTGTTATTGTAGTATGTGAGAGCTTTATACTATTTAGAACTAAAAAAGTGGTCCGAACTACTTTCTACCAAATACCTTGGTGCCGGGGAGTGGGAACAAAAGATGCAAAGGAAGGCAGCAAGTAACTTTGCAGATAACATGGATTTTGCGGGATGAGTTTGCCGAGACTTCATTTGTTGAATCAGGGTAACGCCAATAATGCCAAAATTATGTGTATATGCAAAACTGGTACTTGTTCAAACACTTTTTGATATGAATGACGTGGAACAAAAATATATTTTACTTCATGTATAATGATTTAGACTGAAATATTTAGGAAAATGCCAAAAAAAAAAGAAAAAGAAAAACAGAGAGCTTTTTATGGTAGGGAAACTTGCCGGTAATTTTCAGTTTTTTTTTTTAATATCAAAATCAAAAAGTATGTAAAACTAACCGAAGAGTTTGAAATAGTGCCCTATTGATAGGAATTTATTTTTCACGGCTTACCAAATAATTTTATAGGAAAAAGAACAAAGAAAGAAGAATGCAATAATGTTTGTTTCTAAAATGGGTTGACCCTGACCTGGAATCTATCAAATTGAATTGCATAAAAAATTAGCAGGCTGTTCAATTCCCTGTGAATACGTGAATACTATTTACAATCTTTCATTGAAACCACAGACCCCAACTCACAAATTACTGGTTACAGAACTTAACACTCAACATGTCCCGTGTTAATACCAAAGGGATAATAATAATAATAATAATAATAAAAGAAAAGCACAAAAGCCTATGATCACAAAACCATAAAGAGAATCACCAACACAAACATAATTAAACCAACAGTCTTTTCAAGATGCCCAACTCCTCCTCCATTACTTGAGGAAGAAGGTTGGATCATGATCCTAAATTTGCATTCTCCACCCGAGGGTGAGGGGTCTTGGTTGGTGACAACTGAGAGGCGGTTGGGGAATTTACAGGCACTCTGAAGCTGGTCATTGATCTGGTAGTAACTGTTGAATGCATACGAAATGTTTCCACGAGCATCCAAGTTTGCACAAGAAGTATTATACCCGAGACTAGTGCAATCACCATTTGCACAAGCATAGCTCACACTTGGCCCCACTTGGGGATCATCCAGGCTGGCTGATGGAGACAAAATACACCATTGTTGAGCCAGATAACGCACATTGCTCGCCGGTACTAATCCATTTGAGTTTGTGGTTCCGAGATTGAGCTGGTACTTGGCGGTCCCGTCAAAGTAAAAGAGACCCCAATGTCGTTCGAAGTTACCTGGCTGAATGCTTTTCTGATCCTCATCAATAAGGCTAAACACGTAGACTTCCATGGTGCCGGGTCTCATTGGGGTTCCTGTTCCAGCATTGAACCGGGACATGAATCCTTTGTTGAACCGCTGTGCGTACTGCATGTTGGCATTCCGGTCTCCATCAGTAGGCCAGCCAATCTCGCCAACGATAATTGACATGTTTCCGTATCCATTTTTCTGCAGAGCCCACACAAGAGTGTCATGATTTGCGTCGAACACGTTCTGGTAGATCCTTCCATTGTCGTTTATGGTAGCTGAGTAGCCATCAAAGAAGGCATAGTCAACGGGGAAATTGGGATCATCGTGGAGGCTGATGAAGGGATATATGTTTACTGTAAAGGGAGCGCCATTTTCACTCAAGAACTTGATAATTTCCAGCATAAGATCTTTGATATTTGACCGAAAGTCTCCATCTGAAGGTTTGTCGCTCGAGCTGCCATACACATCGGCATTTAGAGGGATAGTGACTTTAACTCGGTTGCCCAAACCAGCTTTTGTTATGGCCGACTGAACGTTTTGAAGGGCGGGAAAAGTTGTCCCAAGGTAGCTGCCATTGTAGGTTGACAAGAAAGGTTCATTCCCAACTGCAACATACCTTGCAAGAGACATGTAGATTTGAATAATTCCTTGCAAAGGACATATGAATAAGAAATGAACAAGTTGTGAGAGAGAAAACATCAATTCCAAGCTGAACCTTGCAACTGTCAAAATCACTTGTCTCCCAACTTTTAAAATATCTTTGCAAACTAAAAATGTTTCAACCAAGAATTTTTTATGAATCTGTGCCGCTGTTTTCCCAAGTGCAATAAGATCTAAATATATGTGTTGATACATGAGGGGTTCAAACATATTCTGTGAATCTAATGCAGAAGAAATATGTTTTCTCTTTCTCATAGTTTTATAAGACTAAGTAACTTTTATAAGACTAAGTAATTTGGGCAGAAATCTCCTCTATCAAAACTCTTCAAACATCATGACAACATGACCTATTGTTCTACAGATGTGTCCATTTCTCACCAGTAATGTTTGTCATGTCATGCTCGCCCGCAACTTATGCTAAAGAAGGAACTTCCTACCTTTGATTTCAAGTTCTGCCTACACAAAATGAAGTCTAAACACGATTTTCAGTTTTCACACAGTTAATCTTTCATATTTATTTATTTATTTATTTATTAGATTAGCATTTTCTTCAGCAGTTCTATTGTTCTTAACTGAGATGCTCCAACAAAGTGTTGGGAACCAGTTGGTCTTCTCTCTACCTGCTATTAAAAACAACACCATAAATGGTTTGTATCTCAAACTAAAAGTTAATTTCTCTCTCTATCGCATCAATGGTTTATGTTCATTTTATAAGTGATTCTTTCTCTGTTTACAAGACCAAATACCATGTCAATCTGAGCAGATCATCCACTTGTTAAATCTCTTTCTTTTTAGTTCCTAAGGAAAAAGGATTTGTATTAAAAAAATGTTGAGATATGTCAGTTCTTCCCCATAAAATATGTAGTTAGGCGGTGATTATTTTAAAGGAGCCACAATCATATCATCCCAAAACAGAAAGAAAGATGGAAAGAAATACAAGTAGTTGTAAGGTACATCGTATCAAACCAAGCGATTACTCAGCGTTTTACTCTTAACTTAACAAGAAGAAAAAAAAAGAAAAAGAAAAAAACTGATTTTCTTAAACCAACCCCAAGTCATCATCACAGAAACAAACAGAAACTGGTCAATTGCTAGAGTTTTTCCGAGGAACAAAGTGCATATCTCACGTAAAATCACTTAAAAAATTCAAGAGTAAAACACTGTTAACAAATTGGTTGCAGCATAAGTTAGCAGTAAATTCACACATGTAGAATTCAAACCTCCCACTCAAAAAAAAAAAAAAAAAGAAGCGTTTTCTTGCATAATTAGCCATCAGTTTAAAAGGGATTTTGAGCAGTTTCACCTTACATTCAAAATCACATAAAAGTCAAGAGTAAATACTTTCAACTCGTTCGTTGCAGACGTAGCTTAGCGATAAATCCATCATATAGTTTCCAGTTTAAATCCTCTCCTCCAAAAATAAGTAAATAGCTAGCATTTTCTTCCGGAATTGGCCATAGTTTTGAAAGGGCTATTTTTTTTAATGGCAGTTTTTACCTTACATCTACACCATTGGAGACGTGCGAGGACAAGTTTTTGGACACCCATTTCTCAGCTGCTTTTTCACTATTAGCCAAACTATAGAGCATGTCGTTTGGGATTCCCACCATGACCTGAATCCCAGAATTTCCCAGAGCTTTCAATATAGAGGTATCAGCTTCAAAAAGCTTCACCTTTTGGACTTCATTGTCCTTTAACATCTTCACCACCGTCGCAGGAGGCAAAGGGTGCGTTGACTGTGTTCCCCAGTTCACTCCAATTCCCACCACTGATATCACCATCACAATAAACAACAACATGAAGAAAACAAGAAGAAACCCACCATGGAAATTCTTGCCTTTCAACAACCCCATGATCAGAAAAAACTGTTTGGTTGCGAAGAAAACAATGAAAGAGAAAGTGGGTTTTGTGAGTTTTTAAGTGAATATACTTAGCACCCAAGACACAGAATATGAAAAAGTACAATAACTAAGAAAGAATCAAGCTTAATTAAGCAGAGCAAAAAAGAGAAAGAACGCAGAAGAGATGTTTCTTGCTGAGGAAAGGAAACTTGGGACTTAGAAGAAGAATTCAATTGCCAGAAGATGTACCCGAAAAGGAAAAAAGGTAGATGAGTTCCTAAGCGAAAAGCACAAAAGAGCTAAATGAGCTGATTAAGCAGTCAAATAAGTACACAGAGAGAGGGAGAGAGAGAGATCAACGTGGAAAGCAAAACATGTCGTGGAACTCCATGCTGATCACAAATTAATGGCCTTTGGCCCCTGAAAAGAGACTTCGGATAGTTGCTTCTTTAAAACAATTTTATTTTGAAGCATGCCGGGTCCCACGGTGGGACCCATCTGGGGCCTATTTTTTAATAGAGGCTCGGGCTACATTTTTCTGCTAGAGTTGGATTCGTCTGAAAAGTTCCAGAAAAAAAAAAATACAGAACAAACACTGAACAAAGAAACGAACATTGTTCTGACTTCTGACACAATTTATGGAATGTTTCCTTGATGGCGCTTTTTGTCCCATGCATTGTGGTGTATTGGATTAGGGTCGGACAGTTCGGCAAGGAACCAGAATAAACTAAACTAAACTAAACAAATTAAAAATTAAACCAAGTTAAGATTAAAAAAGATTAAATTATGTAATCAAAATAAAAAGTATCTTGTACACCTGCCCTTTTTGTATAAATAAATGGCAAGTTATTTCTTAAAAGAATAAATAAATAAAACTAATGAAATAAAAAAGTATTTGGCATATTAGTCCATAATTTTTAACAATGGTTAGCAAATTATCCAGAAATTAGGACACATTTGTATGTTACATGGACTTATAGGAAGGAAAAGTATGAAATTTAGAATTAACGATGAGAGCATATCATGTTATATGTACAATGATTTTTCTTTTCAAATTTTAGTATCCCTTGTCAATTTTAAGGCACGCTACAACATTCTATCAAGTCTAAGAGTAAATCATCAAAATCAAAAGTTCATAGAACAATTTACTAATTTAGTGAAAATTAAAGGGGCGAAAACATTAATAACTTTAGAATATTTTGAGACAAGCCTCTAATTCCGTGCGTTCTAATTATTAGACTTTTGACCTCACCACATGCCATGCCGGAAGGAAAAGTTTTCCATGTTTTTTTTAATTTATTTTTTTCATGAGAGAGAAAAAAAAAAAGCTAATTGTTATTAGTTAGCTATTACCTTTGCCTTCATATATCCATTTGCCCAAAACATCAACTCACAAAATGGGTATTTTCCAGCTCAAAACAAGTAACTGGGTGGGGTTCGGTTGGTGATGGCGTAAGAATTTCTGCCTACCTAAAGTCTATGAAAAAGTATTCAACTCCAAGAAAAAAAAAATTGATTCTTATTCGACTTAACAACGTAACCAAATAATTGCTTTGTGGAAGTCATGCTTACTTATCGAGTGAAATATTTGACTTTAGCTTAGCCAGTAAACAAGAGGTTGTTGCACGGTTAGTTTGTTAAGGGACGTTAGAAAGATTTAAACTTAAAATATTATAATAATTTAGATTTTATAAAAAAAATATTGTAACAAAATTAATTTGAAGTTAATTTTTTTAAGGTAAATTGTTTTAATAGTTATCAACTTTTTATGAAAGTAAGTGTTTTGATCCTCAATTTTTGATTTTAGTTGTTAGGGACTAAATCAACGGTGAAAACCGTTAAGTTTGGATAAATATATGATAAACTGGTCTCTAAATTTATTAAAAATGTAACAAATTAGTCCTTAAAAAATCAAAAGGTGACATATTAATCCCCAAAAATAACAATATTAACTATTAAATTAGTCTCTCAACAACTATAATCAATGGTTGGGGTCAATTAAATAAATAAATAAATAATTGAGACCAAATGTTTTCTTTGATGAGGGGTTATAGATTATTGGAACAGTTTGTCCTTTTTTTTATTTGAATCAAGTTTTGAAATAGGCTTTAAATATTAGAACAACGATATGGTGATCATTTTTGCATATAAATATATATATATATATATATACACACACACACACATATCAAATAAAGGTTGGGAAGTTTCAACTTTGAGTCTCAATAATTGAACCTTCCTATTAAGCTAGACATGTAATCAGATGGGCATTTGGACGCAATCAAATTTATGGAAACAATAAATGAACCTTGCTATTTTACTTGTGAACCACTTTTTTTTTTTTTTTTGCTAAATTACTTTTGTAAGGCAAAATTGCTAAGGTGCTTATGAGCCACTTATTACAGAAAATTGTACAACATAGATGTGAATGTATATGCGTGAGGGTCATTCTCACTGTTTTGATGAAATTGAAAGTCTATGTGCGTTCTATGGACGTTGTTTGGAGTTGCGACTTGCAACAAAGACACTTCAGAAAGAAAATAATAATAATAATAAAAGGATGATAATGACGACCTAACCATAACTATTATTATTATTATTATCATCATCATCGTTAGTCATCATCTTAAATACCGTCATTTAAGCCTCTTAATTGGACAATACTACGCTTTTTTTTCAAAAAAAAAAAAAGCACACAAAATATATATATACGAAAAGCTAAATATCAGTTACGAAAGTAATGTTGTGAATAACATCGTGAGATCAATACAACGTTCTTTAAACTGATTATAGAATTTATTAAAAAAAAAAATCCACTTGATAGAAGAATTCGCCAGTAGGGGCTGTAGGGCGTTTCCGTCAGTATACTTTTTTTAATCTAAACAGACACTACCGGTAAGACCCTACAGTATAAAAAATAACTTAGTATCTTTCAAAGCTAAACCCCAGAGACAGACTTGATGACATGCGCAACACGATTAGTCATATTTAAAAAGGGACTGAACATAAACCAAATTTACATCTATGCACCTTGTCTATATAGTTTATGCAGTCTCTTTTGCAGCTCCATTCCCATCAAGTTCACCAGTGGTAATCTGACCATATTCAACCTTAGAATCCTTTTCCACCCCATCAAAGTAGTCCTCTCGGGCATTGTCGGCCAACATAAGGGCAACCAACCAGAAGAGCGAGGCATCAAGGGACACAAAAGCACCGCCACCAAGGAGACCGGTCTTCGCAGTTGGGCATTCTGTGTTAAGATTGCGGTGGACATTCTTTGAGATGTGGAGCTGCTCTGTGAGTGTCGGCCACAGCAAGAGCGCAGCGGCTAGTCCCGCTGTGAACCTATGCAATTCCACAAATAACAGAGTGAACAACATTAGAAGAGAGAAAAAGGGGCTAATGTAACACTACATTAAAGATATTTAATCTCATCAACATGAACAATGTTCCATATTGTACCAAGACTACTTGATGCAACCCCATAGATTATGGAGCTATTTTTTCCGAAGAGTAACTTATTAGTCTCTTTTATGTACTTAGTTTGTGATAGCTCAAACTTTACATTCCAACCAACCACTGGGTTATAAGGAGGTAGGTCATAAAGCACATCTAAAATGTGATAATTTCGTTGGCTATGAAGAGAAGTAACATTCTTAAGAGAGAGAATGTGCTTAATAAGATGAGAAACATAAACTAACTGAACACCACGATGCATCAGCTTTGCATAGAGAAGAACCTCTAATAAGATACACTTGAATAGAGAATTGTTTGCAGATTGAAAAGAAGGAAAATAATCGAATACCATATGAAAAAGAGGAAAGCCTACTTACAAAGCGATGTTGAAGAAAACAACAAAACTACCGCTCCTGAACAAAGCAGATTGCGGAACAGACTTTCCTTTGTAGGGATAGAACAACGACAGCAGGCCAGCGACTGTCGAAACTAGGAGAAATGCGAAAGACAAAAAGCCCAATGCAACTGTCGGATCGGAATGAAATTTGCAGATCACTGTGTCTTTTTCTGTGACAGGGATTCCAGCTGCGGGCTGTAAGAGGATAAACAAAGAATTTTAGACAGTAGACAATACAATCCAAATGTAAAAATAGAGTTGGGCGCTTTTCTGTAGTCTGTACTGAGCAAACTATAAACAAGTTTTTTTATTACAATTTAAGGGTTATTTCGGTTCTATTGCTTATGTTGTTAGAGGTGTATTTCAACAAAATTGTGTTATACATTATCCAACAATTCATGAACTAAAAATTTTCAAATTTTCTATAGGAAAGTGTTTACACATGTAACCTGAGACTTTCCCATAAATATCTCAAGAGGTTACCAAGTTCGAAAATTTTCAAAAAAAAAAAAAAAAAGATAAGATAATAAAGAAAGTGAAATATTGAATGACAATTCATTTAGGTCTCCGCTTTGCTCTTCTGCACTGCAGCTAACAATGCAACTATAATGGTCCCCGAAACAAAGAATTAAAATCTGAATGCTTGAGCGTGTCAAACGGTGTAGAATATTACATCCCATAAACTAGATTGACTAATATGCAAAATCACACACCACAAATTATAAAGGACCGAATTAATAAAACTAGCCTAATTGACATCCGACAGAGTAGTGGTATTTAAGTTCAAAAGTAAAACTGGTTGAGTACAATTCGGAAAGCGGCAAAAAAAAGAGAGAAGGAAACGTTTGAGTTCATAAATTTTCAATTAATAAAATAACAAAAAAATTATGCAAATAGGAGTCAAATTTACAAGGGAGGAGAGGCAAAATAACACAGTGCAGATAGTGAAAACTAGAATTATACCTTTTTATTTTCAGCAATAACTCCCACGACGAAGGACAATACACCAAAAAAGCCAACTATCATTGCCATCTTCTTCACAGTAACAGCCATTGTCCCTGCTTAAGATTGACAGATCCCCTATACACGCGTATATATGTATTTATATATATACACATACATATAAAACTATATATGAATTTCTTCTCTTTCTATTATGTGTGTGTATATATATCATAGAAAGAGACGAAAATCATATTAAACTACAGCGCAAATTCTCAGCAAACAAGGACACTACTTGCAGAGATCATGGATTCATATTGAAGAAAAATAGGTTTTGGTCTGAAATTCCAGAGTCGAACATCAGAAGATGGTAAAACATTCAACTTTACCAGAATCAAAATCAAAATCTACAAAGAATTACAAAAAATTAAAAAAAAAATAATAGCGGATCTGCTTAGATAATTTCCACAGAAAAGGAATGAAAAAGGAATTCAGATTGAAGAACAGAGTGCAATAAGAAATAAATATTCGCAAAAAAAAATACAATTTCCTCAAACTATATGTTTTTATCTTCCAATGAATCAAGCCGGAAAATAAAATTAAAAAAAAAAAAAAGCAAAAGAGGATGATTCGAACCTCTGGCCTTGATTCAGAAAGCTCGGTCTGGTAGAGAGTGGAAAAGAGTCGGAGTAGAGGAAGTGGACAAATGGCGAGGCTTCCAAAGATTCAAGATCTATAAATAGAAGTCAACCCATGAATGTCTCCTGAAATTCCGGGAACATTTAATAAAAGGGCGATCAAAAAATTTTAATTGAATAAATGGTTTTTTTTTTCACAAAAATTAAGCTTTTTTTTTTAATAGAGAATTACTTTAGCTTTTTTTGAAAAGAATCTCAACAAGAAATAATCTAGAGCAAAAAAAACCTCAACATAATAAAAAAATTTAGTTTTTCTATACAAAAAGCTTGATTTTTTTATGCCAAAAAAGAAAAGTTCATTGACCAAATTTTTTTTTTTATAAAGTTATTTATCCAAATCCTCCTAAAATTCTTGATCCGATGTCTCTAAATCAAAATTTACTTCAAGAGTATGAAAATATCCTTTAAATTTTAAAAAATTTATTTTAATTTTATTCTTATAAATAAAAAAAATTAAACAAAATGACGTAATTATCCCCTAAAAAACAACACAATTATCTTTTAAATAGTTATAAAAAATATTATATAAATTTAGAAACATATAAAAATCTTAGAATAAGATACCAAATTGAAAAAAAATCTTAAGTTTTTTTTATAGCTTTTTAAATGTTAAAATATTTTTTTAAAATTTTTATTAAGAAAAAATATATTTTAAATACAAATCGATCTAATTAAGGGTAATTTTGTCTTATCTTTATTTTTCTATACAAAACACCTACAAGGTACAAAATCAAAGCAAATTTTTCAAATTTAAAGAATACATTATAGTTCCTAATGACACAGGATAAATTAAGAAATAACTAAAACTAAAAGGTATAGTTAGGTAATTAATCTTTTTTTTATAAACTTTTTACCATATACTAAAGCATACATATTCTTTCAAAAAGAGAAAATAAAGCACAAATATTACATATTTTTATAAAACAAAGTATTTTTTATATTTTTTAGGGAAGATTTCTCCATTAGCTACTTA
Source organism: Artocarpus heterophyllus (assembly GCA_025403435.1). Taxonomy (NCBI): domain Eukaryota; kingdom Viridiplantae; phylum Streptophyta; class Magnoliopsida; order Rosales; family Moraceae; genus Artocarpus; species Artocarpus heterophyllus. Next base: position 38,561,344 of record CM046333.1, on the reverse strand, counting down.
AAAAGTAAATTTTTGATAGGTATTTATCTTTTGGTTGTCAGATCTACGAAGAAATGTTTTTAACTCTGTTGGATTGAAAATGTGCATTACCCTCTTCGTAAAAAAAAAAGTATACTAATAGTGAGAATATCCACCAAGAAAGACTTCAGAGGGGAATTGAATGACTTCTTCACTAAGCATTTCATTTAATTGAGTTTTTTTGGCTAAAGTTCAAATATTGAAATTAGATAAATCAAGTTGTGAATTATTAGTTTATGAATATTATCAAGTCGGGAATTCTTGCCATGGGAATTATCACTTTTCTATGTTGGTAGAAACTGTTATTTTAATAGTTAGATTTACTTTTTTAACGGTTTCATATATGATTGAAAACAAGGATTAATTACATAATTATACTTTTTAGTTTTAAAAATTTATTAATTTGTTTTTGTTTTTGTTTTTGTTTTTAAAAACTACAAAAAAATTCTTTAAATTGAGAAAAAAACGTTTCAACTTTATAGCTCATAAATAGAAAAAAAAAATTACACAAAACAACATATTAACCCTTAAATAGTTATGAAAAATCTTTTATAGATTTAAAAACATAAAAACTCTAAACATAAAACATCAAGTTTCAAAAAGATCTTAGGTTTTATACTTTTTAAATAAAATATTTTTTAAAAATTTTTTTCAAAAGAAAAATATATTTCAAAAATAAATTTAAACTAGTTAAGGATATTTTTGTCTTTCTATATCTTTTTCTGTCCAAAAGATATGTGTGCGATAAAATTAAAATAAAATTTTCAAATTCATAGGATAATTCTGTAGTTTTAACAACAAATGAATAAATTAATAAATAATTAAAATTAGGAGGTATAATTATATAAATTAGCCCTTAAAAACAGTTATGGATTTTGCATTATAAATTTTTTGCATGAATATTTTAAAATCAAACCTTAAAAAAATCAATCTACCCGTCAAGTTCATACATCCCACAGATGTGTCTCAAAAATAGAAAATTATGAATACAATAATAGGGTGAACATTATATATAAATATATATTTTTTTTCCCTATTGGCGTCAACATTTTTTATTGATGATCTCTTTATGGGATTTACTTACGAAGCCAAATAATTGGTCCATTGGGACCAAGCTAATACATACCCAAATTTTCTTTCTTTCTTCAAAGAGTATACCAAAGTCGTCTGCTACTGCGTCACTTTTTCCATGAATAATGCCAAAGTTGCATTCCACCATTCACACATAGCACTTTTATTTATATTGAGTTAAAAAAAATTATATAAATTTTATATATCTTTGTTTATTGGTTCAAAAGAAGTCACAGCGAGAAAAAAAAAAAAAAAAATTTTGGACGTGTAGAGAAACTTCTTTTAACTTAACGGTATCTGTTGGAATTTTTAGCCAAAAAAACAATAATTATAAATTTTTAACAAAGCAAAGTAATAATTAAAAAACAAATGAGCAAAAATTAAGCCGTGCCGTACTGCCGTGTGATACCAATGCGAAATTGACGAGCTTGTAATAATATAATGAAATTTTGATAATTAAATAGCATTCAATTGGACCTTTTCTTTAGGAAGGTCCATTTAATTTTGATAATTAAATAATATATCAATTGGACCTTTTCCTTAGGAAGGTCCATTTAATTTTGATAATTAAATAATATATCTTCAAAATTATTGGACCCTCCTTTTTTTATGAAGATCTTTTAGTAGGGTGAGAAAAGACCATAAAAGAATGTATCTTCTAAATTTACTAGTTTTTTCTTTTCTTTTAATCAAAGTTAAGCTTTCATACTATTTTGATTCTATTTTATTAATGACGTGATCTCACAATTAGATAGATTTTTATTTCACTTTCCGTGCCAAAAAAAATCTACATTTTCCCCATTTTTTCATAGGTTGAAGAGTTGAAAAGACATGTTCGCAAGTTTCATTGTCATGGTGTTCAAGCAATATGCAATGGGAACAAAACTCAAGTACCAATCAAATCCAATTTTGCATAGACTCTCTAACATATTACCACCTAGTGAGAGGGCCAAAGATTATGCAATTTGCAACCAATGATTGTTACATAAAAAACAACAAATCAATCTTAAATTATGTGTTTAGGTTGTTAAGTTTAAATAATGTGTCAAATAAATAATAAGACGATAACCAAAAAGACATAAAAATAAGAATAACAAAAAACAACTCGTTTAACTTTTTTTTTCCCTCACTTTTGACGCAAAATTATGCAACCCGTTAAGTTTTTGTTGCAAATTTATATAACAAGTTTCTCGCACTTATTTTAATTAAATAATTTATTGAAAGATACCTACATGCAACTTTTTCTCCCCATCATTTATTTTTTCATCCCATCTTTTATTCGAAGCGTCCATATTTGTCTTTGTACATTCCAACGAACCTAGCCTCTCCCCTAGAACAATGAATCTTATAGGTCCGTTTGGTAAATAGATTTAAATTGTGTTGATTTAAATTATTTTAATTTAAGTTGTATGATTTGAATTACTATCCGAATTGTATGTGCATTTATAGTGTTAATCTAATGTAAAATAAAATTAAAATTTATGTTTGGATATATAGTGTAAAAAAATTTAATTTATTAAGGAATCTAACAAAATCAAGATCCTAAAAAATATACCATATGGATCTTAATTTATTCCTAAAGCAATGAAAAAAGAATCATCTCAATCGGATATCAAATGAAAAAATGATTTATTTCCTCAAATATATTAAAGAATTTCAGCTTTTAGTGTAGTAAACATATCCAAGTTTAAAGAGCTCAAGAAGGGAGTAGAACTTTAAAAACGTTTCAAAGATTTATTTGATTTAAATTTTGAGAGAAACAAACATTGAATTCAACGAGGTGGTCGAATATACGAAACAATAGGCCATAGTTTTTCACGTTGTCTTGCTGATTCTTTGGTTGCTTCCAAACGTAATTTATGTCTGTTGCTTTGTTAACAATCAAGGTTTTCAACCTTGTTTATTCAAATATTGCTCTATCTATGTTACCACTTCTTACTTGCTGTATGGATAAATTAATCCACACCTTATGTGTTCTTGTATTCCATTCTACTATAGACAAAACATTTTTATAGGTGGTTCATCACTTCATTTTACAAATCACCTTTCCAAACCAACAAATTTTTTTTGTAGAACAAACACATATAACACAATTATTCAAAAAGAAGGGAAAAAAAAACATAGCAGATCATCCTAACGGGAATTGATTTTATTAATAAAGGAGTAATTTTTTTTTAATATATTGCTAGCAAAGACAATATTTAATTAACAGGAAAAAAAATAAAACAAAAATAAGAAGTCTTCTTTCGTGTTATCTATCGGTAGCCAAAAGGGGCAAGTTGAAGAAGAAACTAACGCAATAAGCAATCATACGGTCGGTGCGCCTTTCTTTTATTTTATTTTTTAAGAGAGAGAGAAATAGACAGTCGGTGCCCATTTACTAGCTGTTTAGCTGAGTGGTGAGAATCATGGCTCCCATCACAAACTCAGTTATAAACAGTATAAAACTCTCACATGCTACAGTAACAAAAAAAAAAAACTACAGTGTAAAGCTCTCATATGCTACAGTAAAAATAGTTCTAACCAACGGTTCTCACCACTCTTTCAAACACAATAAATGATCCAGAGGAAAACAAAAATAATCAGTCAAATAATAGAGCAATAAACAAACAATAAGCGTTGAGAGTAAAACAACAACGAAGCAATCCACATGTGCCACTTCTTCTATAATTCTTTAACGAGCCAATCCATATGTCTGTCATAATTTTTTTTTAACTTTGTTTAAGAAAGAGTGAAATCAGTAAACCAAGGTGAAAAATATTTGAGGTTAGATTGTGACGATTTTAATTCAACTAATTAACTTGGGATGAGAAAATGCATGACTCGAAATGTGCTAGAACCAAGTTGAATGAACTTAGTATTATGTAGACTTGAACCTAGCACATTGAACTAGCTTATGTTAAACATAGAATTTCAGCTTATCTCTATTTGGTGCAACCAACCTCGCACAAACTTTCCCATCTGGTATTTCATACCTGGTATCATACTTGGTTTATATTATACACAGTTAGGCCAACCTGGTATTATACTTGGTTCATATCCTTAAACCTAGTATGTTGTACAAGGTTTGTGTCCAACCCTGTATCATACTTGGTATGTTGTGAGATGTGCTAGCTAGTCTTGCAGTAAGCACAATTGGCAAGACTGTCCTTAACCATGTGTATAAATAGCTCGCATTTCCAACTCACAATACATAACACATAGTTAGAGGAGTACAACACCCAGCTCAAAAACCAGCCTAGAACTCAGACTCTATTGCCTTGCAAATATTATACAGTCCATATGGTTCTAATCTTCTTTAACATTTTAAGCTATACATAGACATCAACTTTATACAATTCCATTAGGAGATCCAATCACTCTTACCATTATTGACAATCATGCTCAATAGTCAAATCAGTAAGATTTTCTCTCGGTCCACATTCAAATATTATCCTGTCTATTTTTATGTAATGCTTTGATTGTTGGAATTGTTATTAAATGAAATTCCATAGTTGTTATTGCCATGTTATTTGATCATTTTACATATTTAACTCTTATAAATAAAATGTTCTTAATGACCCGGAACATTTGGCGACTCTATTGAGGAGCTTATTTTAACTTTTGTCTCGATCCAACACATCGTCACCTATGACAATGTGTCAATATTTCTATTCACGGAGTCCATCTCCGATGGCCAAGATAAACCATCTCCCAATAGGGATATAAACAACATAACAATCTTTGCATGAATAAAGCGACCAACTTTATTCCCTCAATTGCGGATCTTTTGATTTAGACTGTCACCTTAAGAATCATGTCTTCTGCATAATTTGTCCATCATATGCCCAATTCTTAAAGGTTTAGATTGACAGTCTCAGACTTTTGTTTGCTTAACATACATTTAACAAATATGAACGTAAAAAGGACAAGATTTGGTATATGAATAATAAATAAATTCTTTATTGATAAAAATGTCTTCAAAAATATATTACATTTTTACTTCTTAGGGCATACACGTCTAACAATCTCCCACTGTCAGCAATGATTTTATAATTTGGTTAATAAATTCTATTGTGACTTGAGCTAGAAGAAATTTCAATCCGTAAATAACTTGAGAAATTTAATTATAAAAATTTTCGAGTGTTGTACGAAGTTAGTAGTATACAAAAAAACACTCTAACGCATGTTCGGTCTTTAATTGCTAATTAATTTAAAATCAGAGTTACGCAAGTGACAATTTCAGTAAAAGAATGCGAAGCGAACTCAAAAAGTGACACTATTAAAAATTATGCCATTACCGAGTCTAGATACTGAAAAAAGTCAAATTTTATCAAGTCTATAATTAATTTTAAGACTAAACATAGTAAAAAAATCATTACGGGATTTAAACATATATCGATATCATTTCATATTGTATTTAGTGTGTCACCGTATTCGAAAAATGAGAAAAGACCCATCATATATTAAAATCTCCTAGCAGCTAAGTTAGTCATTGCTGACAGTACGAAGATTTATCTGTTTAAAGGGAAACTTACAAGAAAAGCTCCAAGTACACTAGTCCCGTAAATCAAACTTACATGTTGGTGGTTGTCCTTGATGTATTAATGAGACAAAAATCTCACCAACCTTCATTAGAGAATGATGCCATATTTACAAGATTTTAAACCAAAATTTTAACTCATCAAGTTGATTAGGAGCTTCATTAAATATAGATTCAGTGAAGTGACATAATTAGCACTTGGTCTATACATGGTTGTACCATCACAAGACCTTAATTGGTCTCCATTTTCTCCTCCATTTTTCATCGAAAAACCGAACAGCAACAAGGGGGATTCCCCAAAATTTCTCATCCTAAATTTCTCCTATCCAAGCCGGATCCTAGCTTAAAACTTCACAAAGAAATTCTCTTCCTTTTCTTCCTCTCAAGAACCAATATTCTTAAATCTATTATCTCCCAAATTTCCTTCCTTCCACCAAAAGAAGAAGAAGAACTAGGAATGGATAAGAAGAACAAGAAGAAAGTTGAAGTTTTTATAGTTTCTACAAAAATATAATTTTCCAAATCTTTCCTCTATTTTTCTTTAGTAGAACAAAGTTAGATTTTTCACTAGTTATGCTTATGTTTTACACATCCATCAAGAAGAAGAAAGGAACGAAAAGTAAAGATCCTAAAGTGGTTTTCTATATAAAACATCAAGGAAAATCCTAGACCTTTTTCCTTCCCCCCAATCTTATATGATGCAAGATTAGATTTTTATATAGAAAAAATTTGTGTTTTTAGTGTTTGAAATATGGAGAATGGAGGACGAATAGGTTTTTCTAGAGGAAGCCAGCAAGAAAATGTCTACAAGGATAAAAGTTCTAAACGTTTTCCTTAATCTTTTGGTTAATTTCAAGTTTATAGTTTTATGTGCTAAGTTTATGTTTTAGTAAGCAAATGGATTGTAATAATTTTTATTTATGTTGTTGGGTGTGGCTATATGTGTATTTTGTTGTAATAAGTTAGGTTATGTATGTTTAGTCTAAATATTTTTACAAGTTTTAGCATGTGAAAAAATTTTCTACAAACTTTGAGTTCATAAACGAAAGCCTTAAAGTCGATTTTTAATACTTTTCCAAACATAGTGCTTTTAGTTTTTGACGCTTTGAACAAAATTTCGTGACTAAACAAAAATGCAATTTTAACTCTAAGTAAGGTTTCCAAGCATTTGTTACAAACTGCTCAAAAGCAATTTTTGAAACTGCTTAAAACTGCCCAAAGCAGTTTTTATAAGGGCTGAAATTCTTTGGAAATTTCGAACCATTTCGGTTTCGAATTTTACGTTTCGCCAAACACAAAAGTTTTAGATTTCAAATGAGATGGACAACTTTTGTAAAGAAATTGTTTCCAAAATCTACCTCTAAAATACAGTAATGGACAGTTTTTCAAAACTGTCCAAAAACGGTATTTTTGAGCTGAAAATAATTCTCAAGTTTCGGATTGTTTCGAGGCCGAATTGCAATTTTTATTGAACATGAAAGTTGTAGTTTTCAACATAATGAAGAGCTTTTGTGAACAAAGTTTTGTAAAGATCCACTCTAAAATGAACTTTAATTGGGATTTATAAATGCAGTCCAAACTTTTTAAGTGGTAAAGTTTGCAAAATTTAACCGAAAAACAAAAATGCCACAAACGATGATTTGGACTTTAAAGTGAGCATAAAAATTAATAAATCACATATTCAAAACAAGCAACTTTTATGAAGAAAAAAATTAAAAGAAAAACTATTTTTAGCATATGATTTCATGATAATTTTCGAAAACTAATCGAAAAGGTTTTTTCCAATACTAGTTTTTATAAACAAAGATCGCGTAACTACCAAATCCTATTTTTCAACAAATCAAGAAATTACAATGCTTTAGATAGATTATACAACCAAGACTTAGTAGATTACTGATTTCAGACATTATTTTATAGAGTGATTTTTGCTCAATACTTTAAGCTACATGGATGAATTTCATAAGGATAAACTTTAATGGTTTTCAATTTGACCCTAAAACAATTATCTTAAAAACCTTATACGCTAGAGCCCTAGTACCACGATGCTGGGCATAGGTCTAACACCCATTTTAGTCTAAAAAGTCACTCGGCTTATAGTTTCAAGAAAATGGTGTATGGGACGTCATAGGATCATTTTTGGGCTTAGTACCAACTAGGAGCCCATTAAATGAATTAAGAATATAGTTAATAGAACTTAGTTCAAGAATCATGAAGTCAAGAAATGTCTCATTTAATTAATTGAGTTCATATAAATTTAGTGATGATAGATAATTAATTGATTTTTTTAAATCAATTAATTATCAATTTTAATATGAACTAATGGCAATTAAGAGAAAAATAATTAACGTATGTTTAAGCTCAAGATTATGTAATTACGTAACGGTCATATAAATAGGGCAGACTAGACAAAAAGACCACGATAGAAGGTGGGAAGACCGCCTCTATTGTTACAACAGACAAACAAGATAACAGAGAAACACCTGTGGAAATATTAACACAGTTATTTGACAACCACAAAAACTAGAACAAAAAGGTACAACACAAACAATGAGAACAACACTTCCGTGACCATCTGACAGCGGCAACCAGTGAAGAGGGAAACCATACGAAAGCTCATGAATCGAAAAGAAATTGAAGAAGAGCCAACCTGCTAGTGCATGAAAACCACTGTCGCTGCCTATAGTTGTCGACCATTGCCAACTCGAGGAGACACTGTCCATTAGAAGCCCAAACCTCCAAGAAATAGAGGACATTGGGCCTCAACTTATTTCAGGTTGACGGGAGAACAACTGTCCCTTCACCCCTCTCTGCTCTAGCTAACTCACACACCACTCAACTAGACGGGGCTTCAAGTCGTTGGCGCACACATATGACCAGGGATAGCCCATTGTGTATTGGACCTCAACCCCTCAGACCCAACACTTCTCCTCCACACCGAATATCGTTAGCAAAATTGCTAAAGAAGCCATCGTCTTTTCAATTGGGCACCTCTTTGATTTTTGAGAGATTACTTAACACACATTTGTATTCTTAGTAGGGGAGGGTAATTATCCAATGGAGACAATTTTTGAAAGAAAATAGGTTGGTTTTTCCCTCTTTTTTATTTATTTTGTTATTTTGTTTTTTAATGTTTTAGTTTTTCTTTTCTTCTAGTTTTAAATATACATTTTTTGTTAAACATCAATTTTTCCCATCATAATCGATGCACCTGAAGGTCACGTAACATTCCATCTAAGTTTATGTAACAAATAGAAGCTTAAGCCTTTTAAAAAAAATAGAAGCTTTGGGAGTCAATTGTAAAAATTTTTAATTTAAGGACTGATTTATCAAACGGTAAAGTTCGGGGGTCCAATGCAAAAAAGTCCTTAAAAAATTGTTAAGATTGTTTTGGAAAGATGAAAGAAGAAAATTTGGGCTGGAATTTGGGAATTCCCTTCGATTGCGATTCTACGATCAAAAGAGGACTAGGGTCTTGGTGGATTTACATTCTCTGTCGTAAGAAGATCAAAATCATATATTCACACACTCAAGATAGTTATTTGATGAATGAGAATTTGATAATCAAATTATGCCTATTGGAATTGGTTTTTGTTGGAAAGAATGCTAAAAATTGGAGTTGCATATTGCTTAGGCAACTTGCCTTGGTGGAGTTTAAATGAGTTTGTATGTTTACTCTTAGGTAAGAACATGTACCGAAGAGACTCTCTCACATGCAAGGGGTACAAATCATCAATCTTGTGCGATAGAGGCTCAATGTGTGTGCCTTCATGATGTGAGTGACGTGAATGTCATTCTATTGAGCTTGGTCTCTTGCGGGCTTCATTTTGCAAATTTTTTTATTTATTTTTCATCTCAAAACCTAGATTTATTTTTGCATTAAATACATAATATGAACAACCAATATGACTTTCGGAATTTTTGTACATTAGTACATGAATCTGGTTAATGGTTGAATATCAAAGGTTGTGACCTTTGAATTGAACTCTCATTATTATCACTACTATACATAGACCTTTCCACGTTATTTTAAAAGCGACATGGAAAACTATTGACATCAGTCAAGAAACCGATGTCTATGTGAGAGATGTGATAAGTCCCCACCTTTTTACGTCGCTTTAAAAGCAACGTAGAAAGCTATTGACGTCGCTTTTAAAATGACGTGAAATATCTTCCACGTCCTTCTTTTATTGACCGATGTGCAATGTGAGTTAGAAAATAAAAAAATAAATAAATCAATTTGCAGTTCCTCATATCCAAAAATAAATAAGTAAACCTTTTTCCTAGAAACATTTGTATGAGTTAAACAATTCACATCCAAAAATCTAAACGCAACAAGATAGATGAATGAGGAAAAACATAATGAAAATATACATACAAAAAAAGAGAGATCAAATTAGCCCAGTTTTGCAATTTTTGCCTCCTTAAAATTACCGCCTTACAACAATCTTAAGGAAAATCAAATTACAATCTCTCAAATCTAGTTAAACCTTATTGGCCAAAAACATATGGACAAGTCAAATAGATCTCATCCCAATATCGAAATACAAGAAGATATAATGAATAAGGAAAGATATAAATAATACAAAATGAAAAAAAAAAAACCAAATCAGCCCAAATATGCCATTTTTGCCTTCGCCGAAACCACCAACTCTCGATGATCTTAAAAATCTACCCAAACGTGACCAAATCAAAAACCGAAGAGATAAAAGATAGTAGAGGAGCAAAAAAATGAAATAAAAGGAGAAAAAAAATTAAAGAATGATATAAAGGGTGAAACTTCTTAGACGATGCATTCGTGAATCATGTTATCTCATGCCTTTATCTATTTTTAGTTATCTCGAGTGAAAAAAATGCTGAACGTTTTTTTCCACTGACACTAAAGAGAGAGAATGACAGATGGTAGTGTATGGAGATCCTTAGCAAAAATAAAAAATAAAAAATAACAGAATATGGAGAGGGAAACGTAAAAATAAGTTGTTTTTCTACCCCAAAAAAAGTGGGAAAGGTGGAAGTCAAAAGCTGAGAGGATAAATTCAAAATAAATGAAGTGAAAGAATATGAAGTGTGTGAAGGTAAACGTAAAAAACTGAAAATATGAATGTATGGGAGAGTGTGCATTGAGTGGAACATAGTAAAAAAAATAAAAATTCTTAATTTGACCACAATTTGAAATTTAAATTTCAAAATGCAACTCTTTCACATTTGAGAATGTTTGAGTGGTGTAGAGGCAAGAACGCATACTTTTAACATTGATTATTCATTGACCGATGTTAAAAGTTATTTTTTCCTACTTTTCACATCGGTCGTTATTAGACCAATGTTAAATATGGATTTTTCCACTTTTCGTCTCAGTTAAATGCTAATAGATGTGGAAAAAATTCCATGTCGGTCAAATACACTAACCGACATGGAAGGGGCAACGTGAAAGCCTCCCTTGTTATAGTATATGAAATTAATTCAGATTAAACCTTCATTATTTCTAGCTTTGTAGCACCCTCTACAAGAGCCTATATAAGGAAGCATTTCTCAACACATTGGAGACACTAATCTAGAATTTCATTCTCTTATTTCTCTCGTTCTTAGGTTTAGATCTCTTTAGTGTTTTTTGGTTCTCTAGTGATAGAGAGAAGTCGTAGTTTCAAGTTCATCGGAGTAGTACTTGTGGTGCTGAAGTTCAGCTCAATCGTTGTTGTATCTTAGTAGACATACGCTCAACATGATCTCAAGTACCCATGAAGAAAGCGAATTTGTTTTAAAGAAAATGTGTGATACACGTGCCTCAACATCTGATTTTTCCAGTTTTGATTCGGTTTAAGATTGAAAGTTTTGTTGTCATTATTTACATTCTTTTGTAATATTTTCTCAACATTCAACTTGCTTTGTTCTTTTTATTTTATGCTATTTATGCTAACGACAGTTATCCCAATCATTATGTTTGTCATTATTTTTATAACTTCAATGTTTAAAGTCGTAAATATATCCTCTAAATACCAAGCTATTGTATTCTCTTTAAAATTCACAAATCTGTTATAATTTTTACAATTTCAATGTTTGAAATTCACAAATTATCGTACTGACACCAATTTTAAAGTTTCTTCTTTTGGCAACATAAGTCCCTCGGCCATCATTGATGTGCAATAGGTGGTTTTTGTAACGTACCTATGTGGGGATTAGCAGTTATGAATAAATATAAAAATATTTAATTTACAATACTATTTTAAAACAACAAAATATTGCCCATGGGTCTTTAAAATATATTAAAAAACAATAACATGCTTTAAATAACATTTTACAGTTTTAGTGTAGTACCAAATATTAAAAATACAGTCATCATCGTCATAATACAGTTCCTAGTAACTAAACAATTTAACACAGCCATTGCTACGGATTATGAATCTTACATGTTTAAACGAGATACAAATAAGCTAAGATATTCTGACACGACACAAGCAATCTTGTCGTCTACTTCTCGTCGGATGGGTTACACTAAATTCTACTTAAGAGATAAAAATATAATAGGGATGAGCATTGACATGCCCAATTGGGAAAACCATTACTCACCTTTAGGTTTTATTAATTATCAAATTAGCATCTACATGGTTAGTTATTTCTCAGCATTAATCATCTTATGAGATTCATTATCATTATATTTCGTGAATACCTTACGTTAATCATTATCGAGTTTCATATATATACATATCATGATTCATCAATATTTCTAGGTATCCACATTTTAATGAAGTGTCTCATCACTCGGCTCAATAATGCCTAAAGAGGCACACTTTTCTACTTTTCAATCATTCCAAGAGTGTCGGGTGAGGCGACATCAAGCCTGGATCCTCACCAAGTTGATTCTTGTATAGTGTGTTATGAGACTTTCGACCCAAGGGAATATCATCACCTCTCCCTATTTTACCATTTAGGGTATTTGTGCCCAAGGACATAACTGCCACCCTTTTCATGCTTTACCATTTCTCTATAATCAATTATTATATATAGAGTCAAAATTTCCTAACCATACTTCTCAATTGCATCAATATATGTCAAATCAATTTATTCTCGCTATACAATATAGGACGAGTTCCATAGTATTGTGTCATGAGTAATATTCATATACGTTCAGAATATCATATACATATCTTCCAATGTAAAAAACTAATTTTAATTAATCTAAATTTCACAAAAGATGAGTAATAAAATCCTGACCTCTTTGTAAAATATCCATTAATAACTTCCAGCTCACACAATCAAGTTCACTACGTATGCTGCAAGTACGTTGTTATCCTAAAACGTATAAAAATAATTATGCTTAACTTAAATCTTAATCTATAATTATGTTAATTTACCATTTATTTGTATTAGTGTGCCATAATCATTAATATGCTAAAAATATAAATATCTTTTTTTTCAACTTAATTTTAGTAAATTATGAAATAAATAAAGTAACAATAAAACATATGAATTTTATTTTGGTACGAAACATGTTAAAATGGATTTTTAAAATAAATAATATGATTTTAAAATATTTAAAAATAATATAACTAAAAGTTTGATTAATAACATTTTGGATTAAATAAATAAATAAACAATACAAATATTTCATGTGTTAACAATGATCCTCGTATTACCTTATTATTATGTTTAAATATTTAGCAAACATGTATTCCATGACTATTATAACCAAATCTTGTGATTGAGTACATATGGAATTCATATGTGATATAGATATGAGACCAAGATAAATAGTTTAAATTGTATAGTCTACAGTCTATGTCTTTAGCTAGGCACTTTATATATGACAAGACTATAATGGGTATCTACGTGCAATTAGGGAGACAGTTTATTTAGGCTGTCAGAGCGAATTGGCTTCATGGTAGACACATGGTGTGGTAGACCTAATGGTGGTCGTGCACCGGACTGGACCAAAAGTGTAATTAATTTAATAATAATTCTATTTATTTTAAATCAATTTACTTTGACAATCATCTATATATGATCTTAATCTTGAAGTGGATTCATGACTCCATGTTTATAATTTGTATCTTTTGATATGCCAAAGGACAGGAGTTCCAATGACCAAAGACTCCATTGTTGGTATGTTAGAGACTGTAACATATACTCGATGATAGCATAATCTATAGATACGGAATTCATAGCACTCTAAGGAAGAGTTAATGTCATCCTAACAAATGCATTATTTGTGAATTTGGAAAAGAACAAGGCCTTGGTCATCTGGATACTTGTGGTAACCAGATGATTTTCCATTTGTATTTGTTATAGATAGAATTTTCTAAATAAATGAAATAATGAAACTTTGAGATAAAATAATCGGAAGGTAAAACGGAACTAAATCCTTCATCCGATTATGGAGAACCTATAGGGATATACATATGCATGAGAGGTCATAGACAAGACTAATAAATAGTCTTGTAATACGATATATTATCAGGAGCACAACTTTGGTTCTTTAACGGAGTGACACCAAAGTTGATACTTAAAGAACCAAAGTTGATAATTAAATAGATAATTAATCAAGGATCTATTTATCTATTATCATTAGAGCTTGATAAATATGTTCATTGGATCCCAATGCTAGCTCACAATTTTCTTGACTAGTTGTATAGAACGATTTACCAAAGGTAATACATGAGGTTACGCTAGACGAGCTATTGGACCTGTCAATGTGCAAGTCCAACAGTCCAGTTGGATTGTGTGTGGCGCCAGGCACAGTCCATCTGAACTGTTGGAGCTTATCAGAGGAAATTGGTTAACTAATTATTTGATTAATTAATTGATTTCAAGATAATATTTAAATTTAATAATTGAGATTTTATGATAATTAATTATTTGAATAATTAATTTAAATCCTAATTGTATTTTAATTTGAATTAAGAATAATTATTCATAATTACTTAAATTAGATAATTATTTAAAATAATTGAAACTAACTTAAATAGAATTATTTGAATGAGAAATGTCTTAGGTGATGTAGATAATCACAGAATCCTATACTGTGACTAGCTAGGATTCGAATTCTCCCCTTTCTGTAATTGGTGTGCATAATGAGGATAATTCCTCTACGATTGGCATATAAAGCAAGGGAAGAGAGAGAAAAATCTCCTTCTAATTCTGATAGACTTCTACCTCTTTCTGTAAACTCCATAAATAGGTGCCTCTTCTCCTCATTTATTCTAAGTCAGAAAAAGAGTGCTATTGTGCATCTTTTAGAGAGGAAAATTAGAGGAGAGTCTGTGGTGACTTGTCTACTGAGCTGTTCCCTCACACACAATAGTTAGAAGGAAGAATCATAACATTAAAGATTCAAATATGGGGATTTTCCTTTGATAAGTCAGATATGCTGCTTTTGGTTCATCAACAATTATGTTTTTAATTAGAATTCTAATTATTGTTTATAGCAACATGAGTGTGATTCTAGGTGATTACAAAAATTTTTAAACTTCTGCTGCATTACCAAATCAATATTATCCAATAGAAAGGTGATCAAAATATCACGTTTGATATTAGTCATTGATCTAACAATATCAAATCTCAACTATCCATTTCATTCCTAAGTAAATATAAGATATATAAAACCATAACTTCTTTTCCTCCACCAACCCTCTCCCTCACCCTCACCCAGCCACCCCACCTTCTTACGGATGTTAACTCCTTAGAGTTGCCCTACCCTCGTTGGTTGCTCAACCATGTCGGCACCACCCTAATTTTCAACGGCCATTCAACCTCATCGCCCCCTGACTGTCGGCCCCCAAACTAGCCCCACGGTCGTCCCCAGCCAAAGCCACCCTACCTTTTCATTCTCCTACAGAACCCGTGTTGCGCCACCCACTTCCCCCATCCATCGGCCCCTTAAATTAGCTCTATCCTGCCCTCATAGTCCCCCACCTACCTGCCTTGTCCCCAATTACACACCACTTAACTTGCGCTCGCCCATGTTTGTTCTCCATTCCACAAAGAGAGAAAGGACTTTGTAACTTTTTATTTTTGACATTTTAAGGCTTTTTTTTAAAAAAATAAAATTATCTATGTTTTTACTTTTTTATTTTGAGTTTATAATTTTGTTATATTTTTTTGTAATTGTGTGCATGTATGTCTTTTTTAAGGAAAAATAGAGTTTGAATATGATAAAAATGTTTTCATGTATGTAGGTCATTTTTGACATTTTAAGAAAATTTAGCTATTAGACTTAGGTCAACATTGACAGTCAACTCATAAAGAGGATGTCTCTGTAATTTTTTGTAAAGTCAGTATATGTTGACTAATTAGTTCTGGTAAAAAAGATGTCTGTATTTTGACAAAACACAAGGGGTGAGTATAATCAACCAAGAGAAATATAGCAGACATAATATAGCTGAAATTTTACATTTGATTTTATTATGACCAATATTTGCCTCTAAAATAAGGACCTTGGAAAATAATTAGGTTAAGTACACATGCCATTGAGAATTCCAGGATTGTGAAATACCACCCTTATTTAGCTAAAAAAAACTTGATTGAACAAGCTAATATCCCAGATTCCCATAAGCCCAATTCCATTCAGTTGGGATAGTTTCTCCCACCTCATCTAATAAATTTTCTTTTTCTCATCCATTCCATTATGCCCCACCAAAAGCGAAGCAATAAGTGCTTGGAGATCCATACAAGGACCTACCTTAACTTTAAACGCATCCATTGTAAATGTTGTTATTGCTTAGGTCGCCGCTTTTATAAGCACCTCCACACCCTATTGAAAAAAGCTTGTGTCTCCACAATCCTAGCTTTTTGGAGGCTTGATTCTCGATCCCATTGAATGTACTTTGTTTATTTTTCCCAATAAAAAGGGAAGGCCTAAGTATTTATCACAATTTTGGACATCCCCTGCCAACTGTTTTGTATGTCCACTTTCAAATTTGAATGGACATTTGGACTAAAAGTAATTAAGGACTTGGTGAAGTCCTTAACATTGTGACAAGTTGGTCTTTAAATTAATTTAATAGGTTAAAATAGTTGCTGACTTTTAATATTATGACAATTTGGTCCTTGAACTAATTTAATAAGCTAAAATAATCATTGAATTAATTTTTAATAGTAAAATCAATTCTATCTGTTAGTCATTGTTAAAATTTGAATAGAAAACATCACAGCGGCCTTTATCCTGCGGCACTCATCTCCACGGCTTGACCTCGCGTCACCTCCTCATTACACCCTTTTTACAACAAAACCAACCCATAGCTACCCCATCTGTCACCTCACCCGACTAAGCATACTGCAGCACTACATCGTTACAATGTCAATGTATCAACCATCACTATTTTAGCCTATTAAATTAATTCAAGAACTATATTGACACAATATAAAAAGGTCAAAGACCTTTTTTAGGGATTTTTTTAGCCTATTAAATCAATTCAAAGACCAAATTATCACAATGTCAAAAATTCAAAAACTAATAGCCCGTTAAATCAATTTAATGGCCAAATTATCATAATGTTAAAATTTTAGGAACCTCTAGAGCTCTTTTCTCTAAAAATTAATAGGCTAAAATTTTATAAACTTTAATAAATAGTAAAAATTCTTATTTTCATCCATTAAAAACCCAAAAATACTCCTGCTTATTTTTCTCCATCCTCCTCAATAGAAACCGGGGGATTTTTAAAAATGGCCTTATGAGAAATTTTTTTTGGGTAAATAGTCCATTTTTTTGGACAGTTTTAGCACAAAAAAAATAGGTTTTTTAGACATCAAAACGGTTCCAGTTTTTTTTTTCATCCTGTTGAGGTTCCTCATCCTACTACAGTCATTTTTCTTATTTTTTTGAAAAAAACTGGGACAGTTTATCTGCATAGAAAAGCGTGTTTTTTGGTTCAAAAAAAAAAGAGGCCATTTACCCAATTAGAAAATTTTTTTTCCCTTTCGTCAAAATCTTCCATAGAAACCCAAATCTCTTTCTTTTTCCTCTTACTCTCTTTCTATTCTCCCTCAAAACCCTTGTGTTGGTGTTGCTGTTCGCCCGTAGTTGCTCTGACGACAATCACGATGATAAGATCTTGGCTTGTGAAGGCGCTATTGTCATCGTCGCCGTCGAGTTGAGTTGATCATTGAAGTAGACCGCATGCCTCCGATCTCGTTCATCACTGTTGCCAGTCATTGCCATCACTAGCACTAGATAAGATGATGTTGAGGAGAGATCTCAATCACTATGTCTGCCACTAGTCTTCTGTCATTGCTGCTCATTTTTAGATCTCGATCTAAGCGTTTGTCATCGTTGCTCTTTAACTCCGGCAATGCTTCATCGAGTTTTTGGCTATTCATAGATCGGTAAATCTAGGTGATCGATGAAGCCTACGTAACCATCGCTGCCTCGTGTTGAAGTTGCCTTTGTTGCTCTAGTTTTCTTCTCCATCAGTAGTTTCAGAGAGATCTAGGTTAGAACAGCAATAGAGAGATCCAGGGTTAGCAAATTGGGGATTTTTAATTTGAGGGCACTTTGGTCATAAATAATTTTTTATTTACACTTAAAAACCTAGCTGGCCTTTATTTGATAATGTTTGTAGATATGCTATTTATTTTTAAACTTTTTAAATGATGTATTATAAAAGAGATTGGTTAGACATTATTTTAAGATACCAAAATTAGATAGAATATTTGAATCTAGTGTTAGGGGATGGTAAAGGGTTAGAGCCTTTTAGGTTCGATTCTTAGGAGGGTCAATTGGGGGCACATAACTACCCAAAAAAAAAAAAATCAGAGGCCAAAAGCACATATATTTAAGACGAATTAATGACAAATTAGACTCTCAAACTATGTTTCTTCTTCCATTTTTTGCCTCTCAAATTTTAAAGTGTCAAATTATGCTTCTTATTTCACATTTAGCCATTCTATTACAAAAATATTAACAATTTATTGAAATTATATAACACTCATATGATTAATTAATGAAGGATATTTCAAACGAATTTGGCCTAAATAAATTAAAACTTTGAAAAATCAAGGGAAAAATATGTCCTTTCTATTGTGAGATCTTCACCAAGTCATTGAGATCATGCCATATGTTTGGACATCACCTATGTTCGAGGTCAAGGTCGAGAGACGACAACTTCAACCAGACAGTTGATGCCACTAAGAACTTCGATGTATTGACTAACTAGATCGAGGGACTCTGGAGATAGATTTATTGAGATGTCAAGGCAACTAGTCTCAGAAGACGCATGTGATGTTGTAAGGTGGCCTCTCACAACATGACATACATCATAGTGTCATCACTAGGGAATTTGTTTATAGAGTAAGAAATAGAGGTCTAAAAGGGTGTTTGGCGTAGGGCGGTTTACACCACTAACTTGGTTATGAACAATGTAAAGCTCTCACATACTATAGTAAAAAGGAAAAAAGTTGCTGCAGTATAAAGATCTCACATGCTACAGTAAAAACAGTTCTAACTAATTGTTCCCACCACTATGCGAAATACCCTATAAATTTCCAGAGATGAAGATGGATCTAAGGCCTGTAGGAATATTTTCCTCAAAGATTTTATTTCCCATCACTTCTCAAAGTTTGCTAACGTGTTTAACGTTAAATTATCCCCAAGATACAAGTACAATAAACTCTTGAACATAATATCTAGTAACAATATTGTGTTCTAGAACAAAATATGAAACTTGTAAAATTCTGAAGATTTAATAAAAGAAAGGGGTGTCATTTTATAAATTGATACAACTAATGTAATCTATGCAACATTTTACATAAAGGCATCTTTTTTTATTTTTAAAGCTGTCTCTTCATGTAATGTTACAGTTATTACAACGAATATATCTGTTGGTAATAGATATTCAAGTTTATATGAAAACATACAACCATATAGTATAACAGTTCAAAACAACTCTACATCATAACTTTTCAATATTGAAGAAATACGAATCGACGTCGCAAAGCCAACTTTCTGGTGACGCGGTACTCTGCTCTCTGAGAAATATATGTTTCCATTCAAATGTGACAATTAACTTTATATTTGAGAGATATATTACAATCTCTCTTACAATCAGTACAGTCTTTTCAGATAAGTATCTTATCATGGTGGCAAAGCAACCAATGCAAGGGTAGCAGTGCCTAGAATCCTCACACATTATGCTAGTGGAACATGCGTAGAGTCTTGACTTCGCAAATAATTACAAATGGAAAGAATAAGAAGAGATCTTTTCGGGCCTTTTCTCAAGAAGAACATGTCAAAGGAAAACCCTAAGCTTATGAAAGAATATAATGTGTCTTAATCAGATAATTGGAGAAACAATCATCTAATCTGATTAGGGAATATAACATGATGCTCTTATTTGGAGGATCTGCTTTTCGTTATTCTACTGTTACTCTACTAAATTTTCTTCATTTCTCGACTTCTCCCAGGCAATGGATCATCCAGAGGACAACAGACAGGCAAAGTAGGTAGCAGATTAATGATGTTCAGAAACTAACTCTTAACACCCTCTACACGAGCTTGTTGGCTATAGGAGAACACAAAGCCAAGTTTATTTAAATTCATCATAGATGTGTGATTTGACTAAATGACGCTTCATTAATAGTAAGGAAAGGATCGCATTGTTAAGTTTTTAACAATTTTTATGGTTAAAAGGGTAAACACCGCAAAAAGAGAATAATTTGCGGTGTAATTTGTAAAAGTAGAAAGTTTGAGGTTAAAATAGGACAAAAAAACAGATTGAGATTTGAAGAGACAGACAAAACTGTACCGGAAAGCAAGATAGTTGCTGTCAGTCTATCAGATAAGGCGGGGAAATAAAATATGCCAATGTGGAATCCTAAACACCAATAGCAAAACAACAAGTGGGCTCGACATTTGTTATCATGCCAACGTGGCATAACCACACAAAATCATGCCAAAAGATCTTTCTTCACTTTGCAACTCAAAATCCATCTAGTTCTCCCACCATTTCCATGGCTGCCTCAGCTTCTTCCTTAGCAATATTGCCCCTGGGTTCAGAGGTTCAAGAGCAAATTTCTTTGATCTTCGCTCAAAACCCACTTGTAATTTTGCCTTTTCAGTTTCATCAAGCTCTCATTCTCGTCAGAATAGGTCATTGAGAGTCTTGGCTTCGGTTTCGGTGTCTGACCCTCCAGTCCGCAGTAGTCCTGATGATCTTGTGGAATCTATTCTTTCCAAGGTAATGGGTGTATGCAGTTGTTAATATAAAGTCTTTATTTTTAGTTCTTGTTCTTGTTTTCTTGAAAGGATCAGAAATTACAATCACTGTCTTCGAACAGAATTAAGACTTGCACTCCATTGTTTAACTTTCCAGGATTTTTCTTTCTTAGAAGGGAAGTAATTTGCTAAAAAGATTCTCTCTTTAGTTCATGCTACTTTTGCTGTTGTGGTGTTTTTGGTTTGCAAATTTCAGAGCCTTGATAGTTATTCACGGATTAAAAATGGCATTGATATTTTAGCAGTTTCGTCTCCTTTTTCCTTTTTTGAACGATCATGAAATATATTGTAATGTTGGATCAGGTGACAGAAAGTGACAGAGGCGTTCTTCTGAAAAAGGAAGAGCACCAAAAGGTAGCAGAAGTGGCTCAAGAGTTGCAGAAGTACTGTGTTAGTAAGCCTGTGAAATGCCCTCTTATTTTTGGAGGTAAATTCTTGTTTAAAATCTGCTAGTTTTACTTAAAGTTGATACTTGAGGCTACATAATTGAGCCATGGGGATGGAAGTTGCAAACCCAACAAAATCACGGATACAAGTACTTCACCTCATTTTGTTTTTTCTTTGCCCCCAGATCTCGTAACAAGGATGGTTAAATCCTTGATCAGCATGGGGACTTTAATAAACGTCTCCCTGTATAACTCCACACCATGGCATCCAAATTAAAAAAAAAAAAAAAAGGGGGCTTAAAAATGGCCATTTTTTTATATTTTTATTTTTTTAGGAATGGCATGTAATTTTCATCTCATTACCAAACGGTTTTGCAGATTGGGATGTTGTGTACTGCTCACGGCCAACATCACCAGGTGGTGGCTACAGGAGCGCATTTGCTCGACTTTTTCTTAAAACAAATGAAATGATTCAGGCTATAGAGGCTCCTGACATTGTCAAAAACAAAGTGGCCTTTTCTGCTTTTGGATTTTTAGATGGAGAGGTCTCTTTGAAAGGTTTGTTAAGATTGAGGCTAGTTTTTAAATCCTTTTCTTGAAGACCCTTTGCTTCTAATGCCTAAAATTGGTTCCTGCTTCTGTTTTAGCCCGGGGTATTATTATTATTATTATGTGGTTTCTATTTTATTATTTATTCTGTGCCCACCTGACATACTGATAGGCATTTTCTTACTTTTGCCTCCAAACTACTAGTTGTTAAGTTCTAATTGGGGTGATTGTCTTCAACTAATTACATACTGAGCAAGGGACCAAGTTATGGTTGGTATGTCACACATTATTAACTAATCACACACCAATGGTAAAGGGCGGTTACTCCATGCCTCGTTCACTCATCCATCAAAATTTCGATTCTTCGCAATCATGCTTAGTCCACCTCTGAAATACTAGTGAGATTGCGTGTTTGATGTGTATGTATTTTTGGGGTTGTTGACAAGAGCATAAACATGTCCGTTTTCTCTTTCACACCTATGGTTCTAGTAGATTCTGAAAGTAGCGTTGAGTACACACTAACATGCATAGCACCCTACGTCCAACATGACACTATGCAACATTATTACATGATGTCAATTTCCATGTGATTTGTTTGGAGCTAGCGTTGATTATCATCACTGGCAATGTATAACATGATTTGCTGCATCACCAGTGTTGTATCATCTCTTGTTGAAAACTGGCAACGCTTGAGATTTTGATCGACCAACTTATGATTATAATTTGCCTGAGCAGGAAAGTTGACGGCTTTGAATGAGGAATGGGTCCAAGTCATATTTGAGCCACCTGAATTGAAGGTTGGAGGTTTGGAATTCAGATATGGTGGTGAAAGTGAAGTGAAACTCCGAATCACCTACATAGATGAAAAGATCAGGCTGGGAAAGGGCTCCAAAGGCTCTCTATTTGTTTTCCAAAGACGCAATTAATTGCGTGTGAGATGTTATAAAAGAACCGAAATACTAATCTCTATGTAAAAGTATCTTTTTCTCCAATTAACGTAATAGATACTGGTATCACCAAGCTTTTGCTTAACGTCATAGATATCAGTATCACCAAGCTTTTGCTCTCCATCTCAAGGCATCGATAAGTTTTGTCCTTTTTTATTCATATCGTGTTCTTTTTCTCCTTGATCGTTTGCTAAACACTACCTCATTGAGAAGGGAAAATGATTTTGTCATGCTTGCTGTATGGAATGGAGAAAAAAAAATGAGCTTCCTAGGCTGTGTGTCTTATCATTTGGTCTTGCCAAAATTAATTAGCATAAAAAAAAAATATGCAAAACCCATAGAACTTGGTAGAACTTGATAAAGATATGACAATTCAAAATAGTTAAAAAAAAAAAAAACTATAGGCAGGATATTTGTTTCATACTCTACCAAATGAATCCCAGAGAAACTTTTCTTTGATCGTTTATATGCATATGAGAGCCAAGCCATGGTAGAAAGGTTTTCATCAGGAAATCAAGTAAGATAAAGAAAACTGAAATCACAAGTTGGCAAAAGTCTACATAGTATGAAGTTTTTTCGTACAACTTCTGAGTTTCTCCACGTCTGAAAAAATAAAAATTGAAAACAACAACAGTTCTTCAAGAGAAGAAAGCTGCATTCTGCAGCACGTCTTACCACAAACCCATGTTGGAATTGAGAGAAAGAGTAGTTAGCCCGGTCCAACCTTAGGAATGTCATAATGTTCACTTAGATTAGCCAAATACAGATTGAATTCCTGAACCCGATCGCGGTGCGCTTTGCTGGCCATCTTTGCGAGCCTCTGACGATCAAGCTTCTCGCATTGCTGGAGATACCGCCTCTCTGCCGGGGTAAGGTAATTGTCATATGCAGCAGACTGTTGTCCGTCCTCTTTTTCATGATCATTTTCATCCTCGAGTTGATCTGTTGCAAAATCGAAATTACATGGAAAAAGATTAAAAAAATAGGAACCAAGAACATGAACCAACCTTTTGAGAGAAACTCCTCTGGGGTGAGATGATTGGTCATAATAATGCTTCTTCTTGTGTATCTTTTTCTTCTTAATAATCCCTGCTTCATCTTTCACATCCAAGGCTTTTCCCTTCAGCTTCAGCCTCCCACCAACAACGTTCTCGTAACCCGACATTGTTACCTCTTCTCAATCAAACCAGGACCAACTAAATTATCCACAAAAAAAAAGAAAGAAAAAAGAAAACAAAGGAATTAGAACATGATCTTCTTGATCAAAAAATAAAAATAAAAAAGAGACGACGTGAAGGAAGAAGGGAGGCAATCGGAGATCGGATACGAAAAGGAGGATTAAGGAGAGAGCTTACCGTCGTAGCTTCTCTTTGATGAGAAGACTGTTCTAGAAGACAGTCGAACTCTCTCGTTAGCTGCTTGCATGGAGACCGACGTGTAATTAGGGCGGTTTGTTTCGTGGTTTGAATCACGGTTTAAATTATTTTGCTACAGTATTTTCTTTTATAAAAATTTAAATTTTTATTCAAATATTTTATTCAAATACTCGAACTATATTTTATGTGGACTTCTTTTATAGGTCCTTCCAGCCGTTCTGGTTTTTGGGCAGGAAAAATTCTAAAGGGTTAGATTTAATTCAAAGGAAATTATAACAAATGGACCAAATTTAGAAACATTTGGCATTAAATATCACCTCTCTCATAAATAGAAATTAATAGGTCAACTTTAATTTGAATTTTTGTGTTTTTCATTTTTTAACATTCTGTTCTATCTTTTTATTTTTTTCATTTTTCTCCTCTTCCTTCTCACTTTAGCCTCTTTTGCTCACTCTCTTCCTTTCCCTCTCCTCTCTTTCTCTCTCCATCAAGCTCGACTCGACATGGCCTACGCCCTCTTCCCTGATCGTCATCAGCCCCGCGATAAGACTGGCCTCGATCCCTCCCGTCATGGTCTCCATTCCCACGTGTGTTTGCCTTCTGTCACAACACAACGCCATCGTCGGTACCAAAGTGCCCCGTTAATGCTGTGGACGACAGAGGTATGGCAAGGCTACTTCTGAACCAATGTTGATAACTAATAGCATGTTTGGTTTGAGTATTTGAATGAAGATTTAAATTTTTATAAGAGAAAATACTGTAGTAAAATGGTTCAAACCATGATTCGAACCACAAAACAAACAAGCCCTAATGCATTTGCCCAGTTTGTCGAATCGAGGACGAGCCATGGCAGCTCAATCCTAAACCTCACGAGGGCCCAAGGAGAAGTACTACGGCGCTGGTTTCATAGTTGGACAGGAAATATTTGTCCTCTCCGCCGTCGGGAGCATTTGCTCGCGACTGAGATAGTTTGCCTTGATTGATGTGCTCTTTCATCTTTGCATAATCAATTATATATTGTTTTTTTTCTATTTAGGAGTTGGGAATGATCCTAGGGAAGGTTGGTACTTCAGCATCCCCAAACAAGTAAGTGTACTCCTTCGTCTTAGCTATCTGATTTTTTCAGTGAAAGATTTTTCGCAGTATAAAGATTTGACTTAAAAAAAAAATTCTCTTCCACTTTAATAGGAAGATTGCAAGTGTTGAATTCGAAGTCCGAAATTCCGTAGTGTTTTATGTTCAAAAGAGATCAACACCAAGATAGTTCCTTAGACATTGGGATTGTAGGGAAGCTTACATCAAACAACATGATAGAAAGAAATGTCTGCGGGCGTCAAGAGTACAAGAAGACAACCTTAAAAGTACTTATATATATATATATATACACACACACACCTAAAAGACTGTTAATACCTTTTCAGGCACAGACATATGATCCTGAAGGCGAGGATGTAGCATATTGGTTGCCACAACTACGATCACTCCAAAAAGATAAAAGGAACTTCCCTGGAAAATCATACATTGAGCAAGTTGTACCTCTCAAGTTCGGGAGTACTGCTGGGTACCAAAGCCGAGACACAGCTTTCGCCGCCAGAAAGCGACCCAGTTTCGGACATAGGCGATCAAAAGGACGGAGAAGATAAATCTAGAAAGGATATTGTTTCATAGTGTATAAGGAATGATGAAAAATCAATCTCATCTTGCTTTGCATGGTGACACTTTTTCATCCAATAACCAGATGAGATCTCACAATATTTGGTTCTCAAATCTCATCTGCATGAAGCGACTTCTTCCCATGTTTTAAGGTACAAAATTGAAGTCTCACACAACTTGGAGTTGGAAAATCTGAAAGTGCCTCTAAGCAGGACATTCTGGTGTACTAGAGCAATATAGCTTATTGAGAGAGAGATTTTTTCAAAGCATAATCTCTTGTAATGCAGTGAAATCTGGTTGTTATAAACTCTACAAATAGTCAAGTGGTTTGCAAATCCTTCAATCTGATAAAGGATTTTTATTTTTTATTCACCACTAGCTTCGTCCAACACGCTATCGTTTTGAGCAAATTATGATATTTCTTTAGCGGTACCAAATAAATACGTGTCTTTCCCTATTAAAAAAAAAAAAAGAGTCCAACGACAATAAAAAAGAACCAATTAAGTACTTAGCTGTCCAATTACAACGGTAAAAAGGAATTAAACCTTAAAAATAATTTTTAAAAAAATTATATTTCTTGATTGCCTCCCGAATAATTAAGGGGGCGTTTGGTTGGAGGTCTGAATTAACTCCTTTAACTCAAAAACAAACTTGAGTATCATCAGTCATGTGAGTTCTCGTTTGTTGAGTTAAAATTGCTTTCATCCGAATCACTTTTTGAGTCCTCCCAATATTGTTTTCAGAGTTCACTTGGCCTTTGTTTTTTTGGACTTCAATCACTGAGCTACAGTACAGTGATCGAGATGAGAATCATGTCACATGATGACAAATCAAGTAAGAGAGAGAGCCCTCGGAAGTCCAAAAAGGCAGGCTTTTCGCCGCTTCTCTCTCTCCCCCTCTCTCTCAAATTAGAATACTAACTCTTACAACCAAATACTAACTCAAATTACAATTCAAATCACAATACTCAAATCATAATTCGAATCACAATATTAAAATCAAATACTTTATTCAAATACTCGAACCAAACAGACCCTAAAACGAAAGTTAGAGCTTCCTTGGGTGGGGAAGAATTGGAAGGGGAGAGAGCGGTGAGTGGATTAGTAAAAAGAGTTTAGAAACGGAAGCGTATAGGAGAGAAAAAAACAAAAAAAAAATTATTAGAGTGTTTAAAAGTGTCGTTTAAGCTAATAGTTTAAACTATAACTCAAACAGATAATTTAAACTGCTCTTTTTAATATTAGAAGCAATAAAAAATTCTTTTTTCTTTTTATTTTTCACTTAAACTATATATTTTTTTTGTCTTTTCTATTTTTTCCTCCAACCAAACAAATTCTTACATTAAACGGAAATACAGATTTTTATTAAAAAAGAGAACAAAATAATCAACATATCATAGAGTTTTTTTTTTTTTGGAACCTAAGTTGTACTGTAAAGCATACCATAGGCCTTATTTATTTTTGTTTTTAAAATTTTTAAAAATATTTTTATATATTTTTTATGATAAAAATTTTAAAAACACCTTAAGTATAATTTTTTAAAAAAATTTATTTTTTAAAATAAAATATTATCACCAGTTTTAAAAATAATACCTAACGGACTTATCGAGTTGAATGTGACTCCCATGTATGGAGATGTTGAACGTAAAAACGACGTGTCGTATGCGCAGAAATCTTTTGGGAAAAATGCTACTGCAGTCGGATTTGAAGGGCCACGACGAAACCGCTATTGCGCCGCCAGCCCCGTAACAGAACACTGAAGAAGAAGAAGACGTCGTCGAAGAAGAAGAAGCTAAATATCGCACCATTTGCTGGCCGTTTCCGTTGTAACTTGTAATCTTTATCCAGTTTCTTCTTCTCCTTCTTCAGAATCTCAAAGCTTTTCTCCCAAATCGTAGACACCGAGATAGATTCCAATGGCGGTCAGTCAAATCCCTAATTTCTCTCCTAAGCTCATCTTATCCTTTGTTTTTTTTCCGTTTATTTTTAGCTCTTATTTGTTTATTTTTTATTGA
Source organism: Artocarpus heterophyllus (assembly GCA_025403435.1). Lineage (NCBI taxonomy): Eukaryota > Viridiplantae > Streptophyta > Magnoliopsida > Rosales > Moraceae > Artocarpus > Artocarpus heterophyllus. The sequence continues at coordinate 38,533,609 of CM046333.1, read as the reverse complement.
TTAAGTGTGAAATGTGTTTTGGGTTGAATTACCAGTTGGCAATCGCCTGTGGAGAATCTTCGCCGTCCTTTTTCGCTTTCTTAAGAACTCTGAATCGAACTGTGGACTCCATCAAGGACAATGTCGCTCAGATCTTCGTCAACATTTTCTGTTGCCGACGAAACATTGAACCGGACGCCAGGTACTTTACTCTTTCTATGCCCGTTTGGTCGCTGAGAAACCTCAAAGAAGAAAAAGGGGGAAAAATCCCATCTTTCAATGTGGGTGATGGACTCAATTGCAGTCATAATTTTGGATGATTTATTGGTAGAAAACCTCTAATACATATTCTTAAACCAGAAAAAAGTAATGTTTATGTAGACCAAGGCAGTATAAAACATATTTAGCAACCTCATTTTGAGTTTATTTGTATACAGAGGCACTCAAAATAATGTCTTTCATTTTGTTCCTTCATTTACTCATGCTTAGCCTCTTCTGAATGGTTTTTCTTTTTGAAAATCTTTTTAACCCTAGTATGATTTTTTCCATGTTTGAAAATATATATGTGAAGGACTCGTGGGAATATGGATTTATTCTCATCTAGTTTCGACGATTTTATTGCAAAATTGGGGGAGAATTGCCAGTTGAGAAATGAAGAGTTGTTGCCGAAAAAGAATGACGTCAATGGTGAACAAGATCCAAAGGCAGTTTTTAATGGGTTGGATTCAATGCTAAAGGAAAGTTTGGACCGTTTAAAAACAATGAGGTATGCTGTAAGCTTTCACTTTTTCTTTTTGCGCTCTTTGAGATGAAAGTGTTAGTTGTGTTCTATTTTGATGGCGTTGTATATATTATTGTTGTGATAATATGAGGATTCTACTTTCTTGTTAAACAGAATGCCTAGGTGGTTTATTTACCTATTTGTCGTAAAGCGTTCGTTATACATTGTCCACCTATCTAACTGACCGAGACTTGGAAGGTTATTCAATCTAGTCTGCTTTGAGACCTTTAACGAGCTTTTGCTAATTAGTAACTTCAATTCCGACATTGTATTTTGCTCATCATATATGCATTTGCTTATTTGAATATTAATATACAAATGGTTGTTGCATCATAATTCTCACCTTTGTAAATTTAAAACTTCATGCTGCGTATTTTGTTTTAGCAGCTGTCTTTATTGCCCTGCATTTTTACTCGTATGTGAGTGGTTGGAGGGGGAGGCAAAATAGTGCTATTACCTCAGAGTCTAGATAGAGGCTTCAGTTTTTCAAATATTTTACCTGCTTCCTCATTATGTGAATATTTGCAGGAAGAACATAAAGTGGCCTACGACGGCTTCTCCAGGGAGAACCATGGAAGCTAACTACCAGGAATATAGCACAATGATTAGGCTTTTATGTTTGGATGGTAAGTTGGGAACGGCACTATGGCTTCGGAGAAAAATGATGCATAAAGGTGTCATTCTTGATGTACTCACACACAATTATCTAATAAATGGACTCTGCAAAATTGGTGATATGAAGAAGGCAGACGGGCTATTTAGGGAGATGCTAAAATTGGGTCCTTCTCCCAACTGTGCCACTTACAACACTTTTATTAATGGTTATTGCCTCATTAATGATTTGGATAAAGCTCTGTATCTCTTCTCCACTATGGCTAATAGTGGTATTAAACCAAATAGAATTACCTGCAGCATACTTGTCCAGGCAATGTGCAAGAAAGGCCTCTTGGAGGCTTCTATGAAGCTTCGTCAAAATATATTAAGCGATGAGAATGGCAAGATTGAACCAGATTTAATGACCTCTACTATACTTATGGATGGTAATTTTAAAAATGGTGATCTGTTACAGGCTCTTACTCTTTGGCATGATGAGGTTCGAAGGGATGCCCATGTTGATGTTGTTGCGTATAACGTGCTCATCAATGGGCTTTGTTTAAGTCAGCAAATGAACCTTGCTTATAGATTCTTTTCTGAAATGATTAAAAGAGGCTTACCTCCTGATGTTTTTACTTATAATGCACTTATAAGTTGCCTTTGCAAGGAAGGAAAATTTGAGGAGGCTTCTCATATCCGTGACGTTATGTCCAGAACTGGAATTGCTTCAGATCAAATTTCATATAAACTGATTATTCAAGGCTTATGTATCAGTGGAGATATTGTCAAAGCCAATGAGCTGTTTCATTCAATGCTGGAGAAGCAAATGGTGCCTGACACTCATATATGGAATCTTATAATTGGTTATTATGGAAGTTGTGGAGATGTTAGTCAAGCATTTTTAATTAAAAATCAGATGTTGTCTTATGGTGTTCAACCAAATGTATACACCTATAATGCATTGATTCATGTTCAGATAAAGGGAGGAAACGCTGCTGATGCATGTTCGCTTAAACAGGAGATGCTATGCTTTGGTGTTTTCCCTGACATGGTCACTTATAATTTATTGATAGCTGCTGCTTGTAGATCAGGCCACCTTCAATTTGCAGGTGAGCTATGGGACGAAATGTTAAGAAAGGGATATGAACCTGATAAAATAACTTATACTGAGTTAATCAGGGGTCAGTGTGTGGAAGGCAACTTGGATGTGGCAGAAGAACTATTGGCAAAGGTACGGGATTCTGGTTTGCCCAGTGATCATGTTCCTTGTAAGATACTTGAGAAGTACAAAAAGTGACTGGAAAGAGGGAAATGAATTTCTCCTCAGCAGTAAACATCAACTCGCACATAAAAATATCAGGATATGTACTTCTGGGAATGGGGGATTTTGGGTTGCAAGTCAATACTTATTGTTGCCGAGTTTGAGGGAATCCCTTCTGCTGGTGAGATTTGGTGCCACAAGGAATCTTTAATGGCTTTCTGAGAGGTACGTCTAGACAAATGTTGTGTTCGCCACTCATTAGTTCCTGATATATTTTCATTTGTAATTATATTGGTCCCATAAAAAGCTGGAGGGGACGAGCCTTATGTAGTTCTAGGATTACATGTTCGATAATGTTTTTAGGTTACCCTAAGATTTCAGCTTGTAATTCTAAAAAAGCAATCGTGTTATGTAATTCTAAAAAAGCAATCGTGTTATGTTCCTGGGTCATGTTTGTTAGAATTGGGTAGTCCTGCTTTGTGCTTGAAAAGGGTTTAATCCGAGTATTCACTAATTGTAAAACTCTTGCAAGATCTTTTGGCAGATGGGCTGATATAACCTGCTCCTTCCTGCTCGCGCTTCTAAAACACCTGAACATTCCCCTCCAACTGAGTGGAATCTTTCAACATGTATTTGTGAAGCGCTTATGGAGACAAGCATCTTCAAATCCGGATTGTCTCTGTAGGATGATACTAGGACATGGGGGATAATTTTCAGGGGGGCCAGATCATAATTTCAGGTTTGTTGTATTCCAAAACCTTTTCTTTTCTCCACTGTTATTATTATTATTTTTTTCATTTGAATTTGAGGTTTATTGCATGAAATGCGGATCATTTTGCTTGCTGGACTCTCACTCTCTCTCTCTCTCTCTCTCTCTCTCTCTCTCTCTCTCTCTCTCTCTCTCTCTCTCTCTCTCTCTCTCTCTCTCACTCTCTCTCTCTCTCTCTCGCTGGAATTATTGATGCTGACCATACTTGTTACAATATTCTTAATGCACTAAAAGTACGTTTGTTTCGTGTATTCATTGAACTCAATAGACTTAAATTTAGATTCGAGTATCAAGAATCCTTTGGATACGTGTTTATTTTTCTCAAAATTTGAATCATTTGAGTATCAAGAATCCAAGTTTTCAGAGTCCTCATCTTCCCTAAACTTTTGGTACTCAGATATCTTTGCTACAGTAAAAATTAAAATTCTCTCTCCTATATTTGAAGGAAAAAAAATCATAACTTCTTCATTTGATATTCAATTAAGATGATTCTTTTTTTACTGTATTCTTACTAAAGAGATGAATAAATCAAGATTCATATTGCATATTTTTTAAGAATATTAACATTAAGATTTTATTAGATTTGTTAATAAATTAAAAATTATTTTTATTACCTCTCTAAATATAAATTTCAATTTTATTCTTAAAACTTAAATGCATGTCCAAACGTCAATTCAGATAACAATTTAAATCAATAACTCAAATCCTAGTTTAAATCATATTAACTCAAATTAAATCACTAATTCGAATCCATTTACCCAACGGACTCTAAACATATTAAATTAGATCACTTTAATACCAGGTTGTGTGTGTACTCATGTGCCTCATGGATGTAATCAGGTAGCTCGTCAGTTGTCTCATAATGGCATTCTGAACTCTAATTCGTACTGGAGCAAAGAGGCAGCTCCTCTTTTTGTTGCCTCATCTATCTAGGCTAATTTAGGGTATGTTTGAGAGGGTTTCTTAAAGCCGTTTTTGGCTTCTTTAAGTCCAAAAATTGCTTCTGAAAATGTTTGGATAAACTGTCAGAATAGCTTTTATTTTTTAGAACTGTTTTCTAGCTTCTCGAAAAAACATTTATGAAATAGACTTGAAACTTGTATCAGAGTATCAATAATACATTATAAGCTTAAATATAACATTTTTTGTAACTTTTAAAAATAATTGAAACTATTTTTACCCATTAAAGCTTTTTTAAAATATATTTTCAAACACTTATTGAAAAGTTATAACTTTTATTTCTCTTTTTCTATTGACTAAAAACATAAACAAAAACTATACCAAACGGGCCCTTAACCTCTAAATAAAGTACATTTTACCCAAAAAAAAAAAAAGTTTATTCCAAAAGACAAGAAACCGGCACCTACCAATCCATGCACAGCAAAAGCCTAACAGGAGATCATTGGGCTACTTGCAACAGGCAGGCACTGGCCATTTTTCTATCTTCTGTTCGTCATTACAAGACTTCCAGCAACTTTGGAGCTTATGCCATAATGTGAAGTTACAGATTTGCCCCTTTAACATGGAAACAGCAAATGAGGGCCAACATGATAGATAATTCTTGCACTATTATTATTATATTGTTTTGACAAATTGATTACCTAATATTAAGGAAGATTACCTGGCAATTTTTTTATGCCAATCTTGCATAATTGTAAGGATAAATTTTAAAAATAGCCTCTGAACTCTGTTGCTAATATTACTTTGCCCTTCGAACTTTAAAATGTGTCATTTGGTCTCCTTGAACTTTAAAAAGTCATCAACATTATCCCTTCTGTCAAAGTTCCCTTAGTTTATGCTTATGTGGCAATAACTTTACGATATTATAATCCATTTTAAAGAATAAAACTCAATTATCATTGGAAAAACAGTAAAAAGGTTTGCTGAGAGTATTTTGAAATTGAATAAAACAACACAGACCCGTTACAATATCTACAAAATAGTAAAAAAGTTTGCAGAAAGTATTTTGAAATTGAATAAAACAACGTAAGACCCGTTACAATATCTCCAATTCGGCTACTTCATTGAAGCACATATCAGAGAGCACGTTCCCTAAAATAGCAAAGCTTCTAACTCATACTCCAAATGATGCATAGATCTGAAGCACCTGTAGGAATCCCAAAATACACCAAGGACGACGAAGAGAGGAGTCGGTGAGGCCAAATCTGGCAAAAATTATTGCTGATGTCAACTCCTTTGCCCATCATCATTGGACTTTGTTTGGAATAAAAAAAAAAAAAATTACAATAGCCAAACAACCCCTTCTCCCGGATTCGACAGCAACTAGCCGTGAAGACCGTGCGGTCATGGATCTTGCCGGAGTCCAATCTTTTGGTACCGACCATTGGCAACGTTCTTTGAAGTTAGGACAATATATACTATGTGTTTTTTTCAGTTGAATTCGTGCTTGGTTGATTTCATGAGATCTATAGAGACAAACCTGTACCATGTTCGTGTTTTCGAAGATTGACGAAGATGGGAGAAGGATGGAGATAGGAAAATAGAATTAAGCTTTTTTAATTTTTAATTTTCTACTTTTAGTATTTTTTAATGGCAAATAAGGTTTTATATTTAAAAATAGATTTTAATAAAATCATTACCATGTAAGCAAAACTAATGGAACTTTGACCGAAGAGGTAATGTTGCCAACGTTTCATAGTTCAAGAGGACTAAATGACACATTTTAAAGTTTAGGGGCAAATTGATATTAGTGACATAGTTCTAGGAGGTATTTTTGAAATTTATCCTAATCGTAAACCATAATCCAATGTCACTGTTATATTTGAAACTAGAAAGTGTAAACATTGTACATTTAATATGTTGTTACATTTTGCATTCCAATATGTAATACTACTTTAAATCTTATATTTACTATTATCATAATTATTAAGCTATAACACTTGCAAAATTAAACTTTTTACTTTTAAAATAAACTAAAACATTATGTTGCAAATGCAACTTTAATTGCATCGTCTAATAGAAATACTTGGTATTAAATTCGTATTAAGTATAGCATATGTTGGGTTTAATATAAAGAATAATATTATATTAAAAAGTGATTTTACTAAAAAGATTAAAATTTAATATTGACATACTAATCTGAGATTGTATTTGTAGATGCTCTAATATGAGGTTGTATGATCGGGCTAACTTTTCTAATCATTTTGTAGTATGCATGAACTCTACCTAGCTGAACAACCTTTCAACACTTAAGCTTTTACTAGATTTAAACAGAAGGTTTAAGCAAAAATTCAAATTAAAAAAAAAAAACGATTAGGAGTATAAAATTTTTACTCCTATTCATATATACGAAACAAACGATGTTTTTGTGTGGCAAAGCCAAATTCCCAATGGTTTTGGTAGGGAAGGAGGTTGGATAAAGCAAGGGAAAATGTTCTGCCTAGGTCTGGAATCTCCCAAAAAACAACTAGTTCAAACCCCCCCTTCTCTCTCTCTCTCTCTCTCTCTCTTTAAGACAGCAATAGGTAATTATAGTTGAAAAGAAAACTATTTAAGTTCTTTCTTTATAATTTATTGAGATGTAGGGATAAATGATTTTTTTAAGCTTTTTTAAATAAATAACCTAAGTTTTTTAAAATTAAGAAAATTAGTTATTTTTGTATATCAATAATATATTTATGCTAATCAGTATATCATTTATAAACTCCAGTACATCATTGTTTTGTAGTTCGTATTGATTAATTTCGTGATTTATTCAGTTAATAATTTATTAGTTGATCGATGATAAATTATTATTAGATCAGTGATAAACTAATTTATTAGTGATAAACTATTCTTATTAAGTGATTTACAAATGACAATCAATTATATACATCAATTATATGCTAGTGTTTATTAAATGATGCACTGTGGTAAGAAAGTGTCATTTTTTCAATTTTCAAAAAGTTCAGTTATTTTTTTAATTTTTCAAAAGTTCAATCTTTTATTTAAAAAGGGGATAAAAAATCAAACGATTGTCTAATTTTCTCTAATTTTTTATTAGAAGAATGAGAAAAATAGACCACACTTATAATAGAATAAAAATTAACAATCCAAGTTTTAAAACAAAGTTAATAAATAGACCAAAAAAACATAAATGTATATTTATTAACTAGTTAAATTACAAAAATAATCTCAATTTAATTATTAACATTTAATTATTAGCATTTAGTATTTTTTCTTTTTCTTTTTTCTTCCTTCCTTTCTCTCTTCCCTTATCTCTGTTTCCTCCCTATTTCTCTCTCTTTCCCTTTTCTCCTCTATGTACATATTTCCCACTCTCTCCTTTGATTTCTAGATCGCGGGAGCCATCGCTACATCTTTGCCACTAGCTAGATCTACTCCATCATAGCCTCGCGACAGTCAATATGATCGTCTTTGGCACAAGTTGGATTTGCTTTAATTGTGAGGCAGAGAGTAGTACTGATATGTTGGAGAGAAAGAACGAAATCACGAACATTTTTGCAACGCTACACACCACCTTCCGTGCAGGAGCTGTTTTGAGAGAAGTTGCTGAAGTCGTGCTAGGAGGAGCGCTGGAGTCACGGAGGGAGGCATTGGAGTCGAGAGGGAGGCTCCGGAGTCGCGTGAGGTCGCCTTCAGAGTAGCGCAAGGTCGCTGAAGTCTTCGTCGGAGTCGATGTCGGAGCTAGGAGAGAGAAGAGGAGGAGAGAGGCGAGAGAAAGTGTATTAGGGTTTTCGAGGGAAATAAAGAAAATGGGAGTACTTTTAAAATTTTACCACCATTTGACCTATATATTTAAATATTTTTAAAGATGTATTGTATACTAACATTAAAAATAAAAATTGTGTTATGTAATACAATTTCACTTTTTTATTTTGTTTGCTTCTCAATAAAGGTGAATATTCTTTTCTTTTCCTCCTCCATCAGGCAAAGGACAAAGTGTAATTTCCTTTTCTCGTATTTTTACAACTAAAAGAAATAAACGGGAAAAACATAACCAAAGACAAAAAAAAAAAGGTACAGGCAGAAGGCAATGACAAATGAAGATTTAATATTTTTTTCTACCTAAAAATAATGTCAGTTTGTTTTTGTCTTTAAAATTTTTAAAATTTTTTTTATGTTTTTTAAGAAAAAAATTTTAAAAATACTCTTAATATAACTCTTTTTTTTTTCAAAACAAAAACATTCTCATTCATTTTTAAAAACAATATTAAACCGTCTAATTTTTTTATATAAAATATATTTTTTAAGCCAACACGGCGCCACCTAAAGAGGCGGAGCAATTAAATAAAAAGCATGGGACTGGTGAAGTGGCGCGTGATAAGAACAAACGGTCCACAAGCTTCCCTGCAAGTATACAACAATACCCTTCCCAAACAAAAAGCAAAACATACGCAATTATTAAAAATATTGCAAATTATTATCTAAGTAAGGAACATCCTCCAAAATGAACGGGGTGGTTAAATTTTCTACTTAAACTATGTAAATATGAGAGAGAAGTGTGATGAATCTTTTTTTTAAGTAAATAAAAAAATTAAAAAAAATATATGTAATACATCCTGTGTTTTGTTTTTTCCCCATAGATTATTATTCAAACGTGATATACAATAAATCTCTGTTTTTTCCTAGATTTAAAAATATAAATATATTACCTTAGAAATTTATATTTGCTAAATACCATTCACATGTCGAAATTCCAAGTCTATATTCTCATATTTAAATAACTAATTTCCCCTTTACATCTTTCTCTCTCTCTTTTTTCTCTCTATCTAGCAGGACCTCAAGCAGGGTGTAGGGCTGATGAGGCTTAAGGAGACTCTAATAATAATGTCTTCAGGCACCCTATTTGTTGCAGATAAGTTTTATGGTTCAAAATATTTTGAGAAAAAAGCAGAGATTGTTGGGTAAATAGCAGAGAAGAAGAGCTGTGAGTATTTGGATTAAGCCCAGCTCAACTTGGAGGCGAAGGAAGAAAAACACTTGTATCCTCTATACAAAAATAACCTAGACATGTGTCTCTCTAAGATAGAGCACTATACAACAAATAAACTGTACAATCATCACCTGCAAAAATTGAAATTTAGAAAAAAAAAAAAAAAAACCAATTTTGATGACAATAATAGGCAAATGAAAATGCTAGTATACAATACACTCCATAGTGTGTTTATGTTCTAACATTCCCTCCCCCCCCTCCCCCACAAGTTCATAGTTCTAGGAAGAACTGTGAGCTTGTTCCAAAGAATAAGAAAATGATGAGTGAGGAGAGCTTTGGTGAGAAGACCTGTAAGTTGTTCGTTGGAGGGCATGTGTTGAACTTGAAGGTAATTCTTAGCCACTTTGTCACGAATGAATGACGGCCGATCCAATGTGTTTAGTACGGGCATGAAGAACATGATTGGCAGCTAAAAATGTGGCACTGACATTGTCACACAGAATTGAGGGAGAAGCTGGAAGTGGAAATCGAAGTACATGAAGTAAGGATTCAATCTAAGACACTTCAGCAGCAATATTGGCTAAGGCATGATACTTGGACTCAATACTTGACCTGAGAGAGGGCCTTGTTCTTGAAGGAGGACTAAGAGATCAAGTTGGGGCCAAGGAACACGCAATAGCCACTGGTGCTTTTTCTATCATCAGGGCAACCTTCCCAATCATGCTGAAACGAGAGACCATGAGTCGATGTGGTTTGAGATACCTGAGAAGGCATTTGGTAGCTTGCCAATGAGTAGTGGTGGATAGTGCATAATCTGGCAGGGCTTGTTAGCAGCAAAACAGATGTTAGGACGAGTCGTGGTGCAACATTGGAGAGCCCCAACGATGTTCCTATACCCAGAGGGATCAGCCAAAATTTTACCATAGAGGTCCACTTTAAATCCCTTTGTTAGTTTAGCAACAATCTTTATTGCTTTTTTCCTATATCAATCCTCAACAGTGAAATTTTTGTAGATCTCTTGTTTGGGTCTAAAAGTATAAGTCTGATATAACCTCAAGTATAAGATTATCCAAGTACTAAAATTCAATGAATCCAAAGTCGATCTCACAAGAAAAAAGTATTGCAAAAGTCCAACGTATCAGTTATATTAATTTTATTTGTTAGTTAAAGAATTTGAGGATTAAAGTTAATTATTTATAATTTATTTTCAATATTGACACTTTTTTGTTTTACTTTTTCTATTTTTTTATTCTTTTTTTTGGTGATTTTTGGAACTTTAACAACAAGAACTTGTTCGGGTAAAATTGGAATGATAAATGGAACTTTGATAATAAGTGTAAATTAACTTAGAAGAAACAACAATTTTAGCAACGCTGAGAATTAAAGGTTTTATTGAAGCAATTAACCTAAATATGTTTTAGTTTTTTTAAATTATTTATTAAAATGGTTTAAGAATGTAATATGCCATTTTTTGTCAAGAATAATCAAGAATTACTAAATATTTAATGTGTTAATCATGTCTATAATACATCAAAAACTCATTTCTAACAAATATATATGATTTCAAAATTAACTAACTAAAATTATCATCAAAGGTTACAGTTAAGCATTTATCGTATCATTTCCTATCTACGAATAATTAAAGTGTTCCTAAGTGTTGCAAGAGTTTTAGCTAAGTTAACATGAAATTATAAGTTTTCTAAAAATAATTATAACGACTTAGAAAATATTAAAAAATTAAAAATATTTACTTTAATTTTACTAGAATTTCTCTCTCTCCTCAGCAAAAAAAATTAGCAGAACACATTGAAAGTAAAAACACACAATTTTACTAAGTATAACTATTTTACAACATAAAAACTAGAAGTATTTTACAAAAACATAAAACTAAAATTAAGTAGAAAACTAACCTAAGAAGAGAGAAAAAAGAGAATTAACTCTAAATTATGAAGAAAGATGTGAATTATAATGCATGAAAGGAGGGGTATTTATAGTAGAAGGAAATCTACTATTTACATGAATTTTTATATTCTTATTTATTTTTACATTATTTTATTATTTTATTAGGATATTTTTTATGCAAAATGATTAGGATGCAAATTGAGCGACTTAGGATTTTTTGAATTATTTTTTAGCTGCCTATATCACTTTAATAAGATTTGAATCTGATTTTGCAATGATTTTTTTTTATTTTTTTTTCTTCTTTTTCTATGCCTAAATCAGCACTTTGGAATGCTAATTTTACTATGTGATCCAGTGCAACACAGCACACGAAAATGGCGTGGAACGCAGCCTAGGATCATCATATGCATGGACTTTGACTCGCATAACGGCTAGAATTGAGGCCTGAAAGGGCGTGTGTGGACCGTTAGATAGAGGTCTTCAGTACGCGAATCTAATGGCTGATAGGGACAAACTTATGTGGACTCGAGTGCAGCGAATTCAAGGACGGCTGGGATGCATGGACGGCTTTGATGGCTTGAGCGGTCCTGAACAGATGGAGGAGAGGACGCCACATGCCCTACTTTGAATTTTATTTTATTTTTATTTTTCGTTTTTTCATGCATTTGAGGTCTTGTTGCCCTTTTGACACCCTTTTTCTTTGTTTTTTCTTGCAGATTTCAAATCTAAAGTAAAACCAAAATTAATTATTTTATATACATAATTTTTACAATAATTAAAAATATTTATTTTATAATAAAACACACAAAAATTACTAAAAATAGATATAAACTTCTAAAATTAATAAACCTTAATAGATATACTATTGAAGACTCAGGAATATTTTTTAGAAATTACTAAAAATATTATAAAAATATATTTACAAACTAAAAACTTATTTACAACTACTTTAAGACTCAAAATAAAGTCACATAACATCATTTTTACAGTTTTATTATTTACAAACTAATTAATTATTAAACATATAGAAGTGATTCTAAAATTACTAAAAACATATAAACACACTAAAATTATATTTTTAAACATACTTTTACAAAACAGACTAAAATACTAATTATTACGCAAATGTTATAATTAAAGGATTTAATGAGAAATGTGAATGCAAAATGATGATATTTAACCTTAAGAAATATGCATTTTTACAATCTCACCTTTTTTTTTTTTCCAGATAATATCTTTTGTCCAATTCCTTAGCTCTCCAATCTTTAATCTATATTGGAATGTGCTCTCGACTAAGAACACTAATCCAACTGCTTAATTCATTTTCGTGTTTGCCTTCCGGTTGGCTTTTTGCGTCAAAGGTAACTTCTATTCTTAATCCCCCATTGTTTAACCTATGAATTCTTTTCATTAAAGTTGTTCTCTGATCAAAATCAACTTTGGGATCGAATTCAGTTTTCTTTTGGGGCTTACCCACTTGTTTTCTCTTGTTACGTTATGAGGAAGATGGTATACACTCTTCATATTCCTCATAATCGCTCTCTTGTGACATTTTTACCTAATCTAAATCAAATCGTTATCGAATGCAAAACACATGAATTGATATAAACTAATAAAGCAAAACAGGCCCAAAACAAAACCAACATATAACAAAAATAAAACAAATTAATAGAATCAACAAAAATACGAAAATAAGCCTAAGGAACACTAAAATAACAAAATCATTGGCATCATAGAATAATACTAGCACTAAATCAGGAAATCTACATTAGTACTAAATGGCCAAACCCCAAATTATAAACTCATTTCTCCAATCTACATCTCAAGGAAGAACATAAAAAAAAAAAAAAAAAAAAACCAAAATTTCACTACTAAGAAATTTCAATAAACCAAGAATTCCAAACTAAATCCCAAAACTTGAGTTAAGAAACTAAGAATTCCAACAACGTACTAAGACGAGCGATGGCGGTGGCCACAGGTGTAACGTCCATCATTTTCTTCTACGGACACTTATGTTAATTTGATATTAGAATATGATATTTTAAGTACTATTATTATTTATGTTAAGTAAATTAACTTTTTATTTAGTAATGTTACAGGTGACGGCTACTAGAGATCGATGTAATAGGGATGTTCATGTCAAAAATGATGATAAACTTAAAGTATTTATTTTTTTTTTAAAGAGTTTCAACTTGCTTTAGATTTATAATCTTTATAATGCTCTTTTTGTTATGTGTGCCCTAGAATTATATTCTTGATGAACACATGAATTTTATTGCATATTTTCTTATTTTTATAATATTTATGATATTATGATAATTACATGTGTAACATTTTTATTATGGCATTAAGAAACTCGATAATATAAAGTGTCTAAAAGAATATTGTGTAAAATAATATTTTTTTGGATCATAGGAGCAAACATTATTGTTGTATATAAATAATTATGTATTATAATTAAATTATGTTATGCTATATTATATATATAACCGTGTAATCGTAGAAAAGTTTAAAGAAAAGGAAAAAAAAAAGGGAGTTGCAGTGAAGGCAAAAGAGAGGGGAAAAAAAGGAAACTTAATTAAACTAGGACTAGGGTTTTCTACACTCCTCTAACTCCTCTTTCATAACCCTATGAATATATCTTTAAGCTATCAAAGCCATCATATTCTCTTCATTTCTAGCCAAAAAAAATTTTTCTCCTTCACTCCCTTTCAAATTGACGTTCATAGGCCTTCATCATCATTCAAAATTCTCCAAATCTCCATCACTTCTCTACCTCCCAAAGCTGATATCTCATCATTCATCCTCCTTTTCTTTCCAACCATTGAAGGAGAGATTATTTTCTAGAGATTGTAAATACAAGCTTTCATGGTTATGGAAGGAAAACATAAGAATTTATGTATGGTTTAAAGATTTTTATGGTATTGAATTTTTATGATTGGTAGATATTGTTTTTGTGACAAACTTTATTACAAAATTGTTCCTTTATGTTGTAAATGTGTACACATGTATGTTTTTATGAAATATAAATTATTATGTTTATTACTTTGATTATAACAATGTTATTTCATGGTTGAAAGCATTTACGTTCATATGATATCATGAAATTGCATGAAAATAATGTTTTGTTGTTGGAATATGTTGTAATTATTTTAGGGTTTTTGGCTATTCGGTGAGATTATCAATATGTTTTGAATTCAAATGATTTTATTTCGCTATTATTTTTGGATATCATGTATATATATGTTACGAATGTTTGGACTTTTTTATTTTTTCGTTCAATATAATTCTAATGTTATGAGCTTTCAGTCAAACATGCTCACAAAATTTTATTTGCTAGTAGATTTATATTTGTATTTTGTAGAGTCCGTTTTATGGGTCAAAGAACGTCTTTTGATTCTGTAAAAAATTATAAATCATTGTTGATATGTTAAAAAGTGTTTGTAAATTTTTAACTTCATATCTTTATTATGTGTTAAGACAAAATTTGTTGATCGCTAAGTACTCAGTGGTTATGAATGTCTACTTGATATGCTCTATATAATTTGTGACATAATAAATCATACTTTTAAATAGGATCGGCGGTACGGGTTGTGGCACGATGACACGACACAAATCCGACACATTTTTTTGCGGGTTAGTGTCAAAAATTTGACCACTGGTCATTTTAGTGTGGACCCGAAACTGACCCGTCAAAAAATGGGTCGTGTTTGGGTTAACCCGTCTGACACCAAAATGACTCATTTCTGACCCGTAATTAATTAATTAACTTAAAAAAAATTAGTATTATTTCATATATAATATAAGCTCTTAAAAGATCAAACCCTACCTCTTTTATCACTCATCTTCTTGTTGAAGTGGTATGAAACTCTTCTAATTTTATTTTTTTTAATATTATATATATTAATGTAGGCGGGTTAGAGGCGGGTTGCGGGTCACAATCGGGTTACGGGTCAAAAACGGGTCGCGGGTCATTATTTTTTGACACTATGCATAAGAAACGGGTTGAAACAGGTTGACACGGGTCGTGTTCGTGTCAACCCGTATCAAAATGGGTCGTGTTCGGGTTGAGAATTCTCAACCCGTTCGTGTCACGGGTCGGGTTAGTGTCGACCTAATTTTGTAAAAATTAACTCCAACCCAACATTAACCCGACCCATCAACCGGTTTTGCTACCCCTACTTTTAAATGTGTTTTACATGATTTATTAATTTTTTGAGTTTATTTATATGTTAAGCATGTCACATAAAAATTCCAGAAGCATATCATATATATTTGATTTTATAAAAATGTTTGAAATAAATCTGTTCGTTGTTTAACATGTCTGATGTTATTATTAACTCTGAATTCAGGCATATGTTTTAAATTATTTTGAATTTATTTGAAACTAAATTTTGGATATGCTATGATTTTATGTGTCTATTATGAATAATAATTTTTGTAAATTATTTTATGACATTAATGATTTAATCAATAATTTTTAATTTAGATTGCTCACTGCTTAGGCTTTGCTAGTAGATTTTGTAGTATTGATTATGTGATTTATTTAAATTATCAAATGAAATTTTTATGGCTAAAAAAATATGAGAGTTATATATATGTGTTAATTTATTCCTATAAATTTTCATGCTCTAATTGAATGTGAATCAAAAGATATAAGGTAATGAATCCTTGACGGTCAATCAGTTTTTGTGACTGATAGATTTACTTGAATGTTTTGAAAAATTAAAAAAGGTATTTTGAATTAATATTTTAAAGAGAAAAAAAAATTTGAGGAGAGAAAAAAATTTGAGTGATGTTTTTATATGTTAGCTATGTTAGGGAATAAGTTTTAGACTTTATTCATGCTTATAAAATTGAGATTAATTTCTCTAAGTGATTAAAGGTCAAGTTTTCTGTCTCCATGTTTCTTGACTCAAAGTGTATGTTTATGACTCAAAGATGCTTTGTTTCATTAAAAATGATGTATGATGATATTACATAGTATTAAATGATATCATGAACATGAATATTAATTTCATGTATTATATGAAAGATTGACATGAACACTCCAAAAATCGAGCACACCAAGAAACGCGGCTACATAACCCAATTTAAGGTTTAGTAAGCAAGCAAGTCAACTAAGTACATTCTCACCTACAACATGATAAAGTTTATGAAAATATAAGCAATGCTTTATAAGCAAAGGTTTGTGACTTAATGTTCTTATTTCAAGACCTTTTACGATAAATTTTCTTATGGATTATTTTATGTCTATGTTTGTATGGTTCATGACAAGTATTCAAAGAAAGCTTATATATATGTATATGCATCACTTAACTAAGCGTTGCACACCTTATGTTGATGCTTATGATGTACTGTAAGGTTTGGATTTGTCATGTTTAGTTTGAGACTAGTTAGCTCATCCTCTCATGATGGCATGCCTACATGTTAATAGTGCAACGCTTGGGCTCCCAAAGATAAAATGACTAACATTTTAATACGGAAGTTTAAATGAAAGATATGTTATATATATGAATATGTGCCGTGTACACTATTATGTTTATGATTATGATCTTATGTTATATTTTTATAAGAGTTCATATTTTATATTGTGAGATAGGAAAGTGTACTTACTAAACTTATGCTTACTTAGTTTTATATCATGTTGCAAACAAAGATAAAAAGGCATATGACTAAGTGGAGGACGAAGACGGGCATGCGTGCAATGAGTGTTGGATTGGAAAGAGAATCACACTATAAAAAGAATTAATTACTCAAGCAATTATTTTATTATTAATGTTATTTTTTGCATGATGTTGATTTGAAAACTTGGTTTATTTTCCCATGGAATTTTGAATGTTTTGAGACAAGTTAATGTTTTCCTTAGTTATGGTTTCTTGAGGACTATGACATGTTTCTTTTATTTTGTTGTGGTTAAATTATTTGAACATTTAAGCATTTTTCTCGAGAGTTTTAAACATTGTTTGGAGTTTTGTATATGTCTATAATTTAATAAATGTTTGTATTTGTAAACTAACCATTTCTGTAGGTTATTGGTAGCTGAACACTGTAGGTGTTCCGTTGGGCTAACTGAGATGAGGGAAGTAAATCCGATAAGTAGTTTTCTTAATATATATATATATATATATGCATATATTCCTGAGATATCTACTTGAGTATAAGTGTTTTATTTAAATTGTTTATCTTTAAATAATGATATTAATGGTAAAAGTAATGATTATTGTAACGTCCGTAAAGGGATGTTACAGTGGGGTCGTGAAGGATGACTTGATAGTGGCGGTAAGGGCGGTGGGGGATGCCTTGGAACGATGGCCTCAGCTGGTTTCGAACGGCAACAGTGAAGTGTACGAGAAAGAAAGATGAGGACAATACAAGGTCGAGTAGTTGACGGTGGTGGGTTAGGGGTCAACAGCGGGGGTGGGGGGGCAAGGTGGGCCGGGATTGTGGAGGGCGGAGTTAGAGAGAGAGATGGTTTGAAAGTTAGATAAAAGATTCAAACAATGGGGAATAACAAATAGCGCGGGGCTTAAATTTGAGTGAGAGGCTAAAACTATATTGTTTTAGTCCTCTAACACAATAGTTTTTTGGAAAAACTTAGGTTTTCCTAAAAAACTATCGTGCAAAATTGGTTTTTCATCTAGCTTATGCGATGGTTTTTTGGGAAAACTGTTGTGTAAAATTGGTGTAAAATGGCTAATTTTTTACCTTCTTTTCTCATTTTCCCAAGGTGGCCAGCCTGTGTGTTATGTATTAAATGACCCATAATTCATTTTATTTTTTGTATTTTATCAGAAATTCTATTACATCAAAATACATTATGAGTGAAATAAAGATACATCCCTTAGCTTAAAATTAAAGAAGAAAAACAAAAAAAAATATATAAAAAAAACTTAATTGAAATAAAATGACATAAATTAGTTTACAAATGCTCACTTTTTCCCTCTTTTTTTTCCTTCGATTCCTCTACACAAGTCCATTCTACATCTTCACGAATCAAGTGGGAAACATCCTCGTCAAAATCAGTAATCGATGGTAATCCCTTCATGAATGACTAGATGTCGTGTAGTCTTCGATAGCTTCTTCAGCATCAAGAACTACTCTTGACTTCATCAAGATGACCAGGGGCAACTTCCAAATCTTCGAGATCCGTTGTATAAAAAACTTCAATTGCTTACAATGCCATAATGAAGGGATCGATTTTATATCCCAATTGCCTAAAGTCAACCATTGTGATGTTGTCATTATCGGTCTTAACATAGTTATTATTGACCCACTTGCACTTAAAAAGTGCTATGCCTACCCTATAATTAAGTTCCTAAATATCTTTAACGAAATCAAACCCCCTGTTTGGCACAGTGATGGGAACTACAGTTTCCCACCACAAACTCGGTTATGAACAGTGTAAAGCTCTCACATGCTACAGTAACAATAAAAAAAAAAATTGTTACAGTGTAAAGCTCTCACATGCTACAGTAAAAGTGGTTCTAACCAACGGTTCCCACCACCTTCCAAACACCACCAAAGTAGTTTATGGTCCCATATATCGGATTCTTGTCCTTTACGGAAGAAATATGCACAGCCTTGGCATGAAAGGTTACACCAGTTATTTTTGGCAGGATCCTTCTCATCTCTTATACGAGTTTAGAAAGTGTAATTATTTATAGAATATGATGTATACCTTGTAATTATCGATGATGGTCCTCTATCTAGGTTCTTTAAGTTTTGTGAGACGCTTCTATCTTGTGATGTAGAGTACTTGGCATAGATATGTGCTCTAATCTACTCCCGAAAAGTCTGGTTGTGTTCATCTTGCAACCATTCCTCGTCTTTTACTCTTTTCGAGTTCGCCTTTTTTAATTCCTTCAGGTGAACCTCAATGAAAGGCTCCACTTCATTAGCATTATGCAATACATAAAGACAAACTTCCTCCCAATACTCTTGGTTTACCAAGGAAGGATTGCTAATAGATAGTCCTCTAGGCTCAATGTTTATTATCTTTGGCACCCCAATTGCTACCGCATTGGACAAGTACTTGGACTAAAATTTAACCGATTCCTCCACTATGTTCTATGATACATCCTTTCGGCCTATTTCAGTTCTTTATATAGCTTTTCAAAACCTTTATATACCTTTCAAAAGAGTACATCCATCTCAAATACACTAGTCTACATAACTTAACTTCACGGACTAAGTTGTCCGTTAGATGAATTATGATGTCAAGAAATACCAGTGGAAAATACTTCTCAAGGATGCGCAAGGTTTGTACTAATTTCAATTGTAGTAAATCTAGCATAAGTGGATCAATTACCTCGAAGCATATTGAATTAAAGAACGAGCACAACTTGGTAATTGCAAATATCATATCCTTTGTTAGAATTCCTCACAATGCAAGTGGTAGTAATTTTTACATCAACATATGACAATCATGTGTTTTCATGCTAATAAGTTTTAAATCCTTCATCCGACACCAACTTTTTAAAGTTTGAAGAATAGTTGTCCGGCACTTTCAACGAAGCAAGCCATTTACAAAGCTTTTTCTTTTTTCCTCTTGATAATGTGTACTTCGTTAGAGATAAGTAAGTACGTTCTCTTTTTTTCTCAGGAAACAAATTAGGTCTAATATCTATCTCTATAAGATCCAACCGTGCCTTTTCACTATCCCTAGTTTTGCCTGAAATGTCAAGCAATGTGCCGACTATTGATTTACAAACATTTTTCTGAATATACATAACATCTAAGCAATGACAAACAAAAAGTGTCTTCCAATATAGAAGTTTGACGAAGATCTCTTTTTCTAAGATCCATCTATTGGCAGCTTGTCCTTACCTCACTTTCTTTTCTCGATTACCACTTCCACATCTCTTACCATTTCAAATACTTGTTCACCTGTTAAAGGCCAAGGAGTGTGTCTTTGTTCAATGTTACCATCAAAAGTTTTCCTTTGTTTGTGGTAACGATGATCTCTTAGCAACCATTTTCTATGGCCAAGAAAAATTGTTTCCTTATCATTCTCCAACTATATGTGAGACATTTCTTTCATACAACTAGGACAACTAATAGAACTCTTCACTGAATAACCGGATAGATTTCTATATGTGGGGAAGTCGTTAATTGTCCATGTCAACATTGCAAGGAGTGTGAATGTCTTTTATCAGTAAGCATCTCTAATTTCAATTCTATTTTCCATAAGCTCTTTAGGACATCGATTAACGGTGCCAAGTATACATCAATGTCATTTCTTGGTTGGTGAGGACACCAAATCAATAGAGTCAACATCAAGAACTTCTATTTCATGTACATTCTTAGAGAGAGATTGTAGTTGACAAGTATTATGGGCTAAGGAAAGGAAGGAAAGGAAGAATCCGTTGTTTGGATGGAGGGATGAGATGAGAAGGGAGACATGGTGGGAGATACTCTCCCCCTGGACCTATTAATTTAGATCATTCTATTAATAGAGGGATCCAAGCAATTTACCTAAATTTAATTAAAAAGACTTTTTTTATCCTTTAAAACAAATTATTAACAAATAGTATAATATACAATATAGTAAGTACATAAATAACTATCATCTATTGATTTAACTATCTCTTTTTCTTACTAAATAACATAAAAAATTTTATAATCCTCTTCATTCTTTATATTTTCTATCTTTCTAAAAGGGTGTTTGGCAAAAGTGATCTCAACCACTCAGTTATAAATGGTATAAAACTCTCACATGCTACAATAACAATAAAACAATCACTACAATATAAAACTCTTACATACTACAAAAAAAACAGTTAAACCAACAATTTTAGCCATCCTATCAACACTCTATAACTCTTATTGTTTTACCTCCTTTTCATCTTTCATGCCAAAGGGGGTGTATGGAAACGTATGCATAATCCTCAGAGACTTTTCGATAATTTTCTACTTTTTTTCAGTTGGTATAGCTTTAAAATTTCTGACATAAAATAAATTGTTATTATTATTACAGAAAGTTAGGAGAAAGAGAAACAGAAAGGAAAAAGTGAAAGCGGTTGGGGATGGAAAAAGAGTTGGTCGTCTTTCGGCTTTCGCCTGCGTCGCGCGTAGTTTATTTTCCAAAACAGCGTCTTTAATTTATTCGTTCATATTAAAAAAAGACTTCAGGATTTTTCTCTCAAAATCATCCAAAGAAAAAAAGACTTGAAATTTTCCCATCAAGCAAATATCAATCAATTCTCATCCCCATTTTCCTTCGCTTTCTCTTCCATTTTCCTTCTTCTCTCTTCGTCTACATTTCTCGACACTCCCACTATTTCCTCGATCGTCAAAAACCCCCCCTTTGTTTTCGTTTTGCGTTGCCCTTACGGACTTCGTTTTTCCAGATTCTTCCATAATCATTACTCCTTGGAGATCCGATTCCACACCAAGAAGAAGAAGAGGAAGATAAATATTCATTCAATTCAACCGTCTCGGATCGAATCTCAACTTTCTTCTGAAGGTAAAGATTTCTTTCTTTGTAAGATTAATTTTTGGAAAGAATTTATGGATCTGTTTTTTCTGTTTGTTTATCGGTTGCCAATTGGGATTTTTCCAATATTTTGTTGTTTGGATAGGTTTCTCTGTTGCTCTTTTAATTAAAACGATCTCGGATTGGTGTTAATATTATTGTTGTTGTTATTTTTATTTTTTATTTTTATGTTCGTTGTAATGGGTTGTGGAAAAGTGACTGAAAATATACGATGGAGCTCATGGTCCTTTTCAAACTGCAGTCTTATGTTCTTTTTTTTTTTTTTGAGGAAAAAAGTTGATTGAATTATTGAGAAGTATTAGACAATACAATTTGCTCAACTCAACTTAAGCCAAAGCATATTTACAATCAAAACTACCCAACTTTTCTGTTGCTGGTTTTTGGTTGGGATTTTTGTATGTATTGTGTTGGTAGAAAAAGGAAGAGACTGTCTTTGTTTGTTGTTGTTGTTTTGGAAGGAAAAAAGGTTGTTTACTGAATTGCTGAGAGGTATTTAAAAGCAACCTGAATTGTCCGTTGCTGATTTTTGTTTGCATTTTGCGAGTCTAAAAGGGAAGAGAAAAGGAGATGGCAGAAGACAAAGTTGTGGAAGGTGAGAAGAATGATACAGGTGCTACTACGACAGAGGTTGCGATGACGAAGAAGAAGAAGAAGAAGGGAATTATTTCCAGAATTTGGAATGGGATCTTTAGAATACACGGCGACGATTTCGAGAAGCGGCTTCAGTACATTTCTAAGGAAGAAGCCACCGTCCTTGCCCGAATGAAGAGGAGGTCCCAATCCTGGAGGCGGGTGATTAGGCAACTTATCATATTTTCTGTTGTTTTTGAGGTACCCTTTTTTTCTCTATAAGATTCTGTGTTGTTTTTAGCCTTGGCCTGTGGTGTAAAATTATCATTTGATTTTCACTTTCACAGAAAGGTTAAGAAGTCCTTGTGGCTCACTTCCCAATAGTGTGTTTAAATTTCTGGACTGAAAGTTTGGTTGTTTCTTTCTTTACACTGCTATTTGGTATATCAGGGGTTACCTATGGAGGTGCTCTGAACATTCTGTATTGATATGTTACATACCTCTACCAAATCAATCTATGTAATATGATTATTGTGCATCCCTTTTAATTTTGACCTGGCATTAAGGTTTACCAAATCCTTGCGAGTTACAAATGTCACACTGCCAGCTTTATTGGGATTTTTATAGAGTGTGATGAACGTCAATGCAGTTTGATTGACCTGATAGTTGTTAATATTCTCAAAAGTGTTTTATACCTGTTCTCCCAAAGGACCTTAGATTTCGTCTAATTATCAGGTTATAGCAGTTGGTTATGCTATCATAACTACAAGACAACCGGATTTGAATTGGAAGATGAGGGCATTTCGTGCTTTGCCAATGTTTCTTTTGCCTGCTGTCTCTTCCCTTGCCTATACAACATTTATAAGCTTCACTAAGATGTGTAAGTGCCCAAATAACTAACTAAAATTTTTTCAGCACGTCTATGTCCATGTTAATGTGATTGCACCAATTTATCTGGTATTACCTGGGAAACTTATTTTTTCTTCTTATGTCTATTTTGTTTTTTGTTTCTTGTTGCTGGGTGCTTGTGTTTTGATAACCCCTTGTATAGTTCTCTTCAAACTGGTTTCTTTGTTGGGTTTTGGGATTTTAGAATATCCTTATTGTTTTACCTGCTCTTAGATAACACGATATGTTTCAAAAGCTTCTTGGAAAAACACTGGACTCCAATCGGCATTTTCGGAATTTGGAAAAATATCTTATATGTTATCTGATTGAGCCCGTTTTGAAAGTTTCAGAAATGAAGAGAGAGAAATTCGGCCAATCTACTCTTTCAGTTTCAGGCATATAATTCTTACAGTAAATTTACTTTCTTATTTTTTGGGATTCAAAACTTCTTGAAGTATGGCTGTTTTTCTGGTCTTTAACTCACCTGATATGGTCTTATAGCTATCAAGTGTTTACAATGTTCCGTACAATGGTCTGAACCTTGGTGCTTGTGCTAACTTTTTGACGTTGCTATTTACCATGATAAGATTTAATGGTTGATATTTGATACTTGAGTACTCATTAGCTAAAGTCATTGGTCTTTTCTTTTCTTTTCTCTTCTTTTTTTTTGCTGGGCTGTCACGTTTTCATTCTTTGTGGTGCCTATAGTTCCTTTTGTCCAGTTTCTTCTTCCTTTCTTCTTTCTTGTTGGAATAGTTTATACTGATGTTCAACTTTCACTCATGTCTATATTGTATATTCTGGGCCTCAGAAAGGGAAGGTGGATATCTAGTATGAAATAATACTTGTTTGACATTTTTCAGTTGTCTCTATTAAATATGAAATCCAATATCGTCCTATTTTCTAGTGGCTAAGCCTTTGTGATCGGTGGTTTCTTAGCATGGCACCAAACCAAGTTTGAGTTCAAAATTTCAAACTTCTAGAACTGTACTTCCCAATTTCTCTTTTGTTTTCATGTGTTTGGTGTGCTCACTCTATATTATCTTCGTTCATTTGTACATATATGCCTGCACGTGCAGTGAGAGGGGTGGGATATGGAAACCGTACCTGTCCATCTCTTAGCAGCTTAAAATTTTGATGTTGGGGAGCAAAAGCTGGACCATATCTTTTCAAATCGCTAAAGCTAGTTTAGTAGAGGGATCCAGTGTATACGAATTTGTATTGATGGTCATTTTGTTCATAACATTATAATATTAGTAACCTTTTTTTTTTGGTAAGAATTATATTAGTAGTTTAGTTTTCAATAAAACTGCCTTTCCTTGTGTTATTTATTTTGTTCTACATGTTTTAGGTGACCGCAAGGACCAAAAAACCTTGGAAAGACTTAGAGCGGAAAGGCAAGCAAAAATTGATGAGTTGAAAGAAAAAACAAATTACTACACCACTCAACAGCTTATTCAGGTGGTGATTAAAAACATGTTTATGTTGTTTCAGTGCGCTCATTTTATTACCTATGTATTTCATGCTTGCTTTGGCATATTGTTCATTCGTCAATGTTTCATTTGCAAAATCTTCAGCTGTATAGGTCTTTATGCATCTCGTTAAGTTTTTACCCTTTTCATTTACTTAAATCGTGGTTCAATTATTACTGAGAATTGCAGGAACTTTTATGATGGGACACCCAATGCAGGGACATGGTATTGTTTTTGAATGCCGTAAATGAGATTAAGATACCTTGTTTTGAATGTAGTAATGAGAAGTTATGAATTTACTTGTACAAGGTGTAATTTGAGTCTTCTACTGTTTTCTTTTGGTGTGATGACAATATTTTGATGAAAAGAGCTTTCGAATGCCATAAATGAGATTGAGATACCTTACAGCAGTACTTTTACGAAGAGTGCAGTTGAGTGTTGCAATGGCAGCAAATAACATGTGAAACTTGCAAAGAAAACAAAAAGGAAAGTTGCTTTCAAGATATTTTATGTTTGATAATTTTGTTACTTGGGGACGACATTGGGCTATGATTCATTCTTGATACCTTCTGTAGGCTCTTTTATGTCCTTCCCATCTATTTGCATTGCTCGTTGAGCATATATGTAATCGCATGGTGGCATTTTGAACCTTTTAATTTATATATGGTACTTAAACTTAGCTCTTTTGTGCAGAGATATGACCCTGACCCAGCAGCAAAAGCCGCTGCTGCAACTGTCTTGGCATCTAAGTTAGGTGCTGATTCGGGCCTGAAAGTGTTTGTGGGAGATGAACCTAATCTTGATGCCACAATGGGGAGGAGCAATGATGTTGAAGTCGTTCAATCTGGTGGACTTAGGAACAGGAAACAACCACACACTGGTTCTGCTGGTGCTGTGAACAGTCCTATGCATCATTCTGGGGAAGGGACGCCTCATTCTGCGCATAGCGAGGATATGCAAGCCTTAGAGCATAGTCAGTTGGTTGTTAACCATCACTATCCTCAAGGACCCTCCTCTAATGATGGAGGATGGATTGCTCGAATTGCAGCTTTACTTGTGGGCGAGGATCCGACACAGTCGTATGCACTCATTTGTGGCAATTGCCACATGCACAATGGTGAGTTTTTTCGCATAGTTGTATAATTGCACCTCTTGTTTTTGCTTATAGAACTTAAGGAATCTTATAAACATGTGTATCTAGTTATGCATTCAAATTCCTCGACTACCAGTCGTTTGTTTCTATCTATTCATGTGTCATTATGGGTAAGAAGAAAAACACCCGATGTTTTAATCTTGGCTCAGGACTTGCTAGGAAGGAAGATTTTCCATACATAACTTATTACTGCCCACATTGTCAAGCCCTAAACAGGCCAAAACGATCCGAAGAGCACGTTTCTGGTTCTAGCACCCCTAATTCAGGCTCTGTAAGAGGCGGTATGAGTACTGAAGTGTTGAAAACCGCCAGTGGCTCTGCGAGTGAGAGTGCAATAACAAGTGATGCCTCCACGAGACCAGTTCCTGAGAAAAATGAGGAAGTAACCGAGGTTGCTGCGGATTTAGCTGGTTAAGCAGTAGGAGCGAAAAACTTTTGGGAGTTGCATAGGTTGGCTTGAGACGTTCCCTTCACCTAGGACTTTATACCTTGGCTTGTAGGTAATGGTGCTTATAGTTTGCTGGATTATTGTTTATGGGTTGGGTTCCATATGCTTGCTTGGTTGGTGTACAAGAAAATGTTGGGATTCCGGGCTGAGAAAACTTTTATGTGCGTGCTTTATGTGCTTTATATACCTTGTTAGGTAACATGGCTTGTTAAAATCACTGTACATTAGTTGAGTTTTGTTATTCTTTGTTTTCTTTGTCTGCTTTGGGGACTAATGTTTCCCAAATGTCAAAAAATTTTGGGTAGTTTTGTTAACTTATTTATTTTTATTGTTAGCAAGAAATAGAATCCACTACTCTGTGAACTGAGAAGTCTCTTTTGAGTACTTGGCGTAAATGATGAAAAGCAAAATTGCAGGTTTGAACGGGTTGAATGATTACACCGCACACACGTCATATCTATCTTTTTCTTTTCTTTTCGCGTTCTTCTGAATGTGTGATGACTGAAAAGGTAGGTAAGTGAAATGCAAGTGTTTTTTTTTTTTAATAAAAGAAATGTTATTAATCGAAAATTTGGAGTTTTTGTTTGGTTGCTTAAGAAAATTTGAGGTATTTTTATCATAATCTACTCAATTAGGATGTTTGATAAACTGATTTGATCTTAATAAATGAGTTTAAATATTATATTATATAAAAATTTTATACCGTAGCTTTTATTTTTTATTTTTTATATTGTATTTACATCGTAGACGATTAAAACTATGTCCCAAACACAAACTTAGAATGTTTTGTGCTGTATTCTAAAGTGTCTTACTCTTAGCCTGTATGGGTGGATGGGTATAATATCATTTCATTTGCTTCATGGTAACAATTTTTTATGTTTTATATTGATCATTATTGTTTCCAAGCATCGATTTCGCCAACTTCGCCAACTGGCTTTTTTGCCAACACCAATTGTCTGAAGATGACCATTATTAGCTTTCACATTTTTATTTTTCAGAATTGGCAATCGCATCATATATTTTATTAAAATATGTCTTGTGCCTAAATTCTTAAAATTGTGAAAAATCGTAATAGCTAATTAAGAGCATGTTTAGTATATTGTATTGTATTATATTGTTTTACATTACATTATAATATATTATATAACAATATTATAATATAATACAATACTATATATCAAACATGTCATAATTTAACTTATGAAATTACAAAAAAGTAGTGTTATAAATTATGCAGGTATTTTCTATTCTTATTAAAAGAGTGATTTTTCATTTAAATATAATTTAAATATAACTAATTTTTTATTTTTTTATTTTTAAAGAAAAAAATGTGGGAGTTGTCAGAACGAGTAGAAGAGTAGTCGTGCCAGAGTCTCAGGAGACTCTGACGTCTTCACTGACTCAGACCCTGCTGTGACTCTTCATTACCATTATATATGTTGCATTTATAATAAATTCAATATCAATTCTAATAGAATAAAATAGGATATAATCAAGAAGTTAACAAAACGCGCAAAAAAAAAAAAAAAAGAAGAAAAAAACAATTTAACAAAAACACTGAACATCACATGTTGTTACTAATGACCTTATTTGTATAACTCAAAAAAAAAAAAAAACCTTACAGATATTTTATATTTAAAAAAGAAAAAAACCATAAAGATATTTTTATTTTAGGTTACGTATAGTGTGGAGCAACGAGAAACTTCAAAAATAGTTACTAATTTTTCCACTTTAATCAACCACCTATTAATCTGTTTTCTTTTTCCCCTGAAAACGACTTTTTATTCTCATCCGACGTGGCTACTTATTTTTTCAATTTTTTGGCAAAAAATCGCGGATTCATACGAAAAGGAGTGACTTTTTTTTTTAATTGAACAAACCAAAAAAATTACATACTTTCTATAAATTTAAAATCACAAGCCCTCGCTTTGCAACCAATAACATTTAAACCTAATTCATACTATCAATTTATTATTTTTTTGAGGAATCGTATTTATCAATTTGAGTATGTGGGTTCTTCTTATAAACCTTGGGCTTGTTTGTTTGACATATTAAGATAAATTTTTAAACTTTGAGTTTAAAGAATCTTTTAGATAGACGTTTGTTTGCCTTAAAATGTAAATCATATGAATCTTTTGAATATCCTATTGATCTCATATTCTTTCAAAATCTGATATTCTCTCTTTTATATTTGTAAAAAAAATCATAACTTATTTATTTGATATCCAATTGAGACAATTCTTCTTTCATTGCGTTCTTAATGAGAAGAAGAATAAATCATGATTGATATTAATATCATGAACATTAATATTTTGTTAGATTTATTAATAAATCAAAAACTTTTTTCACTATTTATTGAATCACAAATTTCAATTTTATTCTTTATTCAAAATGCACATCCAAACATAAATTAAAATAATAATTCAAATTACGTAATTCAAATAATGCAAATCAAATCAAAATAATTCAAATAAACACAATTCGAATTTATTTACTAAACGGACCCTTAACTATTTATTTTCCTTAAAAAAACTATTTCTTAAAAAAAGTAAAAAAAACTAAAAAGCATATTGACAGCAGAAATTAATGTTGACCAAATTCCTCAAAAAAAAAAAAAAAACCGAATATTTTAATCATTTCTCAAAGGTAAAGGTTTTATTATTACTGTTATTATTATTTTGGTTTTTCTCCCTTCTTTTTCTGACTCTGATCCTTCTCCTTGTTCCTTCTCAGTCGAAAACTTTGAGCTTACTTTGCTCCTCTTCAAGGTATTCTTTTGGTTTTGCGAATTAATCCTTTTTTCTTCAATCCATCTAAAAATTATTTCTCTCTTCGTTTTTTGATTATTAATTTCGCTTCAGTTTCGTTCATTTTTTTTCCTCCATTTAAGTTTCTAGGGTTATTATTATTATTATTATTATTATTATTTTCTTTTCTGTGATCATATTTTGCTTTGTTTTGATCGTCGAAACAAAAATAAACGGCGAAGGAATTTTTTTTTTCTTTTTTCTTTTCCCCTTTAGCAGCGGAAAATAGCAGCAGCTCCCATTTTCTTTTCCGGAATTTCTTTTATTTTCCCGGCTTTGTTATGCATTTTCTCGTTTTAGTCCATTTAGAGTGAGTATTTGAAAGTAGTAATCGATATCAGTGTTACATTTTGTAAATACAATAGGTTATTATTTAACGCTATATTTGTTTGTTCTTTTATGTTTGATGTATTGTTTACTAGCTTAGGGTGAAATTTCAAAAGTGAAATTTTCTTTGAGGTCCTAATGTTCCATTGGAGAGCCTCAATGGCTTTCTTTCTTTGATCTTCTCTTGTAAAGTTCTAATTTTTTTGACATTTTTTTTAGAAACAATGAGAAAAAAATCCTATCAAACAAATGGATAGGGAAATTAGGCAATGGGTTAGTTCAAACATAGTTTATCATTTTGTTCTTGTAGAGATGAATTATCATTTTAATACATTTTTATGTGTTCTTTGACATTGGAGAAATGAGAATACATAAAAATATATATATGAATAAATAAAATTGCAAAACAAGAACAACCACAGAAGGGATTTCTGTTTTCTTTAGAAGTGAGCACTCAAATAAAGGTTACAGATTTCACTCTTTCCCAAAAGCAAAATCAAATCAAACAATTTATTTATTTTCAATTGTATGTATGTGTTTATCTTTTTTACTTGATGCCCACAAATTGTTTATATCCATGCACACTGCAGGGTTGGCCGGTTATTAAAATGAGCAGACCGACCACACGCAGTAAAAACAAAAGACACAAGCAAGGGGATAATGTTGACATAACTTCTGAATTATTGAGGTACTGGAGTTTTCTGTTCTTATGTATTTGATTGTTGTTGATTGATGTATTTGTGCTTTATATGTTGAATGTTGATCGTCCCCTTTCTTGGTTGTTTTGTAGGAGAATTCACATAACGGGTGACGTATCTGATGATGATATTATTGTCCTTTATAAGATTGCGAGACCGGTTTGTCAGGGGTGCCGTGTGAATACTAAAGATAATCCGAACTGCTTTTGTGGGCTAATCCCACCTCCAAATGGAAACCGGAAACTTGGGTTATGGCAGAAGACATCAGAAATTCTTCAAGCTCTTGGCCCGGACCCAACTATCGATCTTCGTTCATCTGTTGACTCTCCTGCGGGACTTACAAACCTCGGTGCAACATGCTATGCCAACAGCATACTCCAATGCTTGTACATGAATAAATCCTTTCGTGGAGGCATCTTTTCCGTCGAACCGGATCTTTTGAAACAGCAGCCGGTTTTGGATCAGCTTGCACGGCTTTTTGCACAATTGCACGCCAGTAAAAGGGCCTTTATAGATTCTTCTCCGTTTGTTAAAACACTCGAGTTAGATAATGGAGTTCAACAAGATAGCCATGAGTTTTTGACATTGCTTCTTTCTTTGCTTGAACGTTGTCTTAGCCATTCCAAAGTTTCCAAGGCAAGAACTGTTGTCCAAGATCTCTTCCGTGGAAGTGTGTCTCACGTGACAAAGTAAGAAATGATCTCATTATCCACATTATTTTAAAGCTGTTCTTCTAGATATTATGAAGTTTATTTGATGGTCTTTCTTTTTTCTCTTCATTGGACTTCAGTTTTCCCGTTATCTACGTTGCTTCTTTGTCAGATGGTCGATAGTTGAGGAGATTTGCTATTTCTTCTAAAAGTGTCACTGTGAATATGGGGGAACTTTGCCACTTTTTTTCCTTCAATTTTAAGTTGTTGTGGACGGGTGCAGATCTGTGGTATCTGCTTTGTAATTTATTCTACCATATATTTCCTTATGTAGGTGCTCTCAATGTGGACAAGATTCAGAAGCGTCTTCAAACATGGAAGACTTTTATGAACTGGAGCTGAATGTGAAGGGCCTGAAAAGTTTAGCTGAGAGTCTAGATGATTATCTCAGTGTGGAAGAGCTTCACGGGGATAATCAATATTTCTGCGAGTCTTGTAAGACCAGAGTTAATGCTACTCGCAGCATCAAGCTGCGGACAATGCCACCTGTACTTAATTTCCAGCTCAAGCGTTGTGTGTTTGTTCCGAAGGTACTATCAATTATTTTGGGATTTTGTATTTTGTTATTGCTGTTCTTTTGCTGTCAGATTGTCTCAACTAACGGATTCCTCTTTACAACAAATTGAGTTGGAGTTTCTTTTATGTTTAGTCTGTGTATTATTTTACAATTTTGTTGCCCTTGCAATTAAAGAATTAATAGCTTTTTGGAATATCTACTTCGTAAAAAATTCTCTCAGGATAGGTTATCATGGGAATGCTGAGGCTTAGGTTTGAAATTCTAGATGATACTAGCTACGGGTGGCCACATGTCTTTATTTATGGTCCAAAACTATGTCTGAATTGGTTAGTCGTTAAATGATGCATGGAATGGTAATGGGCTGCTGTCTAAAGCTCCTTTCTTGCTTCATTTGTTGTGCTAATGCGCATTTGGTACATTTTGGGATTTGAAACTTGTAAGTCAGAGGTTAACATTTTTGAGTGTCCACTGAAAATTCATCATCATAAAGTGGTCTAATCTGTTGGTAGATGAAAAACTTGAAAGAAAAAAAGATACACACAATAATGACCATCAAAACAAGGCAAGTTGTTATACAAGATTACTATTTTTTACATGTTTAAACACTGTAAAAAAATGATAGAAATTCTCTATTTTGAAATGTTTTGATATATGAGGCAAATTCAATGACCAACTGAGTTATGTAGATATTATATATGTTTATTTGTTGAGCGTTGTCAACGTTGATGTATCACCAGAATCATCTTATGTGAATGTTTCGTGAGGGATACTGTGATCAAATTTTTCTAGTGTTGCTATAATTTTGCATAAGACTTGTTATTGTAAAAGAATATGTCGGATGCTACTAACTTATGTTCCGTATGCTTATAGATTTTCTTTGACAAATGTTCAGGTTTCTTGCTTGGTTTGGTGAATAGTTGTAAGTTGTTCACATAGACAACCAATTTCCTGTTTGTTGTTTTTTGCATTTTGGTTTTTATCTTAATCTTTTCCCTCTTCATGGCTTTAGATTAAATTTAAATTAAATAAAATCATTCTGTCTTTAGCATTGTCGTGTCCTATATTGCTTAACATCTCGATGTCATATTTTTTTATGTTTTCTTTTTTTGCATTAATTTGTGTTAGTAGACCACTACGAAGAAGAAGATTACTTCTGCATTTTCTTTCCCTGGAGCACTAGATATGAGGCAGAGATTATCTGAGCCTACTCAAGTTGAATTGACGTATGACTTATCAGCAGTGTTGATTCACAAGGGAACTGCAGTTAACAGTGGGCATTATATTGCTCATATTAAGGATGAAAATACGGGGCAATGGTGGGAATTTGATGATGAGCATGTCTTGAACTTAGGTCGTCACCCTTTTGGAGAAGGGTCTTCTACTTCAAAGCCTGCTAAAACTGAGCCTGCTGTTAATCTTTCAAGTACACAACAAACAACTACTGTTGGCAATGGAGATCCAATGGATGTTCAGCAAGATTCTTGTAAACCTACTTCTGGTAGTCATGCAGAGATATTTTCTTCCAGTGATGCGTATATGTTAATGTATAATCTCAGGCATTCCAGGAAAGATGGTGGTGCAAGTCCTGTGGTTTGTGATGCCAATTATATGGAAATAGAAGGTGATATAGTTTCCTTACATGATGGTGTTTCGCTTCCATCTCATCTTTGTGACGAGGTAAAGTCTTTGAATGCATTATATGTTGATGCTTGTGAACAATACAAAATGAAGAAGGAAATGGAGTTGAAGCGTATATCAGAGCGCAGACAAGAAGTACGGTCAATTTTGTCTGAAGGCCCCGTTAGATCACCTAAGGAGCCATTTTACTGGATCTCTGCAGACTGGCTCCGTCAGTGGGCTGACAATGTTACTGCCCCGTAAGACTTTAAATCTCAATTTATCATGGTTGCTTTTGTCCCTTTCTCTTTTTCAGGGTAGCATTATATTAGGCATTATTTAATATGCATGAATCCATTGTTCTTATTTGGTTTGCAGTTTGCCATTTCTGTTCTTATATTGGTAGGGGATATCAGGAAAGCCTGCCATAGTGATTAGGTACTTCGTTGGTACACAACATAGAGTTCACTCCTTTCCGGGGGAAAAAACAATATAGAGTTCACTTACCATGTCTGCAATGTCATTTTTGTATTTCTTTTTTGTTGTTTTATATGTTAAATTTTTTATGTTATTCTGCTAGCTTTTCTTGGCAATTATGGCTTTTTGCTCATTCTGTTTATCATTTTGAACAATTTTTAATTGGCTTTAACTGTTTGGTCTTTGCAGTGTTCTTGATAATACTTCCATTCAATGCTTACATGGAAAAGTCCCAATGTCAAAGGTCAAATCCATGAAGCGATTATCAGCTAAAGCTTGGACTGAGTTGAGTTCCAAGGTATTTTGTTTATGTAATTTTTAGTCTTGTTGAACATGGCCTTAGTTGCTTTCCCTTGATATTCAGGTTTTAGTTGCTCTGAAAACTGAAGCATTAAAGTGAATTTCTGGTGGTTTTTCCTCCAATTTTGCTATAGAAGTATCTTACTAGAATTGTTTTTCCATTTATTGTAATTATTTTTATTTTTCTCTGGCTGTCATAGATGTTCTTGATACTTTGACTTAGCATAAAGTTTGTTCTCATCTTAGGGATGGTGGAATGAACACGGAATGAGGGAAATGATGATGCAATTAATTATCTTTTACATGGTGCAAAGAAGTGGGGATGAAAAATAAGTATTGTGGTTAACTTTTAGTCGATGTGTGGTTAACTTTTAGTCGATGTGCCTGGAAAGGATGCTTCATTAATTTGAGCCAACTTGATGTGATCAAGGTTATATTTCTTGATTGGCAAGGAGAAACTTGATAATTATCAGCACATTGTGCTTTTGAATTTTGTTCATGGAAAGTTTGTTGTTATATTCTTTTTTTTTTTTTTGAAGTGTTTTGTCCTTGTATTTTGGATGTATCTGAGTATTTCAAGTTCTCTCGTCTTTGGTTTGTATCTATTGGTTGGATTCCTGCCTACACAGTTTTCTTGAATGCTCATGGTGAATCTTTTCCAGAGGAAAATGATTTGAACAAGGCTCTCTCTCTCTCTCTCTGTTTTGTTCAAATGAGTTAAAATACAAAAAGGTTTATTCTTTTTTCCAAGGTGGCTATCAACTCGTCTTTTTCTGCGCTTTTCCTGTATAGTTCTCTCAATTTTTAGTTATATGATCTTCCTTTTTAACTTGTTGACACTTTTGCTGCAATTACTGATGACATTTTATTTTCAATGACAAATTCTTGTAATTCCAGTACAATGGGAGTCCAGAATTGTCTAGTCATGACCACTGCAAGGATTGTCTTATGGATGGGGCGCACACTCTTGTCTCCGCCGATAGCTACAGGGATCGCAGAATGTTAATGAAACAAATTGCTGAAGATGTACTTGCTGGGAGGTGCGAAGATGGAACATATTTTGTTTCCAAGGCATGGTATGGTTTCAAAGCTTTTATGTCTCCACTACTTTGGATGTGAGCTGATTTTTGTTTATAATCATCAATAAATTTACCGTAGATAATCCAGTATCTCATCACTACGTTTACACTTTGCACAACATGGATATGAAATTAAGCTTTTACTATCGCCTTTTATAATGTTTATGCCTCTAAATCATTTTCATCGTTGTCCGGTGAATCTCTCTCCCACATTTAATCTCAGGCAATTCCCTTTTCATTCCGGAGTTTATTTTTATTTTTTATTATTTTTTTTAAAATGGAATAGATATTTCAGTGCTGAAAGCACTTATATTTTGATGTAACAAGTTCCATATTTGCAGGTTGCAACAATGGCTAAAAAGAAAAATACTAGATGCTCCAACTGAAGCTGATGCTGGGCCAACAGTTTCCATCAGGTGTCCTCATGGCGAACTTATGCCCGAGCACGCTGTGGGAGCTAAGAGATTGCTTGTTCCTGAAAATCTGTGGCTCTTCCTCTATGGAGATGCTACAACAGTAAAACCTGACGATCCCTTGGATTGCTCAACTTTTCCTTTAGATTCAAGACAATGTTCCCATTGTTGTGATGAACTATCTGAAGTTGCTTGCATGGAAGATTCTTTAAGGTCAGTTTGACATTTTTTGTTTATGCGGAATGACATTGTTTTTATTTTATCTCTTTAAAAAACAAAAGAACAAAAAATTAGAGGAACCATAATAAAAGATGAAGAATGATGCACATATATGAAATCTAACCTATGTTTTTCTTACTGCAGAACGGTGAGGCTCAAGCAGCGCCAGAATCATGAAAAGTTAGCTACGGGGAAAAGCCTTGCGCTTTCTCCTGATTGCAAGTATTACTTGATTCCATCTTCGTGGATTTTGAAATGGAGAAACTACATTAATGCCAGTGGCAAGAATGTTGCGTCATCGGTGAAACCTGAAATATTAGATGGTGCTATTGATTTGGTTAAGTGCGAAAAGGTAGTCTGCAAATTATACCCTGCAATGACCTTTGTAATTAGTTTCTATGTTTTGTTTGGATATCTTTGTATTTCAATCTTATGTGAATTCCATTAAAATCTTGTGTGAATTAAAGAAGGGTTTTGAATAATACACTATTTCCCCGATTTCTTTTCCATTCCAATTCCTATCAAAGCTTGCGAGGAGCACTTGTTCAAATTTTGACTGCTGATAAATCGACACCAAGATAAATGAATGCCTGTTGACTATTGAGACCTATTCCGGTCACTTAAGTTTAACTATTTGTTTATTTCTCTCCACGCTTCTTTTGACTTTAGTTTTTATATTCTTTACATTTCTTCTTCTTTTTTTTTTTTTTTTTGCAGCATTCACTACTCGTAGAAAGATCTCCAGATCTTGTGTGGAGACGTGGTTTGATATTCCAAAAGTCTTCTGCTGTGAGTACATGAAACAAATATATGTATACACCTGTAAAATTTCCTTTTTGTCTAGTGTTGCAGCTAGTGTTAATTAACCTGAAATCTAGATGTATAACTATAAATCTTTCTTTTTCTTTCTTTTCCTTGTCGAATCCTAATTATTTTGTTTGTTAGCAATCTATTTTCTGCTTCAATTTACTTGTTCAACTTCCACTTTTTGACTTTGTTTATATTGTTTCTTTTAATGGACTTCAGGCGGATGGGTTAACTGTTGTCACTGAAAATGATTGGAAGTGCTTCTGTGAAGAATGGGGCGGTTTTGAAGGGAAAGGCATATCTGCCTGGATTGAGTTTAATAGTGCTGCAGGAAGTAATTTGGATTGTTCATGTGAAGAAATTTTAGGGAGTGAGGAAGATGTGGTCCTTCTTGACAAAGTTAATGATGAAAACGAGACCAGATTACCCCGGATGAAGACTTCTCCTGAGGTATTTTTAAACCTTGATTTGTTTTCGCTTGCTTTGCTGAATTTGACAATGAAAAGCTTCTCAATAAAACTTGGTCTTGTAGACTTGTGGGTGAGAACTTTTATTCAGTTGCCATATGTTGCGTTATAAGTAAAACTTATTTTAAAGCCATCTATGTAA
Source organism: Artocarpus heterophyllus (assembly GCA_025403435.1). NCBI lineage: Eukaryota > Viridiplantae > Streptophyta > Magnoliopsida > Rosales > Moraceae > Artocarpus > Artocarpus heterophyllus. Next base: position 38,496,818 of record CM046333.1, on the reverse strand, counting down.
ATTTTTTCATGAATGTTGTGCTTTAATTATGGCAGATATGTGAGACTTGCATTGGGGAACGAGAAAGCTTGGAACTAATGCAGAAGCTTAGTTATTGCAATGAGGATGTATGCGTGTATTTTGTTCGTGGCAAGGAGGCTCCAAAATCAATTTTGCAAGCATCCGAGACCAATTTTGATCCAGATCGCCGAGTTTCAAAGCGCTCGAGGAAAACAAATTCGGGAAATCAAATAAGTCTAAAAGTTTCTGGCTCCACATCAGTATACCAATTAAAAATGATGATATGGGAATCTTTTGGGGTATGCTACTTGAAATATATGCCTACATATATGCATGCCTAAAGGTGCATAGGGGTAGAAGCAACCGTGTACATGTGTACAAGCAATGACCACACAAAGAATAAAATGAATTTTAAAATTGCAGAGAGAGAGAGAGAGAGAGAGAGAGATAAAAAAAAATAAAAAAATAAAAATTTATCTTCTTGCGTCTAAATCTTCTCGGTTTTTCATTTTTTTCCTGCATTAATCTTAGAACTACTACAATTTGTGGCAGGTGGTTAAAGAAAATCAGGTACTTCACAAAGGTACACAGGTAATTTGTGATGAATCTGCTACTCTTGCAGACATGAACATATTCCCTGGAGATAAGCTTTGGGTAATCGATTCAGAAATTCATGAGAACCGTGATATTGCCGGTAACTATAATCTATTATCTGGTACTTTTCCAAAATCGATTCAGCATTCTGAAACCTTTTTGTTCCCTCCACAGATGAGCTTTCCAACGAGAAAATGGATGTGCAACATACCGAGGGGGGGTTTCATGGGACACTTTTGACTGCTAACACTTCATCCCAAGTTGTTTAAGTAGCACGGTTTCACTATATAATGTCTGCGTGTAATATCCAGCGTTTTTGTAGATATTCTATTGGATCATTGGTCGCCAAGCTGCATTTGGGCAACCTGTATCTTAAGGTATGTTATTTAATTTTCCCACTTTCTATCTTATATGTTGTGTCCTAAGCGATAGTTCCGATGGTAGACGTGTTGCATACTTTGTTTATTTTCACCTCACTTTGAAGTTAAGGAAGGTTAGTAAAATCCATTATGGTTAGGGTGTGGGATTTTCTGTGGTAAAATGTAAAAGACTTGCTTTTGGAAAATTCATTAAGGTATTCATTTTAGTATGTTTAAGGGGAGGGGTTTAGAAAGATAATGAACTATATTAGCCTGTTTGTAATATTTAGAAATAAGGTCACATGTGAACAAAATGTGAACAGAGAGGAGGCTTTTGTAATTAGCCCGTTAAGAAAATATGCAAGTACTTTTCTCTCTCCTCTATTTGTTCCATAAAGGTTCTTCTTGCGTCCAGTTTCTGCTGCTTATTTCTGCCTCCAAGTGAGAGTCATCTTTTGAAAGCCTATTGCCGGCAGAATATGTAGGAGACTGTCATTTAGATCGTACTTTTTTTTGATCTATACATGGGGAGACTGGTATTCAGAATCATTTCCCTTTTTTGGTTCAATGCATTCTGTGGATTATTGGGACTCTTAGAAAAGCCTCATTACGTTGCCATGAACTGTACTCTTTTAAGATTACCACTTGATGGACTTGTCTAGCAAAATTTTTCTCAAATGCAATGTTTGCATTTAAGTGTTGTCGGCCCTCGTCCTCGGGTTAGCCCCATTTTATGTATTCTTGACAGTTTGCAATTGGCTCAACTACCAATAAAATCTTTTACAAGGATGAATTTTACTCACATTTTTTTTTTTGTTTGTTTTGCCCTTTTTGGTTATTTTACAATTTACCTCTTTTTTCTTCACTTTAAACTCCAAATAACTCATTGGATGCTCCATTTTGCCATCCTAGTTGTGACGGGTACAAATAGTCCACATCTACGACCTTAGCAGTGTCATGTTGGCAGATTTAAACAAGATACTCTTTCTGCTGTTTATGTACTTTTTCACTCCATTTATATGTAGCACGCAATATGTCCTAAATCTATTAGCTTTTAGATTCGTGATTCAATCATTTGTGAAGCTGCTTGAACGATTTTAGTAATTGAAGATAGATCCAACACTTTTTATGTGAAAAAATTCAAATCATGGTAATGTGTTCTTGAAGGTCGGTTTTTGCTGCTATAGTATCGTTATTGAGATGTGACATTTGGTGGAGATTTTTACATTAGGTTGATGCCACGTTTGACTTTTTCATATTTTCCAAGTGATAATCTTGGTAGATCCCTTTTTTTTTTTGGCGTTGCTCTATGACTGCAAGTGCTGTGTGCGTGTGTAGTTTTTTATTTTATTTTTAATTGTATTTGTGTGTGCATATATAAATGACTGCCTCATTCCTGTTTCTATTTATTCATGAAATCTGACAGTGTATTTGAACTATTGGGTATTTCTCTTGCCTTGGGCAGAAGCGGCCGGTTGGTCTGGCGGGTAGTTTTTAGCTTCCTCAAAGTTTCTCAAGGCTGGTTTGTTGTAAAGTAAAATATAAACGAACTCGATTCTCATCTGGGATAGAGAAAATGTGAATTTGTGGCGTTTCTGCATTGCGATTGTAGCTGAGGAAAAAAAAGAGAGAGAAATGAGATGTGTGTCAAAAACTTATTTTCTGGCTCTCTACCCTTTTCAAAATGTCATTTTGTTGTTGATTGAGGGTATTGCAGCTTCCTCTTACTGTGCCTCTAATTTTTGAGTCCGTTTTACGTGTACATATTGATTCTCTCTCTGGAAGGAGGAATTGGTGATTTTGTCGAGAGTTTCTCTTTGTATCAACCAAACACCAGAAGAATTGAGATTGTGTACCCACTTTTGATTGTGTACCCACTTTTGCTGCTCCATTGTGTACTATCGAAGCTCTAAATCTATTATACTTGTCCCTTTTCGTGACTGACTAGAATGTACAATGTGGATCTTTTGGTCATAACTAAGAGTTAAAAACCAGAGTGTGTGGTGGCCTGGCGATAATGGGCTACCCTAGTGCATCTATCGTCTAAGGTTCCGAGTGATGGGAGTTATGTTTGAGAATCTTAAATGTGAAGGCTTGTGCGTTCTAGCCTCGTCTTCGATTTCGGGTGCCTGAGGTCATGCGTCGTTCCCCACGTAGCTTTAACGATAGCACGTCTGCTGGAACTGGGTGAAACAGCTCTTGTTTGAAGGGTAGGGCCTTACCGATGGGCTTTCAGTTAATATTTCTGTTAGCATCTGGGGAGTTCTTTGATAATGCTCACGGGGTATGCTAACGTTGGTCATCCTATGAACTTTTTCATAATTATAATAATAATGATGGTACTAATAATAAACTACCCAAGCTAAAGCACTCAGCAATCTGTATTATTTATTTGTTACAAGAACTTGAAGCAAATCATCTTCCGAGCTATTATCATCAGCTTCTTGTACATCAGCCAACACCAAGCCAAACCCACCAGTGGAAGTGAAATGAATGAAATTTGTAGTAAAACGAAGAGCAGAGTAGCTTTGCTTGTTTATTCATCCTCTGTAAAAGCCATGTTGCCTAAAGCATCATCCTAAATGAATACAAAACGGTTGTTGAAAATAAGCTGACATTGGTTTTGATGGACTCTTGATTCTTTGGCCGTCCACCAATAGAACAAACGACACCAATACGGGCTCTCAGATCCAGCGTTTGTGGCCTCGGGAGTTGTGGACTCCTCGGAACCAGCGATCCCAGTTGACGTCTGCCGGACCGTTGGTCCTGTGTTCCGCAATACCATACAATCTCTCATTAGAACAATCATTTTGGGCAAAAAACGAGGAGCTCTTTCTTTCTTTCCTTCGTCTTTTGATACTATGCATTTCGAGATTATCAAAAAATTAAACCTTGAAATGTATCAAAATTTATACCTTCATATTTTAAATTTATAGCTAATTTTACATTTTTTTAGATCAAAAGTTGATATTGATTATGAAATTAACCTAAATGTTATTTACATTTTAAATTTTTTTTGTCCTTATTCATATTTTTCTTATTTAAGGGTGTTTAAGTTTTTCCTTTTTTTTTTGGGTTTCGCTCAAAATTTATCGTTGGCAAAGAAAAAAGCATGAATTGAGCATAAATTTGAAATTTAAAAATATGAATGTGATACGGTCTAAAATACAAGATATAATTTTTTGAAAAGGACGCTTGTAATGAATGATCAACTATAAAGATCTAATACTAATTTAACTATTCTAAAAAGTAAAATTTTAACTAATTAGAGTTGATCAACATAAGTTAGGTCTTGTATTAATCTAACGGTTCAAAAAAAGTATACTTTTTAGCTAAACTTTTTTTTTAAAGGAAAAAAAAAAAAAAGGTACACACAACCAAAAACACCAGACAAAAAATGAATTCAATGGTGAGAGGTTTAGGTAGTCTCTTACGTTGGAAGCAGTGGATCTGGAATGGTTTCAAGGCTTGAGAGAAGTCTGTAGAAAGAGAGAAGAGATTAGAATAGAAACAAGTTGAGAATAATGATGGCAGAATCTGGGGCCTTAAAAGATCTACTTGATCATGAAACCAAACAAAGTCAACGGTGGATTGGTTGTATAACTTGTATTAATTGCTTACTCTTTGCACACAATGGAGGATTGGCCTACTGTCTCTAGCTCGTCCAGCTCTTCCTGCATCCACAAATTAAAAAACTCCCCTCCTTATATTTTTAATTTTTTCCACATCCAAATAAACACCAAATAAATTCAATAAATAAATAAAATTGTGAGGAAGATAAAAAAAAAAAAAAAGAAAAGGAAAATTAAGAGAACCCCATTTGATATATGACCTGAATGATGTTGATTTGGTTATTGAGATAGGTTATGGATGCAGACAACTTATGTCTCCCCAAGAAAGTGAGATGTGCTTTTGCCTTTTCTTTTGCTCTCTCTTGTGAATGAAGAACCACTTGATCTTCATCATCTTCTCTATTCACTCTTTCTTCTTGATCTTCATCTCCTCTTCTCTCGATCGACGGCAACGATAATGATGAAGATGACGGCTTTGATTGTTGGTGTTGGTGTTGTTCATCCATGGCCACCACCATGTTAATTCGCAAGCTCATCAACTTCTTTTAGGAAATGAACCAAAACTAAAATATTTATTATATATGTGAATGAGGGTGTAATAAAAGTTTGAAGCAATTATAGTATTTGTTTCAAAAGAAGAGAGGAAAAAAAGGTGGGTGATAGTTGAGGAAGTGGACCTACCTTGCCCAACATGATTAAAAAGCAGCAAGGAATGGACCAAAGAATTAAAAAAAAAAAAATTGAGGTAAGGAAAAAAGAAAACTAGGCGTAGAAATTCAAGTAGAAAAATGTGGTACGTCAATTAATATCTTGGTTTTAATACGAGAAATCAATGAATAAGATGGAAAATTTAGAATAGGTGGCAGACGGCTGACCAACCATTCCCATTTGGGTATTTGGAATTTGGAATTCGTAATTTATTTTAAGATAAAAAAGAAGACAAAATAAAAAATTAGCTAAAGAGTTTTTCTTTTCATGAGTTTATTATGTTTTGGACAATTTAAGTTGCAACAGAATTACGCAACTTTGATATAACCCAAACAATTAACATGTTTAACATAAAAAAGGACTCCAATTGATCCGATTCATAAAAATTAGATTAAGGGTTTAGAATATTCTACAAATTATGAGCAACCAAATTTCTTAACTTATTATTTTTAACAAATAAAAAGCCATATGATTAACTACTTAAAATCACATAATAAAGTATAAATGAATGAATATATTTAGTAAACCATTATTAAAATATAATTTTGATTCAAAAATTATAGAAGAATTTTCATAAATGTTATTTTTTGAAATTTAATTTTTTATAATTGATACATATGTTTAAGTGTAACATAACTTTAACAAGTATTATAAGTAAAATAGTCTAGCAAATTTTTTGTATTATAAGTAAAATAGTCTAGCAAATTTTTTAAGTGCGGTATAAAAAACACATGTTTTAAAAGTGTGGTATATTACATAATTTTCTCAAAATGTTATATGATTAAATAGATCAACACAAAGGCAATTCAAGGTTGTCCATATCCAATTATTTTCTCCTATTTCCCTCGTTCTCTCTTTTTATTTTTCTCAAGGTTATTTTTAGGTATGGATGAAATTAGGATAGACACAAATATTGGGACGTTTTGAGTCAAAGTGCACTCACTAAGCCGCCACGAATACGATCATGTGTTTTTAAAAGCGCAAGTGGGGTGCTTTTGACGTCACCTATGGCCTTTTTTTCTTGCCTATTAAAGCCAATTACTCATTCAAACTATTTATGAGATTGTTGAATCTATCCTAAATTCCAACTAGAATTTAGTTACCATTTTATGCCTAAACATTGGCATCTCACATTATCATTGGCAGCCTCATTATACCAATATCAGAAAAAAAGAATTGAGAAAAATTAGAGAATCTGCCCTTAAATTTAGTTTTGTGAATTCTCTTAAAATTGTACTCCTTTTAAATTGTACTCTTAATGACTTAAATAAAGTGAGAAAGTTCACTAGTAAGGAGTACTACAAATGAGCTCCATGTAAATATACATTAATAACATTACAAAGCACATATCGGAGGCACGGCCTTGGGAAAGAGAGGCATACGGCTTAAGGTTTGAAGGTTCTTGGTCTAAATAAAGATTATACAAGAAAAATAAAAATGGATGAAACAAAAGTGTCATATAATAATTAAAAAAGAAAATAAGGGGTAATAGCTGTATGGCACAAGAGCGCGTGAAGAGAAAAGAATGACTTCATTGTAGATGATCACGGGCTAATATGAAGCTTTGATACCATATAAATTATTAAATATGATTTGACAATATGTCTACGTCTACAAATTACGAATAAAAAGAGAAGTTCACTAATAAAGAGCATTACAAATGGGCTCTATATAAATACACGTTAAAAAATACATAAACAAATAAGTTATTCAAAACTAAAATCAAGATATTTCTTAATATAAAAAAAAATAAAAAGTTTAAACCTATTAATAAAAATACTTCTCTTAATATATGTATAGAGATAAAAGGTGAGGACAAACATTTTTTGTTAAAGAAATGTATAAATCTTTATGATCCTTTTATTAGAGTTTTTTTCTAGATTCCCAAAGAAAACTCGTATAGACATGCTCCTAGTTTGACACCCTCAACAATCATTTAGCGTTGCTAAAGAACCAAGCAACCTATTGTACACAAACAAATAGGCGACAATGCTCTCGGAGCAAAAATAATAATAATAATAATAATAATAAATAAATAAATAAGGCAAACTATTGTATACAAACAAATAGGTAACAATGCTCTCGGAGGCCCACAAAAAAACAGTGACAGCACTCGGAATGCAACGCAGGTGTGACACATTCTTCCAAAGAAAAAATAACAAAAAAGAAATGCTTGTTATAACTTTCAATCATCATACAAGTGGAGCTTAAAAGAGAAAGGAAAAAAAAAAAACCCTATAAAAATACTCTAGATTGCTATTTCATTTTCTTGGTTCATTGGTTGTTCTTTATTATTTATTCGACAAATAATTAAACTTAACACTCTAAGCATATAAATAAGACTTTAATATCAAAAATAATTTAATATTTTATTTAAGTGTTAAAATTTAATTGAGGAATAATCAAGAGAAGAGATGAATAGAAGTCTTAAAATTTGGGAAGAAATGGGCATATTTTATAAATTCCGTACAAAGAACAATGATTAGGCCATGTTGCTGTCTCTTGCTTCACAAGGCCTCACAGTGTGGAAAAGTGGTGTAGACAGCCTTAAAGTACTGTAATTTGATAATTAATGCTGCAAAAAGTGGCTTTAGAATAATGATAAACTTATCACCTAATTTGACATGGAAACCATGGACTTTATGACGAAATCGAGTTTTAGTTTATCGCGGAAAATAATACATTTTGTAGTTCAACGTTTAAACGCCCAAAAAAAAAAAAAAAAAAAACAAAAAATGTTTACGACTTTTTTGCAACTTGCGACATGACACATGAATGTGTTTAATAATTTGGTTGTGATGGATTGACATAAAAAGTAATCTATTGAGGATTTAATTAACTCCATTAGTCAAAATTAATAAAACATTTGAAAGAAAAATTATAGTCAATGTCAATTTTAAAATTAATTGTTGTATATAATAGATTTTGAAAATATTTATAATACCTAGCAATTTTATAGTATAAATAATTTATTTATTTTTATTTATAATGTAAATAATTTTTAATTACATAATAAATAAATATAAGGTGCATATAATTTATTTATCTTTTTGTTTATGGTATAAATTATGTTTTTGCACAATAAATAAATTATCTATATCGTAAATCTACTATTTATTATAAACTTCTATTTGGCACTTTAATTGAAACTAATTAGTTCTAACTAACTACATTATAAAGCTTTTAGCAGCTATGAGGCGTCAATTCAGGCAACCTGGCCAGGCCCATACGGGGCAAAAACAAATCGGTCAGGTCTGACTTTGCCCAGTTAATGAAAAGAGAGGTCCAACCTGGCCCAAAGCTCATATAGGGTGTGGGCCAAGCCAAACCGTCCGAATTTTTATAAGAGAATTTTTTAAAAAATCATCTAATTAGGCTGGCCCGGCCTAGATCGATTCTAGTTTAGGCCTCAATCTCTGGCCTAAGCCCTACCAAAGCCAAAAGAGACTGGCCTAGCCCGTGTCAAATTTACAAATCTAGTAAAAAGTAAAAAGTAAAAAGTTTCTACAGTATAAAGCTCTTACATGCTATAGTTTTTAATAATTACTAAGTAATTTTATAGCATACTTAATAAGTAAACCATGAGAGTTTCCACTTTAAAATACTTCTCTTTAATATTAAACTTTAGGGCCCTCTTATATGATACTAATCTCGTGTTATTAGAACTCTTACGTCATATTCATTGATCTCCTCTATTAAATTTTTTCCTCAAGAGTTTTGGCCTCATAACATTAACTTTCTTAACTCGTAATAACAACAAGAGTCACATTATACGCATAATAAGCTCTTCATAAAATATGTGAAAATATGCCAGGATGATAATTATAATCATAATAATCATATCATAAACTCAAAATATGCAAGCATATTATTGTTCAAGTGATGCTTTTGAAACTTATAAACTAGCTACTTAAGAGGAACACCTATTATCTTTCTTTCTTTCCTTTTCCTTATCTTTTTCTTTACATTTTCAACTTTGATGGGTGCCAAGCTTCCTATATAAAGACACTTACCAAACACAATGATGTTCATCTTGAATCCTAGCTTGATGTGTCATTGTGCATGTGTGCCGTATATCTATTTTGCATGTTTACCACATGTTTTTGTCCACGTGTGTCACATGTCACTTATGACACTAAGCTTGCTTGAATGCTTGTCACATGGCACCATGTGTCCCTTTGCATGCAAGACACTTACCTCTCTTTAAAACTTAGCTAATGAGCACGTGCACTAGGTGCCCTTTCACATGTAAGCCACCTAGCTCTTACGTGTTATGCCAAGAACAATCGTTAATCTGTTAACGACATATTGTACTTTTTCGAGTAATGAGTTATAACTTATCTCTAATTTATAACACGTAGCTTGAACATCTTCTAAATCTTCAAATTATGCTTCTAACTTACTCTGCAATATAACTCTAATTTATCTCTAGCTCTTCCACATGCAAGCCACCTAGCTCTTACGTGTCATGCCAAGAACAATCGTTAATCTGTTAACGACATATTGTACTTTTTCGAGTAATGAGTTATAACTTATCTCTAATTTATAACACGTAGCTTGAACATCTTCCAAATCTTCAAATTATGCTTCTAACTTACTTTGCAATATAACTCTAAGCTAGAAGCTCAAAAAGTCAGGTACTATACAATGTGTCCTATTTTGCTAAATTTCCCTTAATTGAGGGTTTGAATGTAGAAGATTTACATTAGGGTTTGAATTAAATTATTATTATTTTTTGGACATGGGATTTCTGTCCTCACTAAGGTGCACATGAGCTTTGCATCGCCAATTTAATGGGAAGCTAAGTAAAATGAGGCACACTACAACAATTTAAAAGGTCCGGATGTAAATTGTCAGGAGCAAGTTGTAAAATGCCAAAAAATTTGAGGCAACAGTGTAAAAAGCCATACTATCAAACAATTTGTAAAAAAGAGAGGCCCAGCTTGGGCCAAAGCCCGCATGAGGCGTGGGCCAAACCAAGCCGCTTGAATTTTTGTAAGAGATTTTTTTTTAAAAAATTATCTAATTAAGTTGGCCTAGCTTGGTTCAATTCTAGTTTGGGCCTAAATATTTGACCTGAGCCCGACTAAAGCCAAAAGAGACAGGCCATGAGCCGGCTCAGTTGGCCCAGCTCAGATTTACAACTCTAGTAAAAAGCAAAAAAAATTTACAGTGTAAAGCACTTATATGCTATGGTTTTTAAACTTAAAACTTTAGTTAGAACTAAAGTGTCAAATGACCTATAAATATTTTTAAAAGTTGCTATTTACTTTAAAATTTTTTTAAATCTCTCTCATCCCACTCAAAACATGTATTTATGTATTTGTTAAAGTATTTTATGTAACTTATATGTGTGTCAAAACATTTATGATTGATTATACATGACACCCCCAAATTGATATTAAAATTAAATAGGTAATATGGATCTATTTATTTCGTGTTGTGTGTTGGTTCTGTGTTGTTTAGGAAATTGTTGGCTTTAATTGCATATGAACCAATATCCAACTTCAAAAGTGTGGGTAATTTACATAATTGTCTAATATGTTGCAAAAAAGTCTACAAAATAATTATATTTCGACATTTACTTATTCAGTTACACAATGACCTTTTTACCCCTTTGGATATTTCCTTACAAATAGGTGAAACAATAATGATCCAACCACCAATTAAATGGTTTCTCAAGAAGAAAAAGACTTCAACCACTTTTAATATCACTCCAAAAGACGAAGAGGTGAAAGAGTAATGACTCATAATCAGATGTGCGCATGTGCAAGGAAAAAATTGAATTCGCCTTTTTAAAAGGCTTTGATTAACAACCGCTTCCCCAACCTTTTATATTACTCGGAAAAATAAAAACAAGTCGTAGGCTTGTTTGTTTTGATATTCGAATCACGATTTGAATTATTTTGTTACAGTATTTTCTCTTACAAAAATTTAAATTTTTATTTAAATACTCTATTTAAATACTCGAACCAAACATGCGGGGTACTACGGAAAAACCTCTTTATAAAACTGAAAAAAATGCATATAATAATAATTTTGTTGGTTTGAAGACGTTTCTAAATGGAGAGTTGGTTTGTGTAAATATTTTGGAGGTTAATTGACAGTAACGGGCCAAGCAAGCCCAAAGGCCAAAATCTTCAGCCCAATTCCACATCTCTACAAAAAAGCCGAAGCGGTCCGTACATTATCTGCTCCACACTTCAATTTCCACTCTCAATAGTGACGTAGCCCTTCCCCTTCCCCTTCCCCTCCCATCGCCGCCGCCGCCGCCGCCGGCGGCGGTAGACTGGAGTTTTTCCGAGCTCATCATTCCAGAATTTCCAACCTAAAGCTCCATTCTTCCAGTGCCACAAATACTTGAACAATCAATCAAAACTCAAAGCTTCGTTTTTTCTTGGGTTTTAAGAGAAGAAACCAGGAAATGAAAATAGCTTCTTCACCAATGGTGGCGGCGAAGCTGTTCTCCATTTCCTCTTTACTCTCTCCGCGCTTCAGAGCTTTCGCATCTCCGCAAACAGTGGCCGTGCATGGCGTTACTACCAGCGCGGCGGAGAGGAAGCGGAAGAAGAAAGCGGCCGTGGTGAAGGAGAAGCGGAGAACGAGGTCCGACAGGGAGTTCGAGATTGACGAGGTTCAGAGGTACGGAGACACGGCCAACCATATTCCGGTGATGCTCGGCGAGGTCGTCGACGTTTTCTCTTCTTCCAAAACGCCGTCGCTTCGCTCCTTTGTCGACTGCACTGTTGGAGCTGCTGGTCACTCCTCTGCTGTTAGTGAATTCATACTTCTTTTTTATTTTTTAATCTATATTTTCGATGATTCTATAGTTTATGAAAGAAATTCTTAAGAATTAGTTCTAGTTGTATAATTTTTGTGAAGAGGAATTGTTCTGTAAGATTATCTATGTTATCAAAGAAAAACAGAGATTACGGGAAAATAAGCAATGTCATGAAAATATATAGAATTTTTGGTTTACCAAATTTTGTTTCTGTTAACTTATCAGATGAAAATTTGATATGAATATTGACCTAAAATTAGCGTGGATTTATTTTTATGACTTGGTAATTTGACATCCCTTGGGGCCATATTTTGGTTGAATTTTGTATTTTGTATTTGAATTTGGATTGGAAATGTTCTGCTGTGATTATTCTCTTGTAAGAATAATGTTTGTTGCACCTTGATTTAGCATATGCAGAATGGTCATTTTTGCTTCTGGTAATGTACTGACAGATAATTCAAGCCCATCCAGAGTTGAAATATTACATTGGGATGGATGTTGATCCTTTGGCATGCAAAAAGGCCAGGACCCGGATTGACTCTCTTGTGCACAGTGATTCTTGCAGTCTGACTGACTTGAAGACGTATACCATTTTGAAGAATTTTAGACACATAAAGTCTGTACTAAGTGAGGTTGACGAGAATCTCCTAGATTCTGGAGTTGATGGCATATTAATGGACTTAGGAATGTCATCTATGCAGGTTTGCTTCTGAAATTACAATACTTATCTTATCCATATTTTTCCTTTTTTTTTAAATAAAAATTTTAAGTATGTAGAACTGGAATTTTTCAGATACTATATGATTGTTAAGTGCAAATATATATATTTTTTTGTCAATCTGTGGGACAAGGACTATGATGGTTATAGTAAGCGGCATGTATGGGAAGTTAACATGGTAACTTAATAAGATGGAGGATCTGATGTTTTAGGTTTCTTTCACTATTTTCCCCCCATCCTTTTCAAAAGCCTCATTCTTTAATCTGAACAGGTTGACAATCCTGAAAGAGGATTTAGCATTCTTCATAATGGACCTCTTGATATGCGGATGGATCCTCAGGTATGGTTTTAGTCATTTGGAGTTTCATAGTTTCAGTTAAGAAGCACTAACTAATTCCTCATGCTTTGAACAAATAACCTCAAATGTGAAAGCAATGTTTACTCTTTTTTTTTTTTCTCAATCAGTGGTAAATTTTGAACAATATTTTGATTGATAGTAATAAAATGATGAGCGTAGAATCTTTGGGTAAGTTAGATAAACAAATTGAAACTGCATAAAAATAAAGTACTGGGCCACTTTGGAAAAAGTGGAGAATAATTGACAGGACCATCTAAAACAATTCAAAAATTAACCGCAGGTTCAGCTAATGGGAATAATTAACATAAATTAAATAACTGAAAATAAATTAGGGACCATTTTGTAGGTCAATGAAATAACAAAAGTTATAAGAACATGCAATAAGGGACTAAAAATTAAAGAAGACAAACAGATAGAGAGTTAGGAATAATCTTATTGAATTTTGTATTCTAAATATACATATAATACCACAAAACATAATTTGGAGTTTGGGGTTTGTATCTCAATAACCTTTGGATTAAGTTCTTGATCTCGTTTAATTGTATGTAGACTTATGGTTGGAGAGAGAAATTCTTTCACTTAGAATGAAAATAGAGAGAGAAAGAAATTGAGAGGAAAAGAGTAGATAAATGACTATTTGGGAAAAGAGAGGAATGAGATATGTAAAATCAGGACTTCAGAAGTGATTACATTGGAAATAGGAAAAAAAGAAAATTTTGGGTTGCTGTTTTTAGAAGAGAGGAAAAGGAAGGAGATTAAGTATATTGTGAGAGATACTATTGCTACAATATTTCCATAATGGCTGTGTATGCTACTATTTATAGAAGCTCCTTCACCTAGGAATCTCTGAAAATAGCCCATTGAGATCCATGGGCATTTGCTGAAACCAATAAGATGGGATTCTGTTAGCAGTGGTTGCTGCCACATTCCTCCATTGCTGTCTAGCTAGCAGCAAGCTTTTGATGCCTTTTATCCCTTAGCAAGTTCCCTTTCTAAGCTTCTAACAGCCGTTCTTGTATGCAAACACCCTCTGGTTTTTAAGTTTCAAAATGAACCATCTTACTTTAATTCATTAACCAGTATACTGATGAATAATTTGACAATAACATGAAATCCACCCCAAAACATGGAAGTCTTCTGAATTTTAATGGATATCTCTATTCGTCACAATTTACCTATTTCAATCCACTACCCGTTCTTTTGCACCAACATGCACTATAACTTTGGAAAACCATTGATACCCATACTTCTAATTAAGCTGATAGAGCCGCATCAGTATAAGCTTTCATACCTTCCCACCTTTTTTGAAATAGGAGAAACTGAGCGAGTGAGGTTTATGAACATATCAATGCTCCAGGTTGTCAACTTCCTGAAATTCATCTGAAAACAAAAGTTGACTTGGAGCATTATGCTCAAAAGTAAGCACAGACAGTTAGATGCACGTACTACACATGCATTTCAATGCATTTCTGAGGTCCAGGTTTATGCTGATGCCAAAATTTCTCAGTTGGAATCCAAGCTTACCAGCACTGAATCTGAACTAAGTATTGCCTATATTGAAAATCAAAGGGGGAGAGACCTATGTTGGAATCTTAAGGAAAATGTGGTTGTTATCCCTGTATTTACTCGTCCTTCCAATTTTCCACGAGATTCCAGTATAAATCTCTCCACCTTTGACTAAAATTGTATTGAAATTTTATTTTTTGTTTTTATTTTCTTTTATAATGTTAAGAAATTGATTTTGGGTTTATTCATAAAATGGTAAGTTGGAAAATTCTTGTCCCCAAACACGGGCTCAAGGACTAGAATGTTTTTTTTTTTTTTTTTTAAAACCACAAGATAACTTTTTAATATATTCTAGACAACAGGGTACCAATGTGATATTTCGTTAAAGACACGGTATTAAATTAATAAAAACCTTAAAATAAATTGCTGAAAATGCAACGTGCTAAAAAGAAATAAAGGACTAAAAATTAAAGCAGACAAGTAATAATAATGTTGTGTAATGTGTGCATGTATTGCCACAAGCATTATTGAAGTTTGGGTTTTGTATCAAGCTCTAGTAAAGTAATAAAACCCTTAAAATAAATTTGCTGAAAATGCAACGGCCTAAAGAGAAATAAAAGGACTAAAATTAAAGGAGACAAGTAATAATAATCTTGTTATATGTGTACATGTAATGCCACAAGCATACTTGAGACTTGGGGTTTGTATCAAACTCTGGCTCTTTAGTAAAAGAGAGGACTGGCTCTTTAGTAAAAGAGAGGACCGAGATAATATGTAAAGATCAAAGTTAACTATGGAATCAGCGGATTGGTTATTGGTTAGGGGAGAAAGGGAAAAAGGATAGACTGGTTGAGCTGTGACGGAAAAATGTCTAAATTTCTCTTGTTGGTCTGTGTCTGGACCCCCCTTTGATGGCTGTGTAGGCTTTGATACCTAGGAATCTTCGAAAACAGGCAATTGAAATCTATGGGTATGTGCTGAAACTTGTGGGTTGGAATTCCAGCAGAAGTGCTTGCTGCCACCCTGTTCCACTGCTGTCGATCCGGCAGCAAGCTCTTGGCACCTTGGTTCTTCTTTTGTTCAACTGGTAGCAAGCTTTCGACACCTTGCTTTTCTAGCAAGTGTCTTTTTTGCTTCTAAATAACTGTTCTTTTATGCGTTCAGCCACTGGTTTTAAGTTTCAAAATGCACTCTCTTTCTTTAATATATTAATTAGACTCATATTTTAACAATAACACAAGTTTTACCCCCAAAACATATGTATCTTAATATGCTGCGTAGTTTTAAATCTCTGTTTCGTTTCACTGATTGGAGCAGGTCTATGACAGGCAAGTCTGAAAGCAGAAGACATATTAAATACTTGGCCAGATGCCGAGGTTGGAAAGATCTTACGGGATTACGGGCAAGAAAGCAACTGGTACTCTCTTCAGAATAAAATCGTGAGAGCCCGTTCACGCGGTGGTTTGCACTACACTAGGGAACTTGTTGATCTTATCCGAAACTCAAGTTCTTGGAGTAGAGGTAAAACTACCTCAATTCTCCTTTGCCACAGTCTTACTTTTGTTTATTATTGTTATTGCAAGGAAAAAGATGACAATATTATGACGAATTTGCTTGAGCGATCGTAGAAGTAATATGCTTATCATCGTCATCTGTTTCTATGAGAGAGCTTGAAATATATTTCCATAGAAATTAAGAAATGTCTGTCTAGGTATAAATATTTGATGCGCAACATTAAATTAATTGACAGGAGGGAGGCAAGGTTGGATTAAGACGGCAACCAGAGTGTTCCAGGCTTTGAGAATAGCCGTAAACAACGAACTGAAAACGCTAGAGGATTCTCTCCACGCGTGTTTCGATTGCCTTGCGCCTGGGGGTAGGCTTGCTGTCATCTCTTTCCACAGTTTGGAGGACAGAATTGTGAAACAGACATTTCTTCACGTCATTGGCAGCAGCGATGGAGACATAGAAAATGAAAATACATACAAGAAAGACGAGAAAAAGTTCAGAAATGACATTACTGAAAATGAAGCTTGGATTAAACAAATGATACATGGCTGTAAAGGAACAATTCTCACAAAGAGACCAATAACACCATCAGAGGAGGAGGAGAAAATAAACTGCCGGAGTCGAAGTGCTAAGCTTAGAGTTATTCAGAAGAATTGAGTATATTTTAAGATGGTTTTTAAATCTTAGTTTTCAGGATTCGAAATTGCCGAAAAATGATTTTCTGTATGCGATTGTCACTAAATTTTGTTACCATCGTTGATTTATCATGTGATTGTGGGGATATATTTGAAGTGCCCTTGTTAGTCGTCCAATTTATGGTCTGTAAACGAGAAAATGAATGCAATATGACGCCCGTCTTTTAAAAGTGTCTCATCCTTGATGCCTCAAATGTAAGCGTTATTTCAATTTATTGTTGTCACGCCGGGGTTGGTTATATTTCATTTTCTTTTGTTTTTTTAATTGCACACAGACAATTAAGTACCAGTGATTCTTTTAACCGATGATGTATATAGGTTGTTTGGTACGTAGGTTTCAAACGGTTTAAGTCAATTTAAGTTATAAAGATGTTTTAAACTGATGTTTGATAGAA
Source organism: Artocarpus heterophyllus (assembly GCA_025403435.1). Classification (NCBI taxonomy): domain Eukaryota; kingdom Viridiplantae; phylum Streptophyta; class Magnoliopsida; order Rosales; family Moraceae; genus Artocarpus; species Artocarpus heterophyllus. The sequence continues at coordinate 38,479,623 of CM046333.1, read as the reverse complement.
TAATAATTGATATTAGTTTAAACTATAGAGATAGTTTTAAGTTGATTAATACATTTAAAATTTAAACTTTATACACTTTTCAAGTTATTATGTTTTGAATTATTCTCTACAATAAAAACTGTTTTTTTTTTTTTTATAAATTATAGTTTTTTAAACATTAGTTTTCATTTTAAACTTGTTGTAATGTTTTATTTTTATTTTAAATCTTTATATTTTAAACGTTAGTTAAAAATCACTGTTTAAATTACACTATTTAAAACTAATTGTTTAAATTATAAAATTTTAAACCATATAACTTTAAAACATGTGCATCAAACGAACCTATAGTTATCTGTGTTAGTTCTATCAAGTGGTGTCCTTTTCATTGAGAAAAAAAAAAACGGTGACGCCTCAAACTATTATCGAATTCGGTGCTTTTTCTTTGATGTGTTTGTTAGGCAAACTTTCTGCAGTCGTACATCACCGTACCTCTTAACGTAGGATCCCATGTTAAAGGGGGGAAAAACAAAGTTCAAAAATAAGTTGTGCGCGGAATGTGGATAACATCTTAGCCGACAGGAGCGAAGATGATTGGAGAGCTTTCTCGTTTGGTGGGCCCATCAACCATCAACTAAGTGCAATGGCATTTCCGTAATAAATGAACACAAAACCAGCCATCTACAGCACCAATCGCTCTCCACCTTCCTTCTTCCTCAGCAACCTCTAATCTCCACTTCCTTTGAACTAAAACAAATTACATAATACCAAAACTGTTGAACTGATATTCCATCCCTTTCTTTCCCCTTCTCACTTTTCTGAGCAACCAAACTGTGAATTCTTCTGTTGTCCTTTCCATTTCTCAAGGAAAAGAATTCAGAATTTTGGTTGCCCACAACATATTTTGCTTCCCATTTGGGTTTTCCATTTCTTTCATATTTGCATCTCCATTTATTTTAAAATAATTTTTTCTGTACCAAAGTAATGATTTTGACTTCCAAGTGGCATGGCCGTGCTTCATTTGCATCCTCTGCTGTTCCACTTCTTAAGCCCAGGTTTTTCTTTCTTTCTTTTTTTTTTTTTTTTCCAAAGTGAATTGAAAAATTCTTGCAAAAATATTTCTGGGTTTTGAACTAGGAAACAAAACACACAAATCTAACAGCAAACACACTTATGGAAGTGATTAGGACATATTTTCTTGGCTTCTTTCAGGACTAAATTTGGAGTGATAAAAGTAGCCAATGCAACTCAGTCAGAGTCAAATACAAAGAAAGCAAATTTGTCAGCTGCAAAAAAGGAAAGAGTCAAGCTGCCAAATTATGGAAATGACTATGGGAATGAAAAATTTCATATTGGTGAATTCTTAAGCCACCCATCTGCAATTGAAGCCTTGCTCAATACCAATGCTTATGAAAAGTTTCCGATACCTTGGTGCCAATACTTACAGGTCCTTCCTTCCATCCCTCTTATCTATTGTTTAAGTTATCAAAAAGAGAAACAATAGACATCGTGAAAAATTTTACTATTTGTGTCAAAATCTGTGAAATATGTATACCTGAAATTATCCTTTTGTCCCATGTTTATTTTCTTGTAACAAGTAATATTTTGGTTGCACATTGTGATGATACTGCTTTTTCATGGTTTGCCATTTCATATCACAAAAGAGAAGGTTGGTCTTTGATTGCTCTAATGGGTAGGTACCACATTTCAGTGATCCATGAAAAAAAAAAAAAACTACTATCCTAAGGGGAACACTTTTGGTGATGCATGGAAGCCCATGAATGTTGTTCTTCCTTAAAACATATTGGGAATATTAAGATGATTGCCTGGGTCACTTATAGAGAATATTTATGCATTGTGCTTTTGTGCTGCATAAGTCAAAGGCAGATAAATTAAATTGTTGTTGAATCTAATTTTGCCATAAGAATAAGCATGTCACGGCTTATTAGATTGGAGAAATTGAGCTCTGAGCTTTTTGATGCACCGTCCTAGTGGACTGTCGAATTGACCCGCCTTATCATTGATCTTATCTTCTGTCTCCAATGAAAAGAAAAGCTCCTTGTTTTTGCAGGTGCACTCTGCAAAGAGTTCGACTTTTGAGCTTTGAAGCAGCCCCGGTGCTTGACTTGCGAAGTGACACCAACGAATGAAGACTGTACTGTTGAAATGCTTTCTTGTAAGGTGAATTTCTGCCCTGTTTGTTAGGATTGTGATACTACTAGGAGCAACATAAAGTTTCTAGGAGAAACAAGCTACCACAGAAGTGTAGGCATTTTGTGGAGTGACTTAAGTCAATTTGTACAGCTTTAGGCGAAAGAAAAAGTAAACCTTTTTCCCCACAAGGTCGAGCTAGGACTTTAGCGCATGTTTTGATGGTGCCCTCTTCACAAATCTACAAATTGTTGTCAAGGATTCTTTTTTTTTTTTTCCCTACAAGAATTATCATAAAAATTAATTATTGCATCAATACAAGGTTTCTCTCTTTTTTCTGATGCTTATGTATGAATTAAAACATTCAAGTATTCTCTTGCGTTTTAGTTTTGACTTAATGGTATAAATTTGTTTTGGTTTTGAGTGTGTTTTAGCCCCTTATTGATCAGCTTTTTCTATATTTAGCTGTTCTTTTTTCCACAAGGTTATGGTTGAAAACTCAACAATATTTGTGAATAGTTTATGAAGCGTTCATCCAGCTGTCTCATGAAACTACTATTTTCAGCAAAGCTTCCAAACATTATTGATTTCACTTTCATTTATTGAAATTATCAAATTATTTTTTGCAGTTTGAGGGTTCGGAAATCATGGAACAGCAAAACAGCCATTTCTCAGGTACATATTTTGATATGACATAAAAGTTATCACTTGGAAGAATCAACCAAGAATTTTGGACAGAGTTTGCCGTAGGCTTTACAAAACTCTCTTTTTTTTTTTTTTTTTGTTTTAAGAAGGTGCATTGTTAGAATTAAAAGGAGTCTACTTGGACTGTCAGGATAGGATTTGTTATGTCATCTCATAGAGTTTCTAAAATTTAAAAAATCCTTAAAGAACAGCCAATATAACATGAAATTCAGGATAACGAATCTGAATTCGTTTCAATATCTGCTCTTGACTTTTGAGCGATTTATTTGGAAGCCATAACCCTCCTCTGTTTCCTACTGATTTCTTCATGTAAAATCGAGTGTTGTATTCAATATCTATAAGCTTTAAATGTCCTAGTTGTTGTGATTAAATTATTCATAGGATATTCAACATGGCTATCTCAAATACCTTATATATTGTAAAATATATATGTGTATTCATGAACCAGGTCATAATCTTCAATTTTATTTGCAGCATTCATGAGAAATCATATGACATGGGACACGAATGATTCAGAATCATTTGTGGAGGTTGATGTCACGTTAAATCTCACTCTTGAGGTTAATACACATATTCTGCCATGTTTATATTACATAGGAAGTTACAGGAATATTTTCAGGCATTGTCACCTTGGTTGCCACCTAGTTAGTAGACATGACGGACGTATAATTTGTGTTCAGCATGGAAAAAAAAAATCTCTATTTACTTTATTTTGACGGGGTTTTTACCATTTTGGTACCTTGTATTTTAAGGGAACTCATATTAGTACCCTGTTGTTTAAAAAATATCAAAATGATACTCTACGGTTTTTTAAAATATGATTTTTGGTAAAAAGGAAATTTCATGTCAAAAAACTTGAACTCAGCGTACCAACATGGTATTTTTGAAAACTTCAGGCTACCGTTTTGATATTTTTCAAATAGTAGGGTATCAGTGTGATATTTCTTTAAAACACAAGATACCAAAATGATAATATCCCTATTTTGACATACAAGATATTTTGCTGTATTAGGCTCGTATTTTCATTCCAATGAAACAGTTTTTGCTATACTTACCTTTTTCCCTCAAAAGATTTTGCAAGTTGCACTTTGAGTGGGTAGCATGGTGTCTAAAATAGCATCCAAACCATTGTCATTTGTAGATTTACACACGCCCTTTTACCATGATGCCGGCATCAACAGTTGAGCGTCCCGGAAGTTTGTAAGTTTTCATTTTATTTTACTTTTATTTTGTTTTTGGGTTTTTGGTTTTGGTTTTTGTTTTTGTTTTTGTTTTGTTTTTTTTTTTTCCAAATGGGAAGAATTTGTAATCTATCAATAAGTCACACACATACACGCATTCTAGCCGCATTTATTCTCCTAGGAACTTATTATTATTGCTATTATTATCTCAGCTATGTTTAGCAAAATATAAGTTCTTAACATAAATAATAACCAATTAGCACTATCAAATATGTAACTACAAGCAACTATGGACCATTGTTAATGAAGTGGAATTATGATGGTGTGCATACAACAGAATGCTACAAGCTTTATTGGATAGGCTGGTTCCATTGCTCCTGCAACAACTATTACAAGATTATGGCAATTGGGTTCATCAACAACAGTTAGACCCTGTTCCATAAAATCTCCAAATAAGAAAATTTGAGCCTTTTTTAGTTTTGACCACTTCATATTATAGAGAGCCTCTTTGTTTCATTCAATCTAGATTTTAATTCTAGTTGGCCCCGTGTAATTTTAATTTTAGGCCCAATGTTGACAGTCAAAGGAGATTATTGTAGTAATTTGACAACCCCATGATCTTTTATTTTATTTTATTTTATTTTTAATTTTTTTTTATGATTGTAATTGTTTCTTATTGTCCACTCTTCCTCTTTATCAATGTTGTGCCTCTAATTGTTGCTCAAGAGGCAATTTTGCAGTTCTAATCTAAATCCTTCTCGGTAAGAAATTTATGAACATGACAACTGACGAACGTGACAATATTCCCTTTTCAGGTCTTTTGGAAGAAAATAACGCTGTCTGATCCTATGATAGAATTTGTTTTTCCTTTCTAAATTGATTCTGTATTTGTTTGAACAAGAAACAAATTCCATTCCAAATTAGGGTAATACATGCATTTGTTCAGACTAAAATGACCTTATGATACCAGAAAACTTAACCTCATCACAACGATTTCGCCTGTAAATTCTCATAAAACACACAAAAGAGTAATTCGTGCAATAGGTTCCAACGCTAGGAAACCGATAAAAAACTTCGATTGATCGAGGCCAAGAGACATGTAGAACAAAGATTACATAAATAAATAAATAAACAAAATAAAATAAGGAGATAAATCCATTAGTGTTAAACTTTGTAAAAAAAAAAAAATTAACAACATTGTCTCTAAAAACGTCGCTACATATCTTTTCAAATTACAATCACTAAGCTATTAAACCCAAATATCAATCATGATAAAACATATGTATATATATATATATATATATATATTTACAGCTTTCCAAATAGTATCATAGTACTGTTTAGGTTATTTCATATCCATCAACAAAATCTATTTACAAATTTTAATCAGTGAGTTATTAAACCCTAACATCAATCTATCGAAACCTAACATCAATCTATTGAAGGACCTAAAAACTCAAAAGCTCAGAAACCACGATGAGATTCCTTTGTTCTCGGAAACAGCGAGAGAAGCGGCTTCGAAATTCCTCCTAGCCTCAGCGAGCCTCTCGTCGATCTCGTCTTCTGTGTAGCCTTGATCAATGAGCTTGCGCTCGAGCACGATAAGCTTGAGCTCGATGTGGCGCTTGCGATCTTGCTCCAGAATCTCCCTTCTCAGCTTCTCCGACACTCCTCCTGCTCATCCAGCGCCTTCGATGGCTGCACCGCCGTTAGATTTGGCGGCGATCTTCTTGGGCTTCACGAAGAACTTGTTGGTTTGCGTGTAGCCATGGCTTCCAGAGCCTCTCGCAGACGATAAACCCATGCCGTTATCCATCTCTCTCAATCGCAAATCGCACTCTCAAGGGGTGTTGTATGGCCTCTTCTTTCCCTCTTTGTGCTGTGTAATGCTAGCTAGCAGAGAGTGTCTGGCTATTTTTTATAGCGTTTAGAATTAGAACTGAAATAGCGTACTTTAGCGTTAGAATTACGACTCACAATTGAAACGGGAAAATAGGAATACTACTTCTAATCCAAGTAAAATCTCTTTGAATGGGACTATACTATTCTCATATTCTATTACTTGCTTGAGAAACATAATACCAATCCCTAACGTATATATAGTTTACTAAGAGAGAGATAGCGACCGACTTTGCTTTCTATTGGATATTGATGGGTTCCCAATGTTGTCGTTTTTTTTTTTGATGATTTAAAAAAATGCTCATAATTTCTCAATTCAACCAATCATCAATTAATTTTCTTATAATTGATTTCTAAAATAAAATAAGATAAGCATTTTCAATACGAGTATTTTATTTTTATTTTTGAAATTAAAACAAGTATTTTAATTATTTTATTTCTCATTCTAATTTACTCTCTAATTTTAAAAGTTTGACTTTTTTTTCTCTCTCTTCCTCCCCCCCGGGCTTTTTTTTTTTTAACCTTTTCTTTCTTATTTTTAGCCCATATATATTTATCATATTATCCATGAGGAGAATAAGGGAGATACATTTTTACTATAAGCACGTGATGGCTTTATAGCATAGTAAACTTTTGTCCTAAGTAAAGCCTGTGAAAGGTTTACATTATTTGGGGTTGAAACTTGAGAACCACCCTATCAAACACCACAAATACGAGACCCAACATATATATAGTTATTTAAATAATAAAAAAAACTATAAGAAAAACTAACAGATGGTTTATATCAAATTCGAGAAGAATATTCCAGCTAGCCGTTTTTCTAAATTTCTAAATTCAACCAATCTATAGATTTTCTTAAAATTGATTTTTGAAATAAGTTAACATACGCATTCATAAATAGAGCATTTTCTTATAGAGAAAAGTTGTAGTAGAACTAATATTCTTCATCAGTGGATTTTAAATTTTGAACATTTAGATTATACATCAATGGCTCAAAATTGTGATGTTTATGAGATCAAAAATAAAAACAAGCAAAAGTGATCACACTCTCCATTTCATATCAAATCTTTATCTAGATAAATCTCAACCATTAATGTAATACAACTTTTAATCTCAACCTTTGATTTTAAAACATGTCTAAACCCTAACTCTAAGATTCTAAACTTTGACTATTTTTCATTGCTGTCGTTGATAGCTCCACTCCTTCTACACGTTGCCTCATTGGAGCTTAGCCGTGCATGCTCGATGGCAAGTCGGGCTTCCTGGGAATTCGAGGCTCATGATGGAGTTTGTGGGGCTTGATGATTGGGTTTGCTAGGACTCGGCGGTGTTTGCGAGGGCCTCAACGTTGTTCATGGGTGCTTTGACAAAATTCATGGGGGTTGGCTACGAGTTTTTTAGGGACTGGTAATGGGGTTCATGGGGGCTCGGTGGCGTTCATAGGTGCTTTGACAACAATGTTGGGGGTTTGGCAACGAGATTTGCAGGGGTTGACAATGGGGTTTGTCGCGTCTAGCTTTGGGCTTCGTAGGTGTTGACGATGGAATTTGTGAAAACTAGGCGACGGGCTTTGCGGGGCCATCGTCGGCAGTTGAAAAATCGTCCTCCTCCGCTCCCTATCATCGGCAGTTGTGATGGAGATGATGGAGAATAAATTTGATTTGGGTTTTCTTTTTAATTTTTAGAATAAAATTTTAATTAGGCACTACATTATATGCGGGAGGCTTTATGTTAATCTGGTACACCCTCATTTTTTACCATTAATTTAAAACTAAAAATTGCTCAGTACCCTTAGATTATACTCTACCGGTGGAGAATAATTTTGCACTCCACCATATAGCTTCCCTTTCTAATAATACCTTACAATGATCTTCTTAGACGTTGTCACCTTGGTATATTATATGGCTGTTTTTCTAGAACCTAGTTTAGCTCAAGCAATATAAAATTTTTGTTCAAAAAAAATCCAAAATACCTCATACGTTTTGCCCAAATACCATTTTGCCTCTCTTATTATTAAAATGCTCACAACACCCTATATGTTTACAAAATCATATTCAAGATACCCTGAAGCAACTAATTTTTTTTAATTTTTTTTAGGATTATCCTTCCCAATATGTATTAAATGTTATTTTAAATATAACTTGAATTAAAAATTAGAGAAAAGATAATTTAAAAAATTCAAATAAAATGGTTCAATTAAGCGAATACTTCAATTAGTTTGAGGGTTCTTAGCTTTTTATGTTTGATTTTATATAATATTTTGGTTTAATAATGTTTCAAATTGTATTAGACTTATATTTTCATTCCGGTGAAAGCATTTTTGCTATTATCGTTCTCCTCAAAAAATTATGCAATTTGCACATTGAGTGCCTAACATGGTGTCTCAAATAGCATCCAAACCATTGTCATTTGCAGATTTTACACACGCCCATTTACCATGATGCCATTATCAATTATTGAGAGTCCTAGAAATTCGTAAGTTTTTATTTTAATTTTTCTTTTTATTATTGTTTTTCAAATGGGAAGAATTTGTAATCTATCAATAAGTCATTCACATACACGCATTCTAGGTGCATCTGTTCTCCTAGGAACTTATTATTATTGCTATTATTATCTCAGCTATGTTTAGCAAAATATAAGTTCTTAAATAAATAATAACCAATTAGCACTATCAAATATGTAACTACAAGCAACTATGGACCATTGTTAATGAACTGGAATTATGATGGTATGCATACAACAGAATGCTACAAGCTTTATTGGATAGGCTGGTTCCATTGCTCCTGCAACAACTATTACAAGATTATGGCAATTGGGTTCAACAACAACAGTTAGACCCTGTTCCATAAAATCTCCAAATAATAAAATTTGAGCCTTTTTTAGTTTTGACCACTTCATATTGTAGAGAGCCTCTTTGTTTCATTCAATCTAGATTTTAATTCTAGTTGGCCCTTGTAATTCTAATTTTAGGCCAAATGTTGACGGTCAAATGAGATTATTGTAGTAATTTGACAACCCCATGATCTTTCATTTTATTTTATTTTATTTTTAATTTTTTTTTATTGTAATTGTTTCTTATTGACTAGTCTTCCATTTTTCTCAATGTTGTGCTTCTAATTGTTGCTCAATAGGCAATTTTGCAGTTCTAATCTAAATCCTTCTCGGTAACAAATTTATGAACATGTCAACTGACGAACATGACTATATTCCCTTGTCAGGTCTTTTGGAAGAATAAGAACGTTGTCTGTTTCTATGATAGAATTTTTTTTTCCTTTCTAAATTGATTTTTTATTTGTTTGAACAAGAAACTAAATTTGATTCCAAATCAAGATAATACATGCATTTATTTAGACTTAAATGACCTTAAAAAATAAAGGGGCCGTTTGGTATTGTTTTCAAAATAGGTGAAAATGTTTTTGTTTTGAAAAATAAGAAATTTTTGGGAATTGTGCTGAGAGTGTTTTTAAAATTTTTGTCTCAAAAAGCATGTAAAAACATTTCTAAAAATTTTGAGAATAAAAACAAACAGGGCCAAAAAAACTTAACTTCATCACAAACGATTTCACTTGTAAATTCTCATGAAACACACAAAAGAGTAATTCATGCAATAGGTTACAATGCTAGGAAACCGATAAAAAACTTCAATTGATTGAGACCGAGAGACATGTAGGAGAAAGATCACCTACAAATACGATCAAAAAATAATTCTAAGAGATTGGACTCACAAACAAAACAAGTGAGTGGGGACACCATTCTTCAAACAACAAAATAAAATAAGGAGACAAATCCATTAATGTTAAATTTTGGAAAAAAAAAATCATCAACTTTGTCTCATAAAAACGTCACTGTACTATGTTTTCAAATTACAGTCACCAAGCTATAAAACCCAAACATCAATCATTATAAAATATATATATATATATGTATATATATGCAGCTTTCCAAATAGTATCATAGTACTGTTTAGGCTATTCATATCCATCAACAAAATCTATTTACAAATTTTAATCAGTGAGTTATTAAACCCTAACATCAATCTATCGAAGGACCTAAAAACTCAAAAGCTCAGAAACCACGATGAGATTCCTTTGTTCTCGGAAACAGCGAGAGAAGCGGCTTCGAAATTCCTCCTAGCCTCAGCAAGCCTCTCGTCGATCTCGTCTTCTGTGTAGCCATGATCAATGAGCTTGCGCTCTAGCACGATAAGCTTGAGCTCGATGTGGCGCTTGCGATCGTGCTCCAGAATGTCCCTTCTCAGCTTCTCCGACACTCCTCCTGCTCCTCCAGCGCCTTCGATGGCCTCACCGCCATTAGATTTGGCGGCGATCTTCTTGGGCTTCACTAAGAACTTGTTGGTTTGCGTGTAGCCATGGCTTCCAGAGCCTCTCGCAGACGATAAACCCATGCCGTTGTCCATCGCTCTCAATCGTAAATCGCACTCTCAAGGGGTGTTGTATGGCCTCTTCTTTCCCTCTTTGTGCTGTGTAATGCTAGCTAGCAGGGAGTGTTTGGCTATTTTTTGTAGCGTTTAGAATTAGAACTGAAATAGCGTACTTTAGCGTTAGAATTACGACTCACAATTGAAACGCGAAAGTAGGAATACTACTTCTAATCCAAGCAAAATCTCTTTCCATGGGAGTATACTTTTCTCGTATTCTATTACTTGCATGAGAAACATAATACCAAACCCAAACGTATATATGGTTTACTAAGAGAGAGACAGCGACCGACTTTGTTTCTATTGGATATCGATGGGTTCCCAACATTGTGGTTTTTTTTTTGATGATTTAAAAAAAATGCTCATAATTTCTCAATTCAACCAATCATCAATTAATTTTCTTATAATTGATTTCTAAAATAAAATAAGATAAGCATTTTCAATATGAGTATTTTATTTTTATTTTTGAAATTAAAACAAGTATTTTAATTATTTTATTTCTCATTCTAATTTACTTTCTAATTATTAAAAGCTTGACTTTTTTTCTCCTCTCGTTTTTCCTTTTTTCCTTTTTTTAAAGAAACCTTCAACTTTTTCTTTCTTAGTTTTAGCCCGTATATATCAATCATATTATCCATTATCCATGAGGAGAATAAGGGAGATGCATTTTTACTATAAGCACGTGATAGCTTTACAAAGTAGTAAACTTTTGCCTTAAATAAAGCCTGTGAAAGTTTTATATTGTTTGGGGTTGCAACTGTGTAGTTGGAACCACCCTATCAAACACCTTAAATACGAAACCCAACATATATATAGTTACTTAAATAATAAAATAAACTCTAAGAAAAATTAACAGATGGTTTATATCAAATTCGAGAAGAATATTCCAGCCAGCCTTTTTTCTAAATTTCTAAGTTCAACCAATCAATAGATTTTCTTATAATTCATTTTTGAAATAAGATAACATACGCATTCATAAATAGAGCATTTTCTTATAGGGAAAAGTTGTAGTAGAACTAATATTCTTCACCCGTGGATTTTAAATTTTGAATACTTAGATTATACATCAATGGCTCAAAATTTATGAAATCTAAATTAAAAACAAGCAAAAGTGATCACACTTTCTTTTTCATATCAAATCTTTATCCAAATAAATCTCAGCCAGTAATATAAGACAACTTTTAATCTCAACCTTTGATTTTAAAACATGTTTAGACCCTAACTCTAAGATACTAAACTTTGAGCAATTTTTCATTGCTGTCGTTGACAGCTCCGCTCCTTCTACACATTGCCTCATTGGATCTCAGCCGTGCATGCTCGATGGCAAGACGAGCTTCTTGGGAATTTGAGGCTCATGATGGAGTTTGTGGGGGCTCGACGATTGGGTTTGCTGGGACTTGTGTTTGCGAGGGCTTCAACGATGTTCACAGGGGGCTTTGACGAAATTCATGGGTTTGGCTACGAGATTTTTGGGGGCTGGCAATGGGGTTCATGGGGGCTCGGTGGCATTCACAGGTGCTTTGACAACAATCTTGGGGGTTTGGCAACGAGATTTGCGGGGGTTGGCAATGGGGTTTGCAGCGTCTAGCGTTGGGCTTCGTAGGTGTTGACGATAGAATTTGTGACAACTAGGAGACGGGCTTTGCAGGGCCCTCGTCGACAGTTGAAAAATCGTCCTCCTTCAGCTCCCCATCATCGATGGTTGTGATGGAGACGATGGAGAATAAATTTGATTTGGGTTTTCTTTTTTATTTTTAGGATAAAATTTTAATTAGGTACTACATTATATGCGGGAGGCTTTATGTTGATCTGGTACACCCTCATTTTCGTACCTTTAATTCAAAACTAAAAACTCCTCGCTACCCTTAGATTATAGTCTGCCGATGGAGAATAATTTTGCACGCCACTATAAAGCTTCCCTTTCTAATAATACCCTACAATGATTTTGTTAGACGTTGTCACCTTGGTATATTATATGGCTGTTTTTCTAGAACCTAATTTAGCTCCAGCAATATAAAATTTTTGTTTGGAAAAATATCCAAAATACCTCATGTGTTTTTCTTAAATACCACTTTGCCCCTTGTATTATTAAAATGCTCACAACACCCTATATGTTTACAAAATCATATTCAAGATACCCTTAAGCAACTAATTTTTTTAAATTTTTTTAGGATTATCCTTCCCAATATGTATTAAATGTTATTTTTAATATGACTTGAATTAAAAATTAAAGAAAAGATAATTTAAAATATTCAAATAAATGGTTCAATTAAGCGAATACTTCAATTAGTTTGAGAGTTTTTAGCTTTTTATGTTTGATTTTATATAATATTTTGGTTTAATAATGTTTCAAATTGTATTAGACTTATATTTTCATTCCAATGAAAGCATTTTTGCTATTATCTTTCTCCTCAAAAAATTATGCAATTTGCACATTGAGTGCCAACATGGTGTCTCAAATAACATCCAAACCATTGTCATTTGCAGATTTTACACACGCCCTTTTACCATGATGCCATTATCAACTGTTGAGCGTCCTAGAAATTCGTAAGTTTTTATTTTTATTTTTCAAATGGGAAGAATTTGCAATCTATCAATAAGTCATTCACATACACGCATTCTAGTTGCATCTATTCTCCTAGGAACTTATTATTATTACTACTATTATCTCAGCTATGTTTAGCAAAATAAAACTTCTTAACATAAATAATAACCAATTAGCACTATCAAATATGTAACTACAAGCAACTATGGACCATTGTTAATGAAGTGGAATTATGATGGTATGCATACAACAGAATGCTTCAAGCTTTATTGGATAAGCTGGTTCCATTGCTCCTGCAAGAACGATTACAAGATTATGGCAATTTGGTTTAACAACAAAAGTTAGACCCTGTTCCATAAAATCTCCAAATATGAAACTTTGAGCCTTTTTTAGTTTTGACCACTTCATATTATAGAGAGCCTCTTTGTTTCATTCAATCTAGTTTTTAATCCTAGTTGGCCGCTTGTAATTCTAATTTTAGGCCAAATGTTGACAGTCAAATGAGATTATTGTAGTAATTTGACAACCCCCATGATCTTTTATTTATTTTATTTTAATTTTAATTTTTTATGCTTGTAATTGTTTCTTATTGACTACTCTTCCTTTTTCTCAATTTTGTGCTTCGAATTGTTGCTCAAGAGTCAATTTTGCAGTTCTAATCTAAATTCTTCTCGGTAACGAACCTATGAGCATGACAACTGACGAACATGACTATATTCCCTTTTCAGGTCTTTTGAAAGAATAATAACGTTGTCTGATTCTGTGATAGATTTTGTTTTTCCTTTCTAATTGATTCTTTATTTGTTTGAACAAGAAACTAAATTCCATTCCAAAACGTGGCTAAATATCTTTTCAAATTACAGTCACCAAGCTATTAAACTTAAATATCAATCATGATAAAACATATATATATATATATATATATATATATTTACAGCTTTCCAAATAGTATCATAGTACTGTTTGGGTTTATTTCATATCCATCAACAAAATCTATTTACAAATTTTAATCAGTGAGTTATTAAACCCTAACATCAATCTATCGAAGGACCTAAAAACTCAAAAGCTCAGAAACCACGATGAGATTCCTTTGTTCTCGGAAACAGCGAGAGAAGCGGCTTCGACATTCCTCCTAGCCTCAGCGAGCCTCTCGTCGATCTCGTCTTCTGTGTAGCCATGATCAATGAGCTTGCGCTCGAGCACGATAAGCTTGAGCTCGATGTGGCGCTTGCGATCGTGCTCCAGAATCTCCCTTCTCAGCTTCTCCGACACTCCTCCTGCTCCTCCAGCGCCTTCGATGGCTGCATCGCCATTAGATTTGGCGGCGATCTTCTTGGGCTTCACGAAGAACTTGTTGGTTTGCGTGTAGCCATGGCTTCCAGAGCCTCTCGCAGACGATAAACCCATGCCGTTATCCATCGCTCTCAATCGCAAATCGCACTCTCAAGAGGTGTTTTATGGCCTCCTCTTTTCCTCTTTGTGCTGTGTAATGCTAGCTAGCAGAGAGTGTTTGGCTATTTTTTATAGCGTTTAGAATTAGAACTGAAATAGCGTACTTTAGCGTTAGAATTACGACTCACAATTGAAACGGGAAAATAGGAATACTACTTCTAATCCAAGTAAAATCTCTTTGCATGGGAGTATACTATTCTCATATTCTATTACTTGCTTGAGAAACATAATACCAAACCCTAAGGTATATATAGATTACTAAGAGAGAGACAGCGACCGACTTTGCGTTCTATTGGATATTGATGGGTTCCCAATATTGTGGTTTTTTTTTTATGATTTTAAAAAAATGCTCATAATTTCTCATTTCAACCAATCATCAATTAACTTTCTTATAATTGATTTCTAAAATAAAATGAGATAAGCATTTTCAATTTGAGTATTTTATTTTTATTTTTGAAATCAAAAGAAGTATTTTTAATTATTTTATTTCTCATTCTAATTTACTTTCTAATTATTAAAAGTTTGACTTTTTTTTCTCTCTCTTTTTTCCTTTTTTTTTAAAGAAACCTTCAACTTTTTCTTTCTTATTTTTAGCCCAATATATTGATCATATTATCCATGAGAAGAATAAGAGAGATACACTTTTACTATTATTATAAGCACGTGAGAGCTTTATAGCGTAGTAAACTTTTGCCTTAAGTAAAGCTTATAAAAGCTTTATATTGTTTGTGGTTAAAACTGTGTAGTTGGAACCATACTATCAAACACCACAAATACCAAACCTAACATATATATAGTTACTTAAATAATAAAAAAATAAGAAAAACTAACGTATGGTTTATATCAAATTTGAGAAGAATATTCCAGCTAGCCTTTTTGTAAATTTCTAAATTCAACCAATCAATAGATTTTCTTGTAATTGATTTTTGAAATAAGTTAACGTACGCATTCATAAATTGAGTATTTTCTTATACGGAAAAGTTGTAGTAGAACTAATATTCTTCACCGGTGGATTTTAAATTTTGAACCCTTAGACTATACATCAATGGCTCAAAATTGTGATGTTTATGAAATCTAAAATAAAAACAAGCAAAACTAATCACTCTCCTTTCATATCAAATCTTCATCCAAATAAATCTCAACCATTAATTGAATACAACTTTTAATCTCAACCTTTGATTTTAAAGCACATCTAAACCCTACTCTAAGATCCTAAACTTTGAGCAGGTTTTCATTGTTGCCATCGATAGCTCCACTCCTCCTACACGTTGCCTCACTGGATCTCAGCCATGCTTGCTCGATGGCAAGACGAGCTTCCTGGGAATTTGAGGCTCATGATGGAGGTTTTGGGGGCTCAACGATTGGGTTTGTTGGGACTTGGCGGTGTTTGCGGTTGGATTAATTTTGAATTAATTCAAGATAAACTTGTTGAATTATCAAGAATATTTATTTTCCTAGAGATTATATAGATATAACTGTTTTAATCAGATAACTTCTTGATTGGGTTATTTAAATGAAAACTGAGGCTCTATCCTAAGAATCTCGGATGGAAAATAAAGATTCACAAGGATCTTTTATCGGAGGTTCAGCAAGTCGATTTTTAAGTTTGGCCTGCCGATTGAGGAGGTTCAGTAGGCCGATCTGCTAGTTCGGCCTGCCGACCGTGCGATTAAAAAAATCACATGTTTCCACACGGATTTTATCAGATATTGATATGAATTTGACCTTGATTAAAAATTTTGAGGCCTTATTTGATAAGGACTGACTTATAGGCCCAACCTTTATATAAAGGGGAGTGAGTCTCTTTATTATTCAGATCAGTTAAGAAATCAAGAGCGAGACTCTATCAGTGAGACTCTGAAACTCTCTGGAGAGCTATCATTCACAAATCACGAATTATAGCTTTGGGTATTTTTCAATTGATTGGAAGGAGAGTCACCTGGAAAAGCTGAATGATCTAAGCCTACACTTACTTCAATCGTGGATAGAGAATAGCAAAGAAGACCAGTTGGTTGAGGCTCTTCTAAAACATTACTTCTCTACACGGATTGCGGGAGTTCTTCGGCATTCAAATGTTAGTAAGATCTGGTTAATTTATGCATATAGTGTGTCAAATTTGTGTTTTAGAAAATACTCTTTTAAAATTTTAAAAATTCCACTGCATACTATTTTTCTAACAGATTTTATATTGGATTTGAATCCCCTTCAATAATTGAATATATCAAACCCTTGGGGATGATCTTTTTACAGCACAGTCAATTTTCCCAGCATTAGGGGGAGATAAACAACAGTTGAAAAAATAAAAAATTTCATAGAATGCATCATCGTTATCTCATTCTAATCCTCATATAAATCAATATAAATTAGAAGTTCAAAAAATCAATCATTTGCAAAAGGTTGCAAATTATTTAGCAAATACATTTACTGATATTAAAAAAGTGACAAAATCTAGTATACCAGCTGAAAATGCTCCTATTCAAATTGATGTCCCTATCCAAAAAAAATGCTAATATGCTAGCGAATGAATCTAAGACACTCTATAAGTGTGGTAGATTTATCAGCTCCAAGGATAAAAATCCAAGAAAAAAGAAAGCTAAATGATAAATAAGTTAGCATTTCCAATGTTATGAATGTTTCTGAAGGGCCTAGTACAAAAATAATTAACATAGCAAAAGAAATAGCCCTAGAAGAGATTCAGGTACCTGAAAATGACGTTAATATAGAGATCTTAATAAGTTATGTTACTTTAGAAAAGAGATAGAACCGAAATAAAATTATTGTCAACAATTTATTTGCATATGCAATAACCACCCTTGATATGACAGAAGAAATGAGGATCTTAAATCGAAGTCCATTGAAGAATGTCAATATAGAAATGATTGGCCAGAATAGAAATACGTAATCTAGGCAGAATTAAATTCACTTGAAAAACGTCAAGCTTTTGGGCCTGTTGTCCAAACACATGAAGGTGTAAAACCTCTAGACTACAAGTGGGTATTTGTGCAAAAATGTAATGAGAAAAATAAAGTTGTCAGATACAAAGTGCAACTTGTAGTACAAGGCTTCTCATAGAGACTTGGCATCGATTATAGGGAGACATATTCTCTAGTGATGGATGTAATTACGTTTAAATTTTTTTATTAGCCTAGCAATTTCAAAAGGACTTCACATATGTCTAATAGATGTTATAACAGTTTATTTGTACGGATCACTTGATAGCAACATTTACATGAAAGACCCTAAAGGGCTAAAAAAGGCCTGAAGCATGCAATTAAAACCCCATGAAATATATTCGATCAAATTAGAAAGATCTTTGTATAGATTAAAGCAATCTAAACGTATGTGGTATAATTGTCTCAGTGAATATCTTTTGAAGGAATGATATATTAACAATCCAATTTATCCATGTGTTTTTATTAAAAATTCAAGATCTAGATTTGCTATTATTGTAGTCTATGTTGATAGTTGGAATATCATTAGGACTCATGAAGAGCTTATGAATACGATAACATATTTGAAAAATGAATTTGAAATGAAGGATTTAGGAAAACAAATTTTTGTCTCGGCTTATAGATTGAGCATTTATTGAGAGGGATTTTTATTCATTAGTCAACATATGTTGAAAAGGTATTAAAGTGTTTTAATATGGATAAATCCCATCCAATAAGTTCTCCCATAGTTGTATAATCCCTTGATGCAAAGAGGATCCTTTTTATCCTCGAGATGAGAATGAAGAAATTTTTGGTTAGAAGTAGCTATTGGCGCGCTAATGTATCTTGCTAACTACAAAAGACTCGACATAGTATTCTCTATTAGCTTATTAGAAAGAATTATTTCTTTACCAACTCGAAGACATTGGAATAGTGACAAGGAAATACTTCGTTATCTTTGTGGTACGACAAATATGGATTTGTATTATGCGTGGGATTCAAAGTTAGTATTGATTAGTTATGCAGATGTAGGATATTTGTCTAACCCACATAAAGCACGACTCTAAATAGGTTATTTGTTTACATATGGTGGTACAACTATATGTTGACGCTCGATAAAGCAAACCTTTACGCCCACATCTTTGATTCATGCTAAGATATTGGCAATTCATGAGGCAAGTCGAGAATGTGTATGGTTAAGATCGTTGGTGCAACATATAAGAGAAACATGTGATCTTTCGTTCAACAAAGAATATCCAATGGTGTTGTATGATGATAATACAGCCTGTATTGCCTAACTCAATGAGGTTACATAAAAGGAGACAAAACAAAGCACATTTTACTAAATTTTTTTCACGCACAAGCTTCAAAATGAAGAAAAGATTGACGTACATCAAATTTGCTCTAGTGAACTTGGTAGATATATTTATAAAAGCACTTCCTACAACAACTGTTGGAAAGTTTGTACACAAATTGGCATGCGTCGACTTAGAGATCTTTAAAAAAGAGATGTTAACATGAATGGGAGACTCTGCGTTCTGTACTTTTTTTCCCCTAATCTAGGTTTTGTCCTATTGAGTTTTCTTAGCAAGGTTTTTAATGAGGTAGTTTTAAACGTAGAGCATACAAGAATTATGTACTCTTTTTTGCGTTACTAAGATTTTTCCCATTAGGTTTTTTTCTTAGTAAGGTTTTTAATGAGACATATTCATGAGTGTTGTGAATCAAGTGTATGTTTAAATGCCACCTCTTGATATTCCTTAAGTTACATGCAAATGTTTTATTGCAAATTTACAATTCACGTTTAGAGCTTATTATCTTACTATTGAATCCCTCATAATATTGTGCATTATTTCTCTCTTAATTGTATATATAACTTATGTATGTTATGTCTATTGTTATTACCTCTGGTTATGATTTTTGGTTTATAAATTGAGGTTGTGCTAAGCTTGTATTTTCATCCTTCATAAGTGAAAGTATAGAAAGTCACTTTGTCTCTCATTTTCTCTTGTACTTTCTCTCTTGCTCTCTTTAGTTATATTTTGGTTTATTTCATAACTAAACACTAGAAATAAGAGAACAAAAAAGGTGATAGAGAAGAGCGGAAAACGACCATTGTAAGTTTGGAATGACAATAAATGAGTAAACTACGACAGAAAAGCTAACAAGGAAAACGACAATAGAGTAAAACGACGGAAAACAATAAAGGAGCGACAAAGTACAAAACGACACCCAAGCTAAGAGACTATAATATAAATGAAACAATAGAAATGTGATAAACAACGATGAACGGAAGCAAGGGCATGTAAAGGAGTAATCAGTGCTCGTCTTCGAACTTCCCAAGCGCCTTAACATGGTTTGTCTGTAAGAGAAAATAGAATGGAAAGGAAGATATTAGGGTGTTTCGGAGCATTAGTTAGTTTGTATCAATTTTCGTTAAAACAACTAGTATATATAGAGCTTTATACTATACTTCACTTTTTTATACTATAGCATGTAAAAATTCTTTACTACAGCAAATAAAAGTTTTCATTGAAACTGAAAATACCAAATACTCTAATAATCTAGATGAAGAAAATATAAAGAAGGATACATCATTCGTTTGGTGTAAAATAGTATGCTTTTATTCTTGAAATAACTTTCTAAACATTCAAATTTGCAAAATGACAGTTTTTCTTCTTCTTTTCTTTTTGAAAATGGGAATTGCATTGCAAACTAAAATTGTACAAGCACTAATTTAGATCACAACGCATATAGAGACACAACCCCTACAATAGACTAGTACCACAGTAGATTCAATCGAAAATGCTCAATGGGTAATACATATACCGAGTTTCACTATGAGGAAACTGAAAAGGCATATTACTAATCAAGCACAAACGTAACTCTTTCAAATATACTTCTATAGAAGGTGGATAACTATGATCAAATAAGATCAAGAAGCTAAAAGTACTGAGGCCTAACACAACACCACCGAGAATGACAACTTGCGGACTAAACAAAAACATTGAGACGAAAGATCGAAAGACCACCTTTATTCTTACAACAAAATCTAAAATAACAATAGCAACATACAAAAAAAAACTGGTGAAAAAATCACCATACTAGGCACCGCCGCTCACCCCCATCAATAAAGAACAATGATGCTTCTATGAACCCACATCCCCAGGCAGCCCAAAGACCCCCCCCGTCTGTAGGGAGGAACGCTGCTGCACGACCTTCATCCACGATCTTCAAGCTACCAAAGTCCCGTTGTCCATAAGGAGGAGCACCCCTGTACCCCCTCCAACCAATATTCCGCCAAGACCACCGTGCCTTAAGGTTGCTGGTTGCTAGACACGACCCAAAAACGAAATCTCTGGTCTTGTCTGAACCTACCACCCCCCCTCCCCCTAATTTTTGGGGTTTCCCCTCAAAACCCCTAAAAACCAACCACCCACTGAACCTCTCATCTCCACCATCCACATGTACCCATTCACGGGGGTCGGAAGTTTTGAGGTCCGCCCATAGGCAGTGCTAGAATCTAGCCCAAAAAGCCTCCTTGCAGAGGCAACATAGCTACTAAAGAGAAGAAAAAAAGAAAACCCTAAGAGAGGGTCAAGAGTCTTTTTCTATTTGCCTAATGGAACCCCTTTTTTTTTTTTTTTAATTTAGTAAAATTGCTCAGTTGTGCGGCAACTTTTTGTACTCCATAATTTGGTGCAAAAATTAAGAAAAAACTTATTTTACTTATTTTTCTTTATAGAGTTATTATTTTAGCCAACTCCACAAGAAAGTGATGGTTTTCCTTTAATTTTAGTATAAATTTGCTCCCCTGATATCCCTTCATATGGAAAAACTACAATAAGACCTTTAAAAGGTCTTATTAATAAAACTCTTTTTTTTTTTAATAAGCTTTTATTTTACCCGTTAGATGAAAGATCTATGGTCTAAAATTGCACTTTCATATAAACATATATAGACACAACCATACATGATCATAACTTCCAACAAAAAAAAAAATCCTCAAAAAAAAAAAAAACAAAAGCAGAAAGTGTTAACCGATTGTGCTAGCAATGATTTACAATCGTCGGTGCCGTCATGACCCACGCTAAAATCCGTTGCCAATCTCTCCACCACCATATGCACAAATCTCGTCATGATGTGATTGAATGGTATCGTCTGGAGCAGGAAACCGACAAGCAGGACGACGAAGGTGGGAGGAGAGGAGAAGAAGGTGGGAGGAGAGGAGCATTGAGGTTCAGAGTAAGGGAACCAACGGTGAGAAGAGAGAAGAGGCTGAAGTTGGAGAACATGGAGGTAAAGTCGGTCATCTTGTGAAGGAAGATCCCACCACCCAAACGTTCGCCGTAAGCTATGGCCCTTTTTTTCAGTTTGGTAGTGTTTTGGTTTTTTTTTTTTCTTCTTTTTTTTAATTATAAACCCAGTGTTGTTAAGCTTATTTAACTTATGGTAAGCTTTTTTGTTTTTGACCACCAGATGATGATCTAGCGATTAAAAAATGGTTCTATTGATAAGACCTTTTAACAACGTCTTATCATAGCATTATATTCCCTCTCTTCGTATTGAAAAAGGTTAAAACTAGTGCAGTCTAAAATATTTGAAATCCCTCGATTGATCCACTCTCTCCTCTTCTCTGATACGAAACAACTAAAGCTCTCAAAATTCTTCCACTAATCCCCACCGGAAATACCTGGCTTCTAAGGAATCATTTGCCAAGTAACATATGTCTAGTCTAGGTTAATTGGTTTGGTATCGTTATTCAATTTAAAAAATAAAAAATAAAAAACTGAAACCAACATAATATAGTATTTCTTCTTTTTTACCCTATCCTTAGCATCCCTAAATCATGGTCCTCACCACACGGCCTAGCAAGTGAAATCCAAAGCTGATATATTAAAACACACTTCCCAAAATACGACAACACACTGTTTTACAAGAAAGTAGCATGATCCCATAATAGAAAACCACAAACATGATCCAAATTAAGACATCATCTAAATTCAGCTGAACCTTCTGTCTTCATTCTTCATGAGCATTGCCACATATAGTTCAACCTGGAACGCTCAACACCAGTATCGGGCCGGCTTCGAGATAACATGCACTGAGACAAGAATGTCCGTTACCGAAAACTCGCCACATCCAAAACCGATCATAAGCTGAATGATAAAGAAAAGAAAAATAGCCAAGACAAGGAACCTTAACGCAAACCTCAAATGAAATTAACTAAGAATCTCAGTTGTATGCATCAATAAAGTACATCTAGCAAATTTTATAACCGAAAAGTCACTTACCCTTGGAGCGTAACAAATCAATCACGGCGCCTAGTCCGATCATCATAGCCTCTTTCATTGTCATACCTTTTTCTCTCGCTAGTCCTGGAATCATCATATCTTGCTCTCTTGGAATAATCCTTTTCTCTATCCCTATCGATATCTCTACTTACCCGTTCTTCTTCCCTCCTGTGGTTTCTACGGTAGTCATCTTCATCTCCTCTTCCATGTCTTCTATATTTATAGTCATCTTCTTCGTCTCTTCCATGCTTTCTCCCTCGATGTTCCTCGTCACTCCTTGAGTGTCTTCTATCACCTCCACGCTCTGCATAATCCTGATCCGTCCTCCTGCTACTATGACGTTGTTCATCCTCCTTTCTGTAAGTTCTGCCCCCGCGTTCATCAGTCACCTGATCAGGTCCTCCACTTCTCGCCGATCCTAAGTCTTTTTTATCATTCTTGTTCCAATATTCATCATCACTAAAATCACTTCTTTCCTTCCTTCTTTCATCACTTGCAACTCCACTTGATTTGAAATCATCTTCTGGACTTGTTCGTCCAACTCTTCTTTTTGGATCATCTCGATGCCGACTCATGTTTTCATCAGACTTATTCTGCTCAGGCCTCTTATATTCATAGTCACGAGCACCAGTACGTAAATGACTCTTAGTGTTTTTTCCACGAGAATCATCACTGTCACTGGTATCACTGTCATCAGAAACAACTGCTTTCTGCTTTTCAATCTGACCGACTTTCCTATCATATTTGCGATCAACTTCCTCATCATCTGTATCATGTCTCCTACTTTGGTGTTTTTCCACCTCCTTATCACTGTTATAACCAGAATTATCAGAGTCAGCGTCGTCCTTCTTGCCACTTCTTCGGCTTCTCTCAATTGTTCTACTAATGGGTTTTCTAGACTTCTCATAATCAGAGTCGCTATTGACATCAGCCTTTCTGTTGCCTTTTCCATTTCCAGAAGTCTTGCTTCTATAAGGATCTTCACCATCAGACCTGTCTTCACGTGTCCTGCGGCTGCCAAGTTGATTCCTCTCTTCCATAATTCGAGTAGTTTTCTTTTCCATCATATCAGGGTCAGATTCATCCTCAGAATCATGTCGCCTGCCAGCTCTTAAATGTTGCTTCCCCTTCGCAGCTCTACTCTTCAACGAGCCTTCATCAAAACTAGGATCATCATCAGAGTCATGCCTCCTATAAGATTTGGTGTATTTCTTGTCTTGCTTTTTGGAATGCTCCTTCCTTGCATCATCATCACTAGTTGCAGAACCGGTATCATCACTATCATTCCTCCTGCTTTTCTTGTGCTTCTGTGCGGCCTTATACTTCTTGTCTTTGTCATCATTTCCTCTACGAGTACTCTGCCACTTCTTTTTAACTGCTTGCAAATTTCTGGCACTGTCATCTGTATCGGAGGAATCGTAACTAGAAGCAGAATCAGATTCATAACCCGAAGAGGAATCAGATTCACCGCTGGTAGCAGAATCAGAATCGTCCCTATCGCTTCTTTTGCTTTTCTTGTGTTTCTTCGCAGCCTTACGTTTCTTGTCAACATCGGTATCAGAATCTTCAGTGTCACTTCCCCTACGATTTTTGCGATGCTTCTTTTTAAGAGCTCTTGAATTCCCTGCACTGCCCTCTGTATCGGAAGACTCATCCACATGCCTCCTCTTTCTACTTTCTTTCTTCTTGTTCCGCTTAGATTCTCTGGTATTCTTTACCTTATCATCTCTTTCAGGTTTCTGATTCTCCTCCATATGTTTCTTCCTCCCATAATCTCTATCCAAAAAAGCATGTTCACTTTTCTGATGCTTGCTATCATCATTCATACCACTTTTGTGACCATTTCTTGGTCCCTCATCAATCTCCTCAGTATTTTGTTCATTGGGTTCAGATGCATGTATGCCAAGAGCTGCTCTTAAAGTTTCCATCTGCTTCTCCTTTCTGGCAGCTATTTGGTGGGTCTGAGTATCTGAAACTCTGTTCAAGCCCCCCCCAAAAAAAAGGTAAAAAAATTAAATAGCATTCCAGAACTACATTAATAATTTGATAAAAAGCACAAAGTACTAAAAATAAGATCAAAGTGGTTGGATTTCCCTCATCTTCGACTTGCACATCAATATCACATACAAACTATAGGGATAGAATGGTCACTCAGCAAATGCAAATCTCATCAGTCATTTTCCCTCCAAATTATTATTTATTTAAATCTCTAGCGTCCTTTGCAACAAAAATGTTGCAATATTGACCTGGAACTTTAAAACACTTCCAACCTTGCATTCATACTATAATCCTTTTATATAAAATCTGAAAAATCACACTCCTAGTGTGAGGAAATTCTAGGTCACCAACACTACATTCTAAGTTCTATAGATCTAAAATAGTTGATTATCTCCAAATGACCAGGCCATTGATTCCTCGTAGAAATCCTTCCAAATTGTAAGCTGAAGGAGAGGGAAAAAAACAAATGTTTAGGTCCAAACAAAAACAAAGTTAAATTTCACAATAGGACACTTGTTTTGTTCTTTTGAAGATTGAAACCACGATGAAGATTGTATGACCAGAAAATAACAACCTAAGAAAACTAGTAAGCCCTTTATGCCAACAATAAAGCAAGCATAATAATCCTACTTCTTATTTTGGTCTCCTTTATACCTTTTTAATATGTAACAAAAAATAGATTAAACAAATAGCGTTCTTTAATTACAACCCATGTGCTTTTCAATCCAGAAAATACTATCATCAACAAACATAAAAGGGAGGCAAGAGCTGTCAAACCGAAATAATGAACGAGAATTTAAAAAAGAAAAAAAAAATCTAACAAAACGCAATCAGTAACATAATAAGAAAGAAAAGCCTTTTCATCCTAATGTTACCAATACCACATTGTTAATACAGAATACTCGGTTCGGAAATTGCACGAATCCTCCAACACGAACTAATTTAAAGTTCAAGCCAAATAGTTTTAAGGTTTATTTCACTTATATTCCTCAAGGCTTGACTAATAAACTTCACTCTTTGCAGTCTCCAATCCCTAGACTCAGAAAAACGTATCGTTCTGCATAAACTTCATGGAATTTGTCAAACTTCCTAGCGAATTTTGTTCAAATATCGACGGAATTTGAAGCCGCGAGATTTCTAAACCTAGGAATTGGAAAAAAGGATAAAAATAAAAAATCAAACCACATACTTGAAAGTTCAAAAGCGAGAGAATCTTACTTCTTGTCGAGGACAAGCACACTGCTATCCTCGGAAGCGGCCTCCAGAGTCCTCCGCGCCTCAGCGAGCTTCTCAGCGATCTCGGCGTCGGTGTAACCCTGATCAACGAGCTTGTCCTCGAGCACGACGAGCTTGAGCTCGATCTGGCGCTTGCGATCGTGCTCGAGAATCTCCTTGTTCGCCTTCCTCGTTATGCCGGCCGTTCCCTGATCGGCCTCGAAACCCTTGGTGTTCTCCGCAACTTTTCCAACCTTCGGCTTCACAAAGAACTTGTTCGTCTGGATGTAGCCATTGGTCCCTGACCCTCTCGGTGTCTGTAACCCTATTCCGTTGTACATCTCGCTCTGCAAAATTGTCCGAATTCACAATTTCAAAACTCATAATACAGTAAAAATTGATACAAAGTTTGGCACCATGGAATTTTCCGACGATTGATTGGGGAAACAAAGAAGAGGAATTTTCTAGGAAAATCGAAAATGTTTTACCTTCTTGTAAGATCAAGATGGATTTAGTTCCTTCCGTGCCTCTAATAAAATTCTAGGTTTTCGGAAAAGAGAAAGCAGAAGAATCCTAAATCTTGTTTGCTCCTGAACGAGAGAATTCTAATATTTGTGCCCTTGGCCCCTCTGATTGGAGATATTTCTTTCCCCCTTTGTTTTTTTGTTTTTTTAATTTGAGGAATTTGCTTTTAGAAATCGACAGTTGCAGTGGCGTCTGATTTTATTACAATAACACCCGTCAATTGAAACTGCTTAGGCCGGTTTATTCCGAGTATTATTTAAATTTAATAGTCTTAAATTTAAATTTAAGTATAAAAAATTTTTAAATATGTATTTATTTTTTTAAAAATTTAAATACTTTGAGTATCAAAAATTTAAGTTTTTAGAATTCTCCTCCATCTTAAACTTTTGACACCCAGATATTTCTGTTACAGTAAAAATTCTCTCTCATATATTTGAGCAAAAAAATCATAACTTTTTCATTTGATATCCAATTAAGATGATTCTTTTTTTATTGTGTTTCTAGTGAAGAGAAGAATAAATTAAGATCTATATTACATATTGTTTAGGATCATTAACATTAAGATTTTATTAAATTTGTTAATAAATCAAAAACTATTTTCACTATCTCTCCAAACACAAATTTCAATTTTATTTTATACTCATATTAAAACTTAAATGCACATCCAAACGCTAATTTGGATAATAATTCAAATCACTAACTCAAATCCTAATTCAAATCACACTAACTCAAATCAAATCATTAATTCGAATCCATTTACTAAACGAACCCTTTAAACAAGTTTACACCGACCTAAGTATTAGCGGGAACAAAAATAAAATAAAAATACAGCGGTTCTAAAATGAACCGTTAGAGTTTTGTAAAGGATGTCGTGCTCTCACGAGAAAAAAAAAAAACAAACAAACAAACTTTTAGACTATATATAGGAAAAAATACCAATGTCCTACTAGGGTTTGCTAATTTGTTGGATGTGCTGCACCTCTCCCTCTAGGACCAAAGGTCGGCGCCTCCTTTGGACTGGCCTTTAGGCCTCTAACCTGTGAGAGAGGGTGGATGAGTAGATTGTGATTGGGAAGATAGATAATCTTGGGCATTAGGGTGGCATTGTACTACATGGGTTAGATGGCGTGGAGGCTGGCAAAGATTCATGTCAGCGAGTCCATGTGGAGAACTACAACTAGTTATGGCAAATCTAAAGGTTGATATGTCTAGGGAGGATCGTTGGTGTTTGGGTAGGAGTTGAGGGTGTCAGGACAGGGGTGATCTCTAGCATGGTGGAGTGACAAGGAAGCTAATAGGGCACCGAATCTGGGCAGGGACGAAGGTGGAAGGTAGCAGAAAGCCAGAGTTGCTACTGGTGGAGTGCTTCAAGTTGAACAGTCTTGCTGGCCCAGTTTTGAGATCAGAGTTGACTAGGTCCAAAGTAGGAGGGCAAGATCTTCAGAGTTTTAACTGAACTGTGGATTGCCAAGAGCAAGATAGATTATGAAAGCAGTGGACTTTCTTTTGTCAAGATGTTATTTCCATTTTTTAGTTTTGTTTAGGCTTTGTTTTTGTTTTTATTTTCAGTGTGTAATAAAGGTGATGGTTTTTCTGCCTTTGGTCTTTGGTTGTATTTCACTCCCGTTCATGATTAACAATGTTGCACGTAGTGACTGGTAGTTAGATCTAAATCTATGTCAGGTTGTATGTCCCTTCGCTAGGGTAGATTTGATTTTGGTCTATTGGATTCGTCCATGGATGGTAGTAGTTTATTGTAATAAGCCATTGATGAGCTTTATTCTTGGTGCCGAGCGGGCTTTTCCCTTTTGGGTCTTGATGTCGTCTTTTGTCCATGTGTTTCATTTGTATTTTACTGATGGATCCAGTCTTTGTCTGGGATCATTTGTGCCTATTAAAGGTGGTCATATACGACTTTGTTTATACTATTTTTAGTTGAATGAAGTTTTATTTTCAAAAAGAAAAAGAGAGAGAGAGTGGAAAAAACTTCTCCTAAGGTTTCATCTTGCAGAAAGTTTGCCACCCCCACTCCTTCTTGGGCCAATGTCAGGCACCATCATAGGGTTGGTTGCCAATGCTTTGGTCCATGAGAAAGGAGTGACGTAAAGGAAAGGGTCGGGGTAGGAGAATATTATAGGCAAAAGATGGGAGGTTTGCTGTTTGGTTTGGTGGTGGCCGGATGAGCTCGATACCAACGAGATCTATGGGTGGGTAGTATGGACGAAGACGAGCAGGTTCAAGGTTGGCAGGTTCCACGGGGTTTAGAGGTGGTTGGTTAGGCATGGATATGAAGGGATCCATGGCGTGTGAGGGAATAGGGAGGCTGAAGATGCTCTTCGCCAATGCTCGGTCTCAGATCTAGGGGAGATGAGTGGCGACGGGATGGTTTGGTAGCTGACAAAGTTATGTCTGAATAGTGAAGGGTGGGTGGTGTAGAGATGTTACAATGGGCCTGTGGGCCAGCATGGGTCCGTCCTGATATAGTGATGGGCCGGTCCGACATGACCCATCACGGTTCAAAGCACGGCCCGGCCCATAAATATTGGTGGTCTGGGCTAGGCCAATATATATCGGCCCATGGGCTGGCCCGGCACGTCACATGAAAAATCATAGGCCAGGCCGGGCTGGTACGTTTAGGCCCATCATGGGTCGGCCCATCTCGGCCCGTGTGAGGCCCATATAAGCCCATAATGGGCCAGCCCATCGAAGGCCCATTGTGGCACAATTTCATTTATAATATTTTTTTTTTGTTTTTTAGTAATTTTATAAACATCTTATGTATAATTATCCTAATTGTACTCTTTTTTTCTCATTAAGGTTTTTTCCCACTGAGTTTTCTCTGAAAAGGTTTTTAATGAGGCAATCGTAAATAAAATATCTCTTTTTCTATTTCCATTAACTATTCATACTTTTATATTTGTTAACTTATTTTAAAAATTAAAAATTAAAAATTAAAAATTGCATGCTTAGATAGGCTGGCCCATCTAAACCCACGATGGGCCAAAATGGGCCTACCCATCCTAACTCATACATGGGCTCGAATGAGCTAACCCATTTAAGGCCCACGGCACCGTCCAGCTTAGCCCGGCCTAGCCCATGTAAAATTGGCCCGTAATATGGGCTGGGCCGAGGTAATTCTAATATGGGCCGACCCGGCCTGACCTACAAAATTCATGGGCTAGGCTTGCCAGGCCCACGGCCCGCGTAGGCCTAAGGAGAACGGGCCCAGCCCAAGGCCCGCGTAGGCCTAAGGAGAACGGGCTGGGCTGGCCCATTTTTTCATCTCTAGGGTGGTGCGAATCCAGAGAAGAAGGTATATGGCATGACAAAGACGGTGATGGAGGAGGACGACGACCTTAAAGGAGCAAACTTCTGGTCATTGGTGGCCAGATCTAGAAAAGGAGGTTGGCCTATTTAAAGGTATAGTCGTGGAGTTGTTCAACGAGAGGATGCCAAATGGTGGCAACAAGGGGTTGTTTTTTACCATGGTATTATCTCCCATTTTTTGTTTGGTTTTAGTTTATGTTCTCATAGAATATATGCGTCGATATCGTTGTTGCATGCGGCATTATGTAGTGCTTTTGTGCATTAGCACTATTGGTGTCATAACAGATGCGGTTTCTCTACCTTCAGTTTTAGTTTGGATGTCCATACCTGCTAAATTACAACAGTAGGTATGTCGTTTTTGGCTAGATTTGGTTCCACGACGAGTCTTTAGTTCATTCAATTTGAAGGGTTTAATCTCAATTGACTGGTTTTGTCTATCGACCATAATGGTCTCTTTTAACAAGTGGTGGTCGAGCTCTAATATAGCAAATCAATTTTAGTGTTTATATGTGTTTTATGCATGTTTACGTTCATGCATGATATTGATTTGAAATATGTATTAAAAAAGCCTATATAAAAAGATAAGAGATTAACATATGCTTTATTTTATTATTGTCATTATTTGAGCCCCACAAAAATCTAATCTTAGATTTTGAATTAATTCTTCTTTTTAGGAAATATTTTGAGTTAATTGTTGGCTATATATGTATTTTTTCTTTATTTTTTCTCCCTTTTCATGATTTCCTGGTATTTTTCCATAAAAGTTTATTTTTAGTATCTTTATTGCTATTACATGCTTTTTTTCTCTTATATTAATTAATTTCATGATTACTTATTTTATCTCCTAACTCATGAGTTTTCAGCTATCGTATATCACATTATAGGTTATAGATGAAAAGAAAACTAATTTTATACGATATATACTTATTATAATGTTGCAGATGATTTTCCTTATTAAGTCATTATCCTATCTTTTAGGTTTTCAGAGCATAACTAATTTTATATGATATATACCAATTTTCAGGTATTTTGTGACTTACCAACTAACATAAAATGGGTAAAACATGGATGAACGCGAAAAGGACTACAACTCAATATGATCAAGGGGTTAACTATTTCCTCGACTTCTTTGAGAATAATGCCGGAGACCGAAATACTATAAAGTGTCCTTGTGTTAAGTGTTGTAATCTCGAGATACATAGTAGAGAATAGATAAGAGGTTACCTATATTTTAACGGTATTGATCTGAGATATACAAAGTGGATATGGCATAATGAAAAATTACCAGGTTTTTTTTTTTTTACTATAGAGTTTCAAGTTCCAAGAAATGACTACATTGATGAGGACATTGAAGACAATATGGCAAGCATGGTTAATGCTGCACGAGGAAGATTCTTTGACCATGCAGAACAATTTCAAAGTTTGTTAGACAATACAAGTACACCATTGTATAATGAACTACAAAGTTCACCAAGTTATCTGCATTAGTGCGGTTGTGGGATTTAAAGGCTAAGGAAAGATGGACTAATACTAGCTTTACATTGCTTTTGCTACTTTTAAGTGAGACGCTAGAATAACTTCCAACATCTACGTACGAGACCAAAAAAAAGTCTTATATGGGCATGGAGTATAAGAAATGCACTGATGCCCTAATGATTGCATTATTTATCGAAAAGAATATGCTGAGGAAAACAAATGCCTTAAATGCTAGGTTTCAAGATGGAAGTCTAGAAAGGCCCCTTCGAGTAATAATAAAGGGTCTCTGGGAAGGTGTTTTGGCACGATTATTTCAAAATACATCTTATGTTAAAGAGTTTGACATGCTATGCTCACAAGTTGTATTTTGATGGTAAACTTAGACAAGCGGCTAAGTGTCCACAACGAAGGATATTTGATAGCCAGAACGCTAAATTTAGCAAAAAAGAAAGGAATCTTCGTCACGGACTCGCTGTGGATGGCATCAATCCACATAGCAACTTTAGTAGCGGGTACAGTTGTCGGCCGGTAATTTTAGTCATTTTACGACATTCTTTCCTCAATAAGCTTGAAGTGAAAATTTATGACGTATATTGTTGATTTCTGGACCAAAACAACTAGGAAATAACATCGATGTTTACTTGGCACCATTAATTGAGGGCTTGAAGATGTTGTGGGAAACTAGGGTAGAAGTTTTTATGATTATAAAGGAGAAAACTTCTACGCTTTGAGCCATGTTGCTTTGGACAATTAATGAATTTCTGGCCTATGAAAATCTATCTGAGTAGAGGGTAAAAAGGAAGGCTGTGCCCATATTGTGGGGAAAATACTTGCTCTCTGTATTTGAATAGTGGAAAGAAAATAGTTTACATTGGTCATAGAAAATATTTGAGTTATGAACATCTATATCGTTCATAAATAATAATAATAATGGAAAAGCAGAACATGGAACTCCTCCACGCACCCTAAGTGGGAAAAAAAATACATCAGAAGGTTAAGAATTTGAATGTCCAATTCGGGAAGGTGAAAAAAATTGCTTTGTCACCCGACAGACCATGAAAGAAAATATCAATCTTCTTTAATCTCCCATATTAAAACACACTCTTATGCCACAATCTTGATGTTATGCGCATTAAACAAAATGTTCACGATGCTATAATTGGAACGTTGCTTGACATCCCTGGTAAAATAAAGGACGGGATAAAATCTCGCTTAGATCTTAAAAACTTAAAAATTTAGCCCTTACATTGAAAGAAAACTGTCCGTTTCTATCTTCACTAGAATATACGCAGTCCATGAATAAGGAAAAAGATTTTTGTGACTGGCTTTCAAAGTTAAAGTACACCTGAAGGGTTATTTTCTAATATAAGGAGCTTAGTTTCCATCAAAAATATAAAGTATGTTGGGTTGAAATCCCGTGATTGTCATGCTCTACTGTAACAAAGACTGTCGGTTGCTATTCATTCCGTATGGTCATATAAAAAGGAAGTCAGGTATACAATCACTTAAATTTCTTATGTATATGTATGATACTCAGATCTCTAATTGGTGCCTGTTAGAGATCTGTGTGAATAATGGAGTATCAAGCAATACAGTTATATACTTATTGTACGAGTTTTTTGACAATTAACAATAGGACCAGATAATTTGACCTAGCATCAATACCATATCGCAGTCACTACTAAATCTAATTGAACAAAGTTTTTTTGTTTGTTTCTATGTTTTTATTTATTTCCATATTTAGATTTGCTAGGTAAGTCAGAAAATTTAAAGAAGTTATGTTAGGCATTTTTTTGAATTTCTTGCGATGTGTCATTCAGATTCATGGGGATCCAAAAAGGAAGAATGCATCAGGGCATCCAAAGTGGTGTCAATGCATCAAACGAAAAGAAAACTCCTGGTGATAGATATTGAAACAAACGAAATAGAAAACCAAGGTGGTGACAATGCATACACAGTAGAGAAAACCCGAGGCGCGTGTAAAATGCACAATCTTATGAAGCTACGGCGAAAAGGAGAGAAGATTGATGCTGAATTTGATGATAACAATAATGCATTAGGACCTAAGATACCTCAACTGGATAGCTATATAGGTGGGTTGGCTCGAAAGCATGCTTCAAGTACTGCTAGGACCGGTGCCCTAAAGAACAAATAACCAGATTGTATTCATGAAACTTTTGGTTAAATAAATAATAAAATTTTTGGTTAAATAAATAATAATGCGAATATTTTAAGTATTAATAACGGCCCACATATTACTATTATATTAATGATTGTATGTTAGCAAATATGTGATCCGTAACTATTAGAACCAAATATTGGAATTGGGCATATATGGGGTCCAATTCAAGGATTAACAGTCTAAATTATATAGTCCAAAGTCTATGTAGAGAGCTAGACACTTTATACATGATAAGGTTGTAATAGAGATCTATGTCTAATTGAGGAGGCGGTTTATCTTGGTTGTCAGAGTAGATTGACCTCATGGTAGATATATTAGTGTGGTAGACCTAATGGTGGTTGCACAGTAGACTGGACCTAAAGTTGAATTAATTTAATAATAATTTCGTTTGACTTAAATCAATTTTCTTTGATAATTATTTATATATCGTCTTAATCCTGAAGTGGATTCATGTCTCCATGTTCATAGCTTGTATCTTTTGATATGCCAAAGGCAGGAGTTTCGATAAATGAAGGCTCCATTGTCGGTATGTCGGAGTTGCAACCTATATTCGATGAGAGCATAATCCATAGACACTTAGCTCTTTGACAAAGAGTTAATGCTATCTTTTCAAAGGCATTATTTGAGCATTGAAAAATATAACGAGGCCTCGGTCATCTAGATACATATGGTAACCGAATGATAATTCTTTTGTATGTGTTATAAAAAGAATGAATTTTCCAATGGTGAAATAATAAAACTTTGCGATCAAATAGTCGAAAGGTAAAATAGAACTAAGTCTTTCATTCGATTATGGATAACTTATGGGGATACACATAATATGAGAGGCCATGGACAAGAGTTGTATTTCAAAAGTCTCGTAATACGGTATATTATCAAGAGTGCTGCTTCGGGTCTATAGTGGAGAGACGTTGAAGTTAATAATTAAACAGATAATTAATTCAGGATTAATTTATTCATTATTATTGGATCTTGATAAATATATGCTATCAGGTCCTAATGCTAGCTCACAAATTCCTTAACTAGTTGTGTAGAATGGTTTACCATAGGTAATGCAAGAGGTTACACCAGATGGGTTATTGAACCTGTTAGTGTGCAAGCCCAATAATCCAATTGAACCATGGTTGTAGCACCTGGCCCAATCCAACTAGATTGTGGGTGCCTATAGGTGGGGCAATTCATGATAAATGAAGTTTATTATTTAATTAATTTCATGATAATATTTATTCAAATTTAATTATTGAGATTTTGTGA
The DNA here is from genome assembly GCA_025403435.1 of Artocarpus heterophyllus. Taxonomy (NCBI): domain Eukaryota; kingdom Viridiplantae; phylum Streptophyta; class Magnoliopsida; order Rosales; family Moraceae; genus Artocarpus; species Artocarpus heterophyllus. The sequence continues at coordinate 38,445,075 of CM046333.1, read as the reverse complement.
TAATTAATTATTTTAATAAATTTAGATCCTAATTGAATTTGGATAAATGATAATTATTCATAATTATTTAAATTAGATAATTATCAATTTAAATAGAATTATTTAAATGGAAATTATCCTAAATGATACAGATAATCACAAAATTCTACACTATGATTGGCTGAGTTTGAATTCTCCTCTATTTGGTACATGGCATGCATAGTGAGGATAGACCCTTTGTGATTGGCATGTGGAGCTAAGGGAGGAAAGAGAAAAATCTTCTCCTAATCTGATAGATTTTTACCTCCTCCCATAATCTCTATAAATAGATGTCTTTCCTTCTTACTTATTTTAAGTCAAGAAAAGAATGCTTTTATGCTTCTTTAAGTGAGAATAATTTGAGAAGAGTCTGTGGTGAGTTTCTATTGAGTTGTGCCTACACACACACAATATTAGTAGGAAGAGAATAACATTGAAGATCTGACGGTAAAAATTTATTCTTGAAGATTTGTTCAATCAGAAGTATTGTTTCTATTCTTTAATTGGTACATTAAATTAGATTTATAGGATGTTTGGCATGCTGGTTAGAACCATTGGTTAGAACTGTAAACAATGTAGCATGTAAGAGCTTTACATTGTAGCAACTCTTTTGCTTGTCCTTAACATGTGAGAGCTTTACACTGTTCCTAACTGCAAAGTTAGTTAGAACCAACTAATGCCAAACATGCTATTAATTTATTGTTTATAACATCATGAGTTAGATTCTTGGTGATTCATAAAATTTTTTTAAAATTTTGATGCATCACCGAACCCATTATTCTAGCAATTGGTATCAGATTCAAGTTATAATTATGCTATAGACAAAAATAATGTGATCTAATTTTCACTCCTTATGTATCTAATTGATATTTTAGAGAGATGACACTCTAGGGTTTCTATATGTGAATTAATATTTGTAGGGAATATTAATTATTTGTCATCATTGAATTTATGGTGAATAGTAATTAATTATCATTTTTTTAACTATTGCCTGTTATGGTCCTTTAGAGTTTAGAAATATGTATCTAGGATTTATTCATAGAATTGTAATTATAAATGCGATCTATCATCACCATTTAGAATTTATTATTTTCTTAGAATTCATGCAAACCAAAAACAGTATAGGGTTTTCTATGTAATTTAATACTACGAAAAGGGATTATGAGGATGGAGCATTTTATAGGAAATTTTACAATATAAGTTCTTGAAATTTTTCTGCAATTTTCTCAGGTTTTATATATACTGTTTTATAAACTTCATACTATACAACGTATTTAAAAAAATATATGATACTATGCAAAATATTTACTCCTTACATGTTCTAAAAATAGCACAAAAGGATCAATTCATCCATGTGCTTGAATTAGTGGTTACTATGCCATAGAATAATAGGGAAAGGCAATGTCACTTTAGGTGCTACTAAAGTTTGGAATGGGCCCAACTTTTGCTAGCCCACGGCAATTAAAAGCCCATGCTCAGGCACGGGTTTTTTGTTTTAAAAGCCGATGTAAACTATAGAAATTAATATAGGGAGAAGGAGGGAATTAGACTATCATTACTTGGTATTATAAGTAAATTGACCAAAATATAACAATCTTTAGTAAATAATCCACTTAAATTAAAACAAAATTTATTTTTGCATAGAATGACATAGCAAACAAACATGAAGCAACAATGAGATAGCGAAAAACAAAAACAAAAAAAAAAGGAAGAAGAATTTTTTTTGAAAAAGAAGGAGGTAAATTTGACAATTCAAGTGTTTAAAAAGAGCAATGATTGCAAAAATGTTATGTACTTTAATATTTTTAAAAGTGTGTTATTTGCTTACTTTGCTCTAGTTTTGTCCAATTCGGCCTTTTCTGTTGATACCGTGAAGCGGAAGAGAAGACGCCCACAAAATAATTCGGTTCCGCAGATCGAGAGAGCTGTTACAGCTGGTATGGTGTCCGTTCCTATTTCGTCCAATGCCGCATTACATCATTCCACCATGGACATTTTCTCTATGCTAGTCCCATCGAATATGGTCTCGAACGGTTTTGCAAGAGAGGTCATTATGCTTACATAAATGCGTTGGCACATAGAGATGCGATTGGATAGACCTATAAGAACACTTCGATTGGATCAAGGTAGAGAATACCTCTCCAAGAAGTCAAATAGGACACTTATTAGATAATAGAATTCTATTTTATTTGACCACACTAGGAACTACATAAGAGAATGGCATGGTTGATATTAGAAATATAACATTATTGGATATAGTACGGTCCATGATGAGTTATACAACACAACGGGCATCTTTTGGGGATATATACTACAAATTGCATGTTATCTTCTAAGTCATATTCCAACTAAAGCTATTCTTAAGGTCCAAGATATGTTTTGGATAAGGAAGCTCGAAAGTTAGAATTTAGTTCAAAAGTTTGCAACTTTGTAAGATATCCTAAAGGGATAAAAGATGGACTATACTATAATTAAAAGTAAAATAAAGTCTTGGTTTCTACACTTGTAAGATTCCTTAGTTACATGCAAGACTTTAAAACTAGAAGCAATTAAGTGCTCAAGGAGTTAAGAACTGATTGAATCAGTTCAAAGGTTCTAGATGTGAAAGGTACTCCAATCATGGCAGAGAAACCAAAATAAAATCAACAACCTAAGGAGCTTTGTCATAGTGGGAAAGTTGTTTATCAACTTGCCAAGCATCAACGCGAGGCCTTTGGGCTGAGGTCGTTGAATCTAATGATGATTTTACTTGATAAGGTGAATCTATAGAGGATGTTGATGCAGAACTCTAGCAAAGAGCCTTGAAATTAACTTGAAATTTATGGTTTCTAGTGAAGTCTGAAAGCTTGTAGAAATACTTGAAGGGATTAAGGCTTTAAGTGTAGTGATCTACAAGATGAAAAGAGAAGCGAATGGAAAGGTAAAAACCTTTAAGACTAGACTTGTAGCAAAACGATACAAGTAGAAAGTGGGCATCAACTACGATGAAACTTCCTTACTTGTAGCAATGCTAAAGTCTATTTGCATACTCTTATTCATTGCTAGGCATCTTGACCATGAAATAAGACAAATGGATATCAAGATTGCATTTTTGAATGACAATTTTGAGGATAGTATCTAAATGATAGAACCAGACATGTTCAAGGGAAAGGCCTAAGAAGATAAGATCTATTGCTTAAGTCAATTGATGGACTAGAGGAAGCTTCTTGATCCTCGAACATAAGATTTGATAAGGTGGTCAAATCATATGGATTTGAGCAAAATCTTGACGAACCATGCATTATAAAAGCATTAAGGATAGGAAATGATTTTTTCTGGTACTCTATGTTAATTGACATTCTACTCATAGGCATAATGTCAATGGTCAAAGTTTTGTTATCCAAATAGTTTGACTTAAAGGATTTGAGAATAGCTACTTGTGTTCTTTAGCAACAGTAAGAAAAAAACGATAGTTTTATCCCAAAACCTAGTACATAGACAAAGTTCTAGAAAGGTTTGCAATGTAGGATTCTCTGATAGGTTCTTAACTTATTTGGTATGGAGTCATTCTTTCTAGGGACGATTGTCTTTAGACGTAAGTGGAAAGAAAATACATGGAAGAGTTCCTTCTGCTTTAGCAGTGGGAGTCTAATGTATGTTGTGCTTTGCATAATATCGGATATTTATTTATTCAATTGGAATAGTAAGTTAATATCAGTCGAATCCTAAGTCAAAACATTGGCAAGCAGTCAAGTATATAACTTAAGTATCTTAGAAGAACGAGAGATTATATAGTGTATTTCATATTAGACCTAACACCTGTAAGATATATGGATTCTGCCTTCTAGCCAGATTAGGATTAGAAAAGATTAACTTTAGGGTCTCTTTTTACCTTGGAAAGTGGATTTATAGTGGGAGTATTATCAAACATTCTTGTATTGAAGATTCTACGATAAAGGTCGATTTTCTGGTTGCCATAGAGGCGTCAAAGGAAATTGTATGGCTAAAGATATTTCCTTGGAGATCTTGAGGTAGTCTATGGTATGGACAAATCTATAGTTTTTTATCCTGGAATACAGTGACTATAGATATTACCAAGGATTCAAGACACTACAAGAAAAGTAAACGTATCGGTTAAAAGTATCATATCATTAGAAGTTTTGCAAAGTGGCAATGTGATGGTTTTGTTTATTAGTATCTGAGGGCAATCTTGTCTATTCTTTTACTGTGACCTTGGCAGTCACGGATTTTTATGGAAGACATGGGGATGTAGAATATGTCATATTTACTTGCTTACGGCAAGTGAAAAATTGTTAGGATCAGTGCCCTAAGGAATAAATACTCAGATTGTATTTATGACATTTTTGGTATATAAATAATAATGCGAATATTTTAAATATTAATAATGGTCCTTATATTACTATCATATTAATGATTGTATATTAACAAACATGTATTTCGTGACTATTAGAACCAAATCTGGGAATTAGGCATATATGGAGTTTATATGCGAAAAAGATCCGATTTGAAAATTAATAGTCTAAATTATATAGTCCACAATCTATGTACAGAGCTGGGTATTTTATACATGACAAAACTATAATGAAGATCTACTTCTAATTGGGGAGGCGGCTTATCTTGGTCGTCGAAGCTGATTGACTTAGTGGTAGACACATTGGTGTGATAGACCTAATAGTGGTCGCACACTAGACTAGACCTAAAGTTGAATTGATTTAATAATAATTGCGTTTGACCTAAATCAATTCTCTTTGACAATCATTTATGTGTCATATTAATCCTAAAGTGGATTCATAACTCCATGTTTATAGCTTGTATCTTTTGATATGCCAAAGTAGGAGTTCTGATGAACGAAGACTCCATTGTCAATATGTTGGAGTTACGACCTATATTCGATAAGAGTATAATCCATAAACATGGAATCCATAGCTCTCTGACAAAGAGTTAATGTTATCCTTTCAAATGCATTATTCAGGTATTGGAAAATATAACAAGGCCTCGATTATCTGGATACATATGGTAATCGGATGGCATTCCTTTTGTATGTGTTATAAAAGGAATGAATTTTCTAATTGTGAAATAATGAAACTTTGAGATAAAATAATCAAAAGTAACGAAACCAAATCCTTCATCCGATCATGGATAACCTATAGAGATACATATCATATAAGAGGTTATAGACATGAGTTATATTTCAGGAGTCTTATAATACAGTATATTATCAAGAGTGCAGCTTCGGGTCTATAGTGGAAAGACACTAAAGTTAATAATTAAACAAATAATTAATCAGGGATTAATTTATCCATTATTATTGGAGCTTGCTAAATATATGTCCACCGGATCCAATGCTAGCTTATAAATTCCTTGACTAGTTGTGTAGAATGGCTTACTACAGGTAATACAGGAGGTTACGCTTAATGTGCAAACCCAACAGTCTAGTTGGACTGTGGTTGTGGCACTTAGCCCAGTTCTACTAGACTGTGGGCACCTATAGGTGGAGCAATTCAAGTTAAATGAAATTAATTATTTAATTATTTTCATGATATTATTTATTAAAATTTAATTATTAGGATTTGGTGATAATTAATTTAAATCCTAATTGTATTTGAATTTGGATAAAGGATAATCATTCATAATTATTTAAATTAGATAATTATCAAGGATAATTGAATTCTAATTTAAATAGAATTATTTGAATAAGAATTATCCTAAATGATGCAAATAATCATAAAGTTCTATACTATGATTGGCTGAGTTCAAATTCTCCTCTATCTAATAAATGGCATATATAGTGAGGTTAGATCCTTTGTGATTGGTGTGTGGAGCAAAAGAAAGAGAGAGAAAAACTTCTCCTAATTTTGATAGACTTCTACCTCCTTCTATAATATCTATAAATAAATACCTTTCCTCCTCATTTATTCCATGTCAGGAAATAGAGTGCTTTTGTGCTTCTTTTGGCGAGAATAATTACTAGAGAGCTTGTGGTGAGTTTCTACTGAGTTGTGCCCGCATACACAACAACTAGTAGGAAGAGAAAAGCGTTGAAGTTCTGACAGTAAAGATTCGTTCTTGAAGAATTGTTCAGTCAGAAGTGCTGTTTCTGATCTCCAATTAGTACGTTAAATTAGATTTAATTTATTTTTATAGCATCATGAGTTAGATTCTTGATGATTCATAAAAAAAAATTTACAATTCCGCTGCGTTATCGAATCTATTATTCCAACAAGTACTGCGTCCAATTGAAAAGATGTTTCTAAGAAATAAAAGGACAAAAAAATGAGCCCATGTCATGGTAAGCCTTTATTAGATTTCATCTTTTTGATTTAATTTTACCAAGTGATAAAATATTTTAGTTCTTTAAGCGAGTTTTTAATTTTTTATTTCTATCCTATTTTGTATCATTTAATTCTTTACATCTGTCATGCACTAAATGTTTTTATTGCAATGAAAACCATTCCTAGAGCATCTGCCATTTTTAAGTTTTTAAAGATTTTGTGCTTCAATGATGAAAGGTCAACAAGAATGGCAAGGCAGAAGTTGTCTAGCCTACACTAAATCGTTAAGCCTGGAACTTTTTTTGTTAATTATAGGAAACCTTCAATATCGATGTCAGCCATAGGGATATACAAATAGTTGGTGCTAGAGATAAATGGAGAAAGTGAAGAGTCATGTATATAACAACTATGTTAAAAAAATAGAGGTAAGCTACATCCAGAAGCCAAAAAGTTGTTACCATATTAATTGATACACAATGGATTAGATTTATGGCACTGTTCAAACTAAAGAGTTCCAAGAAATGTCCAAAAACAAAGCGATCTGAGAAGGAAACACAAGTACAATCACCTTCTATCATGTAAAGGATACACCAACTTAGAGAGAGAAATGGTAATCATAATCTAATATGAAAACAAGTATCTTCATGTTTACTATTCTTTATTTATTCTTTAATTTTTAGGGAAAAAAATAATTATTATTTAATTATACAGTAACTCTTGTCTTTAAACATAGCAAGAGGAAAGAAAAACAAGTAAGAAAATTAATAAAGTAGGATTGTGTCTAAGTGCAAGACAAGTCAAAATAGAGAATATGAGAGTGAATTTGTTATACCCAAAGTAGACAAACTTGTAAGGTTAACACACTATTCTGAAACCTCATTTTAGTCATTTTAACAAATAAATTATTGGGTCAATCTTTTCCTTTCATAGGATTTATTTTCTGAGCAAGTTGAACAAGGGTTGTTTAAGTCCAAGGGCAAGAATGATATATTGACTGCAACATTAGAGACGTATGAATATCCCGGCCATGTTAGAGGTCAATCCCAGTTTACGAGACAAAAAAAAAGATAATACAAGCCAATCCAAATGCTAGTGCAAGAGATGCTGAAATGGTAAGAGTTGAAGAAAACTATTGCATAGTTGACAAGTACAGTCCAAAACCTATAAAAACATATACAAAATCAGGGGGCAACCTCACGTGAAAGTGTAGATATCACAACTTCAAATGAACATAGTGGTAAAGCAATTGTCTGATCAGTCCTAACAAGGTTGAACATTGTCATGATCCTAATGTTAATGGGATCTGAGAGGTAAACTTAAATTAAGAGCGTGTTTAGGAAGTGTGGTTAGAGCCATAATTGTGGTTCAAAATACTGTAGCATGTGAAAGTTTTATATCAACTTTTTGCTTTTTACTGTAACATGTAAGAGCTTTATACTATTTGGTATGTACAACCATAGTTCTAACCAATATTGCCAAACACACAATAAGAATTATCAACTTTTTTTTTTCCTAAAATTATACTACTTTTCCACTAATCATATGGTTTAAATTTTACTAACACCTCCTACAAGTTAGCGTCACAAAAGTCTAGACAATGTTGTTGCTCAAGGACAAGTTTACTTGTCTTGCAGTCCAAATTCTCTAATAAACAGGAGGAGACGAGGAGAGTTTCTTTGGAAATATATCATGCACAATATATTACTTCTTTTTTGTAACCATACATTTCTACTTCTCTTTCTAGGAGCTCAAGACAAAAAAAAAAAAAAAGGCCCAAGAAAATAAACTTTGGCTGGGCATGGCACGAGTCTACAACCAAAGAAAAAGGACAAGGCAATGGAGAAGAAAAAAGGGTAAGGTGTGGCAAGTAGATATTGACAATCCCCCAACGACAATTCCTAGGTTTTTGGGAACAGTTGCTTGATATGCAGAGAATAACTTGAATGAAGGAAAACTAATTGGAGTGGAAATGCCCGGGAGAATATTGTTGGGCATGAGCACAAAATTCCAATGGGTCAAGATGGACATCCTTGACTTTGCAACAAGCGTAGAAATAAGTGTAGTTTGTATTACAATATGCATCAAGTTTTTTTTTTTTTCAAATATTTTTTTTTTTACAATTTTAAGACAATAACTTCTATATAACAACATAATTCTTACTAGCAGCTTGTATAAAAAATGTTTTTAAGTATGCAACTTATGAATAGATTTGGATTTATCTGCCCACATCGCGTGGTATTTATTGATACTCAAAGTGAAAAGGCCAAGAGATATAGAGCAGATATGCTATTAGAAGTTATTGATGAAGCTCTGAAAGGTCAAATAAATCTTCATCCTTGCATTGTAGGGTAAAGATTTTGCCGCGCATCTCAGCTTGTTATGATTAAACGACTTACAGTCGCATCTAATTAATGTAAAAATATAGGACACTTTGGATTTTAGATGCTATTATTCCATGTCTTTGTGTGATTTATTGGACTGACCCTCAGACACACAATCCAGAATGACATTAACATGGTGGTGCAACTATATGTTTTTCTACTCAATTTTTCCACTAAATTTGTTTTGGCATAATTCTACTATATTTATGCATGTGTATATGTTTAGGGCTCCCACGGATTTCAAGTCAAGAAGAAATTCTCCAAATAAAATGGATATCTGTACAAGCCCCAGAAGAACATATTGGGAGTGCAGAGGCATACTGATTCTACGTATTAAGATATATGTTTGATATTATTGCATATAAATGGTATGGTGGAATTCCAATCAATGCAAGTCTATGAGTAGATTTTTACCTCTACACTCATACATAATGGTAAAAATTTATACCTTTTTTTTTTTTTTTTTTTTTTTTTTGTAGTTTAGTGGACAAGAACACTACCAGCGACATCAATATAGTACGAAGTGATTGGGCTAAATTTTTGCAAAGTGAGATATGGATATAAATAAAGTATGAAGTCTTTGGTTTAATTTTTGCAAAGTGGGATATAGTTGGTGTGGATGGTAGTAAGCTTTTGATTTTGTGTTTCTAATTTGTATTATAACTATTTTATCTCTCTCTTTTTTTCGACATTAAGGATTATTGGCATATGAAGTTGTATGCATGAACATTACTTTGTAATTTATTATGTTTGCGTTATTTCAAGTTTATGAACTGCTGATGTGTTATTTTGCTTTGGTGATGATTAAAAAAAAAAAAATTTTTTTTTTTTACCTCCGAACAGCTCTACAATGTAAATTTACTTTAAAATAACGGTTATTTTTCTTTTTATATTCTGTATTTTAGATTTATTCAAACATTATACGTTTGGTTTTAGATCTCATCGAATTTATAGCTTTAAATTAGATTTAATACCCAAATTTATACCTTACTTCAGTCAATAATTGATTTTAACTTTTAAAATAACAAATTATCCTTAAATAAAATAGAAAAAAATTAAAACTTTCAAAAAAAACAAAAACAAAAACGCATAAAACACCTACTTTTTAGGGTATTCTATACATGTTTAAAGTCAAAAACCTTAGTATAATTTTTTTTTAATTAGTAAAGTTTCTCTTATTTTTCTATTTGAGGGTATTTTAGGTAATTTATTAAATTAAAATTGAATATTGATTGGAAAAAAGTATAAGTTTATGTATCAAATTATATTTGAAAGGATAAATTCTATGATAACCAAAACTGAAGGTGTAAGTTTTGAATTAACTTAAAATAGAAGGTATAAAAAGATAAATATCCCTTAAAGTACTACATAATAAAAGAAATTCCATATATTCTCCTACATATATATTTTGATATATATATATATACACACACTTATGCATACAAATATCATAAATGTTTCAATACTTATAAAAATCCATAATCATGTATATAAAGTGTTCATTATAAAGAAGATATAATTATGTTTACTTAATATAAATTTTGATTACAATCAGTAAATAAAGTTAGACACTATCTTGTTTAAAATTGTGATGTTATTTATTCCCAACTTTGTAGAATAATCTTATACGGATTATAATAATATTATGATTGCTAAATAAAAACATTAGTGTATTTGGAATAAATTAAATTTGGACCAATATAATTACAAAAAAACCAAAAATAGTCATATTTTAAATGGTTCAAATTATGCAAATTTTGTGTGTTGGCGTTACCCGTTTCAAACCATCCTGATCATTATAAATATTTGCTTTATTTTGTTACCAAATAAACTTGAACTTATTGGATCAAACGGCCACAACTTGCATGCTAAACGCCACCTAAGACTAAACAAATCCTTGTTTTTCTTCTCTCGCATTGTATACTGCAAATGATAACTCAAAAATATTTCATGCATATAACGTGAGAAGAGTCTCAAAATTACAATATACATTCCCATTGATTAATATGAATATAAAACCATAGTCACAAGAACCTGCATGCATTGACACATTGTCTTGTGCAGTTTGAACCACCATAACAATTTCCGGCCAGAGATTTGTTTGTGTACAATTGTTTCTCTTCTTCTGACCTAAGCAGACAGCAATACATGGCTTTCTACTGCCACTAGATCTTTTTTGCTATCCATTCACTCAAAATAAAGAGACAAGTGGATATTTTGAGGACTAGAGGCCAACCCAGTAGGAGCGCCCGTTGGTGTTGTGAATGGGTGATTCACTGGGTGACGTTACACACCATTCATACCAAACCTGCATCAGAATCCCAATAAACCAAACACACCAAATAGAATAAATACAAAGATATGAAAGATGAACAGGGTACGTCTAGGCATATACAAAAGGAAAATAGTTTTTAGCCCGACAGGGCGTGGGCGCTGCCCCATTGGGTTCCAGACGCGTATATATTTATGCTCTTTTTCCAACCATGGGAAGCACTCCACTACTTTTACAGTTTGTACTGAACCAAATTTGGAGGTCTAACGGCATTACTTTAAACATTAATAGCCTGTTTAGCAAATTTGGTTTTAACCAACTTTTTAATTATAAACAGTGTAAAACTCTCACATGCTACAGTAAAAATAAAAATTGCTATAATGTAAAGCTCTCACATGCTACAGTGTTCACAGTTCTAACTTGATGAAAACTTTACCTTGGTAGGACCACAACAACGCCAAAAATGCACGTCGAGATGAGAACCGGGATTCACACAGACTGGCGTCCTTAGCGGGAAGAATATTGCAAACCTGAATGATATGAAGAGCAAAGAATGAAGCAGCAGTTGAACATTGAAAAAAAAAAAAAAGAAACCTAAGCTTCACACTCCACAGCAATGGCAGGTAGGTTTTAGATACATTGCTTATCAAGTGTTAAGCATCTACTTGTGCTTAAGCAAAAGGAAGAGGATCGTATATAACCCAGGAAGGATTATACAAAATTACAAATGAAGACTTTAGAGGGATCGATAAAAACACTTTTGTAATTAAGCAGCAAGGACTACAATTTTGAGCTAGTCATCAGTTTCTGATGGAAAAGTTGAATGCCGTACCAACTGAACATGTTTGGCGTTGCTGTTTTTGGTTCAATACCAAGATGGACATCTTTGTATAATATTGCATCAAAATAGCCGGCGAAGCCTGCAAGTGCAGGAAATACATCAGTTAAACGTTTCTGAAATGAAAATTTGCAAGGATGATTCTTTTTTTTCTTACACAGTTACGTGGTTTCAAACACATGTTTTGCATTTTAGCTTCTTGACAGAATTTATTGTGATATTATATAAGATCATTGTCTGCATTTTCTTCAAACATTTCAAGGGCAAATGACTTGGAATCTCCTAGTTCTACTCGTAATCCCACAGACCACAATCTCTTCAATTTGATATGGATCTTCAACATTGTAACAAGACCAAAAATTTCCACATCTCCTCCAGACGACATCCTCACATGCCTCTTTATAACCTTATGCCAATCATATCCCTACAACGTTGTATCACACATGCAACTTTCACCAAGTATGCCGCCTCACCATTCTTTATAATTGCACATAAAAAGCATCCTCATCTGTTACTTCCGTCTAGTTTCTTCTCTCTAGATCAAATTCTTAAAAACTTGGAGAATTCATAAAACAAGAACAAATTATTCAAATGCAAAAAAATAACACACTCCTAAAATACAAATACAAGATGGCATCACAACACAGATGCATTCATCGGGTTACGTGAAACCCAAGAAAAGTAATGGTTATAGTAATAGAATTCAGCGGAAGCACAACTACATAAAATACAGTTTCTTCCAAAAAGACATTAAGAAAGATAACAACGCCCCACATACCATGAACCATAGCTGAGCCAGTATCACTAGGTATTTCAAAGTGCAGCTTTTTGTATCGATGATTGCTTTTGTCAGATGAGTGATTTGGATGCGTGAATGTAAACACCTGTGAAAGTGGAAAAATAATACACAGATTCTCTGAATAAGCTAGAGGACAGTTAACAAATATGGCTCTAAGTTGATAGACCACTTTAACAATCTAACAACGTACGCAGGCTATGCAAAATCCTAACAATTATAAATATTAGAATGCACCACGCTCAGGGAGGAAAAACTTACAGGTTGAGTAGGAGTCAGCCTTGCAACACTATGCAATTTAACAACATAAGCAGTTTCGTAATGTAAAACATCTTTATGGGACTTCACCTGTAACATAATCAAAACAGAGCCATTAAGTGAAAAGATAGTGTAATAACAGATTTCAGTATGAAGTTACGAGGCATACATCGTTGTACAGCTTTGAGGCTGTCACTGGTTGGAGAAAACTTGTGTACCTGAATGAAATGAGTGAATTAATCACATGTCCAAAGTTATACAATCTCTAGAGTTGCAAGATATATATAATTATTGGTTGTATATGTCAATAACACTCATAACAAATCAGAATAGCCCAAAGAAGAAGTTCAGAAAATCAGTATTCAACTCTCAAATATCTTTTTTTCTTTAAAAAAAATGCCACTGAAGAAAGAAAAAAACTTCACAATCTATGTACGAGAAGACATGCCAACACACGCCAATTTGTGCCAATTTATAGACACCTCTACATTCTTTGAGACAGTCTCAAAAGTTACACTGCCAATAGGACGTGGATAAAATGAGTGCAACAGTAGACTCCAATAATATATAGGTGGCACGCTTAGGATTTTCTTAATTCTAATCTAATGACCTGCAACAAAACAAACCCTAAAGCGCCAGTAGAATCCCCCATACCCTCATACAACCACCTCAGAAACTAGTATAACAAAGATTGCACCAAAAACATCAATCAATTCCTTAAGCAGCATAGATCTGACTAGATATGGCTCCCAATTATAACAGAGATCTCCCAAGAATAGGTCACTAAGGAACAGCATTTAGTATCACAATATACAAGGGCCCTATCACCAGGAGACAGAACATATAGCCAGCCAGAAAAATAAAACTAGAAAATATGAACTCTCAGAGTCGGGCAGATTGTGCCTACGATGATGGTATTGAGATTCCATCTTCCTTTAGAAACCTTTCAGCTCCATCAAGACATTCAGGAGACAGCTCATTGTCACCAAAGGAACCCAGCAATTCACTAACCTAAAAAAATGAAAGGAGAAAACAATCAGTATGGGATCAGGCATACCCCCCCCAAAAAAAAAAGTAATAATTTACCAAAATAAGAACAGTACCAAAATGTCAGCCGTCTCAGGAGCATTCCAGTGACGCATATCACAGGAAATAATAGTAACAATGCTTTCCCACCCCTCTAGTTTAACCAAGCTCTGCTCGAAAAACATATTGTTATACTAAACATTAAGTATAATGAACACAAAATTTGCGTTAAGACTAGTTCCCAACAAATGCTTTGTAAGGAATCACATATTCTGTTGTGCAACTCACATGAAGGGTAACAACTGCATTTGGATTTTTCTCAACAGCATAAACTCTGAGCTTACGGCCAGTTTCTTCAGCTGCCTATAAGGAATAGGAGAATAGAAATCACATACAAAGAATCCAACATTTGATTATGAAGAATGCACTGTATGCTCAAGCCTCCAACTCAAACATACAGTTCACAACGTATCACACAGAGAAAGAGGGAGTAACCTGTAAGGATGCTCTAACAAGAGGTCCACGCCCTGCTCCCACAACCATCAACACCTTGTAAAAATGAAAAGTATGCGTGAACAATCATGGCCTTAACACAAAAAGTTTGTGAATGTTTTACGGAACACTAGTAAAAAAAAAAAAAAATCAAGGGTGAAAGATAACATCAGCACAAGCAGTTAAAGTAGCTTACTGTTGTAGTCGTTGATGCCTCTTCATCAGAAACCCTGTCCAGCAAAGCTTTACTGACTGCCCTTTGGTACTAGAGAATTCAAGATACGAAATAGCTTGTAATTGTTAGAATACAGGGACTAACAATTACCCACAGAAAAAATAAACATCAAGAAAATATAAGATATTTAACATTCATTCCAAGAAAAGTTCCAGATTAATTTTTTTCCCCCTCATCTATTGCATTCGCCCAAATACACCAGATGCATACTCATACCTGAAGGTACTTCATTGTATCCTTCTCAAATGTCTCATACGTTTGAGCCTCTAGATTATCCATGAGAGGCTGTATCAGAATAGAAAATTTAAACAAACTCGTAAATTGTAATCAGAACAAGAGTGGATAGAAAATAAGAGCAAACAAAAAACCATAAGGTCTGATATTAAAATGAAGATTAATGATTGTTCATAACAATATTAGTAAAAGATTAAAAGGATAACAAAAGGAAGAATCAGGTGTAAACGTGCACCTGTAAGGGCGATTGCAGAAAATCCCTGTATCCAAGCTGGCACAATAAATGGAAAGAGTTATGACTAACATGGCAGGATAACTCTAATTGGTGTCGAGCCATGTGCATATTTATGTATACTCTTTGCTGAGAGAAGAAAATAAGCATAACCTACCTCAAAACGTTCTTGCTCAGGCAGGGGATCCATCTTTTGGTAGAGATAACCAACATAATCCAAATATGGCCTTAAAGGATGTCTCTCCACACCTAAATAGCGGAAAGAAAGTTAGGAACAAAATAAATAAATAAACAATGGAGTGTCAATCTTCAGAGGAAAAAAAATTATTAGCCTGAATCAAAACTGAGACATGAATCTATGAATCAAAATAAAAAATGTGGAAAGTGATGAATAGAATGATTTTCCACTACTCAAAACTGTGTACAGCAATACATTTAAATAGGAGGCAGAACCATGTCCTCCTTTAAAAAAAATCTTAACTCATTAACAGCTAATTATCCTAATCATTTACAGCTGATTATTCTCCTACTAATTTACAGCTAAATTATCCTACCAAATCTCCTAAAAAACTGATCAAATCATTTTACAAAACTTCCTCTCAATCAGGAAGATCATAATCAGGAATATAATTCCACATAATTAGGAAGAAGATTTCTATAATTCCACACTCCCCCTCAAGCTGGGCAGTAAATGTTCATCATGCCAAGCTTGCTACACAGATCTTCGAAGTTCTTCCTGGGCAAGGCCTTGGTGAGAATATCTACTGTTTGCTGATTAGTGGGAGTGTACTGTAATTTGATAATTCCTTCTTCAATCTTCTCTTTGATGAAGTGTCGATCAATCTCTACATGTTTCGTCCTGTCATGGTGGACATGATTCTTTGCAATGCTGATTGCTTATTGATTATCACAATATATCTTCATAGTCTCTTCAATTGGAATCTTCAATTCCTTAAGCAGCCTTCTGAGCCATATTCCTTCACAAACCCCATGAGCCATTGCTTGAAACTCTGCTTCTGCACTGCTTCTTGATACCACCGACTGTTTCTTGCGCACCAGGTTAATAAATTTCCCCAAATATAAGAACAGTAACCTGAAGTAGATCGTCTATCAGTTATGGAGCTAGCCCAATCTGCATCACTGAATACTTCGACATCCCTTTTTGGTCCTTTCTTAAAATATAATCCTGGACCCGGTGTTAGCTTCAGGTATCTCAGAATTCTGTTAACCGCTTCCATGTGAACTTCTCTAGGATCATTCATGTACTGACTAACGCCGCTTACTGAAAAACCAATATCTGGTCTTGTATGTGACAAGTATATTAGTTTCCCTACCAAGCGTTGATACCTTCCCTTGTCCACTGGAGCACTTACTTCCGAGTTACCAAGTTTTCTCACTGAATCCATAGGAGTCTCTACCAGTTTGTAGCCAAGCATTCTTGTTTCCTTGAGAAGATCAAGTATATACTTTCGCTGTGACATTGTGATTCCATCCTTTGACCGAGCTACTTCCATTCCAAGGAAGTATTTGAGATAGCCATGATCCTCAATCTCAAATTCTTTGGCCAGGGCCTTCTTCAGACATTGTATCTCCTTCACATGATCTCCTGTCACTATTATGTCATCCACGTAAACCATAAGCACAGCTATCTTCCCAATTTCTGAGTGCTTAACAAACAACGTGTGATCCATCTGACATTGTGTATATCCGTGTTTCTTCACAACCTCGGTGAATCTTTCAAACCAGGCTCTAGGAGATTGTTTGAGACCATATAGGGATTTTCTCAATTTGTAGACCCTATAAGTGTTGAACTCTGATTCTAGACCTGGTGGGATGTCCATGTAAACTTCCTCTTCGAGATTCCCATTTAAGAACGCATTCTTGACATCAAGTTGATTGAGAGTCCAATCAAGATTTGCAGCGAGTGAAAGAAGAACTCGAACAACATTGAGTTTAGCTACTAGTGCAAATGTTTCTTGATAATCAATCCCATATGACTGGGTGAAGCCTTTGGCAACCAGTCTAATTTTGTATCTCTCAATGCTCTGATCTTCTCTATATTTGACTGTGAAAACCCATTTGCATCCAACTGCTTTCTTCCCGGCGGGTAGATCAGTGATTTCCCATGTGTTTTTCTTCTTAAGAGCACAGATTTCTTCTAGAACTACAACCTTCCATTTGGGCGACTTTAGTGCTTCTTGTATATTGGCTGGAATCTGCACCTTGTCAAGATTTGTCACGAACGCTTGAAAAGCTGGTAATAATCTCTAATATGACACAAAGTTATAAATAGGGTGTTTTGTACACGACCTCACCCCTTTGTGAAGTGCTATAGGCCAAGCTAAATCATTGTCAGATAACTCACTATGAGAAGGATTAGATTGAGTGTTACCTTGTGCATTGTCCTCAGTTCTTGGATTTGGTTCTGACTCATGGATTTGCTCAACTGCAGCTTGTTTCTCCACTTCCTTGTGATTGTTTCTTCTCCTTGAATAGACACGAAGTTCACCATTGTGCTCTAGTTGTGATGTATCTACTCGGTTTAAAGGAGTGTCTGGATGGACGACTGTATCTTCTTGAGGTAGACTGGGAGGAAGACTATGTGACTCGACTGTATCCTGGACCGGTAGAACAAAGGATGGATCCTGAGATAGAACAAATGATGGAATTTGAGACTCGGATTCTGGAGAGAGCGAAGAAACTTGAGGTCGCACAATTTGTTGTTCGAGAGGACTTTCTTCTGCCAAATCCCAAAACTGAGATTCGGATGTGTCATGCTCCCCCTGAATGGCTGTTTTGGGATAATAGGGTTGATTTTCGAAGAAGGTGACATCCATGGAATTGTAGTATTTTCTTGTGACAGGTGACTAACATTTGTATCCTTTTTGGTAGGATGAATATCCAAGGAAAATGCATTTTAATGCTCTAGGATCAAGTTTTCCTCGGTTATGTTGATGAGCATGAACAAAGGCGGTGCAATCAAAGACTTTTGGTGGAATGGAGCTGAGAATACGAGTTTAGGGATAGGTTTGTAGTAGAGTTTGACACGGGGTGCTGTACTTTAGAGTTCGAGATGGCATCCGATTTATTAGATAGGTTGCTGTAAGAATGAAGTCCCCCCAGAAATGTTTAGGAACGTTTGAAGAGAGCCTTAAGTGATCGAGCAACTTCTAATAGGTGCCTATTTTTTCTTTCAGCTACCCCATTTTGTTGAGGTGTGTCAACACAGGAACTCTGATGTACTATACCCTCCTTTGTTAAGTATTCCCAAGAAGTGAGTGAAAGTACTCTCTAGCATTGTCTGTCCTCAGGATTTGGATTTGAGTTTGAAATTGTGTTTGGATCATGGAATGGAAATTTCTGAATATCTGACCGGCCTTAGATTTTTCTTTCATAAGGAATACCCATGTGAGTCGAGTATGATCATCAATGAATGATATGAACCATATTGAACCCGTGATATTGTTTATTCTAGATGGTCCCCATATGTCACTATGAATCATGGAAAAAGGATGTGATAGTTTGTATGGTTGAGGAGGAAATGTGTTTCGAACATGTTTTGACAACTGACAAATTTCACACTGAAAATTTAGCACAGTTTTATTCTTAAATAATGTAGGAAACAACTTTTTGAGATACAAGAAATTAGGATGACCAAGACGAAAATGCCACAATATGATAGCATTTTTATTATTTGACTCAACAATTGAAGATAAAGAACTCTGATGACTTTCACCGGTAGTTACCAAACAACTAGTATCTTGAACTTGTCCATTGGGAGAATCTGTAATCTTGAGAAAGTAGAGTCCCGAGCTTAGTTTAGCACTGCAAATCGTCCTCCCCGAATCCAAGACTTGAAATTTGCACAAATCAGGGAAAAAATTAGCGACACAGTTGAGATCTCGAGTGAGTTTGCTAACATATAACAAATTGCAATCCAATGTAGGCACACAAAGAACTGATGGAAGAGTTAAATTCTTTGAAATTATCACAATGTCAGTTCCTGCAACTGTTGAGAGAGAACCATCTGCAATTCTAACAGTCCAATTTTCTCGACAAGGGCTAAATGTTGAGAAAATTTTTGCATCTCCAGTCATATGGTCAGATGCTCCTGAATCCACAATCCACAGTTTTGAATTTTCTTTTGTGGTCTGCAGAGGAATTGAACAATTACCTTTTTGTGCAACAGACCCGATGCCTATGGTAGGTTGTGAAACTGATTGTTGCCCGAACATCTTTTGGAGTAATTCAAGTTGTTCTTGCTGAATAGGTTTGGTTCTACTACTGTGGAGGTCTCTTCTGTTGTAACTTGATTTCCTCGGCTCTCTCTATCTCGAGCAGGTCTCATATCTGTTGGCCTTCCATGAATCTGCCAACATGTTTCCCTTGTGTGTCGTGGTTTTCGGCAATGGTCACACCAAGGGCGACCTTTCTTCAGCTTACTATCTCCTCCTTGGACATTGGAAACTCTTGCAGCATGGGTAGGATTTTCTATTTTGATTCATGCTGCAATTGCAGAATTTTCTATGTTGTTTGAGAATGAAGTTGATCCCATCATGATCTTCTTTCTGCTTTCTTCACGCCTGACTTATGAGAAAGCTTCACGAATGCTTGGAAGAGGTTTGGTCCCAAGTATCCTCCCTCATACCTCATCCAGGTTCTTGTTGAGGCCAATAAGAAATTTATAAATACGCTTCTTTTCAACAATCAGCCTGTATCTGTTTCGGTCTTCAGGGCAGTGCCATTCAAGCTCTTCAGACTTGTCGAGTTGTTGCCACAGACGGTTGAGAGAATTGAAATATTGGGTGACGGTTTGATCTCCTTGACGTAGATCGTGAAGCATGCTTTCTATTCCAAAGAGTTCAGATGTATCATCAGCACTGGAATACGTTTCTTTGGTTGCTTCCCAGATTTCATGGGCGGTCTCATAAAGGAGAAAATTTTCTCCAATCTCATTTGTCATAGAATTAATCAGCCATGACGTTACCATATTGTTCTCCAATTTTTAGATTTTGAATTTCTGCTCGTCCTCCTTGGGTTTCTTTGCTATTCCAGTGAGATAATCGTCTTTTCCCTTTTCGCAAATAAACATCATGACGGAATGGGACCATTGCAGATAATTATTGTCGTTCAACTTATGACCGATGATGAGATTGACTTCCGTTCCTCCACTTGATGCGCCTAGAGTGGACGAAATTGTTTCATGGCTGGTGGTGGTGATTGCAGTCTCCGTCGGCGTTGAGGCAGCCATTTCAGACTTGAAAGTTGGATGAAGAACCAAGGATTCAGAGGACGGCTCTAATCAGGTATGAGGCGTATGTACTGCAATTTTTTAGCCCCAGGATTTTTTGGTAGTCAAAGAAAGCTCTGATCCCAGGTGGAAAGTGATGAATAGAATGATTTTCCACTACTCAAAACTGCGTACAGCAATACATTTATATAGAAGGCAGAACCGTGTCCTCCTTAAAAAAAATCCTAACTCATTAACAGCTAATTATCATACTCATTTACAGCTGATTATTCTCCTACTAATTTACAGCTAAATTATCCTACCAAATCTCCTAAAAAACTGATCAAATCATTTTACAAAACTTCCTCTTAATCAGGAAGATCATAATCAGGAATATAATTCCACATAATCAAGAAGAAGATTTCTACAATTCCACAAAAAAGAAGAAACCACAGCAAATTTGAATTGCCAAGCTTCACAAAGCCAATTATTGCATTTATTTTTAAGGAAAAAAAAGGCACAGCTTCACCAGTTCAGCAATAAGATTATGGATGTTGCCAAAATCACATATAGGTACTTACAATCAATTTTATTATTGCTGTGATTGGAAGCCGTATCTGCATTTGCCCTTTGGAGATTGTGTACTGCTTTTCCAGATATAACGATCTAAAGAGATTTCAAGCAATGGATATTAGTAAGGCTACAGGATAGTCATTAAGGGATTAAACAAGTACCAAATGTAATACCCATCAAGACAAATTATACTCTTACAAGTAAAACATTGGAATCTTACAAGTAAAACATTGGAATCACAAAGAGGGACAGAGAAAACCCCTTTCCTAAGACTCATTACATTTATGACAACAAGTAAAAAGTACCAATCAGTGGCGTCAAAATCCAGAATAATCCAATATGGCCCTGTTGCATTCTACCCGACCATGACTAGAGAGACAAAGAAAACCCCTTTCCTAAGACTCGTTACATTTATGACAACAAGTACAAGGTACCAATAGGTAACATTAATATCCAGAATAAACCAATAAAGCCTCGTTGTTTTCTGCCCAACCATGACTAAAAAATTCAACTGATAAAATCAAGAACAAGTAAACTCAACCCTTCTATTTAGCAGTACAGGGGTTGCTTACATATCAAGTTTAGTTAAGAGAACATGATTCCACTAGGAAAATAAGGATGCTAGGAAAAGCTTCTTGATACATACCTGTATTGAATGATTGAAACATTCAGTTATTAGCTTCTGATGGCGCTTTGAAAGGCATGGATAACCCCTTGTGTTTGTGAGAAAGGACTGGCAAAGTGATAATCGTACTGTTACAAATCTAGGCAATGACACAAGCAAAATGCAGTAAGCCTTTTAGAATACAGAATACTCCTCAGCATATATTTACATCAGTATTAACAATGGCTGCTCGAACAGACTCCCCAAACCAACGTCCAAGTGAGTTTACTGAAGGTAATGAACTCCTGGTGATGAGAAAAATAAAGTACAAAATTAGGATCCTAAATGGAATTCTAGCATAAAATAGAATCCTTTAAAAAAGTAACTCTAAACTTCAGTCAAATCCTAAACAATAAGGTATCCAAAGTTTGTTCAACTCACAGAACGTCAAGAGCAATCGATAAGCGACTGTGATGTTCACAAAGTAACCGAAATGAATTCCAAATCTCCCAAGAATCATTCTGCACAAAAAAACAGAAGAGAACAACGTTTATTTTCTGTTAATTATAATGCACTCGGCAAACTAATATAGGGATTAACATTCCAAAAAATGGGTGCTATTTCAAAAATAGGAATTTCACTTACCAAATGATCTAAGTTTGTGTCCATGGAGTCGTCATCAGTTTTCACCAATGGAATCCTAAGCCACAACTGGAGGAATGAAATAATAAGAAAAGATACGGCAAACTTTAATATATCAACCGTAATATTGACAATAAAATAACAAGGATCGTACCTGCATACTATTTAGGTTCTGTAAAATCTGATTGACGCACCTAGCATAGTTAGCACATGACTTTCCCCTAGGAGCTGGAAGAAGGCATGCCTGCAATTTGAGTGCATATTGAACCATGATTTCTTAAATATATCAGATACTTAGAACTCATACGTAGACTTCACCATAAAAAGGACTCAACAAGAAACTCCAGTACTTGATTGTGGTCTACGGCATCTTTACAAAAAAGACAGTGAGACATATTTCAATCAGAAGTTTATTGTCTTTCACACATTGTGGCAACTGGCTGATGGGAGAAACGAAAATTAAAGTTGTCGACAACAGCAAGGACGATAGCTTCAAAATTGTCTTCCCATGATTCCAAAGTAGTGACAGGAATCGTACAAGAGTAATACAATATGTTTCTTCAGTAAGAACAGAAGATTTAGGTGGAATTAGAACCTAAAAATAAAGTCAATGAAATTTCAAGTTTTCAATGGAAAGTAGAAACAATTAAGATTTATGGCCCATATTTAGAGATATATCATTCAGACAATGCTTGTCCTATTACCCTACTTACGGAGGAAAAAAATAGTAGCAGTAGTAGTCGTTGTTGTTGTTGTTGTTGTTGTTACATTTCACTTCAATATATGAAATCTTATAAGCCATTCAAATTACTATAAACACATAAAGTGTACAAGACATTAAAAGGTGCTGAGTGATAAGGCAATAAAATATCCATATTAATAATTTAGGATGCCAACAATCAACCGCTAGAGCGCCTGGCAAAAAACATTGGTGCTGAGTGATAAGGCAATAAAATAAAATAATCCACAATGCATACCTGCAGGGAGAGATGAGAAGCCCATGCAATCTCTTGCTTCAGAGTGGTCTCAGAATCCAACCGAAGAACCTCATCCTCCGAATCAAGGTCAATCCATAAGCTAATTTTTCCTGAGCAAAAACCAAGATTCAAGGTAAGCAAAACAAGAACACCTAAAAAAAATAAGTGAACATAAGAGAAGCTTGCTAATGCTAAATTCATGGGGAAACAAATATTTATGAGCTATCTACAGCAATACAAATATATTCAGAATGGAATTTAAAAGAAGAATGTTCAAATGACAAAAACGCATCAGCTCCAACCAATTCAATCCAACTTGATCAATGCAGTTCAGTTTCTCAAGGTGATTAAAACAGCTTGACAAATAGAGGATTTAATTTTTCATTTCAGATTTCGTGTCACAAAATCGGTAACCTCATGGAATAAATCTCAACAGAAATTCTAGCAAAAAGAATGCCATTAAGCACACTAATAACTGAACTGAGGAATTTAAAAAAATGGAGGAAATGGCCAATTGTAAGATTTATGACTACTTTTTGGAGAAGGTATTTGTTTATGGTCCTTCAAAAGCTGTTAACAATGACCTCCAAACTGAATGATGTTTCATTGGAAAATCCAAACCGCAACTGAAAAGGCATTTTCATACAGTTAAAAACTAACACTTCCCATAAGTCAAAGGGTATCCGTTCTCTTTTTTTTTTTTTTTAATAAGAAAAACTCCTTCTGTTGATGAAAACCAATCACAAAGGAAAGAGGATGAGAAATCCTCAAAGAACAAAATCTAAAACAGAAACTAAGGAATCAAAGTTACAAAACAGCAAGGAAAGTAAGAAAAAGAAAAATAAAAAACCATAAACTCCATATGACATCCCTCCAATTTAGCACAATCGAGGAGAATGGTAAATCCATTGAGGATGTATCATTCGAACCACGTACCAGAAGAAATTAACTACTGAAAAACCATTTGTATATCAACAAACAGTTAAGTTCTGTTTAGATAGCTAATCTCAGTTCACTATCGAGATATTCTTTTAATAGTTATTGATCGCGAAAATACAGTACAAATACAATTTATTTACATTCAAAAAAAGAGATTTTGTTTACATACAAAGGACGTTTCTCTGCAGAAAGAAAATTACAAAAGAGAACCCAGATGTTTGGTTTTTCCTAAAACCAAACTCAATTTTATTCCTATTTACTCAAAAGAATCAAAAGCTGTAACCAGACAAAGGACTCTCCATGTGACCCAACGATACAGGACAATGTACATAATCTCAGTTTCCAAGAAATTGACTCAACTCTCAAAGGTCATACCTACAACATGACTGCTCCATTGAGAAGGGCTTAAAACTAAGTCTGATCCAGCAAATGGAAGAACACCATATTCGCCACTTTCTTTTTGCATCAAGCTCGGCCGATAAGAAGGATTTATCTGCATCACGGAGTAAAAAAGCATATGACTGCATTAGTGCTTTAGCATACAGGATTTCTATGCTGATTTAGATATTAGCATCAAACATATTCAGCCAGGTTTCCAAGAAAGCAAAGCAAGATAGTAGAAGCATCCAGCCTGATCACCAGAGAACAGATACAGGCATATGCACATGCAATTTGTGCGCATGTACGTGACACAAGGAATATCGTCTTAAAAACAACAAAATAGACAAAATTGGTTATAATTCGAGAATTTTATCTATTGTGTAATTTAACAAGCAACAATTTATCTATTTTATTATATGAAGACAATGGCATCCACTACTTCTGCCAATTAACAATCCTGTGTGAATATGTTGCCATGTCTATAGCTTTATACCCACTAATGATAACAATATGATACCCAATAGTCTAATGTAAAATTCAAATCAACACAAACGAAAACGAATTTTCTCATGTTAGTTAGTAGCCCTTTAGTAAAGCCACATAGTGGAGTAGCTCCACTACCAAGGGCCACTGACAAGCATTGCTATAGGTGAGCTTACTGACCATTCACATAAAAACAGCAGCTGTTGAGCTGATACGTGACTGGCTAATTGGCCACCAGGTTCCATCACACACAAACCCACAAAAGCACATAGTGGCTAATCTTAAAAGCTAGCATAACAAAAACAACTAGAGATCACATGGTAACTGTCTGTAAAAGGGCATGCTTTGTAGAAAGAAGCTTTTAAGTTTGGCGAGCGTCTGCAACAAAAAGCATGCACCGAAGACTACCATGTTCACTGCTGTCTGTTCCAAGTTATAACTATGTCATTATATTATAGCTCAACTTAAAAGTTTCTTCATCCGGATGCAAAGCTATTACAAAAAATGCTGTCTGCTCCAAATTATAAATATATCATTATATTATAGCTCGAATTAAGGATTTTCTTCATTGGGAAGCAAAAGTATTAACCTTCCGCAAGCAAAAGTTTCAGATCTATTCTCATACATCCCACTTTAATAATTTAATCAGATAAGAAGAAATCAGTCATTATAAGCTTATGAATAACAAATGTGTTAATAATGTTTGGAGTATAAATTCCCATGAAATGTCGTTGAGTGAAGCCACATAGCAGAGTAGCTTCACTACGAAAGACCAATTACACGGCATTGTTGTAGGTGAGCTTACTGACCATTCACATAGAAACCACAGCTTGTAAGCCGATATGTGACTGGCTAATTGGCCACCAGAAAACCATAATCACATAAATATATATACATATATATAATTCTCATTCAATTGGAATTCAACGCAGAAAATATCGATCGATCGAATGAGAGATTATAGAAATGAATGGAACAGAGGAGACGAACCAGAGGAGCGACAACGAAATCGAATCCGCCATAGGAGAGATTGGAGGTCAAAAGTTGAGGCATGTCATCGTTGAACTCTGTCTCAACTCCACAATAGCGGGACTCGCTCTTGTCCCCAGGCCTTTCCCCTAGCGGCATTTTCCTCGGAGGAGTTTTTCTCCGGTCCAAGCTACTGGTTTCAGTGAGAGAGAGAGAGAGACTAGGGTTTTGGTAGGGTTTTGTTATAGGTTGATGGGGCTGGCTTTTAAAGAGAAGACTCGTTTTCGGGCGGCGGGTTCTGCCCAAAGTCCGATTGGGATTGAGTACCCATAAAATCATGATTATTTTTACGCGCGCTAGAAGGAGGTATGCATGCGACACAAACATCGTGCAAAAACAACAATGATTTGGGTTCACGTTACTTTTGGCTCTAAAAGACCCGTTTGTTTCGATATTTGAATCACAGTTCGAATCATTTTGTTACAGTATTTTCTCTCACAAAAATTTAAATCTTCATTTAAATACTCTATTCAAATACTCGAACCAAACGGGCCCAAGTATACAATTTGTCTTAGTTATGAACTTTAAAAGTAACCAATTACAATCTTCAAAGATACAACTTTTTTTATTATGGTCCTTTCATTGCTAAATCCGTTAGATATTGATAGATATTGAGCCAATAATTTTATTTTTGTTCCTTAGTTATGTAACTTGTCCCTTTTTTATTTAAAAACTTTGAAATATAACAAATCACACCTCTAAACTATAAAATTTTTCTTATTTTGTCTCTTCTAATTCTAAATCCACTAAACACTAATGGATTAATTCACATATATATGGATCA
Organism: Artocarpus heterophyllus; assembly: GCA_025403435.1. Lineage (NCBI taxonomy): Eukaryota > Viridiplantae > Streptophyta > Magnoliopsida > Rosales > Moraceae > Artocarpus > Artocarpus heterophyllus. Next base: position 38,418,379 of record CM046333.1, on the reverse strand, counting down.
GATCAATTAATTATAAATCAACGATTGAGATCTTTTGTAATCGAATGTCACGTATCTTATATCTACAAATAAGGAATTTTATAGTCAAGTCTACCTTTTTTGTTGACTTAAAATGAACAAGAATATTAAGGTTTCTTTAGTAATTATTGAGTTCAATTAAGTGAAGTATTAAGTGTTATGTCATTTGAGTAATTTTCAATCACAATATTTAGTTTTAAAAATGACAAGTTGGTTTTATGGTAGTCTCTATGTGTTGTTTTTGTTACTTTATAGACATACCATATATTGAAGTGTTTTTTTCTTTATTTGCTATTTTTTTGTTAGGGATTTTTCCATGGCGAGCTTTTCAACGTAGAAGGTGCCACTCTTGTGGTCTTCTCTTATTGGTACAAGTAACTAGTCGTTAGGTATGATGTGGCAGTGTATCTTGTGCAGAGATAGATGAGAGCGGAATTATGAATCTAACATGAAAAGGGCAAAAAATGTCGTCTTTGTAAGCAGCAATGTTGGCCTTAGCTGGGTCCGGCTAAACTCAGTTGACCACACAGAGAGAAGTTTCCAAGGGCAACACTCGTTTGGATTCCGGCTTTGTGGCAACAAAATCTTGACAGAAGAAGATCTCTAAATAAGTTGACGGTGTGGGATAGAAATGTAACTAGTAGTAGAGGTGGAAGTTGGTTTGTTTGATTAATTATGTGAAATGGTAAGGAAATATGGCACATTAGGTGGGGTGGTTTAACACATCAATGAAAAGATTGACCTATAAAATACTAAAATTCCTATGGTTTTCATTGGAGGTTATGTTTCAACTTTAGTCGAGGGTGGTCTCTTGAAGACTTTAATGCCTTGTTACCGTCATCGAGAAGAGTGCCTAGAAACTTGTTCTAGAGGAACCTTGCCAGGAACTGTGGAATTTTGAATTTTCTGATAAGAAAAGCCAAAGTATTTCTAAGCCAAGAGGGCATTTTCTAAAGTGTGGCTACTTTTTGGGTTGTAATGCCATGGTGGGCTGATATGCCATTGTTGCACTACGTCGGATGGCCGTTTAAGGGCTTAGAGGGAGAAAGTAGTTAGAGATCATTTGTGGTGGCTATGGTAGTTTTGGTGGAACCCTTTGTTTCAGCTATGTTAGAGGACAATTTTAGGGACTTTTGAAGCCTTGTTGCTACTAATGGGGCGAGCATCTATAAACTTATTCTAGAGGAACCCTATCAAAAGCCATGGAGTTTGAGCTTTTCTAATGAAATGACCAAAGTTTATTGAGTGTTGGAGAGGGTTTCCTCCTCAGTTCATAATGTTTTATGCTAATTGTTGTTGCTATGATATATTGAGAGATGATTGTAATGATGGGATGGTGTTGAGATAGGTAGGTATTTATGCGCAAATGGGTAAGCCTTGAGAAACCAAAAATTTGTTGGTTTAGTTGATGATTTGCCATTTTAGACGCTTAGTTGGAAGGCTTCTAGCCAAAGTTTTAAGTTTTTTGCTAAATGGGAAAGTCACTTAATGCAATAAAACTCCCTCCAAAAGGCTTTTCAAAGGTAGTCAGCCTATATTCTAACCTTGCAACATCATTTGACACCGATACCAATTTGGGTGATTTGTAAGGAAAAAAAAAAGGCACAATAAGTTGTTATGTCTTTTTTTTTTTCGTATAAGTTTAGATTTTTTTTTTTTTTGGTACAGCACCTTAGTTTGACCAATAAGTAAGAGAGAGTTATTTTTTTTCCCCATGGCTCTTTCCTTAGGCCAGGTGAGCTATTTTTACATCATTTAATTTTTTATTTTAAATTTTGTCATTTTATATTTTTCAACAAAAATGAACAAGTGCAAGTCAATCTGTGGGGAAACAAAGCAGAAGAATTTGATGAAAAAATTTTGAAATCGATCGACGGACCTGTTGTAGCAACTTTTGCAATAATGAAAGTAAAAAAATATGTAGATAATTCCGCAAAATTTTATTACAAAAATCACACATATAAATACAATTAATGTAATCAAATACTAATTATCTTAATGTTCAAAAAAAAGGGAATCCATATATCTTAAGCACTGAAGCAACTATCTATCATATTGATCCAGATTTTCTAGAAACAAAAACATTTAAAGACAAAGTAATAAAAATCATACCATATAATTGAAAAAAATTATGATTTGCTACACAATTCAATGCTTCCTTTTTCATCTTTTTATGTAATTATCTTTACCATTAAATATACAGACCCATCAAAGTCAACAAATTGATTTGCTACCAGCATCAGCAGCACCAATACAACCAATTGAAGAATAAAAGTTACACAACAAAAAAATAATTAGAGAATTAAAAGCATTAGATCCACAAAACAATCAGGTTAGTATTAATAAAACTTAATTTATTAATTATGTTACTCAAATAAATAACTTTTTCTCATTTACACTGGGTGTTAAATTTACAATAAAAGCCATAATAACTAGATTCTCCACAAATTAAGGCTGTTATTATCACTCATGCCCCAGATGCTATCGACAGCTAAAACAATCAAGAATCGAATAGTGGTGCGATAATCACGGCAACATAAACAGAACACCAATGCCATGACAATACAAAATACTTACAAATTATTGTTCAAATTTATTTATTCTTATGAATTACAATAAATAAGTTACGACAATAATTATTTATTGTAACATCTATAACATGTACAAATTAAATACACAAATCAACAAAAAATATGGCAGACATAATTTGCGTCATATTTGGATGAGCTACACAAACACCTATCAAAAAACCATACTCAGTATTAACAATTGATAAAGGTTTTACCGATCTATTTATAATCTCACCAATCATCGATCAACTTAGAGGATAAACAAAAATATTTTTTTTATTTTCGGCCAAGAAAAGCATCATCGGATATAGTTGTTTAAAATTTTTTTAAAGATATTCAACCTTCAGCATCACCTGCGTAGATACCTAGCCTGTTAACAATGGATCCAAAAACACTTGACCCAAAAAAATTAATTGTTAAGGTAAAATACATTTACTAATTATATTAAACATTTTAAAAAATTAATATTAATCTTATCAAATACATGTCTTAATAGTATTTTATGATCTCAGTTCCAAAACAAAGACGACAGATCAATCAAAGAAACGTCTAAGGCCTAGGTAATATAATTACTCTTAAATTATTTAATTAATAATATATATATATATACACACACAGACTTTAACATTTCTAATTTCCTTTTTTTTTTCAAATTTTTGTTTCGCAGTGATGAAGAAATAAAAAAAAAAAAAGGAAAACAAAAGCTATAAAACATAACAGCAAACTTTTCAATAAAATACTACATCAATATTTATATATATGTATGCATGTATATGTATATAAACTAAATTTAAACGGTAACAATTTTCAACTTTTCAACTTTTGTATAATACAGCAATAATTTCAACTGCAAAACATGAGCTTTGTGCTAGTTATTTACTATTAGTATGTAACCACTTGACAAATGGTGCAATTTCTCTAATTTATTTATAGTAAATAGACACCAAAAAAGTTATGCTAAGCTAAATAGAACTTTTTTGAAAATATATATGGTATTAAATCATTTATAGTAAATAGAATATCTAAAATAAATTATTCATTTACAAAGAATTTAAAATTGTAAATATGCTTTGCACATAAATAATTTATCGTAATATTCTATTTATCATAAATATTATTAAATATATTATTTACCGTGAATATTCTTAAAAATGGCTTGCTTGCCATACTTTTACATGTAACTTTGTACTATCTGTTAGACATGTATGCCCTAAAGAGTAAAAATGTAATATATTTTTGAAAACATTTTTATCAATAAAGAATTTATTTATTATTTATATACTAAATCTTGTCCTCTTACCATTCATATTTGTTGAATGTATGTTAAGCAAATAAAAGTCTGAGACTGTCGGTCTAAACCTTTAAGAATTTGGCATATGATGGACAAATTATACGCAAAACATGATTCTTAAGGTGACGGTCTAAATCAAAAGATCCCTCATCGATGGAATAAAGTTAGGTGCTTTATTCATGCAAAGATTGTTATATTATCTATATCTCTAACGATAAATAATTTGTCTTGACCATCGAAAGTAGACTCTATGAATAGAAACATTAATACATTGCTATAGATGACGATGTGTTAGATCGAGATATAAAGTGAATTGATTTGAATTAATAATTCTGTCTCGGTAAATTGCTTCACTTTAGACAATCATATGCATTATATCTTAATCCCGAGATGAATAATGAGCCCGTTGTCTTGACTTATGTCTTTTGATATACCAAAGGGTGACATCCACATTTTAATAGTGATACGCATATCGGTACGTTGGAGGCATGACTCTTGATAACATAGACCTGTTATTTATAGATATAGAATTCATAGCTCCTCTGTAGGAGTATTTGATATCCTCTTATAGGCGTTATCCTGTATTTGAAAAATAGGGCGCTCAACCATTTGGATACATAGGTGTAACCGAATGGTATACCATCTTTGGATGGTAAGTTTTCCGATGATGAGATAATAGAACGTAAGAAAAAAATAATTGAAATGGTAAGACATAACTTATCCTTAAGCCAATTATGAATAATCCTATGGGGATACGATATATTATGATATGTCATGGAGACTTAGCTATACATGCTTCGTAATTCTATATAGTTCGAGAGTGCAGCTTTAAGCTTTTAGTAAAGTAGCGTTAGAGTTAATAATTATGAAATATATATTTGGGATATTGGGTTTCATAATTATCTGGAGCTTGAACTAATTGGTCCATTAAGTTCTCTTTGCTAGCTCATAAAAATCCTGTAACAATACGGTGTGCTTTTTTAATAATTGACGACTTGTGTTAAATTATCAGATTGGCTGAAATTTGATAGGATCAGATAATTCGTGTATGTTTATCGGTTGAATTAATTTTATGAATAAATTAATTCAAGATAACCTTGTTGAATTATCGGGATCAGATAATTCACGTCTGTTTATCGATTGGGTTAATTTTCAATAAATTGGTTCAAGATAAACTTGTTGAATTATCAAGACTATTTACTTTCCTAGAGATTATCTATTTGAATTAAAACCGATGCTCTATCCCAAGAATCACAGGTGTGAAATAAAGATTCACATGGATCATTTATTGTAAGTTTGGCATGCCGATGGAGTAAGTTTGGCAAGCCGATCTGCCAATTCGACTTGCTGACCAAGCGATAAAAAATCACGCATTTTTATGTGAATTTTTATAAGATTTTGATCCTGATTTTATTTTGATTCAAATTTTCGAGGCCTTATCTGATAAGGACTGACTCTTAGGCCCGACCTCTATAAATAGACAGTGAGTCTCATAGTTAATTAGATCAATTGAGAGATTAAGAGTGAGACTCTGTTGGTGAGACTCTTAAACTCTTTGAAAGCTCTTGTTCACAAATCACAAACACTAGCTTTTGAGTTTTCTCAATTGGTTAGAAGGAGAGTTATTGGGGAAAAGCTGAACGACGTGCGCCCATATACACTCTGATCGTGGATAGAGAATAACAAAAAAAAGACTAGTTGGTTGAGGCTCTTTTAGAACGTTATTCTTTTTACGAATTGCAAGAGCTCTTCTGCGTTTATGAGGTTACTAAGATCTAGTTAATTTTTGCATGTAGTATGTCAAACTTGTGTTTTGAAGAATACTCTAGTATAAAAAAATTTTAAAATTCCGTTACTTACTATTTTTCCAACACTATCAAGACTTTCTACGTTTATCTAGGAAAATTTCCTATGTTGAATAATTGTTATGTGATGTCAAATTAAAAAAATTCAATGTAACTGATAAGATTCCAAAGGATACTCCTCATGCCAAGAGTACGTGAAGCTTCACAATTTTGAAGTGGCCTTTCTTGATATATAGACATTTTTTGTGAAAAAAAAAGTCTTCATATTTTTTTACTAGGTACAAATATATTTATTTTTTAAAACCCTATAATTTAAGTTAATTCAAATATTATACATTCGTTTTTATCTCATCAAATATAGACATAAATATTAGATTTAGGAAAATTTTCATTTTATTATCCTATGTTATATCAAATTATGAGTTTGGTGCCCTTTGTTTTGGAAAATTTCATGTCGGTACCTCGACCTTTTAGGAAACTTTTTTATAGTACCTCGGAGTCTTTTTTTGGAATATAAAAAAACAAAATTACCTTTTTTTTATAAATATAACAGTTGACTAAAATTTTGAGTAAAAAATTTTTAAAAATTATTATGCCTACAAACAAATGACAAGATAGAAAAAAATACAAGTTCTTTTAAAGGTTTTTAGGTGTTTGGTTGCAGGCATAATGATTTTTAAATTTTTCTGATTATATTTAATAAAAAGGATAATTTTATATTTTGTGTCCAAAAAAGGGCTTTGAGATACTAAAAAAAGATTTTCTAAAACATCGAAGTGCTGACATGAAATTTTTTCAAAACAGAGAGTACTAAACTCATGTTTCGATATAACACAGGGTATTAAAATAAAATTTTCCCCTATGCCTTAGCTCAATTAGTAATTAATTTTAACCTTGAAAATGATCAATTATCTTTACGTAAAGAAAATAATAAAACTTTCAAAAAAAAAGAAAACACACACACACGCACATAGAAACCTATTATTTAGAGTATTCTATATATTTTTAAAGTAAAACGCCTTAATATAATTTTTTTTAAGTTTTTAAAATTCTCTTATATTCTCAATTTGAGTGTATGTTGGGTAATTTTATAAGTCAAAATTAAAGATTGATTAGATAAAATGCATAAATTTATGTATTAAGTCTAATCTTGAGTTATATATTTAATGAGATGAAAAATTAAAAGTATAAAGTTTGAATAAATTTAAAATTCAAAGTATAAAAAGGTAAATAACTTCCATGGCAGACCACACCCATAAGGATTTTTCCCTAAGATAATTAAGAATATGACCAATTTACGTTTTTTCCTCTCTGTTTTTTCCCCTTCTTCGGTAGAATATGATCAGTTTGTGTTACTCACTTTTAATCCATCTATCTTTTTTTTTTTCCAGGTTTTCAAATAGTTATAGTACCTAAAATACCCATATATTTTCCCTAAACACCAGTTTTATCTCTTTTATTATATAAATGTCCAAATCAACGTCTGTATTTGCAAAATCAAACTTAAAATGCCCCTAAACTAATTAAATTTTTTGAGAGAGTGGTTTGAACCTTTTTTAAGGTTTAAAGCACTTTTTGTTTTAAATTTTTTTTGGAGAAAATAATGTGCAAAAGTGGTTGAAACCAACAAAATTGTTTTAACCGTAGTTGCCAAATGGATGCTAATAAAATCAATTTTAAAAAAAATAAAAAAAACTCTCAAAATAATTGAAGTATTTGTTTGATTAAAATATTTATTTGAATATTAAATACTTTAATAAGTCATAGTTAAAATAACTTTTGATATTCCCTTAAAAAATAACTTTTTGATATTGATTTGAAAGAGCAATCTTCTTGGATTTTAAAATTTTATTATTTTAGAAATTTAATTACTTCAAGAGTATTTGGAATATGATTTTATAGACCTACGAGGACAAAATAAACAAAAGTAGTGCTAAGCAAAACACAATCTATGTTTTGAGTATCTTCTCTTTCAAACATATTCTATTGAAACTATCAACCATGTACCCTACCCAATTTCCAATAAAATTTAAATTCAATTTATCTATTTTTTTTTTCATTTTTTTAATTATGATGGTTAAGAATTGTGATCACAACTTACAAGCAACCAAAGCCTAGTTTTACCCTGAGGTTGCCGCAGATCATCGCAAAGATAGGTCACATCTAAAGTTGGCTAGGCCAACTTTCTCCGTCAAGCAATTTAATTTTCTTTGTTTAAAAAATTTGTAATAATAGGCCAACTAAGAACTCCTAAATTAGCAAAAATTATTTTTAACCAAAACTTTTAAAGGGTTTGCTTTGTACCGTTCAGATGACTTTGACATTTTTTAATAAAATTTTTTATTGAAAATATTCTAAATAGCGTTCAGAGATTCATATAATTTGAAAAAGTCTCAAACTTTTGTAAAGAGAGAAGAAAATGCCTAGTTGTTATACATGTGTTTGAGGGAATAGTTTCAATTCTAGAGTTTGAACTGCATACTATAACGTATGAGAATTACTACAATTATAATAGTTTCAATTCCAAAATTCAAACCATTCTCTTAAACATTCTAATTTGTATTCGGAGAATTGCTACTACTCATCTAGAGAGAAGCATCGCAATATTTGAGAATTTTTGTGGTATTTACTACTTAAGTTTTGCATGTACAAGTAAAGAAACAAGTTAAAAATCAAAACAAATCATATGTAAAATTTAACTTTTATGGTAAATTAATGAAAATATGTATATGAATAGAGACATACTTAAACGTTAGATCTCCATGTCACATTTTTTTTTGGGTTTAATGTGATTTTGATTAGTAGATACTTCATAAACATGAACTACTGGTTACCTCAGGGAGCTCCACTATATTGAAAAATAAATAAATAAATAAAAAGGAAAGTTGTAGGTCTACATAAATTTACAAAGAATAAGCATAAAAGGAAAAACTTCTGATAACATCAAATCCCATGTGAAGCTTTCTAATCCCAAACTATTTACCAGCAATATCAAAACTAAAATCCAAGCCAAATAAAAATGTGGTGACAATCTTAACAGGAGTTCTCTGAAGGACAAATTAGGAAACTGGATGCAATTGCACGTGCAAGGGAGCTGCAGTGACCAGGATGACTTGGCCCTTGTGTGGGTCATCTTGTGTGTCACCAAAATAGTCCTCTCTCACATTGCTTGCAAGCATGAGGGCAACCAGCCAGAAGAGTGATGAATCAAGTGACACAAAAGCAGCACCACCCAGAAGACCTGTCTTTGCAGTAGGGCACTCTGAAGTAGAAATGGGATATACTTTGTTCTTCAGGTGATGTTGCTCATCAATTGTTGGCCACAATGTTAGTGCCGCCCCCAACCCAGCTGTGAACCTAAGGGGACCATTAAATAAACCATATAACATACTCTTTATATTCTCCGGCCGGGTAATTTTAATAGATGTTATTAGCTTATTCAAAAGCAAGTGATAGGCAGATTTAAGAGCATAAAGCTAACAAGTATAAATTAGAATTAAGCAATTATTTGACTCCTATATTCTAGAGAGACAATTTTTTGCTTGACCCAAAGTTAGTAAGATGAAACTAACTAAGAAGTTGTTTCACTTTGTCAATATCTCTTTTTATATAGTTGGATAAATGTTACAAGTTTCCTCTTAATAATGTCCAAAACATATATGTTGTGTTCTTAATTTATAGAACGTCTATAATTTTACTTTATCTATTTAAATCTGTCTATTTTTTTGACAGAATGACGCATGAGATGCATGTAAGTAGCTCAAGTTCTCCCTTTTTTTTGGAAAAATAACTCAACCAGGCATGGAGCTAGGTTATGTTAGAGCTTAGAAGTCCTAGATTATCATGCCGGCCCCGAAAACAGACATGGTTGGCCTAGCCCACGTTACAATTCCAACGCTTAACATAGATGGTAACCCCATTGACCTTAAATTTAACAAGGATAATAAATTATTTAATCTAGATAAGATATTATCCCTCCAATGTTTTAAATTTTGTTTTCAAAAGCAAAAATAGGAGGGAAATAGTATGTACTTACAGAGCAATGTTAAAGAATACAAAAAATGAGGTGTTCTTGAATAAGATTGATTGTGGAACTGACTTTCCTTTGTAAGGGTAAAACAATGAAAGATAACCAACCACGGTGGAGGCAGCAAGAAAGGCAAAGGACAGATATCCCAAAGCAACAAAAGGATTTGAAGGATAACTGCATATAACTGCATCTTTTCCTTCAATAGGGGTTCCTGATTGAAGCTGTGAAAAAAAATGACAAAGAAACAACTATTATTTGATGATAAAATCATTCCATTATGAATCATTTTGAAGAAAAAAACAAGAACGTGTCATTTGGTACATTTTTTTTATTTTTTTGCTTGCAGATGCACCTTTTGTTATGGAATCCTTATTATGAAAAATAAAATGCTCTATCATTAAGACATAATTATATACCATCAAATAAAATCATCAATTTTTGTAATATATAGTCCAATTTTTAATTTTTTGCGACATATATTTTTTCATATCTTACTACTGAAAATTTTCTCCCTAACATAGGTACTAAAGAATGATTATAAGTACCTTTTTACTCTCAGCAATAATTCCAATAGTGAATGAGGTAAAACCGAGGACAGTCACAATTGTAGCCATCTGTATTGCAGTGAAAGCCATGGTTCTTGATATAAAAAGCTATCAATCTCAACCCCTGAAATTGAATCAACATGTATATAATGATTAGGCAAAAAGTTATATACATATATATATATATATTCAACATGTATAGATGCTAAAAGAGAGACATGAAGCAGAATATTGGGATGGTAAAAAAAATGATTCATGAGGAACCAATATTGATTTTGAATTTGTGTAATATTTAGCCATAAAACTTTCAACCATGTAATCATTTTTTTCACTGTGTTTTCTCTCATAAAAATTTTAAATTTGAACGGAAATTTAACCTATAAACCAAACAAAGCAAGAATTTTGAAAAATGATACATACCTTGTTACTATGCGGGTTGACCCTGCAAATAACAAAGCGCTTTGGTGATTATAAGGCTAGAAAAAGTGGTGGGAAATGGTAATGCTTTATAGGTTTTAATGGCTTAAGAATTTGGACGTGTTGCTTGGAAAAATTCAAACCGCTATTACAATTTTCCTAAAATGGATATATGCCACTGCAAGATTGGCTGTCAGTCCGTTTTCTTGAGCAGTTGAAAATTTTGTAAAAGTTTTCTATTTTTAGAGGCCTTTTTTTATAACTGCATTTTCAATTAAAGATTTTTTTTTACTGCCCACGTGGCGACGACCAATATGGTTATTGGTTAAAATTGCAATCACCTATAGGTGTGAGAACTTGATAGATAATAGTAGTTTTATTTCTAAACTATGTTTTTTTGCTTTGGCCCTTAGCAAATATTTTCATTCCAATAACATCGGCACATTCATTACAAAAATATTTTCATTCCAATGACATTCATTGTGTTTTAAACGTTATAGCAAATTTTGCTTTACCTTCAATCATGGTGATTTATTCTTATTTTGACCATTTTTGCTGGAATCTTACATTGACTATTTCGGTTTTGGCGGTCATTGTTGTCCAAACTCGAAAGAAAAATGTCCAAAATAAAAGAATTTTGTAATTAACTCATAAAAGGTTAAATATATAACTATACATTTTAGTTTTTATAATTTTTTAATTTTGTCTCTTTATTTTTAGAAACTATAAAAGTATCATTTGAATTTTAAAAACTTGGTTTAATTACATCCCTCATAGACTTTTTCGATTAAAAAAATGGAAATAACATAAAAATAAATACATTTAGTTAAACTTAATTTGTTTACGAGATATATGTTTCTTTTAGAGAAAATTTTTTAAAAAATATTTCAAAATTCAAAAAGACATAAAACTTTAAGATTTTTTTTCTTTGAGATTTAATGTTTTGTTTTATGATTTTTTAACGTTTTGAATATAAAAAAATATTGTGCAAAACAATTTGAGGATAGTCATATGGTTTTGCCCACTTTTTTTCTATTCATAGTAATGAAATTGAAATAAAGTTTTTGAATTTAAATGATACTTTTATAGTTTTTAAGAACAGATAGGCAAATTGAGAAAAAGTTAAAACGAAGAGGTATAATTATGTAATTAACCCATAAAAGAAATAATAATTATTCATTAAATGTGCATTTGGCATGAAAATAAAAGAAATGAAAGTTGTAACATATTTCTGGTTCTATAATATTATTCTACAATAAAAAATACCCAAAACATCCTTTGTGTTTGGCCTAAATTTCACTTTTTTCTTTCTTTTTATTAAATGCCCAAAACACCTTATGTCTTTATGAAATTATACCCAAAATACCCCCTTAAGCAATTAATTTTTTGAAAATTCTAAAATTATCCTTTCTAATATACACCAAAGCATATTTACTTAAAAATTAAAGAAGAAAAGGTATTTAAAATGTTCAGATAAATATTTTAATTAAGCAAATCCTTCAATTTATTTTGAGAGCTTTTAACTTTTTAAGATTGATTTTATTTAGTATTTTAGTTCAATAATGTTTTAAATTGTATTTAGTAAAGATTTAGGAAAGATGATTTTGGTTTTTAAAAACTTTAATCTCTTTAGGGGTATTTTGTGTTATTTTTTTGAAAACACAAAGAATGTTTTAGACATTTTCATAATAAAAGGGAAAAAATAGTATTTTAGCAAAATATAGAAGGTGTCTTAGGTATTCTTTTACAAGAGCCGAATATCCTTAGAAAATATTCAGTATATCCATATTTAGCCTGGTTAAGTATCAAAAGATCAGCTTCTGAACGGTGGATAGAGTGGCTGCGGGCTTGACCCTCAGACTCATTTAGGGAGAGGTCCAAGGCTTAAGCCCCCTGCCTTACCTTGAGGGGCACGCTTAATAACTAAAAAAAAGTACCAAAAGATTATTTTACCATTACCGTAACGGTAATTCCATATTTGATTTCACCACAAAATTTAAAATTTAAATTTCCCCAATGCAAATTCCCAAAAAAGTACAATTTTTTTTTCTTTGCATCCTCCATCCCCGTTACATTGCGTAAAACAAAGCAAAAGCTCACAAAGTCGGATGTTAAGCCAATTGTCATAATCATAATTAAGGCAAAAGAGAAGAAATTTCTAAGGATCATTTTTGTAACACCCGCCTATTTTATATAACGGACCACGTTAAGTTAGTAACGCTATTAAGGAATGTTATTAATAAATAACGTTATATGATATGATATGTGATGTGCATATTACTAACTTTTTATGTCAAGATTTGTGACAGGTGACGACCGCATGGAATCGTTGTGCTCTAGTGTTCATGTGAAATTATAAATATATGATTATTTATGATGCAATGATGTGTGAATGTTTTATGTTATGGCATTTAATGACAGATCGGCAGGCCGAAGAGGGAAAATCGGCAGGCCGAACAAGGCTGACAAACAGTCAGCAGAAATCTCTCTAGAGTTATGACTGAGTTAATTACGTTAATTGGGTGAATTAATGTGATTAATTGGCATAATAAATGGAATGTTTTTATCAGTTAAGGAAATTAAAGGATTAGATTTGTATTATATTAAGAGGTTTCCTATTTTTAGAAGGTAAGTTAAGGTAAGATTGATGATGTTTGACCTTCCTTTTCTATTCTCCTCCTTTCCCACGCCAATCACCTTCTTAACAGTCAGAAATTTCTGACTTAATGAAGAGTAATGACTTTTTATTATACACATTATGTTAAAAAAAATTTTACGCTCTTTCCTCAAATAATTTTTCTCGGTTCTGAGACGTTCTCTCATTATTTTCTTTTCCTCCTCTCACGCCTCACGTCACGCCCCCAACAGTCAGAATTTTTCTGACTTAATGAAGGGAATTGAATTCCCATCAATGGTGTTTATTGCGTTAAAAATTTTAACGTTTCCTTTTTCATTATTTTCTCTCCTTCACACGTTTTGCCTCTCAAAAAAATTTCTGAGACATTCTTTCACTTCTCTTCCTCTTCCCTTCCTCACGAAATTTCTTTCTCTCTTCCACGGAAATTTTCTGAGCATATTGTAAAAAAAAAAAAAAAAAAAAAAAAGAGAGAAGTCTTGTTTCGTTGATCGAATTCAAGAATTTCGAGAAGAAACTTCAAGGTATGAATTCAGTTTTTTTTTTTGGTAAATGTAAAAAGATGTTCTCCTCTTCAAATTTCGTCTACAATGTCTTCTTTAGGTATTGTATTTTGTTATGTGTGATGTCTCTTCACGTTTTATGTCATTTTAACGTTTTATGAAAAATGAATATTTCTGTCTTCTACCCCTCACAGTAAAATGTTACTGTTTAATTTTGAAGGTATGAAAAATGTAATGATTATTCAATAGGTAAAGAATGATGTTTTCGTGAAAAGTTGTTAATTATGCTTATGTATGAGTATGTAAGATGAATGTATTTTATGATTATGAAATGTTTTAATAAATGTTATTTCTGGATTTTTGATTATAAAATGTTATGTATGTTTAAAAGATTTTATGATAATAAAAATAATTTCATGCATGATAATATGATGCTTGTATGAAGTTTTGAATTACAATATAAATATATTAATTGTTCGAAAATGTTTTATTTAAAAGATAATTATGTTTAGATGTAGGGTTTTGAATAATATTTAAAATATGAGATGAGTGTATGGGTATTTTATGATAAGTATTGATTTTTTTATTGCATCTTAAAATGGATATATGGCATGGACACTTAAGGAAGCGAGCACAACGAGACCGCGGTGTCGTCACCAAGTGCAATATTAAGGTTAAGTAAGCTATCGATAAAGTAAGTACATTCTCACCTGCAACATGACACTTTTTCAAGGTTTAATGATATGTTTACAAGGATTTTCATGATGATTTTATGATGATTTTTCTTAAAGGATTTCTTATGAAAAGTTTTTCATGATTTAAAGTTATGCATGTATGATGATTATGGTATGTTTCAAAGTATGAAAATTATGTATATATGTATCACCTAATAAGTGTTGCACACCCAATGTTATAAAATGATATGTTATGATGTCATGTTTGGTTTGGGATTAGCTACCCTTCTCCTCTCATGACGGCGCGCCAATGATGATGTTTATGGTGCAACACTTGGGCCCTTAAGAATAAAAAATATATATATATATGGGATAAATTTTAAAATGGTCAATATTATGAAAGATATGTTTCTATGAAATTGTGCTTAAGGCACTTTTATGATACGATGATGATGATGATGTTTATGAAATGTTTTAAATTGTGAGAATTTTATGTACTTACTAAGCATTAGCTTATTCATGTTTTATATGTCATGTTGCAGATAAGGGTAAGAGAGTCATGGAATAGGTGGAGGACATGGAACGGCGTGTGAGCAACATGAACGATGAATTGTAACCGGAAGCACGCCAAGAAGAAATGAATTTATGATTTAATGAAATTATATATTTTGAACATATTATATGTTGAGTTTTTTAAGAATACTTATATTATGGTTTTATAAGTTATTTTATCATTTTTTTTATGAAATATGAACTTCCGCTATATTTTACGTAAAGTTAGAACGTTTTAATTTTTTTTTAAAGTAAATTTGGTCTCGGACGGCCTGCCGAACTCCGTGTCCGGCCTGCCGAAGACCAGAAGATCGGCCGACCGATCTATTTTTCGGCCTGCCGAACCTGGATGAATTTTTGGTCCGAATTACAAAGCTTCTGCCGGCCTGCCGGTGGAAGACGCTCCGGCTTGCCGATGTTGTTCGGCTTGCCGAAGTCCCAAGTTCGGCCTGCCGAACTGTGGGAATAAGTGGATTTCAAAGATGTGATGATCAAAGTGATTTAATGTGAGATTTTAATAAGTCTTGATTTTACTATTTGATTATCAATTATTATTAAATAAGTTCATGAATAATTTAAGTATAAACGAATAAATTATGTTATGGAATAAAATTAAACTATGTTCTTCGAAACAACGTAAGTTAAAAAAAAAAATAAATAAAAAAATTGTATGAATGGATCCTGGTAATGTAAGTTTAAGTACTTTTAAAATCTATAGTAACGATTGAGTTGTTATTATCTATAAGTTTTATTGTTTAAGCATAAATGAATATAAGTATGTAACGATATCTGTGACGTTGAATTAAGGGGCGTTACAATTTTAGCTGGCTTTAAAGGCGAAAGAAAAAGACCTTGTATACATGCTATCTGTATCTGTATAAATACACAAGTCATGAATTCCATATTTTGGTTAAACAATTCAACGGCCTGATGAGTACTTGTAGGCCAAGATAACCAAGAACAAAGAGTCATGAAATTATCTCCATTTGCATGTAAACAGAAAACATCTAGAAGAAAAAACGAGAATTCTTATTCATCGTCGTCATCCTCGTAGTTTTGGCACAACGACTGGAGAACGCTGCTACCGCCGTTGATTTTCTCCACTCTTTTCTCATCCACTTTTGCAAGATATTCATCGCTAATCCCGTTTTGAATGTTTTTATCATCTAGTTTTTTAGACTTTATAACGTCAGAAGCTGCAGCTGGTTTCTTAATAACAGAAGCCATGCCTGTTGAAGTCTTCAAAACAAATTTATTCGGAGCTCCGGAATCGCTTCTCTTTCCTGAAAATAACCAAAACGAAAAGCTATTCAACAATGTCTACAAAAATGCTCTAGGTTTGAGAAAAGGGGAAAGTTGCAGAGACCAACGCACTTCAGGCAACTATGTAGCTTACCCAAAAAAAAAAAAAAAAACTACGATATTAAATTGTAATTCTACTAAAAAATAATAATAATAGAAAAAGAGCACCTTTTGTGCTTCCAAGAGAACAATTTTCATTAGTAAAAAGCAGAATTTTACTCCGCAAACTTGTACCAAGAGATGCACATATATTACACACCAATAAATAAGGGGGAAACAGAAGTAATACCTTTATTAATGGAGCCATCGGAAAAGCTGGCGCTTGTCAAGGCATCGGTTGGGTTACTAGGAGGCTCTTGAGAAACCTTTCTTTTCTGCATTTCAAATGTGTAAAAAAAAGTTAGTAAATTCAGTCTTTTCCGAACAAAACGTGGATAACTACAACTCTTCCAGCAATACACATGGAATATTTTATATAAAGAAGCTTTAACCCCCATCAACTTGGTCAGCTTCTTTTGCTTCAAGAATGTCTATTTACTTCTAAAAGAATATTGAAACTGATAGAAATACAAGTATACATCAGTATTACTAGTAGAACTAATTATCTTTTTTTTTTTTTTTTTGCTTGCACTCCTCTTTCTCTAGAGTGCGAATGATGTTATACAAGTACTTTGGCTGAGTTTAGTTTCCCCTATAAAATGTGATGATATGTTTGCATCCCCTTATCTCCCCAATTTCAACATGATAAAGAAGATTTGGAACACCGCTAAAGAAATAATAATAAGAGGATCTTTGAAGTGGAGAAATGTCTAAAAAAGTATGGGATAAAGTGCAATTTGGGTCGCAATTTGGCCACAAGAAGACGATAATGATTTTAGCCATCTGCAATTTTTTAAATTTGGTTAGGACATGGCAATTGTTGGTGTAGTTTAGTCATGTTATATGGTTGTTCTCTCTATATTCTTTTTCTTTTTTCTTCTTTATTTGGGTGGACATCATGTTTGCCTGGTACTTTCATTATTCTGTTTGTTTGTATGAAGTTCTATTTCGTCTTCTTTCCTTTCTTTCTTTTTTTTTTTTTTTTAAGTTAACACCTACTCTAAGTGGTTTAGATTAAAAAGAATACATAAATTATCCAACCGAAAAACATTATAAAAAAAAGGTTTACAACATATAGGTGGAATTATATTTTCGTCAACACCTTTGCGTTATTACTGGAAGTTTCACCGTTGCTACCCAGAAGATGTATCAGATCACTATCATCATCATTATCGTCATCGAGATCTTCATCATCAATCCGTCGAACATAATCTTTTGAATTCTGCATAAGACAACAAAAAAGCAAGTTTTAGTATAAAACAGGCTCACCACATGACGGAGAGAAAACCAAAAAAAGAAAAAGAAAAAAGGAATAGGAAGAAGAAAGAAGTTGGACAAAAAACACCAAATTAAGATAAATACTGACATGGAAAACTATTGATTTTATAAAGGCTTCATCCTCCTCCTCCAATTTTTTCTCCTGCCATCATATTAACCAGCGCCTCAGAGTTGATAACGTACCAAAGCAAATTGAATACAAAAGTTGATGCACATAACAACATTATCACTATTGTATCTCAAGCAAATTGACGGTACCTTTTCTGCAGTAGCGCACTGCAAGGCCTCTAGCATTGCGTCTACGCTAACAGCTGCATGTCTTGACTGAAAAGAAAAAAAACCACTATTATTTCAAGGATGTACATATGTACACCAAACTCATGTAGACGAACAGAAAACTATGACTTAGGTTCCTAAAAAAGGAATCATAATTACATAGGCACTGTGTTTATAATGCAATTTACAAGGCATTCTAAACATTTGAAAGCCTCTAAAACTGAAGCCATAGAATCCAAAAGCTCAGTACATAAGACTAAAATATGGATTGCATGTACCTTCATGGATTTCATCTCATCCAAAGCCGCCAAGATGTCCATCTCTCTTTTAGAATCCAAGGTTCTGTTCTCCAAAGATCTCATAGCATCCCCCATCTCTTCTGCTTCCCTTTTCCGTTTCTCCTTGTCTAGTTCCTGACAAAGTGAAATTTATTAAGTAGCAAACTCAAATAAGCAAAACCATCCCCATTAGCAGCCACCCTAGAAAAACTTAAAAGCTTTGTAACATAGCCGCCTCTACAGAATTGAAAGAATTTTACCTCATCCTCATTGCGCCAAGGTTCAAAATTCCGCGTTGCACCCGACTCGACAATGTAATCAGAATTTTGTGGGTCCGTCTTTATTGCAAGCTCTGCTGAGCATTTTGTGCACTTAAAGTAGAACCTGAATATTTGGATACCCAAATACGTCTGCAAAGTGCACATAAGTTAGAAACTTCTCAGTGGGAACCATCATATACAAAAAAAATACACCAAAATTAAAAATAAAAATAATAAACGCCTACAAAATCACTAAGCATGTGTTTCGAATGTTGGTTAGAACTAAATGGTTCTAACTAACTAACTAACTACAGTATAAAGCTCTCAACAGCTACTGATAAAAAGCAAAAGGTTGCTATAATGTAAACTATAAAGCTCTCATATGCTACAGTTCTAAGAATTAAAACTTTGATTTTAACCAACTTGCTAAACAGTCCATAAAACTCGTGAAATGTTTCAAAGCTTCCATTCTCTAAAAGTAAAGTTTCTTTTTGAAAAAGAACATAACTATTAACAGCCCAATATTCGACGCAAAAAGGAAATACTTCAGGTATCACCGTGCCCAAAGAAATATGCCAAAAACTATATTCCCCTACGAAATCAAAACAAAAACTAATAAACAAAATACAAAGATGGCATCTCTAAAATTTCTTCTCCTTCTTTTTTTCCCCTTTATTGTACAACATTCTCTAAAATTTCTTTTCCAGAAAGAGAAATTTACAGCCCAGTATTCCATGCACATACAACTACAAAAATCAAAACCAACACCAATAAACCAAAATCTAGGCAAAACATCAGAGCTGAAATTCTGTCTAATTCCTCCTTTCACAATCAAAACAAATCCCCCAATTTGGGCGGAATATCATTACCTTGATTCCCTTCAAATTTCCAACTATCCCTTCCAAATCTTTAATTTTCTTTCCCCCATGATTTACTCTGCCAACCAATGTCTCAACAAGAGAAAATAAGTATACAAACCAACAAGCAAGAATTTTCAAACAAATGAAAAAATATCGAGAAAGAAGAACAAATTAAAAAAACTCTAACCTCGCCAATGACGTCTTCCTTGCGAGAATTGAACTTGGTCCCTTTGTAGATGTAATTGCCGCAGGTGTTGCAGCGGATGCTCATCGGAAGCATCATCCGGACCTTAATCTGCTGGTTCTTCGGCCTCCGAACCCTTGGAAGCTTCGAAGGATCGAAGTCCGGTGGGTAGTACTTGTTCAACACCTTTCTCTCTCCCATTTCTTCTCTCTCTTTCTTCGCTGCTCAAATTCTCTATCGTGCTTGTGCTATTCCAAATCTCTCCAACACTGTTTTTATCGTCTTCTTCGATCGCAGAAGAGGAAGATCGGAAGCAATCTAATGTGGATAATACTAAACCCTAATCCTCTTTTGATCGCAGAATCGGAGGGAACAACGAAAGCAAATAATTCCCAATTCCACCCCTAAATCTCTTCTTGCGTCTTTCCCAACACAGTTTACGATTTTATTTTTTTTTTAAGACTCCTATGCATCTGACCCCTGAACTTTACGCGTTCGATAAATCAGTCCTTGAATTAAAAAAGTTTAACAATGTCTCCCTAGGCTTCTATTTGTTAAATGGATTTACCTTGTTTGACAAAAGTGGTTCGATCACTTTTTTAGTTATAAATAATGTAAAAAAATTTTAGTTATAAATAGTATAAAACTTTTATATGTTACAGTAACAATAAAAAAATCATTACAGTATAAAATTTTCACATACTATAATAAAAATGATTTTAACCAATAATTTCTACCATTCTTGCAAACACCCTATTAGAAGGAATATCATGTGCTTTTCACGTGCATGGCTTATGATGGGTGAAATTGATATTTAACAAGAAAATGTATATTTTAAAATTAAAAGAAAAGAAAAAGTGATGCATCAATTAAAAAACAAAAGAGCAAAATAAATTTAAAAATATACATTATTTTTTAGTTATAAATAATGTAAAAAATTTTTAGTTATAAATAGTGTAAAACTTTTATATGTTACAGTAACAATAAAAAAATCATTACAGTATAAAGTTTTCACATGCTATAATAAAAATGATTTTAACCAATAATTTCTACCATTCTTACAAACACCCTATTAGAAGGAATATCACGTGCTTTTCACGTGCATGGCTTATGATGGGTGAAATTGATATTTAACAAGAAAATGTATATTTTAAAATTAAAAGAAAAGAAAAAGTGATGCATCAATTAAAAAACAAAAGAGCAAAATAAATTTAAAAATATACATTATTTTTTAGTTATAAATAATGTAAAATTTTTTTAGTTATAAATAGTGTAAAACTTTTATATGTTACAGTAACAATAAAAAAATCATTACAGTATAAAGTTTTCACATGCTATAATAAAAATGATTTTAACCAATAATTTCTACCATTCTTGCAAACACCCTATTAGAAGGAATATCACGTGCTTTTCACGTGCATGGCTTATGATGGGTGAAATTGATATTTAACAAGAAAATGTATATTTTAAAATTAAAAGAAAAGAAAAAGTGATGCATCAATTAAAAAACAAAAGAGCAAAATGAATTTAAAAAGAGAGAGAGAGAAAAAACCAACCCATTTCCTATTAAAAACTGACTAAATTGGATAACTCCCTCCCCCTTTCAAGAATACAAATGAGGGATAAGTAATCCCTCAAAAAATTGGGAGGATTATTAAACCTATGATTGGATGCTTATGCTTCCCCTCCAACATAGAGCTGCACTAAGGATCTTGTGCAAGACCACCCAGTGGCAGAGCTCGACATTTTCTTCAACAAGGATTCTATGGAAAAAAAAAAAAAACTAAAAATAGTATTTTCTTTAATGAATGCATAGTCGTATATTTTTATAATTGAGTGAGGGGGCACAGTTATAATTTTTATTTGTAAATGAGGGCACGACAGCATTTTTAAGTACACAGTGGGGCATAGTTATTATTTTTTTTCAAAATAGATGCATTTCTAATTTTTTTAAAAAAACTTTAAGGACTCAAGTATAATTTTTAAAATTAAGTGGGGTGCATGTCACTACTCAATAACACTTCCCTCCGCCAATAAGACTGTAACACCTATTATTTTTAACAGGTATAATTATGTATAATTTAAATTATTAGTATTCCAATTTAAATTTTGTAAAATTTTGTTGCATCTAAAATTCATTCCATATTATTTATTCTACCTATTTTTAATTTTTTAAGAATTTTTCTACACCTATTTAGCATATTTACCGAAATAATCTTAGAATTTTTATTTAATTATAAAAATATAATTTTAGCATTTTGTGCACAAAAGTCTCTGATGGTGAGTAATTCACACCTCCCTTCTTGTAATCAGACAGCATCCTTTGATTCAAGGGATGTGATTTTTCTTTTCTCTTTTATTTATTCACCTCTTTTCTTCTTCTTCTTATTCATCTCTTCCCTTCACTCTCTCTCACACATCTTTCTCTCTCCCTGCTCTTCATCTTCTTCTTTCTTCTTCTTTATCATCCACAGACACACTAAGGCACAGGGCATCCAAGGAAGAATCCAAACAATATTTTCAAGCCATTTTCTCACAAAAGCCTACAAAACAACCTCCCACAAACTCATAGATTAAGAAAACTTGAAGATTTCAAGATCTAAACAACATTTTTAAGCTAAGATTAGAGGTAAAGTTTTTAAACTTAAAACTTAAATTTTGATTGTGTTTTAAATATGTAAATTCGTGGAAATGAGTTTATATTGTTTAGAGATGATTATATATTGTTTACATATATAGTTTTATGCTTAAAAAGCTGTTAGGACACTAAGAATTTGAGTAAAATGTTTAGAATTTGGATTTTAGGCTTTCTGTAGAAAAATTTCCAGGTGAAAAACAAGGTGTTGTTTCTCATGAAAACTACATGTCGTTTTTTCAAATAAAGATTTAATAAAAATAGAGGTTGGATTTTATGCTTCAGGTGGGGTTTGATCCCCCAACCTCAAGAATGAATAAGGAAGACCAAACTACTAGGACAAGAGTAATTATCTAACAACTTAAGTTTTGGAAATAATAAATATTTTTCTATAAAGTTTGTAATTTTAAATAATCTTATTGTATTTGTTTCTTGAAACATTGATCCTTGCAATTACATCGAAAATTAACAAAGTTAAGTACAAGCGGTGTTAATGTAATTAGTTTCGATTAAAAGAATATCTTTGTTATTTTGACAAAATGCAGAGGGAACCCTTTTCGCATATTTGTTTTTTTTTTCCCATTTGGGAAAATATCCAAAACAACCTTTGTATTTTGACTATATACCAGTTTTTCCCCACTTACTATGCAAATGTCCAAGAGAAATTCACATAAATGCTACTTTTTTAGACAATTTATTTATGCCACAAACTTAAAATGCCACAAATGGATTAAAGGATTATTAGTTCTACATGTCCTAGCGGGTCATTCATAAAACCTCTCACGTGTCCCGCTAAGACATTTCAACATGTCTCGATGGGATAGTACATGTCTTGTTGGGACATTTCCACATATCTCAACAGGACATTCTAAAAATCTCTCACATATTCTTCTAGGACATTTCAACATGTCCCAACGACACATTTCATAAACCTCCCACATGTCTTACAGGGACATTTTAACATGTTTCGATGAAACACACCTTCCCACCTCCCGTATGTCCTACTGGGATATTTGGAAATCTCCCATATATCTTGCTAGGAAATTTCAACAAGTGTCGATGAGACATTTCCAAATTGCGAATCCACTCAATCTCTCCCTTCTAATTCCTTTTCAAATTGCAAATTCTGCTCTCTCTATCATTAGCAACATAGAAAAAAGAGGAGAGAGAAAATGCAATAGCTCACTCTCTCTGTGCTTGCTCTGCTCCTATTCCTTGGATTCTATCTAGTGCTTCGGCTCTTCTACCTCAACTGGCGACAGAGGCGGTGACGGCTCATACCTTGATGGCTTCCTCTTGAAATTTCGACCGTCGTCGCTCGACTCACAGTCCACCGACTGGGATTTCATCCATCCCCCGCTCGTCACGGACGCTGTTGTCACTGCCTTCGTCGATGACGAACCGCTGTAGACGTGGAAGCTCTGTCGTCGGTAGCCTCCATTGCCATCGAGGAAGGAGTAGATGAAGAGGATGAGATCCTGCACTTCTTGTTAGTTGCCTCGCCCTCTAGGAGGTTTTATGATTAGATCAAAGTTTAGGCTGAGGAGACATCACCAGAGTCGTCGCCTCAAGCTCACCGTCTCCTATCTAGTCCATCGTCTTCGTTGTTGCGCTTCGCTCGAGATTGAGATGCAAATTTAACATCTAGCTTCACTAGGCTAGACCTTTATTATAGATCGGGAGTTACTTTGCAATAGAGATAGAGCGCAAAGAAAGAGACAAACAAAGAAGGAGGAGGAGAGAGAAGATGAGAGGAAAGAGAGGGAAATTTTGGGGAAAAAAAGAAAAGGAAAAAAATGGCATAATTTTTTTTGCTAGTTTACTTCCTATGGCATAAAAAATAGATGGATAAAAAAAGTGACCTAATGTGTAACTTTCTCAATGTCCAAAACACCGTGAACAAAAAATCTAATAATCCGAAGAACTCAATTAACCCATCCAACTCAATCGAAGATAACCCAAACACAATGAACTTGATGTGTAATTCAATACAGCCTAATCCAACCTAAATCGAGGTTTCATCGGATGGGATTGGGTTTGGATTTTTTCAATTTATCTTAACCTAAACCCACCCAAACTATCATATATAAAATATTTATATTATATATTTTTAACTTTAATACACGTATTACACATACACAAAGCTAAAAAATGCATTTTGGCATGTATTATTTCTAGTGTTCATGTATTAATTTGGTTCTTATTTTTAAAATTTTTGTTGATAAATGTTGTTGCTTGCACCCGTAAAAAGTTGAAAAATGCATTTTGACAAAAAAATATAGGTATATTAGTTGTTTTATATTTGCATTAATAAATAAAAGCTTCTAATGTTTTATGTCAAGTGATTGATCATGTATTACAAATCTAGAGGATGTTTGAGTGGAGATGCTTGGAATTAGAGATTGGTAATCATGCACTAAATTGATTGATGTTTCTTAGTATTTTTGTTTTATTGATTTCTATTAAGGTTTATTTGTTAGTTTATAACTTAAAATATTTGATTTAAATTTGTGTTGCAGAGCCTTTGTGTTTATATTAATTTTAACTTATTAAGAAAATCTTAGACTTTTATAAGAAAAATATTTTATGAATTTTAGCTTTTTTGTTCAATTTGGGTTAAATTATTAGTTTTATTTTTTTTCTTTTTATATTATTTAACTTGACCAACCCACCTAAACTTTAATTGGGTGGATTGGTGTTAAATTTGGGTTGATTAGGTGGATTAAATTTAAAATCAACTTACCCAAACTTTAATTGGGTAGGTTAAAATTTTTCAAAAATCTACAAACTCACCTCGATGTTTACCCCTATTTGAGTTTTTAGACTCATACTCAAAATACCTCTCAAAACAATTAAACTTTTTAACAAATTAAGATGACCATTCCTAATCTTTACTAAATACAATTTAAAATGTTATAAAATTAAAATACTAAATAAAATTAATCTTAAAAAGTTAAAAACTTTCTTGCTTAATTAAAATATTTATTTAATTGTTATTTATTTATTTATTTTAGTCAAGTCACATTTAAAATGACATTTTGTGTGTGTTGGGAAGGGTAATCTTGAAACTTTAAAAAATTTCATTGCTTCATTTATGATTTTAAAAATATAAGGTTGTTTTCGTTATTTAATAATAAGTGGGAAAAAAAGCAGTTTTTAAGTAAAACATTTGTATTTTAATGATGGAATTCCAGAGACCCCCGTTTCTCCCGTTTTCTCTTCCCACGGTGCCACCCCCACCGGCTCCTTTATATCAGAAGTGAGGTTTTGCTCTGTCGGGAAGATGGTCAAAAGCTTCTAACAGGTTAATATCGACTTCCCTTATTATTTTCATTGGGGAGCAATTTGGTCTGAGCTTTTACTGCTTAATTTGTTTTTTTTGTTTCATCATTCATGGAAAATTGCCATCAGAAGTAAATGTTTTTGTTTGTTGAACAGCACTAATAGCTCTGAAATCGACAATTTCTGCATATGGGAAAATTGGTACTTCTTCTGTTCTTTGTATTTTGTTTATCTGTTTAGTCAGAGAAATGATGAACCGAGTTAAGACAAAGGCAAAAATTGAGTTTGAATCAAGCGAGTAGTTAAAAGAGAGGAACATTTTGAATGTCATGGGAAGATTTTAACTTAAAAATCGATTCGGAAAAGGTTATTTGAGGGTTCAGTGGAAAGTAAAATTTGGTGCTTTGTTTAATGCTGTAAATTTCTGTTTTTTAGAGAGAGAGGGGGAGAGAGAGATATATGTGTAATCATATTTGCATTTTGTTACTTTTGGTTCTTATTTTGTGTCTCATGGTTTTTGAAGTGGTTGTTAAAATTTTCTTGAAGGATGAGAATTAAGAAACAAATAGTATATTTATGGAGTTTCTTTTTCTCTGGCTGCATGTTTGTGCACAAATTACATTCTGTAATACTATTTACTTTTGCATTTGATGACAGTTCCTGAATGTGAACTTTGCTGTTTACAGGTATGATATTCCTCGGTTGCTTTTTCTAAGAAAGGAGAAAAATTAACAAGAAAACAAGTGGGAATAGTTGATAAATAATAAATTCATATGCTTCTTTTTGACTTCCAATTCTTGAAAACATTCAGATGACTCAACTCCATTTCTGAACATCCACATGATTTATCTCCCAAGATTCAGAGCTATTGCACTTCTAGACCTCAAATTAGTATCGATTTACCAACTTAAACAAATCCACTCCCAGTTGATCGCCAACGGCCTCAACTCACCCTCCCTCGTGGCCAAAGTAATCCAGCAATGCTTCACCTTATCAAATCCACAGAACAACTACCATTATGCACATTTAGTATTCAACTACTTTGACAAGCCAAACATTTTTCTTTTAAACACTTTGATAAGGTGTTCTCAACCCAAGGAGGCTATCCTTGTTTTTTCCAATTGGCTATCGAGGGGAGGCTTAGATTTTGATGATCATACGTACATTTTTGTTCTTGGTGCCTGTGCTCGATCACCTTCAGTACCGACTATATGGACAGGGAGACAAATACATGCCCGGATAATGAAACGTGGCATTATGTCAAATATTATGGTACAAACTACTTTGGTTCATTTTTATGCAAGCAACAAGGATGTTGGCTCAGCACGGTGGGTATTTGATGAAATGGCAGTGAGGAACAGTGTCACCTGGAATGCGATGATTACAGGGTATTGTTCGCAAAAAGGAACCGCTCGGGATGCGCTGGTTTTGTTTCAGGACATGTTAGCTGATGTTTGTGGGCCAAAACCAACAGATACAACAATGGTCTGCATTCTTTCTGCGGCTTCTCAGTTAGGCGTATTGGAAATAGGTGTTTGTGTTCATGGATATATACAGAAGACGATTCGTGTTCCTGAGAATGATGTGTTTATTGGCACTGGTCTTGTTGACATGTACTCAAAATGCGGATGTCTTGATGGTGCTATGTCAATTTTTACACGGATGAAGGAGAAGAATATATTAACATGGACTGCTATGGCGACTGGGCTGGCCATTCATGGAAAGGGAAAACAAGCATTGGAGCTTTTGGATGCAATGGGGCCTCATGGAATAAAACCCAACGCAGTGACTTTCACTAGTTTGCTTCTGGCTTGTTGTCATGCTGGGCTTGTTGAAGAAGGACTCCATTTGTTTCATAGCATGAGCAAGTTTAACATTGTCCCCCAAATGCAACACTATGGATGCATTGTTGACCTTCTTAGTCGGACTGGGCTCTTGGAAGAAGCTTATGAGTTTATAACAAGGATGCCTAATGAACCTGATGCTATCTTGTGGAGGAGTTTGCTAAGTGCGAGCAGAATTCACGGGGATGTCGTAATGGGTGAGAAGGTTGGGAAGCTGCTCCTACAGAGACATCCAGAGCAGAGTTCTTTTGGTGTGACTAGTGAAGACTATGTGGCTTTGTCCAACATTTATGCTTCTGCAGGAAAGTGGGAGGATGTAGAGATGGTAAGAGAGGAGATGAAGGTCAAAGGATTTGAAAATAAAGCTGGTTGTAGTTCAGTTCAAACCATTTGTATTTAGCTCTTGGATGGGCTCGTCTTTGCTAAGCACCGTGAATTGGACCATGGGATAGGTGAAAGCATCTGTCAACTTGTTTGTTGGTTTTTTAGATGATTCATGAAACTTGAGGACGTTGAAAGTAACTGAAAATGACTCTGTTGAAAGCACTTGCCTATAAACAACAAACATATGACTATGCTACGAATTCCTACAAGGATTCAAGGATATGCTAACATGGTATAGACAATGTCACTTGGGGCTCATTTGGTTCATGGGTTTGAACTGAAATTTAAATTTTCGCGGGAGAGAAAACAATGTAACCAAAAAGTTTTGAATTGTGGTTTAAATTGTGAATCAAACATAGCATTGGTAAGGACAAATCTAAGGTTCCCATTACATTGCATTCAAGTGTATATCTTGGTCTGTGAATTCTTCTTGATTCTTTCCTTTTTTTGTTCTTTTCCAGGGAATATCACTTTCCCAATGGAGCTTTCTTCTTTTTTCAGGTGGTGATAGATTGATTGACAGCATTTTCAGGTACTTTCCTTGAGCCTTGAGGGTTAAAATGTAGAAAATGCTCGGCAAATCATACCGATTGGATTCAAGGATTAATCAATATCTGGCTAACCTAAGGGAGCAATTACGACATTAGTAAGGCCAGATTGAACTGGCTCATCTTGTTATGGTTGCATCATCAACCGATGTTGAGTTCCAAAAGTCAAATTTGTTCTATTGAAGAGCTTATTGTATTCTTTTCTTCCCCTTCACTTCTTCAATAACATTTTTGCTTTATTTGTTTGTTAAAAAACTCGTACCATTATGAGGTCCCATTAACCAAATAATGGTAGAAAAAGAAATGCCACATAGACGAAGTCTGAAGATCTTCCACGTTTTAGAGCAAAGTCAACTGCAAGAGACTTCTGAAATTGTCTTAAGATGGAGAGATGGGACAAAAAAAAAGAAAAAAAAGAGCAAAAAACTGCTAATTTTTAAACACTCGTGACAAGAATATTTTTTTCCCTCAAAGCAAGGCTAACAAGAATATTTTGCATGTATTTAGTATATTGGCTCTGTTCATGTAACATTTCATTCAGAATTCAGTTTGCGTCTTTGGAAAACATAAAGAGAGCCTCTAGAACCCTTTCCCAGCCTGACCTTGCCATCTATGTATGTGATCTGCAGTTTCACCTCACTTTCACCACCATATCGGAATTCAAAGGGTTCAACCTTCACTTCTGGTGGCTCAAATATAACTTGGACCCATTCATCATCCAGAGCCTTCAACTTTCCTGCTCAGAAAAATTTGATGAGGGTCAATACAAAATCACATTTCAATGGCAGATTTACACTATGAAAGGACATTCTAAGGCCAAGAGAACCATCCTCATTCCTAATTAACCGTTTCGAGAACATTGCATGATCCAAATGAGATGGTTACGTTTATTTATATCCTCTCACGCAGAAGGGTAGGAGTTGGTGGGTGTCTAAAATATACCCATTTGGTACCACACGTTTTTAACCATTAGATTTTCATCAAGTTTTATTAAATTCTCAAATATATATATATATATATATATATATATATATATTAATGTGATAATGGAAAGTTGTGTTCTAGCAGTAGAAAATTTTTTTATATCCTACCACTAAATTTTTCAAAAACAAAATTCTTTTTTAGATATTGAGAAAAATTATGTATGTATAATAATAAAAAAAAATCTACCTCTAGAATACAATTTTAAACTGTCTTATCATGTTACAATGATATTAAATTAAAGAAAATACAACAATTTAATGAATCTGATAAAAATTTGACGGTTAAAATTTATAGCTTATGAAAAGGATATTCTCTTTCATACCCAGCCACAAAATTAGAGAAACCATAGGTTTGTAACCAATGTTAATCAATAGAAGCTTGTGATAACCTGGTTTATTGTGATAGCCTGGTTTTAGTCAATAGAGAACTTTACTAGTAAGAAAAATGTCTTAGGATCAGATAACATGGCAGAAGGGCAATCCTCAAAATTTGACCATACAAACTTATAACGAGTAGTAACAAACCTTTCAAAGAGACATCTCCATCAAGGAACCCAAAAACAGAGAAGGAGACTTTGTTTTTGACAATGTCAGGAGCTTCTAAATCTGTATCATTACCTTTGTTTTAAAAAAGATCCGGCCAAATGCACTTCTATAGCCACCCCCAGGTGAGGTTGGCACTGAACAATACACCACGTCCCACTCTGCACAATCACTTGATTATTAACTCATCATCTCATGAATAAAAATACTAAAAAAATTTCTCCATTTTACGCATACTAACCTTCATAGACGTAGACATGATTTGAACCGAAAATAAAGTAGAATTTAATCATGCTTTTTGCCGCCGAAAATAAGAGGGTATTTCACCGGCTAACTGACACAGAACTTCTGCAACTCTTGAGCCACTTCAGCTACCCTTTGCTGTTCTTCCTTTTTAAGCAAAACACCTCTATCTGTTTCTGTCACCTGATCCCAAGTTACAATCAGATTTCACCATCTCAGAAAAGGTAAATTAAAATTATAGAATAACAGTTTTCTCTAAGCCTCTTTGGTTTAGATTCATCCTAGTCTGGAAAGTAACACTAAACCTTAGGAATAGCAGAATAATGCTAATTTCACTGCAGTGTTCCATGCACAAGCAAATTTTTGAGCAAAAATCTCATCACTCATAAAAGTTTAGGGTCTTTAGCAAAGGAGCTCAAACTCATGTAAAACTCATGAGTTTTAGCTCAAAAACTATAATATATGAGAGCTTTACACTTTGCTTTTACATTGTAATATGTGAGAGTTTTATATTGTTTACAATTCAAACTTATGAGTTTAAACTCATTTGCTAAAACCAAAATTTGGTTGGTTCAGTTGGTAGGGGGCTGCTCTACTTAAGCAAACGACTTGGATTTGAGTCCTTGTGAATACAGTTGCCGGTATTAAAAGACCCTTGTCGCCTTCGGGTCTCTCTACGGATCGACTCCAGACTAGTTAGGCTAAATCAGCCAAACATTGAGAAACCTTTAAGAGTTTGTACTGTTCGTTGTGGGTCTGGATACCGGGGGTTTCACAAAAAAAAAAAAAAATCTCATTTGCTAAAAGCATGTCTAATCTAGACTTCGAAGACTTAATTGTCAAAATTAGAAGTTTGCAACCAACTTATCACTCACTAAAAGTTCGAGGACGAATGGAGCTAATTCCCATAATAGTAGTAATAATAATAATAAGAGAAAATGGTCATTTGATACAATGATTAAGTCCATGTTGATCCCTAAGTCTTACACTAGTTATCATTTTACTCTATTGTTAAAGATTTATGAGGGAAAAAATGCCACAATAAATAAACTAACAAAGACAGATCTTTTAGTTTATACAAGTAAAAGGAGACTTGTCTAATACCTAAATCACCAATACTGAAATATAATAACCAAAAAAGAAAAACTTGACAAAACCTAATTTATTTTTTACCTTGGAAAGAATAGACGCAACGAGATAATCAGGACCCGTTTGGCGTTCAAGGTTTGGGACCGAAACCCAAGCAAAAACTCTCAAGTTTTTCTTCCGCGAGAATGGTGATAGGATCAAGGTTGTGGGGTTCGAGCCATGAAAATGGAAATGGAAGCTAATCGAGCCGTGGCAGCAGCCAGGGAGGAAATGTGTTGTTTTGGAAATTGGATTCACAGAAAATCAGAATTTGGTGGATTCTGCTCATTTGCAATCAGATGATGCCATGTGGTCACGTTAATAAAGATGGGGCCCGCTTGGTGTTCATCTATTGGGTGCTTTTGATCCACGTTGGCCGATTTCTTTTCATCTTGAAACAAAAAACTAAACCAATTTAAGTTGTTTTTCAAAATTTTAAACCGAACCTAACTAATTTTTGATTGGTTTGGTTTAGTTTGGTTTACTAGGTGTTTAGAAAGGTGATGGAAATCATGGTTTTTACTATTTTTTAGTTATAAACAGTGTAAATTTCTTATATTTTACCATTAAAAAAATCACTACAGTGTAAAGCTCTCACATGCTACAGTGTAAAGCTCTCTAACTAACAGTTTCCATCGCCCTCCAAACACCATATTAGTCGATTTGAGTAATTTGATTGGTTTAATGCTCACTCTTAGTTATAATTGAAATTATAGCATTGAAAGTTTCATATTGTAGCTTTTTTTAATTGTTGTAATATGTAAGAGCTTTATATTATAGTAACAAAAATTTTGGTTAAAATTGATTTTACTAAATATCGTATTCATTGTTTTGTGAAGATTAACAATGGCGTTAATAGTATGACACGGTTCTTGCAATGGGCGTTCTTAAAACTGCATGATCTTATTTTATACTCGACCGCAAAATTCTCATAATAACACAAGTCCACGGGGGGAAAAAAAGAAGAAAAAGGATGCGGAGACTTCATTTTTTGTGCATATGGTGTGATGGTTGCCAACAAACAATGTGTGTAGTTCCTAAAGGTTGTGGAGTGAAGGATAGATTTGCACGTATGCTATTTTGTAAAGAGTTAACAATATAGCATAGTGCTATTTTAAGTTTGTTACTCAAAAAGACATTAAAAAATTCTTAATCAAATTCATAATTACTTGATATTACTGTTTAAAAAAATGGGATGAAGTAATTTGGACTTTTTACTTTACCATTAAAGAAAAAATATTGGACAAAAAATTCTCTTGGGCTGAAAGAAGTCAAGAACATTCTAGAGAGGCAGATGATTATATATATATATATATATATATAAACCACACACACACAGAGAGAACATTGTTTCCAGCTGAAATGAAGCCAGCATATAAAAAAATAAAAATAAAAATAAACATTTATTTGCTTCCACATGCATGCAAGCTTAGAGCGTTGCTTACCAAATTTTAAAACAAAGCACACTATACAAACATTGTTAGAAAATGTGGGCCATTTCACGTTTTCATAAATCTCAAGGGGTTGAAACTGAAATTAACAAACAAAAATTTTAATTATCGAGTAATTAGTAGACATTAATATTACGTGGGAAAATCTCCATAACTCTCTCAGAGAGAGAAAGAAAGAAAAAGAAGAAAAAAGTTTGTGAATTTCCATAGCGAGAAACAGAGTAAACACGTACCTCGCATTGTTCCTTTTGCAGATCTCAAATTCCTCTTCTTCATCCCTGATCATCATCATCATAATCAGGTACTTTGATCTTCTCTGTTATGCTTAATTTTTTATTTTCTTATTTCTTTGTTCTTTATGCATTTTGCTTTTCTCTTTCGTCATTTTTTTCTCTCTTTCGCACTAACTTTGCAACTACCGCCGAGATATTCTCTGCGACGGAATTGCATTCCGATACTTGTAGATTTTATCATAGTACATTTTACAAAATATATGTTGGACAAAAACGGAATGAGAATCATGAATGTCGTAGAAAATTGGTAATCGGACGATCCGACGAACTCTCTCTTATATGCATGGTGTTTTCCGAAAACGATGACGGATTATTTTTTGACGCAATAAGTCAGAATCCTGTTTCTTTTTTGCCGATTACATCAAAAATTGTTTCCTTTCTTGCAATTTTCCATGGATAAACCGGCTTATGGGTCAAATAGATATGTACAGGGTGGAGCTAGATAGGGACGGAGGCATGAACTTTTTTTTTATTTTTATAATTTTGTGCATCAAATTCTATAAAAAATTGTATTGCAGCCCTCTCTCCCTCTTAAAATTGTATTTTGTCCCTTAAAATTAATTTCATCCTACAACTTATTAGTTCAGTCACACCTTCTTCCTCCTGCTAATTTTTGTGGCTTTGCTCCTCTATATCTATATCTATATATACGTGTATTGTATGTAATTAATTATAAGAGTTTGGCTCTTAGGATGAAATGTTAGGTTTTGTAAACATTCGCCATATTGAGATTTGAAGAAAAATTTCAACCCCTTTTCCCCTCAATTACTTGTAGCAGCTGATGACCAATGTGTTAGATTTTTGGCTTTTTGAGTAGAAAGCTCATTTCTTGGTTCAAAAGGTCGTATTGGTGTTTGCAGTTAATTGTATGGTAAATAAATTTTGTGCATCCTTTATAATTGCCGAGTTAAGCTAGAGATTAAATCTGTTATCTCATTTTCAAAAGTGAGATGTCAAATTATGATTGGACAGTGGACAAAAAGCCGATGAGACAAGAAAATGGGACGACAAATTTGAACTCTTTAATCTGCATATGATCCAAGGTCTAATATTGCATTTATTATGTTGTTTGTAGTGCTAGTTTTGGTTTCCATGTGAATCTTTTTCAAGAGTTTTAAAAGATAAAAGTAAAGAGAACATAGAAAATGCTTGATGCTTCAATTTTGGTCTCATAAGTGAAGGAAATTTGTGCATGGCGGGTAGGAGTAAGAGCTGTTCTGGATAATGTCTGCCTCGAAACAGCCGCTACATTTGAACAAAAGGCCAACCTGGATTCTTCTATTTCTTTCTTTTGTGAGCCTTTTTGTGATTGTTGCCTATGTCTATGCTCCGAGAAGCTACTCGTCCACGAATTGCTTCCTCTTCTCTTCTAACGGTTGCGGAACAACATTTTTCCAAAAGCCTTTGTCATCGTATCCGTTGAGGGAGTTAACTGATGCTGAGCTTGCATCTGAGGCCGTGATCAGGGAAATCCTAAGGACCCCTTCTGTCCAGTCAAAGAATCCCAAAGTTGCTTTCATGTTTTTGACTCCTGGTTCCTTGCCTTTTGAGAAGCTCTGGGACAAGTTCTTTTATGTAAGGATTCGAAGCATTTAGTATTGTTCTTGTTTGATCTCTTTCATACACTTGTTCTGTTATAAGTTAATCAAAATGGCATGATTTAATCTTTGTTCTTGCAGGGCCATGAGGACAAATTTACTGTTTATGTACACGCATCTAAGGAAAAGCCAACTCATGTGAGCCCTTACTTTGTTGGTCGAGACATACATAGTGAAAAGGTAAACTTTTCCTCCTAGAATTTGTACACTTATTTTTTCCGAGATATTTGAGTGTGATATATATTTGATCATGAGCAACAACGTATTTGCAGTTGGGATGGGGAAAATTTTCAATGGTTGAGGCAGAGAAGAGACTTTTGGCAAGTGCGCTTTTCGACCCTGACAATCAGCACTTTGTTTTGCTATCTGATAGGTTATTTCTCATTGCCATTTGTGAAATTGGACCATCTTTTCCCAAAAGGATTTCGTTTTATTGTTAGTTCTTAATCTTTTTTCTTCTTGTTCCAGTTGTATACCGGTGCATAACTTCGAGTATGTGTACAATTATCTAATTTTTTCGAACATGAGCTTTATTGATTGGTAAGAAGATCCATATTTTGGAAAGAGAAACCAATTAGATACATTAGTTGTTTTCCCTTTTTTTTTGTTGATTTGAAACTCTCATTCTTTCATGGCATAGTGCAGTGTTGCTTTCTATCTTAATGACTCTCTCTTTTTGTAGCTTTTTGGATCCTGGTCCTCACGGAAATGGCCGGTATTCAGAGCATATGTTGCCTGAAGTTGAAAAGGAGGATTTTCGGAAAGGTTCACAGGTACACTTTTTCTATGGTAGTCTTAAGCTTCTTATGCCTAAAGGTTTCTCTTTGATAGATCTTACGAGTCTGCATTTGCTGCTGATTGGCATATTATAAACAGTGATTTAAGCTGTTTACTCCTTTCTGTGAATTGAGCCACAACATTACCCCTCTAGATCGTATTTCTAATTGATATTATCCCACCGGACTAGGTAATTTATTACCCTTCTCATGAACCCTTTCATCACCAAAAGACAGCTTTTGCCCCTTGAAGAATGTTGATGGCACTGCTGGACTAACCTATCAACGTCGTCCAACATATCTGTTTTTTTTAATCCCAATTAATCTTGCTTTAATAGCATTTTTTTAGCGTAGAAAGCTCCTAAATAAGCATAAATGAAGCTTTCTATGGTCAGATTCTTAGGTTTAGGCAGCTAGCACTTTGATTAACACCTTGTAGAGCAGCAAAGAAGGACGTCTTGCTGATAAATGGAAGACGGAAGAAAAGAAAAAGGTGTTTCATAGCCCGGAGTTGAGCAAAAATCTCAATATATTCTTCTCTTTTTAGATAGAAACTACTTTCACTATAAGAACGCAGAAAGGAAGCCACCTCAGTTCTTTTGTCCATTGCACGCTTGGTATGGTGAAAAGATTCTGTCAAGATGGATTTCAAAACAACGGAATTATTATGACTGAATGGCCAAGTAGATGATGTTCTCAGCCTATGGCCAGCTGGATTTCAAATTCTAAATTCATGTTTGATGCAGTGGTTTTCTATGAAGCGGCAGCATGCAATTGTTATTATGGCAGACAGTTTGTACCATAGAAAATTCAAAGTCTTTTGCAAGGTAATGGTTTTTTTTAACATGAAATAATTGTTTTATCTGAATGTTTTTACGTTTATGCCTTCGTCAACGTTTAGATTAAGTTAACACGCAAAATGGAAAAACTTGGAGTGTTTGAGGGCAAACTGTAATATCCTCTTTTAAATTTGAATCTTTCAGTGTTTACTATGTGGCATTGATGATGTTTTTGTTTGAATAACTCAGCCAAACATGGAAGGGCGCAACTGCTACTCCGATGAACATTACTTGCAAACCTTTTTTCATGTCGGTAGAGTGCGACATTTTATCAGGATAATCTATGTTTGTTGTGGTTGCCTTCACTGAATTTTAACATAATTTTTTTTACCATAAATCCAATTTCTGTCTTTGTCCATCACGTTCTCTTCAGATGAAAGATCCTGGCGGAATTGCAAATTGGTCGGTAACCCACGTTGATTGGTCTGAAGGAAAGTGGCATCCGAAATCTTATAGGTCTCAGGATGTTACGTTCGAGCTCCTCAAGAACATCACGGTATAATGCATGAGCTCCTTCAAAACCACTCCACCATTTTTTTCTTAGCAATTACATTGTTTTATTAGTGCCACATTCTTACGAATTTGCTTACATTTGATAAACATTTTCAGTCCATTGATGAGAGCACTCATGTTACAAGCAATCCAGAGGTACAAGATCTACATAAATATACATACAAACATATATATATATATGTGTGTAAATGTGTATGTATTTGTCATGCACTATTTTATGTTCATCAAACTTGCTTCATTAAATGGTGTTCATTTGCTTCTGCAGAGGACAGTAAGGACCAGGCCTTGCCTGTGGAATGGGGTGAAGAGGCCGTGTTATTTGTTTGCCAGAAAGTTTTACCCTGAAACTCTAGAGAAGCTAATTTACCTTTTCTCCTCCTAGCGCCAAAAAAAAAAAAAAAGGGGGGGGGAGAGAAAAAAACAGCATCTTCTCCCGTTATGCTGAAGGTTACCGTTGACTTTTTTTTTCCTGGTTAAATTGACACCCTTCAACCTTTACCCCATTTCCCAAGTGCCTGTGATTAAAGTCTTCAATTCTCAAGTGAAATTCCAAGGGAAAAATTAGAAGCGGCGGGACAACAAGGATTTTGGCTTGGCTTTTAGAGGCTTCCTCCTTTCTCATTGATGCGTTTGGTATCGCCATTAGCAGTTTTCTGACCTTTTTTTTTTTAATTATATTCATTCATTATAATCAAAAGCAAAAGCTTTTGTTCTTTGGTATTTTAGATTTGTTAGTCGGTTTTGGTGTTTTTTTTTTTTGGTAGTCGGGTATTTCAGTGTCTTAAGGTCCAAAAGGACCAAAATTTGAATTCTGGACGTCTTAGCTATGTAGTTACGATTTTAGTAAGACCAACCGAACCATACATATTTTTCTAAAACGGATTTGGGGTGAACGACCGTTTTTTATGGTTTTTTTTTTTTTTAAGTAAATGGTCAAAGTTTTTTAAAAAATAAAAAATGACCCTTTTTTTTACCTCAACGATGTATTAATGTTAATAGAAAATCGATGATGTACATGCACATATCAATGATATATAGAGTTATATTTTATTATTAATTAACTAGGTTATTTATCAATAATTAATAAATATTTATTAGTAATTAATCAATTTTACTTATTAATTTATCGGTTTATTAATGATAAATCTGTTGAAAAAAATGGGTAATAACCATTTTGAAGAATCATTTTGACACATAATTTTGAGTGAGACCTACTTTGTAAAAGTGACGGTTCTTAACGAATTTGTGTTTTTTGTCTTGAGGAGGTCAAAATCATATATTTATATGTTCAAAATGGTAATTGGGTGAACGAGAAATTGATGCTTAAAGTGTGCCAATTGACATTTGGATTTTGTTGGAATAAGCTTAAATGTAGAGTCATACATTGATTAGACGTTAAAGCTTGATATGGTTTTTAATTAGTTGCACTTTTATGCTTGGGTAAGATGTTATACCTAAAAAGCTCTCTCACGCGCAAGGAAGTGCAAATTACGACCCTAGTAGGCGTCCAATGTGTGCACTCACGACGTGGGCGACCTGAATACGGCTTCTAACAATCTTAAAACAGATTTTCTCTTGAGATCGGATAGGTTGTTGCATTTGGAGAAAGAAATATTGTTCTCTCTCGTGGTTTTTAGTTCTCTTCATAGTTTGCAATTGTTCAAATAATATATGTCATGATTGCATATGCATTATGTTTTGTTTGATTCTAGCCATTGTTTATTTTAATATAAATGTTATGTCTCTCATATGGAGCAATGATTATAATATTAAGTGCATATCCTTAAAGTTCGTTTGTGTTCCAATTACGTTTTTTTCCAAGTTGAATTTCCGTCACCATGCATGGTTATCTAAAATTGGACGTTTTACTAGTATTATTCATATTTGGTTTTTGCTAATAGCTTGATTGCATGTTTTGATTTCCTTCAATTTTTTCTGGCTCTGAATGTTTATGTGTTTTTCCTTCTATTATTATCATACAAGTTTTCGTGCGTTTGATTGCATTTTGTTGTATTTGGTTTGCTACAGCTCTGTTCATATTATTTTTGTTAAAAGCCTCATTATTTTCTATATACGTTTTGGTTTTACTATATTCATTAACATTTTGTTGAATGCTTCAGGTTATACGTTTTGGAACATTATAACGTTCATTTACAGTATTGTTTACATATTACATATTATTATGATAGAATATTACAAATGGACGTCGGAGTTTTGGTCATTGTTTTCAATTCATATATTCTTTGGTAGTTTATGTATAAGTTTGCTTGTTACGGTCTTGTTTATTGTTTTTTTTTTTTGGTATTAATTAGTTAATTTTATAAACGATTTACGTTCTCTGTGTGTGTGTGTGTATATATATATATATATATATATATATAACAGTTTACTTTTACGTTTTCTGTTTTATTATATCATAATAGTTTTACTGTTAACGTATATATATTAGTTGTTGCAGTTTTGCAGTTTTGTTATAAGTTTAAGTTACTGTTAAGTTTTTTTTTCGTCTTTTAATATATATATTTACATTAACGTCTTTTATTTTAGATTATATATCAGTTTATATATATATATATATATATATATATATATATATATAAAAAAAACGTGAATTTATCTTTGGTATAAATTCTAAGACTTAGACTTTTGTATTTTCAAAAATGGGTGATAAAATAAACGTTGTTCCAACTGAGAATATTCCAACTGAGAGTACTTCTGAGACACCAGTGCCGTCTCCTAAGGCTCATGCCTTGACCTCGATACAACCTTTGTTGGTTATGGTTCCTGTTAACCATAATGAAAAACCTGAAAACTTTAATGAACTGAATTTTAAAACTTGGCAACAAAAGATATTGTTTTATTTGACAACACCAAATCTTGTGAGATTCTTGAAAGGGAATCCTTCTACTGTTAGAGAGGATGAAACAGATGCTCAGACTTTGCTTGTTGTTGAAGAATGAAAGCATTCCGATTTCTTGTGCAAAAACTATATTTTAAATGGCTTGACTGATGCACTTTATAATGTGTATAGTCTGAAAAAAAGGGCCAAAGAAGTATGGGAGTCTTTGGATTATAAATACAAAATAGCAGATGCTGGTGCTAAAAAGTTCATAGTTGGACGGTTCATAAACTATAGAATGGTGGATTCCAAGACTGTAATTAGTCTGCAAATTGGTGAAGTCTTTGTATGGGCTTAAACAAGCACCAAAGCAATGGCATAAGAAATTTGATAGTGTTATAATGTCAAATGGTTTCAAAATTAATGAGTGTGATAAGTGTATTTATGTCAAAAGAATAGACAATGTATATGTTATTCTTTGTCTGTATGTTAATGACATGTTAGTTGTTGGTAGCAATGATCGGATGATCAAATCTACCAAGGATATGTTGAACTCTAGGATTGATATGAAAGACATGGGATCTACCGATATGATTTTAGGAATCAAAATCAAAAGGCCGCCTGATGGAGTCATCTTGAGTCAGTCAGACTATGTAGACAATATACTTGACAAATTTAGTAAAAATGATACTGGTGTGGCTAGAACACCAATTGATATTAGTCAATATATGTCCAAAAATAGAAGAGAAAATATATCATCGGTGGAATATGCTAGAGTGATAGGCAGTTTAATATACTTAATGAGTTGTACAAGACCAGATATTGCCTACGCCGTAAGTAGTTTGGGCAAATTCATGAGTAATCCAGGAGATGACCATTGGAAAGCAATTGTTAGAGTACTTAGATACTTACGAAATACTTGTGATTATGGGCTACACTATACAAGAGATCTTGCTGTTCTTGAAGGGTATTTTGACATAAGTTGGATATCTGGTATACAAGATTCTAAAGTTACAAGTAGATATGTATTCACTTTGGGAGACATAACAGTTTCATGGAAGTCCTCAAAGCAGACGATAATAACCAGATCCACTATGGAATCTGAATTTGTAGCCTGGGATAAAAGCAATGAAGAAGCTAATTGGCTATGAAATTTCTTGGAGGATATTCTTGAATGGCCTAAACCTATGCCTACAATATGCATATTTTGTGATAATCAATTTGCTATTGGCAGGGCACAAAATGTGATGTACAATGGTAAGTCAAGACATATATGTCATCGACATAATACTGTTTGACAATTGATCTCAACTGAAGTCATGACAATAGACTATGTAAGGTCTAAAGAGAATATTGCTAATCCATTAACTAAAGGACTGAATAGAAATCAAGTTGAGAAAACATCAAGAAGAATGAGACTTAAGCCCATGAAAGAATAGGTCGAAACAATAGAACTCAACCTTATTGACTGGTGATCCCAAGATCTAGGTTCAATGGGATAACTAAATTGAATAGACCAAGTAGGATCACTATGGGGGTTACCCCAACCCATTCCTATAATAAAAACCATGATATCCATAAGGAAAGGCTAAGCAGTTGCTCTTAATGATTCTTATGCATCGAATACATTAGAATTCGAATGGAGTAATATGTGTTACTCTTAAAATAAGAAATCACCTATATG
This sequence comes from Artocarpus heterophyllus, assembly GCA_025403435.1. Classification (NCBI taxonomy): domain Eukaryota; kingdom Viridiplantae; phylum Streptophyta; class Magnoliopsida; order Rosales; family Moraceae; genus Artocarpus; species Artocarpus heterophyllus. The sequence continues at coordinate 38,377,219 of CM046333.1, read as the reverse complement.
AGAGAGAAGTGGGGCTGCTTCAATGGAGAATTGCTATGGTTCAATTCTTTAGAAACTCTTGTAGAACCAGGGAGATATTCATGGCCAAAATAAACATAACCATGAGAACAGAAACTATGTCAGGAAACTATCTATGTGAGGTATGTTATCTTTTATGTAAACAATAGAACAGTTCAATGATATCACGTCTACTGGTCAACCAGTAAAGTAAACATATTTTCACAAGGGAAGGTTCAAGGGTTAATGCCTATCTATCCTATGTAGGTATTAATCGTAGAACTCTATCACCATGTAATGTCTTTGTTTTCTCTTGTCGTCAATCAATTTCATTCATGTGGGGATTGTTGAAAAAAAATGGTTAATATCCATTTGGAGGCATAATTTTAAGTAGGACCCACTTTGTAAAAGTAACGGTTCTTGGCTGATTTGTGCTCTCCGTCACGAGGAGATTAAAATCATATATTTAGATGCTCAAAATGGTAATCGGGTGAATGAGAAATTGATGCTCAAAGTGTGCCCATTGACATTTGGATTTTTGTTGGAATAAGCCTAAATGTGGAGTTCCATACTCGTTAGGCATTAAAGCTTGAAATGGTTTTTAATTGGTTGCACTTTTATGGTTGGGTAAGATGTTGTACTTAAGAGGCTCTCTCATGTGCAGGGGTACAAATCATGACCCTGGTGAGCTAGGGGTCCAATGCATGTACGCATGACATGGGCAACACGAATGTCAAGTTTGTTGAGCTTGCCTTATGCAGGCCATGTTTTGCAAAATTTTTTATTGCTTCTAACAATAGTAAATCGGAATTTAAATCATAAAGCAACAGTTATGTAGGTTAATGCCACCTCATAAAACCTCCCAATTTAAATTGAAAGGCTTAATGACTGCTCATAAAGCTGTGTTAATGGCATCGAATTTAAACCTCATAAATCCAGTATTAAGCCTTGTAACACCCCATTCTGTCCAGCCCATATAAAGGGCGTTTCTTCTTGTTTTAGACACATGAAAATTCACACACAATTGTTTACTAGTCCTGTAGTTCTTTTTTTTTTTTTTTTTTGGTTTCGTCGTTGTCTTTTTTGGTCATAGAAGAAGACACATTTCAAGCTCTCCAGAGACAGTATCCAATAGTGCTTAAGATTATGTTACTAGTCGTTATATCCTGAAAGATAGACGTCAATTGAATTCTTATGCACAACCGGAGGGGACATATCTGTTTTAAGGAAAGCATGACCTACATATGCCTCGACTATTTTTCCACTTTGATTCAATTGAAGTTGAAGGTTTGTTATACTTGTTTCCTGATTTTTCATTTTTACAATTGTAACCTGTTCATTTTATTCATATTACATGATATATTTTCTAACAAAATCATTAATAAATCAATTATTAGTGATAAAGTATTGTTAATTAGTAATGTATTAATATTAATCAATGATGTAATTGAGTCTATTAATGATATATTGCTGAAAAAAAAAGTTTATCATTGACAAAAAAGTCTTTTCTTTTATTTTAAAAAAAGTCATTTCTCTTATTTTGAAACAGATTCGACATTTTCCTTAACTTTTGAAAATCTCGACCTTTTATTTAAAAAGGTAATTAAAAAAAAGCATCATCATTATTTAGTGTTAAAACACTATATTAAATACATATATTATAGTGCTTGATTGTTTTTCAAATAAAAAATAAAATAAAATTTTCTCTTGAATTTAAGATCCAATGCTAATATACTCACAACTTGAAAATTACGATCTTATTCTTTGGAATTTACAATTACATCGATAAGGTGTTGAAAAATTTATAGCATGTTTTAAAAATAATTTAAACCTAGTGTTGAAATTTAAGTATTTTACCATGTGAAAGTTTTACATTGTAATTCACTCTTGTTTTATACCATAACATATAAAAACTTGATATTAATCACAATTAAAATTAAGTGATTTGAACTTTTCTCCTAGACAAGCTTTTCATCGTGTATTTGAGTAAAACAGAAATGCCAAAGTTTAGAAATGACTTTCGAGAGTTCAAACTAAGGAAGTGATGTCGAAGTTTAGGACCAGTTTGTTTTGAGAACTCTTTAGATTCTTTAGACTCAAATTTGTTTTCGAGTATTAAGAATTCTTTGGATACGTGTTTATTTCTCCCAAAATCCAAATCGTTTGAGTATCAATAATCTAAAAGTTTTCAGAGTTCTAACTCCCCCTAAACTTTTGATACTCGAATATCTCTGCTACAGTAGAAACTAAAATTCTCTCTTATATTTGAGGAAAAAAATCATAACTTCTTCATTTGTTATCCAATTGACATGATTCTTTTTTCATTGTGTTCCTAGTAAAGAGGGGAATAAATTAATATCCATATTACATTTTTTTAGGATCACTAACATTAAAATTTTATTAGATATGTTGATAAATCAAAAACTATTTTCACTACCTCTCCAAACACAAATTTCAATTTTATTCCATACTCAGATTAAAACTTAAATGCAATCCAAACGTTAATTCGGATAACAATTCAAATTACTAATTCAAATCTTAATTCAAATCACACTAACTCAAATCAAATCACTAATTCGAATCAATTTACTAAACGGAGCCAGATAACTAACATAACGATTAAAGAATTCACATTTGAAAAACTGTCATTTGGAGCTTTATTAATCAACGAGTTTCAAGATAAAATGAGAATAGCATACTGAAAGTGTTAGACTATATCTCTCAACAATCCGAGTCAACATTCCACGTCGGTGATATCGAAGCTATAGTTTGAATTGACTCTGGCTAAAGTCATTTAAAGAGCGTTCATTAAAATAATACTATTAGCTCTAGAGCACCTTTAGATTTAAATAAGTAATAATCTCCAATACGCTTTTAGTTTGAAAAGATAAAAGTACCACTTATAAGAATGGATGATGTGTTTGCATTACGATTGATCACGACATTGCGAGCTCACACTATGCAACCTCTTGAGCTTAACTTAATCAAGCTTATAACCTTACGGTTCGAAAAATTAGTTCGATAACACTGTAAAATTTTAAAATTTTATTTAATCACTTAATATTTAAGTTGTGCTATTATAAACAAATAACTAAATTTAATTTATCATGTTTGTTGCGACCAATAACAACACTTCTGATTGAACAAATCTTTAAAAATGAATTTTTATCTTCAAGCCTTCAATGTTATTCTCTACTTTCAGATTTTAGTATGTGTAGGCATAAATCAACAATTCTTCATCATATGTACACTTGTTTCCAACAACTCAAGTACACAAAGAACAAATAATTGGAGAATCATTACAGGTTTTTATCGTTTTGGTACCCGATGTTTTAACTTAATATCACATTAATACCTTGCTCTTTAAAAATTCAAAAAGGTACCTTGTGTGCTTTAAAAAACGTCATTTTGATGCCTTGAATCCTTTTTTCTAGTTGTCAAATGTCAAAACTACCCTTCTAATTAATAAACTTAATTCAATAATTATTGAACATATTAAAGAAACCTAAACAACATTAAAAAAATTGAAAGAAAAATAGGAAAAATCCCTCCCACTTTAATCCGATTAAAACCTCTTTCTGCAACTCACTCATTGTCCACCATTTATGGACTTCAACTCACTCAAAAATTCGACCCTTTGCCAACCACCCTTGGATATTTGATATTTAATCTGATTTTTTTTTCAAAGTGGTCAAGTTGTTATTATATTTGAGCTTAGATTTGAATGTTGAATATTTTAAAATCCAGTGTTTGTTCTTATTTTTTAAGTAGTTATTTGATTTGATTTGGATTTCTAGAATTTGAGGTAAGAAAGAAAGACGGTGCAAGTAAGACTTTGTCTTGTTCTTCTTTCCTTTCTTTTCTTTTTTTCCTTTTAATTTTAATTTTGTAATGTGTTTTAAGAATTATTGATTTAGGCTTTATTAAGTAAAAGGATAAATTGGACATTTAGCAGCTCAAAAAAAGAACTCAGGGTATTAGAATGATATTTTAAAAAATATAATGTACCTTTTTGATATTTTCTAAAGAGCAGGGGTACCAAGTTAATATTAAGTTAAAACTCAAGGTATCAAAATGATAAAAACCTAACTATTATATTTGCTCATTCTCTAAAAAGCACTAAGACAATTTAGAATAAAAAAAAGAGCCAAGCTCTCTACTTATAGTAGTGATAGAATAAATCAAAAGTTTATCAAAGATCCAGCAGGATTTTTTCTTAGCCTCTGTCTCTATCACATGCCCACTATAGGGAGTTTGGAATTCAAATTCCAAACAGTTAATTATTTATTTAATTAATTTTTCCTCACCCTCTATCTCTATTATTCTTGTGGTGCATGCCACCTGCTTACATGTTTGAATTCAAATTATAGTCAATCACAGTGTTGGATTATGTGATCTCATGTATCATGTATCATAATTTTAATTCAAACAAATCAAATTTAAATTAGAACATTGTTTAAATAAATATATAGTTTAAATAATCATAAATAATTATCCTTTTATTCAACTAAAACTAGAGTTTTAATTAATTATTCAAATACAAAATTTAAATTATTAATTATATAAAATCGCAAATACCTAGTTGCATAATTAATTTTTTAAAAATTAATTAAATAAATAATTCACCCAAAAATTTTCTGCTACTTAGCACCCACAGTCCAACAAACTATGCCCAAGTCCATGGTCCAACTGGACCTTGCTATTCACTCCAATAAGTACAGTGGCTTGTTATGTGTGTTCTTCTGTATTGCTGGTGGAGAACCATACTTGCCCGCTCTATCAAAAGAAATTAGTAAGCTAACATTTGGATCCGATAGGTATTTATTATGATGCTCCAATAATAGCTTATAAATTAATCCATGATTTATTTTTTGCTGAATTATTAACTTTGGTATCACTACACTATAGACCCAAGCTACACTCTTAATGATATACTATATTATGAGACTCCAATATTAATCATGTCAACAACTTCTCAAATTATATATATCCCTATAGATTATCTATAATTGAATAAAGGACAAGTTTCGTTGTGTCTTCTAATTATTTTATCTCAAAGTTTCATTATTTCATTCAACTTTACTCGTAACAAATATAAATAGGAAATCATTTGGTTACCATCTATATATCCATGCGATGGAGGCCCCATTCTTTTCTAATTTTATGTCAAGTAGCTCGACATAAAATTAACTTTGGTCCACGGTCACAAATTTAACATCAAATGAAAGAATAGGGCAGTTTTGAATGCCAACTGGAACCTATCCAATTTAGAAGAAGAAGAGCATTCTTGGTTGTTTATTTCTTTGAAAGGATAACATTGACTTTTTGTTAGAGAGCTATAAATTCCGTATTTATGGTTTATGCTCTTCAACTTACTAATAATGGAACTTTGCTCATTGGAATTCCTACTTTTGGTACATTAAAAAATACAAGTTACAAATATGGAGTCATGAATTCATTTCAAGATTAAGATGATACATTAATGATTGACAAAACGAATTGATATAAGTAAATTAAATTATTATGAAATCAATTATACTTTATGTACAGTCTAGTATAAGATTATCATTATTTTACCATACCAATATGTCTACCATAGAATCAACCTGCACTAATAGCATAGAAAAACTCTCTAATTAACTGAAAGATCGCCATTACAACCTTAGGGTGTATAAAGTGTTAGGCTTGGTTCCCTAAAGAATAAATACTTTTATTGTGTTTATGACATTTTTGGTGAATAAATAATGGAGCAATTATTTCATGTGTCCATAATGGTTCTATATTATATTCTTATTGCTTTTATATCAATGATTGTATATTAAGTAAACATATAATCCCCAACTATTAGAACCAAATCTTAAAATTGGGCATATATGGGGTTTGTATGCAAATAAATATGGTTCAAAGAATATGTAGTCTACAGTGTATGGATAAAGTTAAGTGGTTATAATAGGAATCTACATCAATTGAGAAGGCAGTAATCTTGGTCATCGAAGCGGGTCAACTCCATGGTAGGCGCATTGTTGTATAGACCTAATAGTGGTCGCCCACTAGACTGAACCTAAAGTATAATTGTTTTGATAATAATTGTGTTTTATTAAATCAATTTACTTTGACAATCATCTACATGTCATTATAAATCTGACGTAGATTCATGACTCCATGTTTGTATATTTTTTGATATGCCAAAGCTAAAAGTTGCAATAAATGAAGGCTTTATTGATGGTATGTTAGAGATGCAACTCATATTTAATGAGAGCATTATCCACAAAGACGGAATCTATTTCTCTCCAACAAAGAGTCAATATTATCTTCCAAAGGTATTATTTGGGTATTAGAAAATATAACGAGGCCTTGGTCGTCTTTATACATATGGTCACTAGACGACATTCCGATTGTATTTATTATAATAGGAATGAATTGTTCGTTGTGAAAAATGAAACTTTGGGATGAAATATCTGAAAGATAAAACAAAATGAAGTCCTTCATCCGATTATAGATAGTTTTTAAGGATACACATATTATGAGAGGTTATGGACAAGATTAATATATTTGGAGTCTTGTAATATGGTACATAATCAAAAGTGCAGCTTCGGTTCTATAGTGGAATGACACCGAAGTTAACAATTAAACATAAAATTAATCGAGGATTAATTTATCTGCTATTATTGGAGCTTAATAATATATGTCCATCAAGTCTTAATGTGTGACACCTGGGAGTAGGGGTCAGTAAGTTTTAGGCAAAGAAGTTGAAATTAAGGTAAATAAAGAAAAAAGTAAACAAATATATATAGAAAGTAAATAAATATCATCGGCGGTCATCATCATGTGAATGCCACAAAAGGTGAGGCCGAGACCTTATTCTCATTCACCATCACGTGGTCGCTTACCATAAAGGTGGGTAGGTAAATAAAATACAAATATAAAAATAAATAATACAAAAAATACTGAAAATCAACATCTCTAAGATAAATTAAAAATATACAATTGACAGAGATGAAAATGACATCAACACTGTGACAAGTCGTGCAGTATACATATCATACCACAATTCTGTAGAAAAATACCATATCTACTCATAGAGCCAGGTTTCGATCTGAGGATCTTCCTTCCTCTTCAAACCTAGAAAGAAGATTTTTAAAAATAGGAAAACGTAAGCAAAAAGCTCAATAAGATAGTTATTTAAAAACAAGTTATTTTAAAATAGTAATAAAAAACAGAGAATTGTTCACAAACTGTTCTATTTGAGATGAATTTCAAAGTCTTAACAAATCAATAAAAACACTTACTTGAAAGCAACTTGATAAAACATCATCATATGAGTTTTGGAAATCCGAAAGGAATATCAAAATACAATTCTTCAAGATCAAAGACAAAAATTATTTTCATCAATCATTTAAAAGTTCAAGCATTTGGCCAAAACAGTTTACAAAAGGCTACCAAAGAAAGGAATAAAAACATATGTATATCCTACCTCTTTTGAAATCCAATAACGTAAGCTCTACATAAAATTTAACGTATGCTCCATATACGTTTAAAACCTTGAAAACTGCATTTAAAATTAGAAATCACATTTAACAAATATCATTATGTCAGTTTAATTATCAGTGTGCCTTTTAACTCAAAATAATCCTAACACAAAATCATAATCCTTTTTAAAACATTTCTAAATCATTAAACATTAAAAACTAGAAATAAAAATACAAATTTCAAAGCTCACAGTCGCCCTGCCAAACATCTTGGCTCGGCCTACCGAACATCTTAGTTTGGCCTACTGAACCTACACGGTTCGGCCTACCGACCTCTTGAGTCTGGCCTGCCAAATTGCTTAAATCTGGCATACCAAAGATCAAGTTTGATCTGCCAAATTGGCAAAATTTGAAAAATTTCAAGTTTCAAGTCTCAGCCAATCCGGGCTCAAAATCCAAATTTAAACCTGTTTTTCAATTCTCAGATCATGAAAATCATACAAAAAGCATAGAAAACCATAATACAACAAATTTAAACATTTTCCCCCAAATTTAAACTCAATTTCACCTTTGATTTAAAAATAAAAAAATATAAAAACTTGGTTAAATCGATTCTAGCTCTAATTAAGTTTAGATTCACTATAAAATAGTTTCTACAACTTGAATTAAACATTATCTGAGCTCAAGAAAGCTCGGATTCAACATTCAAAGAAAATTTAAAAAATTGAAAATAAAACTTTGAAATTTTAAAGAGAAAGAGGAGGCTAAGCTCAATGACGTTTTTGGATGAAAAACTTGATGATTGAACTTCAATTCTTGCTCAAATCCATGCAAAAATCAGAGGAAAAGAGAGGGAAGGAGAGTGTGCAGAGAGAGAGAAAAAGAGATGAGAAAGAGAGGCGGGAAAATGAAGAAAGAAAGAGAGAGGGAAAATAAAGGGGTCAAGGGCATTTTAGTAAATATGAGAAAATATGGTATAAAAATATAATTTGGTATTTTAAGAACTAAAAATCAAATTTTCAGATATAACAATTGCAAGAAAATCTTAAATGATTGAAATTGACAATACATTCACAATTGGTACACTTAATAATTAAACTTAACACAATTAATTCCATTTAAAATTTAAGAGTGTTACATTCTACCTTCTTTAAAAGAAATTTCATCCCCAAAATTTGTAAATATCTAAAGTAAACAGCACTGTGTACTCAAAGTGAAAATCTCATAGGTTGAGTTCCTTAAAGATATGAAGCCTACGTTCTGATACCATTTTATGACGCCTCGGGGTGAGAGTCAGTAAGTTTTAGGTAAAGAAGTTGCAATTAAAGTAAATAAAGAAAAAAGTGAATAAATATATGTAGAAAGTAAATAAATATCATCTGCAGTCACCATCACATGAATACCATCAAAGTGAGGTCTAGATCTTATTTTCATTCACCATCACGTGGTCGCTTACCACAAAGGTAGGTAGGTAAATAAAATACGAATATAAAAAATAATAATACAAAAAATACTAAAAATCAACATCTCTAAGATAAATTAAAAATATACAATTGACAGATATGAGAGTGACATCAACACCAGGGCAAGTCGTGCAATACACGTACCATACCATAGTTCCACAGAAAATACCATATCTACTCATAGAGCCAGGTTCTGATCTTGGGACCTTCCTTCCTTTTCAAACCTAGAAGGGAGATTTTAAAACATAGGAAAATGTGAGCGGAAGGCTCAATAAGATAATTATTTAAAAACAAGTTATTTTAAAATAGTAATAAAAAACATAGAATTGTTCACAAACCTTTCTATTTGAGATGAATCTAAAAGTCTTAACAAATCAATAAAAACACTTATTTAAAAGCAACTTGATAAAACATCATCGTACAGGTTTTGGAAATCCAAAAGGAATATCAAAATACAATTCTTCAAGATCAAAAACAGAAATTATTTTCATCAATCATTCAAAAGGTCAAGCATTTGGTTAAAACAGTTTAAAAAGGGCTGCCAAAGAAAAGGGATAGAAATATATGTATATCCTACCTCATTTGAAATCCAATAAAGTAAGCTCTAAATAAAATTTATCGTATTCTCTATATACGTTTAAAACCTTAAAAACTGCATTTAAAATCAGAAATCACATTTAACAAATATCATTATGTCAATTTAATTATCAGTGTGCCTTTTGACTCAAAATAATCCTAACACAAAATCATAATCCTTTTTAAAATATTTATAAATCATTAAACATTGAAAACTGAAAATAAAAATACAAATTTCAAAGCTCATAGTTGACCTACCGAACATCTTGGTTTTGCTTACCGAACCTGCACGGTTCGGCCTACCGACCTCTTAGGTCTTGCTTGCCAAACTGCTTAAATTCGACATGCCAAAGATCAAGTTTAGCTTACCAAACTGGCAAAATTTGAAAAATTTCAGGTTTTGAGCCATGGCCAATCCAAGCTCAAAATCCAATTTTAAACTTATTTTTCAATTTCCAGATCATGAAAATCATACAGAAAGTATACAAAACCATAATAGAACAAATTTAAACCTTTTTTCTCAAATTTAAACTCAATTTCACATTTGATTTGAAAATCAAATAACAATGTAAAAAGTTGGTTAAATCGATTCTAGCTCAAATTAAGTTTAGATTCACTATAAAATAGTTTCTCCAACTTGAATTGAACATTATTTGAGCTCAAGAAAGCTCGGATTCAACATTCAAAGAAAATTTGAAAAATTAAAAATAAAACTTTGAAATTTTAAAGAGAAAGAGGAGGCTAAGCTCAATGACCTTTTTGGATGAAAAACTTAATGATTGAACTTTAATTCTTGCTCAAATCAATAAGAAAATCAGAGAAGAAGAGAAGGAAGGAGAGTGTGTAGAGAGAGAGAAAAAGAGACGAGAAAGAAAGACGGGAAAATGAAGAAAGAATGAGAGAGAGGGAAAAATTAAGGAGTCAAGGGAATTTTAGTAAATATGAAGAAAATGTGGTATAAAAATATAATTTGGTATTTTAAGAACTAAAATCAAATTTTCAGATATAACAATTGCAATAAAATCTTAAATGACTGAAATTAACAATCTTAACAATTAAACTTAACATAATTAATTATACTTTAAAATTCAAGAGTGTTACATAATGCCAGCTCATTATTCCTTTATGGTAGATCAGGCAAACATAGATTATTATCAATCAGATAGAAGTATATACGAGTCGGCCCACTAGGCCTAATGGGACGCGTGGGCTACAATCTTGTTTTGATTATCAGTTTGCGTAGGCCTACTAGGTATGGTGGTGCCACCTTCTACATGTTTTTGAAGAATTTATTGTTTAATTAATTCTAAAAAATAATTATTCAAATTGACAATTTGGGATTTTGAATCATTAATTGTTTAAATTTGGTATTAAAATAATAAATTTAAATCCTAGTTGTATTTGAATAAAAGATTCACGATTATATGAATTAGATTATCATTTAAAGTAATGAAATTTAATTTAAATCGGAATGTGTTTTAAATTGGAATTATCATAGATGTTGCAATAAAATCATAGTTTTCCTACAATATGATTGGCCAAATCTTTGTAGAGATAATCTCTATAGTTGGTGCTAACCTTAGGAAATAATGAAGAAGATTTTCTCCTCATTTCTTGATAGGCTTTTGACTCTTCTAACCACTTATATAAATAAAGGAGTAGGGTCCTCATTTATTCTTGAACTGCCTAAGTGTAAACCAAAAAAGTTAAGTCCTGATGACCCATCTTTAGTAATCTAATCATAGTTCCTCAAGTGGTTAGAAGGAGTACATGTGTAATGGAGATTTGTTGAGTTGTGCCTACACATACAACAATCTAAAAGAAAAAAAAATTAAAGATTTGACAGTAGAGATTTGTTTTTGAAAAATTGTTCAAACCGCAAGTGTTGTTTTCAATCTCTAACTGATACGTCTAATTTGATATAATTTATTGTTTATAACAACATAAGGTTTGGCATTGGATAATTAAATAAAAATTTTTAGAACTCCATTGTATCATCAAACCAATTTTCCCAATGTATAATTCCTAGTTCTATATATAGATTGTAGGCTATATAATTTAAAATATTAATATTGGAATTGAATTTATTTGCATATAAACCCTATATATTCCCCAGTCCAAGATTGGTTTTAATGGTCACAAATTATATGTTTTTTTGATATACAATCGTTAATATAAAAGTGATATTAAGACCATTATTGAAACATAAAATAATTATATTATTATTTATTTCACTAAAAATGTCATAAATATAACTGAAGTTTTTATATTTCTTAGGACATTGATCCGAACACTTACAAGCTTGACCTTACATCTCTAATCTTCTCAATTTACTACACTACAGATGCATTCTTTTCTCTTGTTCCATTGGCCCTAGACTCTAAGAGGGTGTTTGACAGTGGTTTCCACCGCTCAGTTCTCACCACAAACTCAGTTATGATGTTTGACAGTAGTTTCTACCACTCAGTTTCCACCACAAACTCAGTTATGAACAGTATAAAGCTCTCACATGCTACAGTAACAAATAAAAAAAGATACTACAGTATAAAACTTTCACCTGCTACAGTAAAAGTAGTTCCCACCATCCTTTCAAACACCTTATAAGAAGTTTCTCACTCAAACTTGCCATCCCATGATACCTGAATAATCCTGAATGATCACTCAAGTCAGAGATATGTCGCAATCAACAAACACCAAGAGGAGAAAATGAAGTCATGAACTAAGGAGCTTGCGGCTGTGGGAAGCAATTATCTCCACACTACAGATGAATCCTTTTCTCTTGTCCTGCCTACCCTAGATCTAAAAAGTTTTCCACTCAAACTTATCATTCCATGATACCCAAAGTAAACCACTATGTCATTATCACCAAACGCCAAGAAGAAAAGGGGAGTCACGAACTAAGGAGGTTTAGGCCATGGGAAGGCAATTACCTCCACGTGGAAAGATGAAGCTGCATTCATATTGGGGAGATGGTTACTTCGAGTGTGTTGTTTGAGTTTTTAAATCACGGTTTGAATCATTTTGATACAGTATTTTCTCTCACAAAAATTTAAATCTTCATTCAAATACTATACTCAAATACTCGTACCAAACGTATCCTTTATGTAAGACAGTTATCAACGTTAGAATGATTTTGCTTGCTTATATCATCATGACATCATCTCTGTCTCCTTTAATTCGTTTACTTTTGTTTCTCTCTCTACTGGCTCCTATATCTTAGAAATACCACTTTAATAGAATATTTAGTAAGATAGTTAAAACCGTTGGTTAAAATTATTTTTATTGTAATATATTAGAGCCTTATATTGTAATAATTTTTTTATTGTTATTATAGCATATAAAAGCTTTATACTATTTATAACTGAAAAAATAATCCAAATTACTTTCTGTCAAACATCTTGTAACTATTCTCCCTACACTTTACTTTTCTCATTGCATCTCGTTTTTAACATTTGAATGATTTCTTCTGGATTGGGCTTCAGGGCTCATATCGTTCCTAAGTTAGTTGTTCACTTTTGTTCAGATATATTTTCTTCCCTGCCGTTACGGTAAGTGTGAATATTTTAAAGATCTATTAATTTCTATTTTAGGGGATTTGTTTTTATGTCTTTATTGTATTTTATTTTTATATTTATGATATTGTCTTAAATATGCATTATATATAATTTGTTGCTACGGGTTAAGTAATTTTTTCTTTGTTGCATCTCTGTGGAAAAGCCATGGGGGAATATTGTGCTTGTTAATGTTAAAAAAATAGTGTTATTTCGCAATAATTTCAAAACTTGTAAAAAAATTTGCAATATAATAAATAAAATTTTATCAGTGGGAATTAAATATTAGATGTTTTGCATATTTTAGATGTTGGAAATAGTGTTATTGGAATCAATAGCTTACACGTTAGAAATTTTATAAAAAAATAGAGAAAAAAAATTTGCCATATGGTCCTATATGTGACACACTAGTCAACAGCTGGAGAATATATGCCTGCCACAATGTGTGGACACCGTGTACGCACGAATCCCAAACCTTTAAAATATTTGAATTAATGGTTTAATTTAAATAATATAATTTAAATTAAAATTTAAGTTAATAATTTAAATTATTATTTGAATATATGTTTAAGTTTTAATTTAAATATAAAATAAAATTTAAATTTATTTTTTAAAAAATAATAAAAATAATTTTTAATTTATTAATAAATTTTTAAAAAACTTAATTTTAATGGTATTAAAAAATACTGTATCTTAATTTATTTCTCTCATCTTTTAAACACAATAAAAAAATCATAATTGGCCCTCGCCTGACAAACTGCTTTCTCTATGTCCCATCAACTGACGCTTCTGATCTTTCCTTCCACCCGTAACCAATCTTGACCGTTCGTTCAAAGTCACCACCCAATAAAAACGCGGGAAATCGGAAATATCTCTTTTACATTTTCCTGTTAGAGAGAGAGAGCGAGTGAGAGTGAAGGGGAGGGGGAGAGGGAGAGGGAGAGGGAGAGAGTTTGTTCTTGCTGGAGAGAAGAAAGTAGAGAAGCTTTCCTGAGAAACTGCCATGGCGCCAAGGAAAAGGAAAGCGGAGCAAGCTGACACCGTTGCCGTACCGGCCAGGGTGACTCGGAGCTCGACTCGGCGAGCTGCTGACTCGGCTTTTGAGCCGCCGAAGCTGGAGAAGATAGACGAGACGAAGGCGAAAGGAGCCGTGAAGAAGGAGAAGAAACCAGAAGTGAAGTTCGAGGAAAATGCAGTGTCCGAAAACGGAAACGGGGAGGAAGCTCCGGAGGTTGTCGACGGCGAGACGAAGAAAACTGTTATTATCGAACACTGGTAACTATTTTGGTTTTCTATCCCTGTTTGGTTCCCGAGAAAGAGTAGAAAAGTGCTTCATTTTGGTAAATATGGTATTTTAATTTTTAGAAATTTTTCGATGTATTTGGTGGTTTTTTTATCTTGTTTGGTTGATTTGCTGATAATATGTAGAAAAGTATGATAAAAATTATGTCTTGAAACTTTATTTGTTATTTATTTATTTTTTTGAAGATCTTGAAACTTTATTTCTTGGTGTGCGGTGCCTAATGATAAAGAAAATCTGACAAGTATTTAAGATTAGATTAAGATACTCCCTTTTTCGCCCTTTTTTCGGGGTTTCTACGTTTTTTTCCCTTTTCAAATGGGAAGGAATCAAAGGAAAAAAAGAGGGTTTTTTTTTAGTTGGCAAGACTTTATTTTTCCTCTAGGGTTTCAGAGAAGAAGCATGAGCAGTCGTTAAGAAGTACGAAAAGATTCATAAAAAAGTTTTTTGGGCTTTGATTTTTGTTTCTTAAAAAGAAATTAACTTGCGTAACTGCTGACAGAAGTGGGTGAGAGAGAGGCGATTGGAAAATTTGATATTATTTTATTTTCCTTGGGGATTTGAAACAAATGATTTCTGCTTTCTTGTTTGTTATGTGAGAATGGAGGAGAGGAAGGGCAGGACAAAGAAAAAATCTAAATGTCTTTTATCTTGGGAGGGAAATATACCGAAAAACTTGATCACTGAGTTGAAGAAATCCCTATTCTGCTCTCTCTCTCTCTCTCTTCTCCCCCTAGAGTTATTCAGTTCCGTTGCACCAAATTAAAGCAGTACAGTTGATAATCAAAACTTGTCTTTATGTGCCTTCTTGAATCTAAATCTTAACCTATTGACTTGCTTTCTTGATGAGGTGTTTAAGAGATATAAAATAGAGGTAAAAAATTTATTTCAAGTTTATTTCACCTTAAGCCATCTTACATTCTATGTATGTGCGATTGTTGTTTGCTTTAGAGGAGTCCTGGCTCCATCAGACGTGGTCCAGGTGTAGTTCTAGATTGTTCTTAGATGAAACTAAACCATATCTTGAGTGGTTTTTTTGTACTATTACCTAAAACTGTATTCGGAGTGTTAGCAACCTTCTTTCTCTCTCTCTCTCTCTCTCTCTCTCTCTCTCTCTCTCTTTGTAATGTGATGTAGTTTGTACTTTATATTTTGTGGGTCGAGTTTCTAGGCTAAATTTACTTTGTTACTGGGTTTAAGTTGATGCGCTGAATCTCTGCCCTGAAAACTAAGAAATAGGAAGGTTAGCAGCGTTATGAAAAGTATCTTCATTGCTCATATGGTTGTCAGTGCTATTCCTAAAATTCTGGTCTTTGCTTTTCCCAGTTTCTTCCATTATATGTACTCTTTACAACTTATTTTTCGCTTTTTGCAGCAAACAGTGCAATTCCTTTAAGACCAGGGCTGTGCAGGTGAAAGAGGGCTTGGAGAAAGGTGTTCCTGGCATCACAGTTCTGGTCAATCCTGACAAGGTACATGTAAATCTTATGATTAACTATGACTTCGGAATTTAAATAGGATTCCAACCGAAGTAATTAATATTAACATAATAGAAGCAAGTGGGTTAACCAAATAGCCAAATTCTAAGGAAAAGTCATTATTTATAGAATCATTTTGTAATCCTCGGTGAAATTATTGGGATCGTGAGATAAACTTAGGTATACTTCAGCTTTAAGTGATTAGTCATTCAAAATTGAAACTTTAAAATGGCCTGTTGCATTTTAAAAGCCAATGCAAGAAAATTCCAGGGCAATATTAACTAGATAAGCATGGATTCGTTTAAGTAATAGCTCGTACCTGTGCATATGATGACAAGCAGAATTATTATCTAAGACTAATTCATCTGAAATTTGAAAAAACTTTTTGTCGCTGCCACTCCCTCTCACTCTTGTATGTATTTGTTGTTTTCTTATCGTGGGATCTTAAAGAAATTATTATTACGTATCTCATAAGATATTAATACTCACTATTTGAATACAGTTTTTTCAGAAAATTGTGCTGTGTTTAGTCTATCGATTCCAAAGCCAGGTATCTCTGGCGTTTGGATGGATACACGCACACACCCACATATATATGTACATATATATATATATATATATATATATGTTTTTGGATTTGCTATTGATGGAACTTATATAATTAATAAAAGCAAGGTTGGCCTGTTCTTTTTTATTTGTTATATGTGGGGGAATAATGGATGAGAAAATATATAGTATTGTCTAATCTTGCGATGTAACCTTTACCAAACATATTTGACTTTTAAATTTGAGAGTAATACTTAATACTTCATCAGGTAAACTGTTTGGTAAATTGGATATTGTGATTCCCTAGGCGGCAAGTTGTTTGATTAGCTTTCAATAGATCTTTCTTAGTAGTTTCTTAAGTGCCTATCGGTTTTCAAAATTGACCTTTTTTAGCGACTGTTTGACGAATGATAAGAGAACACTTTCAACTTTGGGGAAACCAGAATGCTCTTATTATTATGTTTAAATTTTTATTAAATGCCTATGCATCGTTTCAAACCTCAAAATTTATAAACGCTTAAATGGTAGTTTCTAATTGCATACTGCTTAAAAAAACTTTGCCAAGTGGTCAACCTCTATCCAACATTTTTTTTTTCATCAGTTAACGGTGAGCATTCTAGTGTAATAAACACCAACTAGGGGCTTAAAATGAATAGATTATATGATTGCTAATTTATTTGTATTTTTAATTTCCTCCAGCCAAGGAGAGGCTGCTTTGAGATCCGTGAGGATGGTGGCGAGACTTTCATCAGTCTTTTGGTAATTTTATATCAATCTAGCCGTCTCTTTATGATCCGAATTTTTCTTAATGTCACTGACTCACTTTAAACAACTACATTTTATTTTATACCTTCTCACGATGGCATGTATTCTTATAATGTCATTTATTTCCTTATCCTCACTTGCATCAAGTTTTAGAAGTTTCTTTTTATATTCAGAATATTTTGTGAAAATGAAACCATATTTCATGGTGCATGGCAACAAAAACTGTTAAAAAAGTTATGAAGAAACTATTTGGAGGACTAAGTAGAGGACGAATTAATAACTACTCAAGGGGCTAAATAATAGATTTTAAAGTTTAGGAAGAAATGATACAAGAGTTAATTCTTCAGGGTAAGTGAAATTTACCCACCAAGTGAAAATTGTAGATGAGTAGAGTAAGGATGATCTTCATGTGTGTTTTTACAACCATAATAGGCTTTGTTTGAGAAGCAAGTTAGAACTTTAAATTCCAACTTACTATAGTGTAAAGCTCTTATGTTTTACAGTAGTTTGTTATAGTGTAAAGCTCTTACATGCTACATTGTTTAAGTTCTAATTTACTTTCCAAACTAAGTAATATATATGTTATAACCAAGAACAAAAAATGTTGGTTTCGCTTTTGTTTTTGGTTTTTTTTTAATCATAACCTATTAGTTTCAACTTTCAAGAACTACTTCAACTAATCAACCATATAACTGTGTCTATGAAAAAGTATGTTCATACCATCCCAATTTGGATAAAATTATGCATTGAACTGTTAATCTATCTGGTAATTGCTTGACATATCAGAATAATAGAAACTTTTCTTTCGATACATTGGGTGTAGTCTTAATCCTGGTCTGATCATTCGTCATGCTTGCCAATGTGTCCGACTTATCCAATTTTCACCTTGTATAAATCTGTGAAGTTATTTCAATCATTTTGGATCCATTTTCACCATGGAATGATCATTTTGTTATTTTTCGTCAGATTACGTCTCATTTTCCTGGAAAATGTGGCTTTATTTAATTTTTCTGTAGATATTTCATTATGCTGCTGTTACATTGAGCACCTTTTCAACTTTGTCGAGAACCGTGTTACCTTTGGCGAGCTAATTTATTTGTGGATTTTGTTTTGTAGGACATGAAGCGACCATTCAAGCCGATGAAAGATTTGGACATGCGTAGAGTGATTGAAGATATCATTGACAAGACTAAGTGATGGGCACTTGGAACTTGCCTGTGGTATTAGGATTTTTGTTATAAAGTACTCGAAATCATTTTGTTGCCAATGCTTGATGCCAAGTTCACTTTGGTTCCTTCAATGTTCAAAATTTCACCGTAGATTTCTCTGATATGGTTTTTGCTATTTTTCTGATGCTAATTTGAAGTTGTCATGTAAAGCTGTGAACATGCATTCGATGCAGGCATGTCGTTGTGGCAGCTAGTAATATGACGAGTAGATGTATAAAGGTGACGGTTGTAGCGAGTCGTTTTGTATTGCTTCTTGAAGCAAGCTAAGTGAAGTTCTACTGCTAAAAATCCAAAAATCAAAGACGCGGATTATTGACACTTTTCTAGTGTGTTTGATATCGTCGTAGCTGAGCAATTGTATTTCCACTCCTTGGGGGGTCAACTTTTTTTTCTTTTGGAGTGATATTAGCAGCAGGTTTTAGTTTTTACTTGGTATCACCCCTAGTTTGGTACATCTTTGCAGATACGAGATAATGGAAGCTGCAAAATTGGAAAGGGTTACATCCGGATTAGTTTGGGTGACCCGAATTGTGAAAATTAAGTTGGACTTTGTCTTCCTTAGAGATTGGTTCTTAAGGATTATTTTATTTATTTTTTTTTTTAATTGTGACAAAGGCGAGGAGGGGCAACCAGTTGTAGCTATACTTCTAAGATGTGACTACAGGTTAAGAAACATTTGGCATTGAGCCATAACTGTTTCTATTGTGAGACGAAATGTGCACTTTCAAGTTTCAACTAAAAGCCAATGAACATGGAACTTGTAGATTGAAAAAAGTCAAGCACCCAATGGATTTGAACTCGAGATTTTCCATCAATGAGACTAAAGAGTAAGCTCAGTGTCCCTAGGCTACCCCCTGTGGTTTTGTTTGGTTGGAAGAGCGGAGGATGGATGTAGAAAGTTGGAGCCTTGAAGGGATGGAGATGATTAGAGAAATTTTTATATTATTTGGTAACAGAATGGAAGAGTTAAAAAGATAAATTGTTTGGCTATTTATTATAATGTTCATTTGTACAATTTGTTATTAATTTTTAGAGGGTAAAATTGTCTTTGAAGCGCAAAATTGACGGATTGCTTAAATTCTCCTACTAATTGAACAACTCAATTTGATGGACTGGGGGGGATATTACATCCTATTACCTCTGCTCTCGTGTCTTCCTCCCCTCACCGTTTCCCCAAGGCTACGACGAAGCAAACTCTTAGTAAATTTTTAGATTATTAGTTAGGGTATGTGCTATTGCCCAAAATAACAAATTTCTCACCTTAATTTAGCTATATATAATTTTGTATTTTGTGTGTCTTTTCTGTTATTAATGGCTTATTAAGTGGGGGTTTTTACACCAGTGTCACAAAAATAAAGTTTGGATTGAATTATACTAAACAAAAAATATTTGTAAAGAATGTCATAGCCATGTCATCACACTATAATTGAAATACCAAATATATCCTCGTATCTACTGTGGATAGCTGTTAGTATCCAATATCCATTGCGGATACCGACAGGGGGCTTTTGGATAAATGGCTTTAAGAAAAAAAGTTTTTAGACAAATGACCTCTTTTTTTTTTTGCATAAAAAATCAAGCTTTTTATGTCGTGGAGGAGAGAACGAATCGCTGTGGAACATTGTGCGGAAGAGATCGCACGGAGGAAATGTAGGTCGCGTGGAGGATGGAAGGTGTGGCGGCAACGGGCGCGGAGATCTGCTTCTCCAATTTGGTTGCACAAAGCCGTGACGCCACGGCAAACTCTATCCAGATCTGAGTTCTTGTGATCCTTGTCGTCCGGCCATGGTTTGGGGATGGTGTCTTGGGGTGACGACATCACAAGCGTCTCACAGATCAACAACGAGGAAGGAATCTTCAATTTACTTGTCGGTCTCATTAGATGGGTATTTATTTTTGCAATCGCCCTCTCCAACAAACTCATATATACCAAGTTTATCCTCTTATTATTTGCTCGACTCTTCCCACAGTTTCAAATGACTTTTTTTTTTTTTTTTCCCTTTCACCCTCTCATGATGACCTTAATCTAGAGATTTTCAACTAAATGCGTTATTATATATATAAATTTAGAAGTATCATTAAAAGACCTTTTAAGAGTGTGGAATAAGAGATGAAAGAAGTTAAAATCTATGCCTTGTTACCATTTAGTTATCCATTTTTAAAGTAAGTATAAATGATCATCATGTATCATGACACTGCACAACTATATAAAGAGGAATTCTGTGAGTGGTCGTCATATTTATAAAGTCATAGGTGACTTAGGTAGCATCCCCTGTAAAAAAAAAGGGTTTTTGAGAATAGCAAACCTAAAATTGAAGATTAATTAGCTCATTGCTCGAATTCGCAAGAAATGGACAATCTGCAAGGTTATATTGGTTCAAAAAATGGACCCCATATGTAATTACTTTTGAAGATAATATCAATCTATGTACCCTCTTGGTATTGGTTCCCGAATAATGGGAGTGAGATTAAAATTTATTATAAGTCAATGACTATTCAACCGTAGACAAAGACATTTTAGTAAGTACAAAAAAAAAAAAAAAACTTGTTTTAGGTTTAGTAAACACTAGAATGAAAATTAGATTACTTCTTATATTTTTTAAAGGGAAAACTTTTATTGTGAAAAATAAATTACCCCTTATAATTTTTTTAGGGGAAAATTTTACTTTAAACTAAATAGAATACATACTCAAATATAATCATAAATAACCACACATTATAGGAGGATTAAATCTCAGACATTTAATTGGACCCACTAGTGAAAACCAATCGACCAAGTTTAAACCCTAAATATTGGGGACACAAACGACACGATATAAAAACAAATCTAGCGAGATACTAATGCGCATGCTACTGATAACCACCTCAAATAAGTATGATATACAAACAAAATTAGAAGATGGGGAAGTCACTTTCATTGTTACAAAAAAAAATAACGACAATAGTATCGCTTTTATCATGAACAAAATACAATACTAAATAAAATAACATAGATAAAATCATAATTTAAGAAACAAGTCTGCTGCCACCACCATCGAATCATCTCACCTCAGCAAAAGGACCGAGGAACCCTGACCAAAAACCACTCTTCCCTTGCTGACCAAGGCCAACACCGATCTTTGGCCCAAGGGGAAAAGAGGGGGGCGGTGCAACAAAAGCACAACAAAACCCTAGTGAAGATAGAGTTGTTCGGCTAACTAAAAAAATGATTATTTCAAATTATAGCATCTAATGGACAAATAATTACTGAAAACATAACCAATAATCTTCATTGTCAGAATCTTAATCGTTTATTTTATTTTCCAATCCTATTTTATTTTCCTTTATAATCTTTCTCGGTTTGATATATGCATGCAACATAACTAATTAGTAATTACATAGATTTTGTTGTGTTAGTTCACTAAATAAAAATCCAATTGTGCTTTTTGGAATTGAAAAGCAACAAAAATGTTGAACATGAAGTTCAAGATGTTTGGTTTGAATCCTCAAATGCGACCAGAATGGCAACACTTTTTTTGGTAGAAAAAATGAGATTTTTTTTTTCTTTTGGTAGAAAAGAATAAAAAATATTGGCAATACATTTTTTCCTTACAAGGGCACAAAAAACGACAATAGTCCGATCATCACCCCAACACCAACGACAGTCATAGAATCCACCATAGCCCTTCCTGATCCAGACTTGTCAGCGTCCGGAAGTTCCACCACAACACTTTGGTCCACAACCTCCGGCTCAGGGGCATCGCTCGCCGGAGCTTCACTCGGCGCCATCACATCACCCTCCGGCGAATCAGCCACCGGCGCATCGGCCTCCTCATAGTCCTCATCGGATGCCGGTCCTGGAGCCTCAGACGGAGAATCGTCCTCCCCCGCCGGCGCAGGTGGCGGCGGAGGGCTGGGGTTCGGGTCGACTCCAGGCGGGACGATTGGCTCGCTGACCTGGAGAACGGAGATGTTGTACGGCCGGACGGCGACGGAGCCGACAAGCTTCGAGGCGAGCGGGGAGCCCTTGAGGGCCGAGCCGAAGGCGATACTGCCGTCGTCCCGGGAGACTGAGACGTTGATGAAGCCTTGGCGGTCTTGAGCCTTGCCGGTGGTCTGGAAGAGGGTGGCAAAAATGGTGCCGGTGGGGTGGTCCTGGACGATGTAACGCAGCTTGGGAAGGCCGAAGAAGTCGAGGACTACGTGGACGCTGAGGATGTTTTCGATGACGGAGAGGGGTTTTCCGGTGAGGTGGGTGGAGACGGAGCGGTTGTTGAGGGCAAGGACGGTAATGATCTGGTGGTGGTTGATGAGATCGGCGAGTTTTGTTTGGGAGAGAAGGTTGTTGAAGGCGCCGAATTCGGGGTAGTGGCTTAGGAGTCTTGTAATGTTGAAGGCGGCGGAGGCAGGGTCGAAGGCGGAGGTGATGGTGGCGGCGGAGGAGAAGAGGAGGAGGAAGGCGGCCATGAGGAGGGGAGGAGAGGGTTTGAGAGACATTTTTGTTATTTTGTTTCGCGAATTTTGTTTTTTGTTTTTTTTTGGGAAAAGAAGGGTTTGATGGGTTGGGGGTGGAGGGTGGAGGGTTTGATTAAAAAAAAAAAAAAAAAGTGCATGCCATGCATGGTGGAGAAGGGAGCGTAACAGATGGGGATTTGCTAAATTTGGTATCGTAATGAGCATAAGTAGATAAAGATTGATTGTGATGTCATAAATCAACGTTTGTCATCATGAGTCATATGTATGACTTGTTCCTTTGTGTGTTAGGGTGGGAATGTAATTATACCCAAAAATGGAAGACCGAGAAATTTAAATAGTGGTTAGCTTATCCTTGTTGTTAGCTAAAGGTTTTCTTTGTTCATAAATACAACAATCATATTGTTGAGTTGTTATTAGAAGTCCGTTTTACTCAATTTTCTTTGGCAAATAGTCTGCAGAATCCATCTGGTATTGCTTTCTATTTTTGACCTCCTAAGTTAAAAAGTTTGTTGTAAGGGTCTTTAAATATTTTTTAGGAAAACTGTTGGCTCTTTCTGTTTTTGACCTTCTAAGTTCAAAAGTTGGTTGGAAGGGTCTTTAACTAATTTTTTAGAAAAGCATCCACTCTCAAAATTTGCAATCCAATCCATAAAGTGTGCTTTCTTTGGAAAAAAAAATAAAAAAAAAAACTTCAAAATAATGTTTGGTAAGGGTGAAAAAGTGGAAGGAAAGAAGAGAGTGCAAAATTTTTTGAAGAGAATGTTGTTTGGTGGGAGAACAAAGTAACTGAGAGATTGTACTTGTACGTATGTCAGTCTTTTTATTTTTTATTTCTCTTTAAAGTGGAGAGATTTTTTAAAACAAAACTTGAAGGTAAGCTTTAGGAATAGTAAAATTACCTTTTGTCCTAACATTTCAACTAAGATGATACTAGTTTATTGGTATAATGGTCATTTACATTTTCTTTTCTTCTTCACTCACCCAGAAGATAAAAGTAAAACAATTTCCTCTTACCAAATGGAGTATAAAACTTGTATAGCAGCTTTAATAAGGTTTTATAAAATCTCAATAGATGATTTTTGTTGGAAATTAGAAAAATTTTAAATGTCATGTTTGTTTCATTAAATATTTTTATAAAACAAATGTAATTCAAGCACCAACTAAAAAATTATAACTATTACTTTTTCTCTTCTATTTTGTAAAAACTAGCATATAGATGAAAGTGACAAGTAATTACCTAAACTAGACATTTTAAAAACCTCATTCTATTATGAAAATGAAAATCATTTTAGTACCGTGTATGTTTCGAAAAAAATCAATTAGTACCCTATAATTCAGAATATTCAAATAGTACCCTCATGTTAAAAATATTTTTGATATTCTAAAATCAGTTTTTAGATTTAAAACGTCCTTCATACCTATTTCCTTTTTGATTTAATTACTCTAAAGTTAGAAAAAAAGAATGAAAAAAATATCAATTATTATTATTTGGACACAAGGATTATTTGCTTAAATTTTTTTTATCTTCTTCCCCTAATTTTAGACCCCTAAAATAAACAATAAAAAAAGGTAGAAAAGCCACTTTATATCTGAAAAAAAAGGGTTTTAGGGTACCAGGATGTCATGTTCTAAAATATCAATGTACTATTTTAGTATTATTAAGAACGTCATGTAACAAAATGATTTTTGTTGAAGACGACAAGCTACCAAACTGCTTTTTTTTTTTTTAAGATTTGTATATACTTTTCATAATATCATAGTTTTGTCAATTTTTTTAGTATTAATTGTTTGTGGTACTTAACTCTTTTTTTTTTTTTTTTGTTAATTAACTAATGTTTGTACAACCAACTTGTACGCTAGAAAGTTCCCTACATAGATCGGTGTACAACCAACTTGTACATTAGAAAGTTCCCTATACAGATCAGAGTAAGTAGCAAGTTTTTATGGTAGAGCATGGCTGCTTAAGGGATTTGCAGTCGGGAGGATTCAAACCTTAGACTTGGGAGGGAGCACACCACCAAGGCCAAGGTCTTTACCCATTGAGCTAACCCTTGAGGTTGGCTATCTTATTGTTTTTGTATATTATGATATGTTGCTAATTATCGTAAAATTGCAATTGTTTTGATATTATCGTATTTGCATATTATACACATGCGTTGTCGATATATTCAAATTTATAAACTTACCAATTGGAACACTTGTTATACAAGCGTGCATTTAGTCCGTTAGGTGACAAACAGTGATAGTGACGAGCCAGGATTTTGAGCCAGGAGGGCTGTCTATTTTTTTTTATCAAGATTATTTTAACATATATTAAGAGGAATACATAACAAGTGACTCACTTTGTATAAACAGTGTAGAGGAAAGCGGTTATTCAAGACACAAGAAATGCAGACGAACACGCTGTGGGTAAACTAAAAGATTACAGATGAAGGTTTAAATCTAGTGATTGCTTCCTACTTTTTTTTTTAGTAATCAAGCTTGAACGTTGTAGTGTCAGACTTTGGATAAATGCATTGCATTTTGTCTAGCAAGTCTTCAGCTGTTGAAGCAGTAACAAAGATTTTTCTCCCTAACTCTACAATGAAGTTCTATTCTACAGCTTAATTTAAAAACTTTAAAATACCGTCATAAAAACTATTCACATTCAAAAGACCTACGGGTTTAGAGTGAATGCCCAACAGACTCCTACTAGCAACTATGAATAACTCTTTAAGGTGCTTAAATCACCAGGTAATGCAATAAAAGTGTTAGAGTTATGGATCATATTTTCAAGAAACTTAGAGATGTCCAAAAGTCTCTCTTCCTTGCACATGGTTTTCCCACAGAGGTTCGCCTCAGCTAGGAGATAAGGTATAACTCCATGACATAGCTACTTCTAGAATGTGCTGTTGTTGCTACATTCACCATTAATCCTAAGCTACCACCCTATAAATTAGGTTAATATTATTACGTGCCAAGACTTGTTCTAAGTGTTCTACAGCTTCTAAATAGACTCTACCTTTACTAGGACTGGAACTACAAAAGCCACAAATGGTTTCAATTTTCCTAACGAATGAGAGGAAGACATGTTTGGTTTCTAAAACATACTGACTTTTTTTTTCCTTTTTTTTTTTGTTTTTATCTTAAGTATGCTCTGCGTAAAATTTGAGTCTTGAATTAGTTCTTAAAGAAGATGGAATTGGAAAGGACTAGGGACTTATGACAGGTAGGTGATATACATGTTAGAAAAAGTTAGACCAAATCAGTTCAGATTTTGAAAAATAAACACGTAATCAGATCGACTTTTGATAAATGAGATTCTAATTATACAACTTTTGACAATTTATAAACAAACAAACAAAACCCTACATATTTAACTGTACATTTTTTGACAAAATAAACACAAATCTAGAAAAGTTAGTAAAAGACATATGACATACTATAAACCTTTTGACAAAAATACGAATTTAGAAAAGTCAGTAAAAGACATATGACATTCTATAAACCTTTTGATAAAAGCAACATGAATCTAGAAAAATAATTTAGGATCTAAAAATTTTAAACTAACAACAGGAACAAAGACATGATGCATCTGACAAAGTAACATTTTTTTAATAAAACAAACACAGAGTAACAATAAAATTAACATTTATTGTTTAACACATATTGTGACAATCTAAAAACAAACAAATACTCAAAACACAAAATACATTTTCTTACAGAAACAATCAAACGACCTCTATGGATGAAGAAGTTACTCCTCATCTAACTTTCTTACAAACTAACAAATAGGTTCTTTAAATGCTAGATTCCTGAGGCCTTGTCTTTCTACATGGAATTTGGGCCAGAGATTAAAAATTGCATTTTGGACATATCCACTCAGATGGTTCTAAAAAGAAGTATGGAGGTCATCCAAGTTCTCTTTAGAAAGACCATCTTTGCAGAAATGGATTTTGTCCTCCCTATTTACTGACACAAATCCATGCAACCAACACTTACCCCCACAAGTTTATCTCCTACATTTATGACATCTAGAGTCGATGGCACGAGTTATTCTTCTCATCGCACTACGAGTGTACCCATACCTAGAAGGCCAACCCTTTGATTGAAGTCACTTGGACGAATTTTTCCTTTAATCAACATCCTCACATCACTGTGGATTCCAAAATGCATGAGAATCTATAGTTGAGTGACTCTAGACTTGTATTTCTGCTTGAGAACTTTCTAAGAAAGTGATGGGAAGTATTTTATCAGGTGATGGTACTTTGGATCTATGGAAAGCAAAGAAAAAGAAACAAGAAAGAATGAAATAAAAGAAATACAGAAATAAAGAACAGAAGTACAAGATTTGAGGGTTAACTAAAATTTTAAAATGGTTGAGGCGTCGTGCATGAGATTCAAGTTTATGAGAAAAAAATAGTGAAAATTTAGAAAATTAAGAATAAGCTTCAAATTTTAGAGAAAGGGAGAGTATTCTAAAGAGGGGAGAATTTTAAAGAGAGAGAGCTCAACAAATCTGAGCTTCGATGCATAGTGACAAGATTTATAGACAACATAAGACACTGTTTTGCGTACTGTGTTGGATACTGGACTGGGCTGAAATGGATAGGCCCAACTATACTTTTAATATAAATATTTGTGTTGTTTTTCTCTTATTATTATTATTATTAAAGAAAAAATTGTATTAAAGAAAACTATTATTATTAGTACTTATTGCAGGCTGTGTAATCCCTTTATTGAAGGTCATCATATGCATTAAATTGTTTTTTTCTAAAGAAAAATATTTAAGTAAAATTAATAATGTATTGCAATTTGGCTTTAAATTTGAATATACATATCTTTTATTCAAAGAATCTAATACAATTTGATTATTCAATGGCGTATTTGAGAGGACAAATATATATATATATATATATATATATATATATATATATATATCTTGAAAGGGGTGAATGATATTACATGAAAAAAACTTGTAAAAATATCCCCAGCCCCCCTCCGTCTCTAGCGCCAAAGACACTATTTTAGTGAGATTTAATTATCTTAATTCCCAGACGATTGCTCCAAAATGTCGAGATCCTTTTGAATTTCTTTCTTGATCAATAATAACCACAACAATATTATCATATCCTATTATCGTATTGTTGTTGGGTTTGAGTTTTTTACAAGTACGTATAATTATTGCTTTGGTCAACAAAAACAACGAGTTAATTACTAGCTCCTATGATTTGAATACACATCAAGTTTCTAGCGCTGCTGTATGTCATTTTTTATATGTTTTTTCAATACAAAGGCAAAGCAAAGTTCTAAGGAAAAAAAAAGAAGAAATATTGTTTATCGAAAACAAAAAAATAAACTTACAATTTTTTTTGCTCAACCAAAAAACGTCTTTCTTTTATTGTACATTCCTATCAATTAAGAAAGAACAAGTATTCATAAGGTGCAATATAAGAAGAGCACCAAAAAATATTGAATTAGCGTACATTTAGAAAAAAATTCAATATTGAAGAATTAGAAGTGAAAATTAGATACATTTAACAAAATAAAAACAAATATAGGTGGGTCAAAATGGGAGTTTTAATTCAAATGTGTATTTTGGTGGAGAGTTGTTTATATATATATAGGAAAGTAGGGGATATTTAAGAAAGTAAATTTCCTGGGAAAATCAAATACATTATTGATTAGTGAACATGAATTTATGAAAAAAAATATTAATTAAGTAGGACACATGAAAGAGATGTTTGAGTAGAGATACATTTGAGAAAAACTATTGTAGTGGAGAAATTAAAAAAAATTAAAAAATAATTTTTTATGTAGAAATATTTTAGAGGACAATATAAAGAGAGAGAGAGAGATACATTTGAAAAAAAAAATATTTTGACATGGGTGAAATATAGTTCAATAAGTCATGTTTAAAAATAAAGGATCGTAAGAGAAATATTTAAGTGAAAATATATTAAAAAAAAACCTATTTCAACAGACAGAGGCAAGATAGAAAAAATCATTTAATAAAGTAGAGTTAAAAATTTATAAAATGCTAAGGGAGAAACGTCGGAAAAGTAAGAAGTGAGAGAAAAAAAAAGGAGGGACTAAAGATGAGAAAAAAAGGAAGGACTAAAGATGAGAAAAAAATCGAGCAAGGACTAAAAGAAAAAGAAAAGATAAAATAAAGAAGGAATTAAAAAAACACACTAAATTTCAACCAAAACGTTACCGTTTGGTCAATAGTGTAAATGTGATTCACACTTCTACATATGGTTAGATAATTTCATTATCATAAAGTTACAATATCTGTACTTTTGATCACTATGATGAATACATTGTCCTAAAGTACACAAACAGTGATGCCCTTTTTACATTTCCTTAAGATTTAACATCAATGTTTTAATTATTATAGTGTAAACGCTACAGTGTAAACAAAAAAATATACTATAATATAAAACTTTCACATGCTACGGTGTTTAAGTTTTTTTTTTTTTTCAAAAAAAAATGTTAAGTTCTAAATTGGTTTACAACTCTCAATATTATGAAGTTGTCACTTTTATACTGCCATCAATATTTAGATGAAATTGGGGATCGTTTTAAAAATAAACATACTAATTTTTATGTCATTGACCTCAATAACTACGACGTACCATAAAAGTAACGTACAGCACGACGCAATGTTCCTCATTAAGATGACTTTATAATAGTAATCTACCATATATCAAGTACCATATCCAAATTTTTATATGAGTGGGACGATTTAAATTTAAGACATTGATATCAATGATGAATATGAAATGAAAAATAAGCTAATGTTAATTAGAACCATAGGCTATTTAATTCCCATTTGACAATCCCATTGGAATCCAAAAAAGGTTAGTTTGAACTTATTTTAAACCACAAATTAAAGTTTAAATCATAAGTTTTTGTTTGAATTGGAGTTTCTTTTTTAATGGTGTAGATGTTAGTTGCGGTTTGAACTGTAATTCTTAGTTCAAACGTTTATGCTAAACAGGAACTTTAATATAATGGTCCAAACGCCAAATGAATGAAGCTCAAGCGTCAGTAAGAAGTATAACGGTCATTGTTAAAGACATTTAAAGATTGAAGATTAAAATTGTAACACCCCTGAATTTTAAAATTGAGATTAATTATGTTAAATTTAATTATTAAGTATGTCAAATGTGAATTTTAGTCATTTAAGATTTTATTTCATCTGTTACATTTAAAAAATTTTTGATTTTTAGTTTTTAAAATACCATATGATATTTTTATCTCACATTTTTCTCATATTTATGAAAACGCTCTTGGGCCTTTTCTTTTTTCTTTTCCTTTCCTTTTTCTTTTCTTTCATGCTCTCTCTCTCTTTTTCTCTCTCTTTCTCTTTGAAAAAAATTAATTTCAAGCTTTATTTCTGTTGATTTGAATATGGAATTGAAGTTCAATCACCAAGTTTTTCATCCAAAAACGTCCAATTAAAGGTTAGCTCTTTTTCTCTAAAATTTTTTATTTTTGTTTTGAATCTTTGATGTATTTTGAAATCCCAACTTTGGTGAGCTTAGATAATGTTTAATCTAAGCTTATAGGACTTGTTTTATCATGGATTTAAGCTTTATTTGAACAAAAATCAACTTATTCAAGTTTTTGTATTTTTCTTTGATTTTGAAATCAATTGTGAAATTGAGTTTAAATTTAAAAAAAATAATTTAAATTTGTTCTACAATGATTTTCTATACTTTCTATGTGATTTTCATGCTCTAGGGTTGAAAAAATAGCTTTAAAATTGGATTTTTGAGCTTGGGGAGGTTAAGACTCGAAGTCCTGGGTCCCTAGATTTTTCTAATTCGGCAAGCCAAACTCAAAGTTTGACATGCCAGATTCAAGAAGTTTGGCAGGCCAGATTCATATATTCGACAGGCCGAACTGTAGCAATTCAAAAGGCTGTCCTGGTGTTCAGTGGGCCGAACTGTGCAGGTCTAGTAGGCCGAACCAGGATGTTTGGTAGGTCAATTGTGAACTTTGAAAATTGTATTTTTACTTCTGGTTTTCAATGATTAATGATTCCAAAATGTTTCAAAAATGATTAAGATCTTGAGTTATGATTGTTTTGAGTCAAAAGGCACATTAATAATTAAATTAATGTAATGATATTTGTTGAAAGTAATTTCTAATTTTAAATGCATATTTTAAGCTCTTGAATATTGATTAGAGCTTACGTTAGATTTTATTTGGAGCTTACGTTATTAGAATTTCAAATTAAGATAGGGTATTCCTATTCTTTTCTTTGGCAGCCCTTTTTAAATTGTTTTGGTCAAATGCTTGACCTTTTTTGAATGATTGTTGAAAATAATTTGTCTTTGATTTTGAAGAATTGTATTTTGATATTCATTTCGGATTTGCAAAACCCCTACGGTGATGTTTTTGTCAAGTTGCTTTCAAGTAAGTATTTTTATTGATTTGTTAAGAGTTTGAGATTTATTTCAATTAGAACGAATTGTGAACAATTCTCTGTTTTTGACCACTATTTTTAAATAACTTGTTTTTAAATAATTATCCTACTGAGCATTGCACTCACGTTTTTCTATTTTTTTTTAAATCTCCCTTCTAGGTTTAAAGATGAAGAAAGGTCCTAGGATCAAAACCTGGCACTTTGGGTAGAAATGGTATTTTCTATGGAACTATGGCATAATACGTGTACTGAATGACTTGTCCCGATGTCGCTGTCAATGTCATTTTCGTCTTTGTGAGTCTCACCGCATCATTTATTTCCAAGATGATGATTTTCAATGATTTTGTATTAATGATATGATTTTCAATGATTTTGTGTTAATGATATGATTTGTATTTTATTTTCCTACCCACCTTCGTGGTAAGCATTCACGTGATGGTGAGTGGTAATAACATCTCGGCCATCTACCGTCGTGGCATTCACGTGACGGTGATCACTGATGATATTTATTTCGAATGAGAAATTAATTTATTTACTTTCTACATATCTTTATTCACTTTTCCTCTTATTTACTTTAATTTTTATCTTCTTTACCTAAAACTTACTAACCCCCTCCCTAGGGCGTCACGAAAACATACTAATTAACGACAAGTTGTAACATCCAAAAATAGAAGAGCCACATTATAATGGGAGAGAAATAAATGGGGGAATTAAACTCCTCATTAGATGTATTATAAAATTTCAAGGAGGAAAATTAGACAAAGATTAAATAGATCGAATTTATCTTTGAAAAATAATTTTCTTGATAAAAGTTGAAAATATCTTAACATTTAAGAAGTATTATCTGTTTTTTTTTTTAAATTTGATGTTTTACAAAACTTTGATTTTTTAAATATAAAAAATATTTCCATAAAGACATAAACTACATTTACGGTTATTCATATCGTTTAATCTGTTTTTTCTTTTATTTATTCTTTTATTTATAAAGTACATACGCGAGTGATAAAATGAATTAAGTTCTTTAATCTAAGAAATAGCTTGCGTGTTTTTAAAAAAAGAAAGATAAATTAAAAAATAAATAAAATTAGAAAGTATAATTATGTAATCAACCCATAATACACGTTATCATACCTGTCATTTAAAAACAATTAAACTGAAAATGAAAATTTCAGTTAGTTAGTCATGGAATGTGGTAAGCTGTACTACATTAATTAAGGCCTCTACAAGACTATAATTAGTAAATAATCATACATAAAACAATCTGACCAAAATTTATGGATCCATATTATCCTCAAGATTACATCACATCTCAACACCTTCTTCACTATATCCTACATCCTTCCAACTTGTCTCTCATAATTAGTAAGAGAGAAACTTACTCCTAACCTTTCAAACTCTATCTTCCCCAATTTGAATGAGTCCTCACCTTGTATTGCTCAACATCTCCTATAATTATTTATACATTCATGCCATTAATTCTGACACGCAGGCTTTGCAAATCACCATTATTGAGTTTTAATTAAAATGAAGAACCCCAAAGCCTCTCCTCTCCTCTCCTTCTTCTCTCTATTTCTCCTCTTCTCCTCTTCTTTGGCCTTTAACATCACCAAAATCTTGTCCCAATCCCCAGAATTCTCCACGCTCAACAACCTTCTCTCGCAGACGAAGCTCGCCGAGGAGATAAACCGCCGCCAGACAATCACCGTCCTCGTCGTTGACAATGCCGCGGCCTCGGCTTTGTCCGGGAAGCCTCTTGAGACTGTCAAGAAGATCTTGAGCGTCCATGTCATTCTAGATTATTACGACGTTGAGAAGCTCACCAAGCTCGGAATCTCCAACAAGACCTCAACCTTAACCACTCTCTTCCAGGCCTCCGGCCAGGCCAGAAATCAGGACGGGTTCATCAACGTTTCGCTTGTCAACGAGGGCGAAATCGCCATCGGATCCGCTGTCAAGGGCGGAGCCTTAAATTCCAAGCTCGTCAAGTCGGTGGTGGCAGAACCTTACAACATCTCGGTGCTTCAGATCACTTCCCCCATTCAAGTCCCCGGCATCGAGTCAGCCCCGGTCGGCAGCCAGCCTCCGAAGCCCTCGCCCACCCCGGTTCCGGTACAGGCGCCGAAGAAGTCCCCCTCGGCGGCGCCCACCAAACCTCCAGTGGCTCCCACCAAACCGCCAGTGGCTCCCACCAAACCGCCAGGGGCTCCCTCTCCAACGAACTCCAAGGCCCCGGCACCGTCGGGGGACGTGGTCGAAGTGCCGGTAGAGGCGCCAATTTCCAATGCTCCGGTAGCTGATGGCCCGGAGAGCGATGCACCAGTTGCCGATGTTGTACCAACGAGCTCTCCTCCGAAGCCCGAAGATGCCGCAGACGCTGCAGCGCCAACAGAACATAGTCCTTCAAGTGGTTCGCGGAGGGAATCGGTGGTCGGAGTTTGGCTTGCGGCGGCAGCATTGGTGTCATCATTGGTGGCTTAATTTGTGATACTTGAGATGAATATGGGGAATAAGAATTCTTAATTAGTACGTTAAACGTGGATTAATGAAAGGGGAGAGTACTTGCGTGCATACAAAGTTGTTATTTTGGTTGACGAAAGAACAACGCTGTAGTACGTGTGTATAACTGTATTTAACGAAATACTAACTTGGACAGTTATTGGATGATTTCTGGCAATCACTTGGTTTTTATTTTTTCCTCTTCCGTATATATTATAGATATAATGGACTTAGTAAGAACTAATTGGCGATCAATATATTAGGTGAAGTAATCTAATATCTTATAAGTCTATGACACGAAAAAATAGTCCAATATCTTATAAATCTATGGTTATTTTTATATTTATGTGAGGTATTACTAAAAAAAATAGTTTTTACGATACATCTTGTAACTTATACTTGTTAAAAATACGTGTTTTGTGTGTGCATGTATTCAATTTGTCACTTTTTTTAATTTTAAGTTGTAGAACTTAATTTAATGCCCAAACAAATTATTACCATATGTAAAGGGTTACGAGGATTCATTAAGAGTGAAACAAAAACGAAAAAAACGTCTAATCCAATAAAAAATCGAATATGTTTATATATTGTGACACCCTAGAAAGAGAGTCTGGGAGTTTTAGGTAAATAAAGAAAAATAGTATAAATATACATGGAAAATAAATAAATATAATCGGAATAAAAAATAACATTGGCGGTCACCATTATGTAAATGCTACGAAGGTGGGACTGAGATCTTATTCTCATTCACCATTACGTGGATGCTTACCACAAAGGTGGGTTGGTAAATAAAATACAATATCAAGAATAATAATACAAAAAGATTAAAAATCATCGTCTCTAAGATAAAATTAAAAATATACAATTAACAGAGACGAAAATGACATCAACACCGGGACAATTCGTATAGTATACGCATCATACCATAGTTCTAAAGAAAATACCATTCCAATCCAAAGAGCCAGGTTTCGATCCTGGGTCCATCTTTCCTCTCCAAACATGGAACGGGGATTTTTAAAAATAAAAAAAGTGAGCGGAAGGCTCAGTAGGATAATTAGTTAGAAACAAGTTATCTTAAAATATCATTCACAAACCATATTTACTACAAGAAGTTTCAAAAATTATTCATAAAGATTAATAAAGACTTACTTGAATAAATCTTGATAAAAACATCATTGTACGGATTTTGAAAATCCGAAAGAAATATTAAAAATACAGTTCTTCGAAATCAAAGAAATTATTTTCATCAATCATTCAAAAGGTCAAGCATTTGGCCCAAACAGTTTAAAAAAGGCTGCCAAAGAAAGGGATAGAAATATGTCTATATCCTACCTCATTTGAAATCCAATAACGTAAGCTCCAAATAAAATTCAACGTATGCTCCATGTATGTTCAGAGCTTAAAAACTGCATTTAAAGTTATAAATCATATTTAACAAATATCATTATGTTAATTTAATTATCAATGTGCTTTTTTGATTCAAAATAATCATAACCCAAAATCATAATCCTTTTTGAAACATTTCGAAATCATTAAACATTGAAAACTCAAGTAAAAACACAATTTTTCAAGACCACAGTTGGCCTGCCGAACTGCCTTTTGAACATCCAGACCGGCCTGTCGAACTTTTTCTAGGTTCAGCCTACCGACCTGATGAATCCAGACTACCAAACTCTTGAATCTGGCAGGCCAAACTAGCAAAATCTAGAGACCCGAGACTTCGAGTTTCGGCGTCCTTGAACTCAAAGTTCAAATTTAAAATCTGTTTTCTTAATCCCAGAGCATAAAATCACATAGAAAGCATAGGAAATCATAGTAGAATAAGTTTAAACCATTTTTCTCAAATTTAAACTTAATTTCACCTTTGATTTGAAAATCAAAGAAAAATGTAAAAACTTGATAAAACCAATATTTGTTCAAATAAAGCTTAAATCCATAATAAAACAAGTCCTATAAGCTTAGATTAAACATCATCTAAGCTCAATGAAGCTCGAATTCAACAATCAAAGAAAATTTGAAAAATTAAAATTTAAAACTTTGAAATTTTAAGAAAAAGAGAAAGCTAACCTTTAATGGTGTTTTTGGATGAAAAACTTAATGATTGAACTTCAATCCTTGCTCAAATCCATGAGAATGAAGCTTGAAATCACGATTTTTGAGAGAAAGAAAAAGAGAGAGGGCTGAACGCGAGAGGAAGAAAGAGAGAGAGATAGAGCGTGAAAAATGAAAAGGAAAGGGAAAAGAAAAAGAAAATAAAGGCCCAATGGCATTTTCGTAAATATGAAAAAAAAATGTGGAGTAAAACTGTCATTTGGTATTTTAATACTAAAAATCAAATTTTAAATATGACAAATGCAATAAAATTTCAAATAACTAAAAATTAACAAAAAAATTACACTGGCACACTTAGTAATTAAAATTAACATAACTAACCTTATTTTAAAATTCATGGGTGTTACAATCTACCCTCCTTAAAAGAAATTTCGTCCCTGAAATTTAAAAAACATCAAAAATTTAAAATCATAAATAACACTGTGTACTCAAATGCAACTGTAACGACAACTGTCCCAACATAAAACTTAAAAAATAAAAAAAAACAGTGAAAATCTCATAGGTTTAGTTCTCGAAAGATCTGAAGCCTACGCTCTGATACCATTCTGTGACGACCCGGAAATGGGGTCTGGGAGTTTTAGGTAAATAAAGAAAAAGAGTATAAATATACGTGAAAAATAAATAAATATCATTAGAATAAATAATAACATCGGCGGTCACCGTCACATGAATGCCATGAAGGTGGAGCCAAGATCTTATTCTTATTCACCATCACGTGGATGCTTACCACAAAGGTGGTCTGGTAAATAAAATAAAATATCAAGAATAATAATACAAAAATATTGAAAATCATTGTCTCTAAGATAAAATTAAAAATATATAATTAACGGAAATGAAAATGACATCAACACCGGGACAAGTCATACAGTACACGCATCACACCACAGTTTTAGAGAAAATATCATTTCAATCCAAAGAGCCAGGTTTCGATCCTGGGTCCATCCTTCCTCTCCAAACCTGGAACAAAGATTTTTAAAAATACAAAAACATAAGCGGAAGGCTCAGTAGGATAATTATTTTAAAACAAGTTATCTTAAAATATCATTCACAAACCATATTTACTACAAGAAGTCTCAAAAATTATTCATAAAGATTGATAAATACTTACTTGAATAAATCTTGACAAAACATCATCATACGGGTTTTGAAAATCCGAAAGAAATATAAAAAATACAATTCTTCAAAAACAAAGACATTATTTTCATCAATCATTCAAAAGGTCAAGCATTTGGCCCAAACAGTTTAAAAAGGGCTGCCAAAAAAAGGAATAGAAACATGTGTATATCCTACCTCATTTGAAATCTAATAACGTAAGCTCCAAATAAAATCCAACATATGCTCTATATATGTTCAAGAGCTTAAAAACTGCATTTAAAGTTAGAAATCATATTTAACAAATATCATCATGTTAATTAAATTATCAATGTGTCATTTTGATTCAAAATAATCATAACCCAAAATCATAATCCTTTTTGAAACTTTTTGAAATCATTAAATATTGAAAACCTAAGTAAAAATATAATTTTTCAAGACCATAGTCGGCCTGCCGAACATCCTGGTTCAGCCTGCCGAATTGCACAGTTTGGCCTTCCAAACATCCAGACCGGCCTACCGAACTTTTCCCAGGTTCTGCCTACTGACTTGATGAATCCGGCCTGCCGAACTCTTAAATCTGGCATGCCGAAGATTAAGTTCGACCTGCTGAACTGGCAAAATTTGGGGACCTGAGACTTCGAGTTTCGACATCCCTGAACCCAAAATTTAAATTTAAAACCTGTTTTCTCAATCCCAGAGCATAAAAATCACATAGAAAGCATAGGAAATCATAGTAGAACAAGTTTAAACCATTTTTCCCAAATTTAAACTCAATTTCACATTTGATTTGAAAATCAAAGAAAAATATAAAAACTTGATAAAACCATTTTTTGTTCAAATAAAGCTTAAATCCATGATAAAACAAGTCCTACAAGCTTAGATTAAACATCATCTAAGCTCAATGAAGCTCGAATTCAACAATCAAAGAAAGTTTAAAAAATTAAAATTTAAAACTTTGAAATTTTAAGAAAAAGAGAAAGCTAACCTTTAATGGTGTTTTTGGATGAAAAACTTGATGATTGAACTTCAATCCTTACTCAAATCTGTGAGAATGAAGCTTAAAATCACGATTTTTGAGAGAAAGAAAGAGAGAGAGGGCTGAACGCGAAAGGAAGAGAGAGAGAGAGTGAAAAATGAAAAGGAAAAGGAAAAGGAAAAGAAAAAGAAAATAAAGGCCCAATGACATTTTCATAAATATGAAAAAAATATGAGGTAAAAATGTCATTTGCTATTTTAACACTAAAAATCAAATTTTAAATATGACAAATGTAACAAAATTTCAAATAACTAAAAATTAACATCAAAAATTACACTGGCACACTTAGTAATTAAACTTAACATAACAAACCTTACTTTAAAATTTAGGGGTGTTACATATGTACATGTTGACGATTATTTATTAGGCACATATAAAAAGTGCATTTGAGAGGGTATTAAAACAAAGTTTAGATAGTGAGATTTATATATTTAAAAAAAAAGAAAAAGAAAAAGCAGGGCAATAAAAAAATAAATATATTAAAAAATATAGAAGAAAAATAACAAGAGTGGAAAAAAATTGTAGGGAAAGATAAAGAGAAGAAAAGACAAAAAAAAAAAAAAAA
The DNA here is from genome assembly GCA_025403435.1 of Artocarpus heterophyllus. Classification (NCBI taxonomy): domain Eukaryota; kingdom Viridiplantae; phylum Streptophyta; class Magnoliopsida; order Rosales; family Moraceae; genus Artocarpus; species Artocarpus heterophyllus. The sequence goes on along the minus strand of CM046333.1, from coordinate 38,338,670 downwards.
GAATTGCGACGGGGGTTGGAGGGGGATTGTCTTGTGTATAAGTTAAAGATTATATACATGTTAAAAAATATACTTGAAAAGGTTTCAAATAAAAGTTTTGGTAGGGATGATTATGAGTACAAATTACATCAAGGGGATAATTTAGGGGGAAAAATATTAATAAGAATAATATTTGAAATTACTATCGTAACTGTCGAACCAAGCTTGCAAATAGCCTAAATTAACGCGTGCAATTCACGCTTAAAGAACGGGTGAGTCACCCGACAACCATGCATGCGTCAACGTGGGTCCCACCTTGCCATCCACATGGTCTCCATTTGGCCAATAGTGTAAGCGCGTGCAGGAAAGACACGCTCCTCTAGCGTATGAGTCAACCTGTAGGTCTTACCACATTCTCCACTCCCTTGATAGTGTAGACTTTTGCAACGAGAATATCTGAGCTTGCTTTTGGCTGGTAAATTGCATGATGACATCTAAAAACGCATTTGAATTCAAGCAATGACGTTTTGAAACGTGGCAAAACATTTTGAGAAAAAGGTTTAGAGCTATTAAACATTGGCCTTTGTGTTTATAGTAGTTGAGTCAATGGTCTATTTCTCCTTCTTCTTGGTTTAGTGGCAGTGATATCTATAAAAGTCTTATATCTTTTGACCAAATAATAATAAAAGAAATAGAACTTGATAGTAGTAAATAAATATTAGTATACTAAAATAATTATATATATCTTGCATCAAGTATAAGCAGCGAATGATATATAGGTACTTAAAATACTATTACTTTATTCTAATAAAAAATAGGAAGCCACTCTAACAGTACAAACCAAGTAAACCAGAATTGACAATTAAACCTAACTACTTCTAAACAAATTAATATGTATGTAAAATTATTATATATATATATATATTTAGCACATCGGGCTTCTTAGTCGAGGAGACTAGCCTTCTCACTGCACTAAATAACACAAATAAAATTAATAAAAATATTAGGTATTTCAGTAACAATTATAATGCAATTAAAACATGTTCTTATTGGTGAAATGTATGTAAGCATAACATGCACCACAATCCTCTACAACTTATAGAAATTTCGTCCCCGAAATTTACTCACCAAATAGCTTTGGATATTTAGTTCTCAGTCCATCTTCTCTTTCCCAACTTGCTTCTTCAACTACATGATTTCTCCAAAGAACTTTAACAAATAGAATCTTCTTATTTCGTAATTCCTTCTCTTTTTTGTCTAAAATTCGAACTGGTCTCTCTTCATGTGATAAATCTTTTTGGACTTCCAACTAATCATAGCTTTAAACATGCAAAGGATATGGCATGTATTTTTTCAGCATAGAAACATAGAATACATCATGCACACCATATTAATGACGGAGGAAGAGCAATCTATAGGCCACATCTTCGATTCTCTCTAAAATCTCAAATGGCTTGATAAATCGTAGACTCAACTTTTCTTTCTTTCTAAATCTCATCACACCCTTCATTGGCGTAACTTTCAAAAACACCTTGTCTCTTATAGAAAATTATAATTCCCTTTGCCTACTATCTGCATAACTCTTTTATCTACTTTGAGCCATTTTCATTCTTTGGAGAAATTTTCTCCTGCAACTTTTGCAGTTTTTTGTACCAAATTTGGATGCCAAAAGTTTTCTTTTACCAACTTTATCCCAGTGAATAGGTGATCTATATTTTCTTCCATACAAAGCTTCACGAGCATGTATTCCACCTGTTCTTTTGAAAATTAATTTAAGGACTCTAAAAAAGACGCGATATTTTTCAAATTTTTTGTTATCAATGACAGTTTTTTCATTATAATTGCTATGCAGCTAATCTCATAAAAATATCATGCAAAAAGATATATATACTTATTTTTGGATTTATTTTCTACCTAATGATCAAATTGGTCATGAAAGTGTATTAAGGCAACAAAAAAATGCATGTATCTTCTTTTTGCAGTTTCTTTGGCGTTCGCATACTTAGCAAGCAAGTTGAAAAAGTTTTCTCTATCGTACCTGGTATCATATTAGTTGCCATTATTTTAACAGGGCAACTTTACTTCCGCGATGTAAGTTATGCCTTTTTTTCAACCTTCATAAATCATGTTAATAGGATTGAAGTTCTTGTACAGGTTCTTTTTATAGTTATTGCTTCTATTTCTTTGTTTTGTTACACACTTCTTGAGTTGATTCGTTCAACTATTTGCTTTTGTTCCTCCGTTTTACGCGTTCATCTATACATACTATAACTTGTTCTATATTGGTCTATTTATGTTCAAATCACTAACCCCAAGACAAACAAGCTCAGTCAACTTAGCAGTACCCGTATTCTATCTTTTCTTTACAACGGTATCCAGACTGCTCCATATGCTCATCCAATTCCATACAATTTTCTCAATCCCATTCATCTTGGTGAAAAGAGAGAAACTATATTTAAAAAGTTGAGAAATTAATTCTTCCTTACCCCTTTTTCATGTACTTTTCTTGCCATCCTAAAAACCAACTTCGTTGTACACGTTGACAATTACAATATATATTAAATTTTTGTTTTTGTTTTTCCTCTGGGCATAGGAAGTAAAAATTCCTAACGTTAGATTTTGATGTAACTGTAATCGTTAAAATCTTTTCTTATTTAGAGAAGAGATGAAGTGGGCTCTCTTCTTTTGCTTATGGCACAAAATCTTCCGTTATTTTTTCTCATAACTTTGATTATTTAAAGTGTTTTAATTTCGTGTATTAAGAACATGTTCTCTTCTCTTTTCTTTTTTCTTTCCTTGCTAGCATAACAATAGCTTATTTTTCTTTTTTTTTTCTTTTTTTCTTTTAATATGTCAATTCTTTTAGCGTATACAATTCAGGTTAATATATTTCTACCTAATATCATACTCTTTATCATATTTATAATGCAAATTCATTGCCTTTTCTTTTAACGTTCTTATGAGAGTAAAAATAATCACAACCTGTTTGTGAAAACGAAATAAAGAACTTAAAATTGGTCTATAAATAAACTATTTATAATATTGGTCCAAACAACCCAAAGAAACTATAATCAACTTTGACTTTAATTCTCACGTGAATGTTGTTTGAATTCTTTCATTTTAGATATTCATAATTCTGTAGAACCTTAGAATAACAATATCACAGTTCTAAAATCATATTATGTCAGATTATCAATAAACTGAATTAATAAATAAATACTTATATTCATGGAAGCAACTTTCAGTTCTTTTGCATAATTACTATGATAGATAGATGAACTGGTTATTTTCTTCCTCAATCAAATCACTCAGTTCTTCAATGGGTCTTCTTGATGGGGAGAGGAGAAAGCTGTAGAATAATTTGATATTTTCAGGACCCTAATCTACACTGCCTTTATATAATTTTCTATTAGAATCTCATTAAACCTAGTTGAGTCAATATTGGATATCTACTAATTAAACCCATATCCAGGTTAGTAGCTTATAGGTTTTCTATAAAGAGATCACTTAAAAAAATAGCCCATTATAATTAAATAGCCATAATATAAATGTTACATTTAATATGGCGCCCACAACATATGGGAAACTAAATTTCCCAACAAATATAACTAGAATTAATTTCTCTAGGATCATACACTACAAGAAAAACTACATTTAACGACATATTATTTACGATATGTAGTTTTTGAATGTCGTTAAAAAATACATACAACGACATCTCCAATAAAGATGTCATTAACAACATTTGAAACAATAATTAACGACATCTAATAGATGTCGTATTAAAGGTCTCCTTTTAACGACAATAGTTTAGTGTCGTTAAATTATTTAACGACAAGTAGGAGATGTCGTCAAAGCCTTGGAGATTTCACGACACCTCTTATAGACGACATCTTGACCAATATCGTCTATGAGGGGTGTCGTAGAATCTTTAAGGCTTTGACGATATCTCTTACTTGTCGTTAAATAATTTAACAACACTAAACTATTGTCGTTAAAAGGAGATCTTTAATGCAACTTCTATATTGATGTCATTAATTATTGTTTCAAATGTTATTAACGACATGTTTGTTGGAGATGTCGTTGTATGTACTTTTTAACGACATTCAAAAACTACATGTCGTGAATAATATGTCGTTAAATGTAGTTTTTCTTGTAGTGATATCATGCCAAATTATCAAGAAACTGAATTAAATAATAAATACATGTATCCATAGAATCAACTATAGGTTCTTTTGCAGAATTACCATGATGATAGATGAACAAGTTATTGTCTGCCTCAATCAAATCACTTCAGTTTTTCAATGGGTCTTCTTGATGGGGAGAGAAAAAAACTGTCGAATAGTTTGATATCTTGAGGATTATAACCTATAATGCCTTTATATACTTTTCTATTAAAATCTCATTAAACCTAGTTGAATCGGTATTAAATATTCACTCATTAAACCACATACTCGGTTAGTAGCCTATAGACTTTTCACAAATAACACTTAAAAAATAACCCACTATAATTAAATAACCATAATAAAATTGTTATATTTAACATGTTGCTCAGAACATATGTTCATTCAGAATTCCAAAAAAAAAAAAAAAGACGGGAAAGATAAAATACAAGCTGTAATAGACAATATCTAAAGGGGAAAAAACATGCTCAATTGAAACCCAATGTCCTCAACTTTTGCTTCAAGCGAAGTGATATTGCATCTAAAGCCTTCCTTGGATTCAAGTGTAACGCTCCTATCATGTCCAGACCATGCTCACCATACAAATTTTCAATGCACGTCAGATTTTGAGCAGTGAGATGGTCTTTAATATCATCTGGCCAAGTCGTCAAAGCGAGTTGCTCATCCGTCTCAAGCATGTTCAACAATACCTCCACATTCATAGCAGCTGATTTGAGATGTTCCAAGAACATATCCTGCATGTACAATTCATCCTCGACAGCGTCCAAAGCTTGCTCTGCCTTACCTCGTATCGGCGGGCGAAAGGATGAATTAGGAGCTACAAGCTTAACACGGTTGTTCAACACTAGGTTCTCGATCTCCGATCCTTTCAGTTGATGCACTTACAGGATCGTCGTCTTCGAGTAAAAGTTGGTAACTCTGCGTGCAAGTTTTGAAACCTCTTGTCATGGGGTGCTTTATCTTCAATTTTTTAACATCTTCCTTCAACAAATTGGGAACAACTTCTTTTGCATCTTGAATATTGCATTGACTTTGCTTTACTTCCAACACGTCCCTAGTCACTCTAGGGTCTGATCTTTTGGCATCAATTTTAATTTTATGTCTATATGATATGCAGGAATTAGGGTTTGTCCCTTTTGACGTTTCTCTCATGTAAAGTCATTTAAACTCTTTAAGCAAATTTGGATGATGAGCAAAAAGTTCATATTTGAGACAATTATAAACCTCGTTTGCACATATTAATTTGTTTTGATACTTGCTAAAAAAGTATCAAAAAAGATAGTAACATGTTGTTGCTACCACCTAATTGTGAAGAAAGACGTACCTTATTCAAAAAAGACTTGGCTTCTTCTTCTACAGCTTTTGTTCTTTCTTTCTTAAACATTTTGTTGATGACGGATGGTTTTTGCAAAGAGAAAGAAGTAGAGAGAGAAGGAGAGAATCGGAGTGGAGAATAGAAGCAATATATATATAAAATTAAGTTTATATATAAATAGGCATTTTTATAAGTCTATTCAAACTCTGATCCTAATTTTAGTCTGAATGAAATTATTGATCCTATTCGAACACTGATGGTATTTATTGTATACTCTTTTATTTGACTTGACAGTCGACATCGACTAGTCCAAGATCTAATTGAATATTTGGGCCTACGAGCCGAGAATGCGGCCCAATAGAAAATATGTTTAAGGGCTTCTCCAATATACTATATTTTTACAGAATCTGCCTAATTGACGTTAAAAACGTCTGTAAGCAAACTCTATTTATTCACCTAATTTTGAAGAGATAAACAAAAGCATATCAAATTTAACGTGTTATTATTCATCCATCCTAGTTTGTATTTTTTTTCTTTTTTAAAGTTTCTTGATATATAAAAATAAGATGAAATAAAATATTTTGAGAATATTCTTTTTTGGTGTTAAAAATAGTATACGGATTAAAGATAAAATTACTATTTAATGTGACAGTTATATTATTTTAGTATTATGAGCTAGAAATGCCCTAGATAACTTCACTTCTGTTGTCATCCGTTATTCCATAACTGACTTAAAACCTTTATGAAAAAAAAATAAAATTAAACCATCGTGTTTTTTGGAGGACAAAATTGCCCTTTACTTCAATTACTCCTTTTCAGATTCTAAAAATTTTCAAATTTCTTAACTGCTGAAGCAATAATCAAACGAATCAACTAGAAAATACTCTAGTGCGCGTGCATATATATATGTGTGTGTGTGTGTGTGTGATTCTCAACACATGTATATTCACTATCGCTGTAAACTGCGTATTTTAAGTGGTACTGTAAACTGAAGTTAGTTTGAGAATTTTCAATCCCATTTCCAAAAATAAAAATAAAACATTTGAACCCAAACCAAACGCATCATATAGTGAAGTAATTGATCACTAAAGATATAATTGGTGTTTGCTTCGATTTTTTTTTTTTTTTTTTGTGTTAGAATTAATCAACCAATCATAAAAATCTATAACCAAATTACGAAACTAATAATATAATTCAAAATCAAATACTAAAGATTGAAATTTCAGAAAATTAGAAGTTAACATTTAAATCAGTGAACAAACCATATTTTAACGAAAAGAATATAAATGTATATGACTCTTTCAAACACATATAAAAATAATTATTAATTTGATTTGGTTTAATTTTCTTTATAAGCCAAATCGTAAACGAAATCTATATTTATAAATTTCAAACTAAACCAAACAGGTTGTGTTGTGTTGCTTTTGGTTTCGTTATGAATTGGTTCTATCGATTTGATTCATTCATGTGGTGGAACCACATTGTAGAGAGAGAGAGACCGCCAGTGATTGCTTTTGTTGGTTTCGTGAATACTACTTGTTATACCATAATTTCAATGGTCAAGGTTAGGACTGTTCACGAAATCTAATCCGTTCAATCAAATTTAATCTGTCGGGTTAAATTGGATTGGATTATAAAAAATATAGATTGATTTTATATTGAGATTTTTCCAATCTGATATATATAGCTTGAATTACAAATTGAGAATTTCTCAATTCGTACCAATCCATAAATTGATATATATATATATATTATAAATTTTATATATTAATACAAGTATATATATAATTAAAAATTTCTAATACTTCTCAAAGCTTATGAATCATTTTATTAAGTTTAAAAAAAAAGGAAATTAGGCATCATTAATTGATAATAAAAATAAATAAACCAAAATATAATCCTATTTAGTAAATAGTCCATTTAAAGTACAACAAAATTTATTTTTGTATAAAATGACGTAGATAGAAACATCGAGTAGCAGAAAAAAAAACAGAAGGAAAGAAAACAAAAACAAAAAGAAAAAGAATGAGGAGGAGGTAAAATTAGAAATTCAAATGTTTAAAAAGAGCTTGTAATTACAGAAATACTATAACCCCATTTGTTTTTGTTCTTGAAATTTTTAGAAATGTTTTCGCATGCTTTTCAAGACAAAAATTTTAAAATATTCTCAGCACAATTCCTAAAAAATTTTCATTTTCTAAAACAAAATATTTTTACCTATTTTAAAAATAATACTAAACGGTCCCTATATACTTAAATATTTTTAAAAATGTGCTATTTACTTACTTTAAGAATAACACCATAACCCTATTTGCTATTCAAACCCAAATGATCCCCCTATTGCCCTAATAAGTATACAAAACTAGACTATCAGAGTTTCCAGCTGCACTCCTTAATTCTTTGCAGAAGCAAAACCGGCCACACTCCCTTAATTCAGTCGTCTTCTTTTCTGAATTTGGATTCTCTTCAGCCCATAGCCTTGTTGATGCGATTCCAAGCTTCACTTCTTGGTTGATGAGCAATTCTCTAATTGCACAAAATGTTAGACGCCGCTTTTTTATTTTTATTTTTCTTTTTTCTTTTTTCTTTTCTGTTCGACTGAATATTAATTCTTGTTTAGTCCTTTGTTAGTTTAGTTCATTTCTTTCATTATTTTTTAATTTGTTTTTAGATTTGGAGTTAAATGAACTTTAGGCTGCCCATGTTTTTTTTTTAGGGAAATATTGAAATTTTATGAAGAAGCTAAATCGGCAATAATAATAGAACTAACAAACGGGAAATATAATCCACCTCCAAAACATTTAAATCACTCTTACCCCCTGTTTGGCATTGTGGTGGGAACCACGGTTTCCACCACAAATTCAGTTATAAACAGTATAAAGCTCTCACATATTACAGTAACAATTTAAAAAATTGTTACAGTGTAAAGCTTTCACATGCTACAGTAAAAGTGGTTCCCACCACCGGTTCCCACCACCTTCCAAACACCACCTTAAACAAGGAATTAACCAACAGGTGGGTAACCATATTCTCACAGCGAAGAACAAAATTGCAAGACATACCACCAGGGCCTAATAACATCAAACCCTCAATGTCAAGAAATATTAAGACTACCACAACAACATTTGTTGCATCAGTTTCCAACTCAGCAACCTTAAAACCAAACTGACGTGTAAATTCTAAACCTTCTCGAACTGCCAAGCATTCAGCTAAGTGTGGGCTGAAACTGCCTTCCATCCTTTTAGCAAGACAGGCCACTACCTCCCCATCATCCCCTAAATCATAGCACTAACCCCTATCCTCGAAATGCCGTACCGAACCGACATATTAACATTAAGCTTGAGATAACCTCCCTACGGCTTACGCCACTTTGAATCAGCTCGACGACCTAAGTCAGGGACAGCTATGCCTTTTTCTTCTTGTTGTCTCTAAAACTCTTTAGGCAGAATAGAAAGAAGCATGGTTGAATGTGAGGAAATTTGACGTTCCAAAAACCACAGCTAAAATATATGACCTTGAAATTATAACCAACGAAGAGAAGGATTATGTCAATCTATCAATTCGCAGATTCTAATTCGTAAAATCCGTTGTTCGCGGATTAGATTAGATTGAGGGTCTTACGGATTTTTCAATCTGATACGTGAATTAGATCACGGATTGACCCCTAAACTGTGTTATTCAATCCATGAACACCCCTAGTTAAAGCCATCATTCTATGTCAACAACCTTAGAGTTGAAAGCTTTGAAATAAATTTAATTTGAATTATTTAAGAAGCATTAAACAACTTATAGCTACAAAAAAACTACTAGGTCAATGACGTCTATCAACCTTGTGAATAACCTCAAACAAACTCCCGACTTAACCATGAAACAAAAAAAGAGCACACTTTAGGGATATTTGATGAGCTCGCACCTGGTTGACATGAAGAGCTTGTACCAAGACAACCTCAAAGAGGTAGCACTTCAAAGAGGTTGCGCTTAAGTCAGCCTTAAAGGGGTTGCTCTCAAGATAACATCAAACAGGTCGTGCCTCAAAGAGTTCGTGTCTCATAGAGGTTGCATTCAAGTCGGCCTCAAGGAGTGCTTCTCAAATAGATCAGGCCTCAAAAAGTTGTCGTCTCAAAGAGACTGCACTTAATCAGTACGTGCATATTCATCTTCTAGCTTAAAAGATATTGAAATTATCTTACTTCTTTAATCATATAAAATTCACCTTTAATATTTTCTAATCAATCAAATTTCATTGTTAATATTGGATTTACTCACAATTAATTGTTGGAAAAAACTATTTTGTAATCCATAAAAACGATGTGCATTTTGGTTATAGGCATATTTTAAACATTAGTTCTATACCTAACTCCATTGTAAGGTGTAGAATTCGAATCATTATCCCTAAATTTAAAGGAAAAAGCTGTGCATTGGAATGTGGAGTAGCAACATAAATCAAATTCTTCAAAAAAAAAAGTTTAAAATAGAAATGTTGATTTCAAAGTCACTAATTTGAGGATTCTCTCTAAGTAACCATAAGTTCTTTTTATAACAAATAATACTATCTCTTTGCAAAAGTACTATTTTCAACTAAATCTGATAACAAAGGTGGATTTTAAATGCGATAAAAATGCATAGAAATTTTGTTGGATTAGGGAAAATTATAAGTTAATCTCAATATTTTACAAAAACACATTATAAAAGTCCAATAATTTTATTTATTGTTATTATTCCTCCATCAGTCATCTACTTTATAAAATAGAATTTTCTTTCTTATTCGTTCTCAATAAACAATGACAAAAATTAGCGTCATATATATGATATATCAATGATCATGGGAGAGATTCAAGGTGATGTAGTTGCATATATAACACCAATGAAAGGGAAAAGAGTAAGAGTAATTTTAATCAATCCACCTCTAGTTCTTTTCGTAGATTTGAACAAAAAAATTTTTGATTCAAATCTTTTTGTCATAATATTTGCTCTTTTGACAATTCAAATAAATTTGAATTTTTGTTCAAACCTATAAATCAAATAGGTCATAAGTTTTTTTTTTTTTTTCCTATCATTCATCTTTGTCCGATCTTTCATTTTCCACACCCTAATAAAATCATTATCTATGGGAAATTTGAATGAATATTTTGTAAGTATTTGATTTTTTTTCACTTTTTTGTTTTATTTATTTTTCTTTTCCAGATATTTTTGCCTTTTCAAGAGTTTAAAATTAGTATTAGTTCTGATTAAATAAAGGCTTCATCTTTTGACACTGATTTGTAATAAATTTTATTATTACTTAGTTCTTCATAAATAAAATTAATTTTAAGGACATAAGTATGTTTTTAAAAAATATTTTTCAGACACCTTAAACTAATAATTGAAAAAACATGTAACTTTTTTTATTCAAATTTATAGTAAATACACAATTCTAAGTAGCATTGATTAGAGAAAGAACAAACAACGATGGATTGTAATGAAAACAAAAACAGTAATTTTTTTCCCAAACGTTACCTAACTTGATGTCTGATAAAATATGGTTTCTTTTTTCTGATTAAAGGCGTGCTCAAAGTGTATTGATTAATGGCAATAGACCCACCCTTGAATAAACTGTAAATTACAATGTGCCAAAAGAAAACAAATTTTGTTTTTTTTTTTTTCCTAAAATAATTTCTTCTAATTCTTTTTTGTTTTTATACTTGAGCTCTATCTATATCTTCTCAAGGACTCGTGCAACAATGATCTATCCAATAAACATGAGACAAGTGCTTCTTTTATCGTGCGGTAAGATCCTTCTTGTATAGCAATTATTGACAAGCTATTTAGTATGTAGGTTCAAAACCATTTAAGACAGTTCAAATAATAAAAAGACTCAAATGAAGTTTGGTGGAATAATAATTAAGGCTAGTTCAAATCATAAAGACGGTTGAAAACCACCAAAACCTCTAAAATTCAAACTTTGTCCCTCCTCAAGTTCACATGGTTTAAACTATTTTCTACAGTAAAAACCATTCTCATTTTTGTTTTTCTTTTATGAACCATAGTTTTTCAAATACTAGTTCTCATTTTAAACTTGATGTGATTTTTTATTATTATTTTAAACATTTATATTCTAAACGCTAGTTTAAAACTACCGTTTAAACCACACAATTTAGAACACAAGTTCAAATCATAAAGTTTTAGACCACACTATTCTGAAGCCGCACACCAAAGGAACCATGAGAAGCTTATAATTAAATTAAAGATACATTCTTAGGCCACTATTCTTTGTTTGATGCTTGTCTTACGCGGTTTCTCTCTCTTTATGTCTTTAAGTTTTCTTTTGTTAAATTATTTGAAACAGAGTAATTTTGAGTTATAATTAGTACTTTGTTAAAGTTAATACAAAAGAATTGATGCTTCTATGCTCATTTTATTCTTCTATAATTTCTTCTTCAAATATGTATACTAGTTTTATTCTAATTGCCTTCTATTTGTTCTTTTTAATATTGGGCATAATAGCATCATCAAAAATAGTATTACTAATAACTAAACGAACTAGCTAAGCTTATTAACCAGCCATGTTCAATGTTGTAGCATCTTTTTATTTAAACTTTTGCAATATTCCTCTGATTAGCCTAGATTATCCCCAAGTATAAATTATACCGATTCGACTTATGCCTAACACCTTTTACTATTCCCCTTTTTGCTCTTTATAGTTGTGATACATAAACTACATATTAAGCATATATACCTTGCGCCATAAATAGCTTAATTTAATATACGCATATTTTATATTTTGTTTAAGGAGGTCCCTTTTACGTTATATATAGATCATGTATTTTTAAGTGTGTGTGTTTATTTGTTAATATGGGGTATATATCCCCCAAAAAAAGGACGAATCAATAGTCTCTCTCTATATATATATAGCCAAAAAGCCCCAAAAATAAAGAAAGAATCTCTCTCTAGAAAACAACACACACACACACATATATATATATATATATATTGTAAGAATATATATATATTTTGTAAGAAAGCATTCACTAAAAAACAGTATAGTTCCGTATCCACCCAAAAAAAAAAAAAAAAAGAGTGCTAGTTCTAGTTGATATTAGCTAAAACGCACGCCATACAAAAGAGAAAAAGATTGTCATATTATGATATCGTTGTTTAGGCAAGAAGCATTATAAGTTAAAATTAAAAGATTAAACATTATGTCATATAGGCAGGTGCAATCTCAGGACATAAATCAAATTAGTAAAATTATCAAGTACGTTAAAAGAATATATTAATAGTATGTTCTAGAGATCATGAAAAGAAGAAGGCACGTAAGAAACGCTTTTTGTTTTTTGTTTTTTATTTTTTTGTTTTTTACGCTTCTTAAAAATTATAAAATGTTTCCAGAAAAGTGACCCATAATGAGTTTATTTGAGTTCCACATTACCTTTATGATAGATTATAAATTCGGTGTCGTTGTCAGCTTTTGGTCTAATCACTCAATGTGTTATGTAGTTTATTAATATGTTAATATAAATGTCACTAGTACCAAACTTTCATGTAGGGTTCCTAGATAATTTTTATGCCTTATTTTGATCCCAGTTTTTATTTTCTTTTATAATCCTAGTTGTAAATTCGTAATGCTACTATATTTGCAGATTTTCTTCTTTGTCTTAATCAATAATAATTGGAAAAACAAAAAAATAATAATAATAATTGGTAGTCATGGCATAGGATGGGATTGTTAGTTGAGTGCCAATATATATATATATATATATATATATATATATATATATATTGTCTTTTTTATAGTTATAATAAGAGTGTCAATATTGTTGTGATGTGGGCCTTTTTGTTTCTAAAAAAAGGATTCAGCTAACATGCTTTGGATTGACAGGATGGTTTATCGCTCTCTTTCCATTTAGCATATATATATTATGATTAAACAAAAGTTGCACATTCTTATCTTCACATATAACATTAATAAATCAAAGGTTGACATGAAGTTAATGGAAATTAAATATGCAAAATGAACTGTAAGCATCATCCTATATACATCTGTATATATATATATATATATACGTGATGATATCTTGGAAAATATATGTGTTTACAATGTGATCCTCGTTATAATTGGTTTCGGGCAAATGACTTTCTTTTATCCGTATAGATGAAGTTTTGGGGGTTGTGATTCTTTTTTATCTTGGATTAGGCAGTGACGAGTATGACATATATATAATATTCTAATGGAGTCCACCTTTCTCGTGATTCCCACTGGGATATATAAAAAATCATGAGATAAAAGCTAACCGATAAAGTTTTGTGGTGTATATCACATTAGGAAATAAAAAATAATAATGAAACATTTGAAAACAAAAACAAAAACAAAAAAAGTCTGTGGTGTATATCAAGGAATTTTAGAGTTTTGATCCCCACCAAATCCGTTTGGTAGGGTCAGAAAATAAATAATGTTACAAAGTTTTGCAATCGTTTAAAGCAAAAGAATGACTAGGAATTGAAAAGTCCTGCTGATGTGGATTTGTCCTCCAAGATCCAAACACTTCCAAGAAACGACAAATTTATTCTCCAATTAATGAAAAAATATATGTAAAATGAAATGTAAAATTACAAGACAGAAAGAGAGAGAGAGAGAGAGAGGAACAAGAAGAATCAGGAAACCATGCATGCCAACTGTATACAATATACATGAGCACCTTTCCTCATATAAATCCTTATAACCCAACGTACAAGATTCTAAATCTCTCTCTCTCTGTCTTTATTTTTTCCCCTCTCTCCAGATTTTTTGTCATGTTGCTGTGTGCCTTTTCCAGATATGGATTGGATAATGAACAGTTGTAGTGCACAAATTAGAATCATTCTAGACTTGGACTACAAAAATTTGCTAAGAGATTGAGATCGACTGATGGCTAAATTAAAAGGATTGATCTACAAGACATCAAAATCATATATATAATTAAAGTTATACAACTTGAGTTTGTTCTTTGACCTTTTAAATTTTGCATATCATTTGATTCATCTCCCTATTTGCTATAATTTTTATTTTGCAGTGTATATATATGTGTTTAATATGTTTGGTGGCATTTTGCTCCAACCAAGAGCAAAACAAGAAAAATTAGTGGTGGAGTCGGAGATATGATTGAACTAATAAGATAAGAGGCGAGGCGTAATTTTAAAGAGAACAATGGGAAACAATTTTTATAAAATTTCATATACAAAAGCATAATAAAGAAAAAAAGCTTAGAGGGAGCAGCCGCCCACCTTCAGCTTTATGTGACTCCACCCGTCGCTCCAACTTATTGTTTCATAGGATATTGATGAATTGAAGACTGGAGTGGATCATGCACCCGTTTTCCTTTTACCTGATCTTTCACATCATGTTTTACTAGCAAAAGATTTTTAACAAGACCTCGTCTTTCCTTGTCGAAGAGTGGATCCTTTAAACTCTAGTACTTGTATTGCTTGAAGATATTTTGTTTCTGTTTTAATTTAGTTTTCAGGTCCGATATTTTTCGTCACATTCCCTTTGCTTTTTTTCTTTTTTTTTTCTTTATCAATTTGTTTTTGAGGTGGTGACTGGGTTTGGTGTGGGACATAAATTCACTACAAGAAAAACTACATTTAACGACATATTATTTATGACATGTAGTTTTTGAATGTCATTAAAAAGTACATACATGACATCTGCAACAAACATATCGTTAATGATATTTGAAACAATAATTAATTACATCTATATAGACGCCGTATTAAATGTCTCCTTTTAACAACAATAGTTTATTGTCGTTAAATTATTTGACAACAAGTAGGAGATGGCGTCAAAGCCTTGGAGATTCTACGACACCTCTTACAGACGATATTGGTCAAGATGTCATCTATAAAGGGTGTTATAGAATCTCTAAGGCTTTGATGACATCTCCTACTTGTCGTTAAATAATTTACCGACACTAAACTATTGTCGTTAAAAAGAGACCTTTAATACAACGTCTATATAGATGTTGTTAATTATTGTTTCAAATGTCATTAACGACATGTTTGTTGGAGATATCGTTGTATGTACTTTTCAACGACATTCAAAAACTACATGTCGTAAATACTATGTCGTTAATGTAGTTTTTCTTGTAGTGATTCTAATGAATGCCAATTTGGTTGAAATATGTTAGATTCTACTTATATGTGTTAGAATCTACTTATATTAGTTATCACCTTTTTTTATCTTGTATATATTACATGTAACTATGTTTTCCGTAATGCTTTAAATTTAGAGTCAAAAATGGAACTATATATGTGAGCTACCTGATCACTGTTGCATGTATAAGGTCAAACATATATTTAATATCTTATTGTATTGTACGCTCTAATGTAAATTGCTCTATTTCTAAAATACTATATCTACTTTTAACCATATAAATTTTAAGTTTCGGACCTTGTAAAAGTAATTTTTTATTTTTATATAATTTGAAAATGAGAACATGATAACTATTAAATGCAAACTCAACATATTAACCAATAGCAGTCAAATGTATTAAAATTTGAATAATCAACGTTAAATTTGTTAAATCAATATGCTAATGCTAATGCCCAATTTTGAACATTTTGAGAGAAAACATTTACATTGCAATGCTATTTTTAGTGTTAAATGTAATGTATGTTAAATTTGACTTCAAATATAACATATATATATATATGCTAAACTTAGGACTAAAATAGCATTGTATCTGAAAATAGTTTCAACCCAAAATGTTAAAATCTGTCATTATTAACCAACTAATTTCACATTGTATTACTGGTGCTCCTATAATATAATTACATAATGTGCAAGAAAAGTAGGAAAAGCCCATGTGCGTGAGGATTATTAACAAATTCCGTCCATGTCGTTTAATTTTGTCTATTATAATTTTATGCTGCAAGATTATATTAATAACGATTTATTTTCAATGATATGAGTTCTTTTGGTACTCGTGTGTGTCATACTTTTTAACAATCAAATTTCTTTTCGGAGAGGTTCATTCAAAAATTATATATTTGGGCTTTTATCTCATCGAATATATACTTCAAATTAAATTTAATATACAAATCTAACTTTTATCTTGGCTAATAATTGATTTTGATTTTTAAAATGACCAAATTATCCTTATGTAAGGGAGAAAAAAACTAGAACTACAAAATAAGAAGAAAATAAAAAAAAAAAGCATATAAAAAATCCATTTTTGAGGGTGTTTTAGGCATTTTTGAGATCACAATCCTTAGCTTAAAGTGTTTTAAAATATTTAAAGTCTCTTATTTTTCTATTTGGGGATATTTTAGATCATTTTTAGGTTACAATTGAAAGTTGACTAAGAAAACTTATAAATTTGTATATTAAATCTAATCAAAGGTATACATTGATGAGATCAAAAACTGAAAGTATAATATTTGAATAAACCTAGTACTATTTGATTGTGGTAGTAATAAACCAAGTACTATTTGATTGTGGTGGTATGATTTAATAATTAATAACATGATGTTATCCCTTTAAAAAAAACATGAATTACGCAGTACGAACAAGTATTTGTCCACTATGTGTGTGTGTGTGTAAATTATATTAACCTTGTATGCAAATAATACTGGAAACTTTCATTTCAAGACTTGCACTACATAAGCATTGTGCTGCCAAATAGAATTAGTAACATATATATATATATATATATATATATATAGTATTAGGTTAAGTTTCAACCAAAAAAAAAAAAAGAATTAGGCTAAACAGTACTATATATAAATATGGTAATGGATAAACCTTTTTTTTACATGATAATAAGAAGAAGAAGAAGAAGATCAATGATCTGACAATTGGGGCCATATGGAATAAGATCAGAATAGTGTTGGTACATTGACACCTATGTAAGTGGTCCCTACTTTCTAAAAATTAGATGTAGAAAGACGGCGAACCTCATGAGACTGTGACACGTGGAAGTCATAAGTGGAAAATTTGGGAAGTAATTAGCCAATCAGGGAAAGGCCTAGAATTGTGGGGTCCATCTAGGAGGGGAACTACTCAACGTCAGTTTGGACCCAAGGGAAGGCATAAAGAGGAACACAAAGAGGCAGGAAGAGACTGGAACTCGAGGCTTGGATGGGAAAAAGGCATGCAACATATCCACAAGGCCTTCTCTACACACTGCCCTTTCCCATGCTCCCACGCACACTTCTTACTCATTGAGGGGACACTAGAATAATTATAAGACTCTCCAACCGTGCAACACACAAAAAGTTTTATAGGACCACCAATATTATTATTCACTTTCATGGATTTACATCCATATTAATATTATAATGTTTTTTCCTTTTGTTTTCCCCCCCTTTTTATTTGATCTTCTCGGATATCGATGACATCGATCATGACTTTACAAGCTCAATCGGAGATCCTTATGTGGCAGCACAATACTAAAGAATACTAATTTGTGTTACAATATGATTGTTGCTTTTCGAATGTCACATTACATCAGAACCAAACAACATATAGAAAGATTGGAATGAAATTAAATCTCATATATTTGAAAAACAATTAGACGTGAAAATAGAATTTGAAGTTGAATACTATAGTTTGAATATGTAACATATCTCATGTAATTCGATATTATTCAATCAATTCTCCTTTCTCACCATTTATTAAAAAAATTAAACTCAATTCAACTCAAACATTAATAATCCTCAAGAAAAGGGAAAAAAAAAAAACAATAATCCTATCAAATCCTGTATAATAATACAATATTATGCGACTTAGTTTTGCTTGGTATGATGTATCTTATACATGTTGAATATTTATATGCTCAACAAATTTAGTGTACCTTGACTTATGCTTATCTATTGAGTGGTATAATGGTCAAGCATAGATGTTAATGAAAGTAAATGTGCCTTGGCATCTCAACTCATTTTATAGCATTTTATAATACTCACTCAAGTAATATTAATTTATAAATTTTTGTTTAATAGGTGTCTAAAAATTGTCACGCGATATTTAAAAAAAAATGTAACACTTTTAATAAAAATTAGTTGTCACCTGATAAGATTGATTTTTGCTTGATCCTCCAATTACAGCTGTGTCGTATGCTTATATCTCTTTTTTTTTAATATTTAAAATAGTGTTTAGTTTGTCTCTCGTTTTATTTTCCTATGGGATGTGACTGGATTGTGAGTAGACGATTTAGCAAAGGATTGAAAGTTTAAAAGTTGCTAACTTAATTGGGATATGTCCTTCTTCTCTTGATATTGTTGTTGTTCATATATTAATTATTAGAAAATTAAAAAGGAAAAAAGAATTAATTAATGCTTAAAGTTAATCAGTTGCTTAACCTATAGCAAGTCACATAAAACACCGCATCATCAATGTAATTAAGGTATGTACTTATTTGTATAATTTCATTGGTGATCATCAATCTATGAATATGTGACCTTGAAAACTCATTCCAATATCAAATATACATATATTTACGTGTGTGAGTGTAACAAATTGACCATTTCTCATAATCAAATCAATTGGGAAACCACGATTTATAGGGTGTTTAGCATAGTGATTAGAACTGTTTTTATTGTAGCATGTAAAAGCTTTATACTGTAGTGATTTTTTTTATTTTTACTGTAGCATATAAGAGCTTTATATTGTTCATAATTGAGATTATGATTTGGACCGACCTTGTCAAACAGCCTTGTATAACTTGTCGACAATTTGTTCCGTGTGAACAGGCTGAATTCGTAGACAAAATATTGGAAGTTTTGTTTGAATAAGATAAAATATCGTGACTTTGGTCGGTTTTGACTTTTGGCATGACAAAGTTATTGGAAGAAATATTTGTTTCGATCTTTTATGCAATTTGCAAGTGTGAATCGAGTAGGTAATACATTGCGGCTGACAAAGTACTAAGATATTTATAATAAATAATCTTTTCGTTTTTTTCCCCTAATTAAGAATTCTATGATAGATAACAAAAGAAAAAGAGAAACAAAATAGCAAATAGTGTTTTTTTAAACATTTTTTAAGTAAATACTATATTTTAAAATATTTGAATTAAATGGTATATATTTCATGTACATAATTTAGTTATCTTTTTTATTTACTAGGTAAATTAACAAATTTACTAAATATAAGTAAATTTTTACCAGAAACTATGTCAAATATTTCACAACCTGTTATTTAAATTACTTCAAAAGAGTTTCAAAAAATGTTTTACTATAATTTCCACCAAAAAAGAAATTGAGTACCTACGTTGATGTATTAAAAGTATAATCTAGGTTACTAGCAAAAAAATTATAATCTAGATTATGGTGAATGTTTGTGATTATAATTTTGATATAATTTGATGTTCAAAATACATATTAGTACAAGCTAATAACTGTTATATATATTACGCTACTTGCAAATTTTAGAGGGAAAACGAGACTTAAAAAGGGCATCAAAAAGTAGTTTTCTTTGGATCCGAACCTGGTCGACATTTGACTGGTCCATTTTGCCACATGGCAGGTGGCTATAGCTGTAAAATTTCCAAAAAGCTTCATTCTAATTATGATTTGACAACTCATGCATTGCCGCTAAAAGAACCTCATTATAAAATTGCAGGACCATGCAGCCCATGTGATGCCATATGGGCGTGACATGACATTGTTAAGCGAAAGATATGAATTTCCATTGCCCCGGATAAATTGCAAAAAAAACCTCTCTTCACGCCACATTGGAGTGGAAGACTTGGACGAAAGTGGTCCTTTTGACAGCCAATTTATTAAATTTGATTTGACTCTAGATATATCAACAAAAGGAGTGACACTAGATCATTTGAGTGGTTTTGAGGAGTCTAGGAAATCTTAAGCATAGAATTATGATTTGTGGTATAATTAGCAATAATGGACTGTCTAATCCCAATCATAATGACCGCATGTAGGTGCTTTAACTATCATGTCAATGCATGAGAATATATGAAAGATATTTATAAAGGTGTGTGGTGGAGGGTGGTTTACAACACTACCTCAGTTATGAACAGTATAAAGCTTAAAGAAAAAAATAGTACAATGCAAAGCTCTCACATGCTATAGTAAAAACAGTTTTCACCAATGATTTTTACTACCATGCCAAACACCCTATATGTAATCTCATTTGTACTCAAGTAATTCGAGCTATAAAGATTCATGTGGAAGGTGTATTATATTATTAACTATATGTTAGGAAATAACTATACATAATCTAATAGAAGGCCGATTTGGCATTGCTTTGAAAGCTACTTTTAGCTTATATAACTGCCTACAGCAATTTAAGACGTTTGGAAAACTTTGTTTTTAAAAAGTTGTTTTTAAAAAATATTACCCAGTAGGAAAAGTTAAGAAGCATGTAGGAGTTGCTTTTTTAGCTTTTGCTTTTATAATTTAAAATTATTAAACTAATATTAATAATACATAATTCTCATTCTACTTTTTTCTATAAAAAATAAAATATATCAAATAACACATTAATTTTTTAAGTTGAGTGACTTTTTTGAATTTAATTGAAATCAAAAAATGTCTTGTTGGAAAAAACCAACAAATTAGCTGGTAACAAATATATTAAAAATATTAAATAATAATAAAAAAATTACAATTTTAACATTTGAATATATAAATATTACGTATGTTAACCTTAAAATTAAAATTAAATAAAAAAATAAAACTATAAATAGGCTTAGTAAAATATGTCTATTTTCGTTATTATATATCTCTACAATAATTTTATACATGGTTTACTATACGTCTACCTGTTTATAGGTCTCAACACATCATAACAAAAGCAATACCAAACTGGCCCATAATCGTTTAGCCAAGTCATCAAATAGCAATTTTGTGTCAAAGATAAATAGTATTAATAGCCATTATTATTAATATTCCTCTTAAAAAAAATAAAAAATCCGCCAAACTCGTATTTGATAGGAGTAATATCCTCGTTAATCCTTTCGCTATGTGGATATTATCTACTAAAAGAGTAGTGGATTTTCTTCTCTCTCGCTTGATGATAGTGGATTTTTTTTTTTTACTACTATGGAAACAAGTACCTGTCGAAGCAAAATTCTTTTTTTGTTAAAGAAGTATATATATTTTTTAACAATAATGCCTACCGAACATCCTTGTCGGTCGGAAATTCTAATTAAAATATGTGACATGCCAACCAGGATATAGTACGGAATACATTTACTGCATGGATAAGACGTCATTGGACCTAATATTGTCTTGACGTACAAATTGTCCCCCTTTGATTATCAATTCTCTTAAACTAATTGAGATATCAACTAATATTTAATAAAATTTTAAAAAATTACATATTATGTCACAATTTTAAAAATTATATTTATTTATGCAATATTTTAAAAAAAATTATGTCACATTATCGTTCATATTACAAATCAAGTTTTGTCACAAATGAACATGTATAAAATTTATAAAAAATAAATCTTAAAAGATAATATTTATAAAAATTCACCTAATAATTTTGCATCGTACATTCCTTCCTTAATGCACCCAAATTCCTTTCTCTCAATCAATAAATTTAAGTTGAACTAATATTATATGTAAAATGAATAAATATCTCATATAGACATAATAGTACAATCATTTTTCAATTCAATAATCTTTATCTTCAAAATATGTGTGCATTGATTAAATATGGCTATGAGAAATTAAGTTTAATTAAGCTTAAAAATTGAAGTACATAGTAACGCTTAGAAAAGGGTTTTCAAGGTAGGAGAATATTGACCCTTTTAATAACACTTTTATCTATATGGACCCTTGTCTACCTAACACTTTGTATTCTTCACTCTTCCTATATTTAAAAATATTTGAGTTAAATTTTTTGTTCAATTCCTTTGAAACAAGCAAAACTAATTAAGTTAAAGATAATGAACTTAAATTCCTGATATAAAAGCGATGATTAACTAGATCAAAGATCACAAAGTTTCAAAGTAATTAATTCCTATCAATTAACCCTTAAATATACAAACTTGATATTAGTTTTGCAGCAGTCACGTGTTGATGATAATAAACTAATTTGAACAAGCAAAAGAAGTGCATAAAAGTTCACGTGTTCACACTATTAATTAATTATTGGCCCTTCAAAAAACATTTAATTATTGGCACAATTAATTAGGAATAATACATAGTTGAGGCATATGTTGATAGAAACCCACAAAAGAAAATACCTTTTTCTTTCTCTAGGAAAAACCACACAACAAAGGAAGTGACAAGATTTGAGAAACACGTGCCAAAAAACAAACTGATCTCTCCAAGGTTTCTGAATATTTATCCCCAAGTGATGATAAGTACCCGACAAAAGGAGAAATTGAAGTTGCCTCTTTTTCAGTTACCAAATTACCCAGCACTTGATCAAAGAAAGAACCTCAGACGAAATATCTCCCAAAAAACACCTCACGCCACACCCTCCCTTCACGTGAAAATCTCGTGATTGTGAGTGGGGGATACCCTATAGTGCAAACTTTTCTTTAAATTAACCCATTGACTCCTCTTTTATTTAATTCATTTTTTTTATTTATTTTTCTTTCTTTTGCTTCTGAATCTTTATCTAAATTAATAAAAAAAATTGCCCATATATAAAAATAAAAAATAAAAAAATAATAATAAAAGATTCTCCATTAGAAAAGTATATATCAAAGGCTCGCAGCCAAGAACATTTAGATTCCTCCAAACCCAAAAATACACCCACACCCCCACGGATGGAACTTGTGCCCTAAATCACACCCTATAAGCATCCATGTGCCTTAATAAATTAATACCCATGGGTCCCACAATATCTAGATTCTATACCAAAGCCAAACATGCCCATCATCAGTACTAATTAATTCCCTTTTATTCTTACATTTTCACTCCCCCAAGAGATGAAGTAATATGTCCCAAATTTTATTGTTCTTTTTTTCCTTATACCCCCTTGACATGTATAAATACCCCCCTAACCCCTCAAGTATTTCCAACACACCAACAACCAAAACCAATTCCTCTTCTCTTCTAGCTACCTTCTTGTAACTCTTCTCTTCTCATTCTCTTCTCTTCTTCCTTTTAAGCACATATATTAGAAGACAAACACCAACACAAAATCTAAACAATATCTTAACAAAGAGCAAAATAGTAGTAGCTAGCACTACATAAAGAGAATCGCATCTTCATCATATTATCATATCAAAATGTCTGGTGTTTGGATATTCAAGCCTAATGGCGTGATGCACCTAGTGGAGAACCCGCAAGCAGAGTCGGCGTCAGAGGGGAGGCACGGGTCATCCCGGAGGAATAGGGTCCTTGTGCACCTGCCGACCGGACAGGTTGTGTCGTCGTATTCGTATCTGGAGCAGATATTGACGGGATTAGGGTGGGAGAGGTACTATGGGGGTGACCCTGATCTCTTCCAATTCCACAAGAGATCTTCCATTGACTTGATCTCCCTCCCAAGAGACTTCTCCAGGTTCAATTCAGTTCATATGTACGATATCGTTATCAAAAACCCCAATATCTTCCATGTTAGAGATATGTAAGAGCAAGTTCGTGATCTTCATCACGATCATGAATCTCTTGCATTTTAATTCTCTGCATGTCATGAAGATCAGCTCTCATTGATTCCGCCTTTTCGTCATTGGCGTACTAGGGATCTTTGTTCTTCCTCTTGTTTGTTGGTTTTGGTTTGTACTTCAATTCGGTGCTTGGTTTCTAGCTATATATATGTATGTACGTATATATATATATATATATGTATATATTATCATGTAGAATAAGGTTGTATTGGAGTATATTGGGGTCTTCTCTTTCAGTTTGCATCATTTATAGTATTTTGGTTTGGAAGTTTGTGATCAGTTTGTGTCGTATAAAAATATTAATGCATGCCTCTCAATTTTCTAAGTTTGTAATGACCTTTTTTTTTATTCCTCCTTAAAAATTCAAATTCGGACTTTATATTATTTGAAATATGCCAATATTCAAGCAAATCAGATTAATCCTAGTAGTAACCTTAAAAGAAGAAGAAGAAGAGGAAAAGAAAAAAAAAAGGCTAATAATGTTGTTTATTATATTAATATGGATGACTTACAAAAAGAAACAAAAAGGTGATTCTCATGAGCCCAAATATTTGCATATCCTTGATACATGAGAATAAGTAGTGGAAATGAGTAGTGTGTTTCAAGAGAAGAGACACTAGGCAGTGAACAAAAATGACTTGTCAAGAAAATGCCATGATTTGATAGTTTGCTCAGTCACATAATGATCGTAAAAAGAGAGGGAGACGCTTACACGTGTCAACTGCCTATAGGTCCATATGTCATGATTTGGTGTATCGTGTGTGTGTGACACAAGAATATTTGAACAGTAACAACAATGATGAGATCTTTTTTTTATAGTCTTCTTTCAAGTAAAGTCCGTATATTTTACTGTTCACACAAAATTAAAAAACTATAACTCACAAGAGGTACTGTGTAAGTTTCTTTAAAAACAAAGATATGGCTTTGAGTTTATCATAAGTTGATAAATACTTAAGTCATTTTCTAACTTCAAAACAATTAAGAAAACTTAGTTTTGGGTCTAAATTTGTTTCTACAAACTAATATTAGAAGGGAGTGAAATCCAACAAATGAATGAATTTATGCATGAAAGAAAATGATTTGCAAGATCATAGGCTATTAAGAAAACGACAACAGCAACAAACAAGCTTACAATATATACTTAAGGGCCCTATATATATTGCTATAGTAGATATTTTATAATTAATACTATATATAATTAGGATAATCTTGTGAGAAAAATTAAGATTATTTTACAAGTTATCAATTAATCTTGACCTATAAAAAAATGATTAAGAGACTAATTGTCTGGAAGGATTATAGTTAATCTGCGGTCTAACGCTTTTAGTTTTAATAATATTTTCTTACAAACCCATGCATGTCTGAATGTTGACTTTGTTTATATTTAGGATAAGGTCGAAGTCCACAAGGTTATTTTTCCGTATTTAGATATGAAAGAATTTCAGTTATATTGTCTGTGTATGTGTGTATATATGTATGTATATAAAATTCAACCATCCAATAAAAAACGAGAGACAGAGAGAAAAAGAGATGAGTTGGAATCACTTGCCCAATCATATATAGAAAGATCGTACTTTTGTTGATTGGGTCACAATGATGATCCGGATGATTCTACACAACTAAAAAAGGTACACGCACACACACACACATATATATATATATATATATATTCATATGTGTATGGCTGAGGTCCCCTATCTATGAGAGCCATGAAGATATGCAAATAACGTACCTGTGGAGCTTCACGTGAAGCAGATGCTGACAGCAGCTGACACTTATCTGTGCCTGACACTTATCTGTGCCTGCCACGTGTCCTATGGGATGTGTCGGTTCATCACCAGCTTTTTGCAATGGGGGGGATGTCTAAGTGGACTCTTGGCATTACATCCTTAAAAATAAACTAAAAAAAAAGGAAAAAATAATAATCCAAAAAAAGAAATATAAAAAAACCCTACTTTGCTTAAGAATATACAAGTTTCATGTCGTCTTCACTAGAAGGTTTGATGCGTACGTGACCACATTGCTTTTTTGCTCATAGAGGCCTGGAAACCACACAGAACCCCAAAGAGTGTTAATAATTCATGATCCGAAAGCTAGATATCATGGGAAACAAACAAAAAGCAAAGCTATAGCTAGTAGTTGAGTCTAGAAAGATCCAGGGAAATTGGAAGCTGTAGCATGCATATATATATGTATATACATGATCATGTATATACATACATATAATAAGTACTGCTAGTCTCTTCCATTCTGATCTTCCATTGGAAATGCTCGGCATAAATGCACTTGCTTGACATTTATAATTTCTCATCTTTATACACGTACCAGTTAGAAAAGATATTGAGTTGTTACAGAAAAAAGTACTTTAATTATGATAAATATCTAAGGTTATAATATGTCAAAGTCCTTTGAAAATTCTTAGCTTAATATGGTATTTGCGATTTTAACTAATTTTGGTTCAAACCACTGTAGCATATGAAAGCTTTACGTTATAGCTGACTATAGCTCACTTTTTGTTGATACTGTAATATGTGAAAGCTTTATATTATAACAATAAAAAATTTTATTTAAAACTAAAAATGTCAAACATTCTACAAATTTCCGCGTAAAAATGCTCGAAAGCTTTGGAATGTATTGGTGTCCATGCAGTGTATGTGTGGTTACATATATGGATTATGGCCTTTGTCTATACGTATATGAGATCAGCATTAAACATCACAATTAATAAGTAATAAACTCCACTTGTAGATCTTACACTATAAGATCAACTTTATATTTATGTGTGATGCTTAATTAGCATTACCAATACTTCTAGTATTGTTCGTTGAAAAAAAAAAAAAAAAACACTTCACATGTTTATAGCAATGTTCGAAGGTCAAAAGTATATTTGTGATAACTAGCTAGAAGGGATATATAATAGGGCCCTCTGATCATCTAGAAAGCAAACAAATGAGGATTTGGTCTTAAGTTCTGATAAACTGGATGTGCCTCATGATCTGATGATCTACTTTGCTTCTCTCTAATTGACGCACTACTATATATATATTAAAAAAAAAAAAAAAAAAGCTTTTGAGATGGGTTTTTATTCATATTTAACATCAATTTTCAAACAACCGTTGTTACAAATAACTACTCTCAATTTTTAAAAATGTTTTCGTATTAGTGACGATGTTAAGCAGAACGTATTATAAACTTCTAGTTTCTCTGATGTCCCAGCTCGATCAGCTGAAGAAAAAAAAAAGGAAAAATTAATAGTAAAATAAGATATCTATAAATATGACCAACTGTTTGTGTAAGCCTGTAATATGAAGCCAGTGAACGAAGTTTTAATATTATAGGAAACTGTTAATTTGTTGTAAAGGGTAAAATCTAGCACTATTGAATTTGTATTGCCAAGAATGGAAGTCGGTCATATTTGATCGATTGTAGTGTGATTCGGTCGCGCCTTCTGGGCTACTTCAATTGTAGAGAGTTTAGGGGGTTTCAATATATTTGAGAAATATGCATTAAATAAGGATGTAGAAGATGGTCTCTAGGGTCCCCAATTCATAGTTTCAATTCCATTTTTATGGAGGATAATTTGGTTCTTCTTTATTTCTTGACTCTTGAGTGAATTTGCTGTTGACTAGAGAAGGCAGTTTCTTTATTGGATTCTAATTGACTTTCTTTGTGCTTGTTTCCATATTTGGTTTGGGAAGCTTTCACTCCTAGTTTGATCCGACTCCGGTCCTTATTTCTTGATTTGGTGGAATTGTTCTTAGGTGGGTCCCGGAATACTCCAAGGGATTTTGGTTGGCCTGTTGCTTGTCTTCTCGAGTTGCTCTGAGTTAATTCTAGCTAAAGTCGTCAACATGCTCAAGTTGTCCAATCATGCCTTGTCGACCTGTTTCAGTTACCAAAAAGGAGCTAATCCTAGTTGATACATGTGTAGTAGGAGATAAAAGTACAAACTCTGTCCTCAATGGTCTATGTAGAATTTCTACAAACCAGAGAACGTTACTCATTCCCATCAATACATTGATCACGTACAAATTAATTTTACAACCTTGAAAAAAATTAAAGAAATTATAGAATACAGCAGATTTTGCTATTTATTTAATTGATAATGTCATATGTTTTAAAAATGTAAAGAAAATAACAATATCTAGGATTAGTCTAATTCTAAACTACCTAAAATACCAAAAAGACCGTTTTTTTTCCTTCTCCCTTTTTTCCTTTTTTTCTTGCTCTCTCCCTGTTTCTATCATTCTGTTTCTATCTCCTCCCTCTCTCTCTCATCCTCTTCAATGGAAACTTCACCAAAGATCGTGACTGTTGTTGGGGTACAATTTGGCCAAGCCCAAATTACCTACAGGCCCAGACGGCCCAATTGTCAAATGGGTCGAATAGATTGAATTGAGTTAGTCGATATGAGAAGTGTGAATCGTTCATTTCATTCGATCGGCTCGATCTCGCTTGTATCCGTAGTGCATCCATTGTGGAAGGAAAATGACTCCTCTCTAAGTGTCTAACTGGATCAATCGCCACGAGGTGACAGTTATCAACACAAAGTAGTGGTTACTTACACGTCTGATCATAAACCGGAAAGTAGGAAAAGCATGATTCTTGCAGCATATTACACGTCGCCACGTGTCCTACTATTGCGGTTACCCACAATGCATCATTCTACTCCGTCAGACGGTTGGAGGTGGGGCTCATCCCTGCTCTATATAAAGGAATAGCTTCTTTATTGTGAGGGGGGATATATACAAAAACTTTGCTGAATTGAATTCTCATCTTTTCTTTATGCTCTCTTGTAATCTATACCCAGAAATCATATTATAGTGAAGCAGAGTGGACGCAGCTCTTTTAATAGAGTGAACCACTATAAATTCTACGTGTGGTATTTTTATTTTTACAGCATTATTTTATTCTATCTATTACAATTTGATCTTGCACATTTACTTGAGCTAGTAGGTCCAATTAACGGTGATTTGAAGGCTCAAATTCCTTGAACAAAATTCAAACGATCCAAATTAACATTTTTATATTTGATTATAGATCCACTGTCTACAACTGTGGTCCTCACCATCTAGTCAAGTAGTCGACATCAAACGTCGACAGAGCCAGACACAACTACCGAACCAATATAGATCTTGAGATCGTGAGAATCTTTGTCACGATAGAAGTTTGCAACCTTGAGAAGCAGAAACGACCACTAGAGCGATTCTTTCTTCACCGAAGAAACTGAGAAACAACACCATCGAAGCTCGAGGCATAACTCAAAAGTTGCTCCGTCAAATTTGTGCTGAGGAGCTATTTTTTCGGAGAAGAATTTAGCACCGAATACATGAATTGAGCAACGGACGATAACGTTCATGACAATGAAGGAGCTCAACTTTGCTAAGGTTTTGTAGATCGAAGTCTGGGACCAGTCCATCTGTGGTGGTGGTGACATCAGATGTGCGATGGTGATGGCATGCAGTGGTGGTCAGCGGCTACTTTGTGGCATAGGTTTTTTATTTAATTTTTTTTGAGTAAATGTATATAGGTTTTCTTTTTGTGTATTATATGGTCTATGGTGATTTTTTTTTTTTTTTTGTAAAAGCAAAACATTTGCATCGAAATGTGATTTTTTTGGCCAACAGTGACTTTGTTGATGCCAATGAAGTCCAGCAAAGTTGCTTGTAAAGTATTTTATTTACATGGAGATATTATATTTCTATGTAAATATAGTATTTCTTGGTCGTCAGCAACATTATCGGTGTCGATGATGTCCATAACCTTGTCGGTAAATTTTTGCATTTAACATTCAATATTATCAGGTTAATACTGTTTTTTCCGTCCATCGTCGGTCCAACTAATTCACTGGTGAATATTTGTATTTATACCATAATACAGTATTACTATATTAATGTTATATTTTTCAGCTACTGATGGTTCGATGAAGTCACAAATGAATTTTTGTATTTACACGATAATACAATATTACCATGATAATATTATATGTCTCAGCCGCCAATGGTCTAGCGAAGTCGCTAGTGAATTTTCATATATACACGGTAATACAATATTATCAGGTTATTACTATATTCCTGGCCACTGACGAAATCACTGGTGAACTTTTATATCTACACAATAATAAAGTATTATCAGGTTAATACTGTATTTTTCGGTCAACGAAGTCGCCAGTAAAATTTTTATATTTACATGGTAATACACTGTTACCAGGCTAATATTGTATTTTTCAGCCACCGACTGTCTGACGATAGCTTGTGAATTTTTGTGTTTACACGGTAATACAGCATTGCAAGGTTATTACTATTTCCAACCATTGGTAGTGGTAGTGAGGGAGGAGAGTGAGAGATATAGAGGAGAAAGAGGTGAGGGTATTTTAGGATTTTTGTTCTCAATTTCTCATGAAATGCTATATACTACATATTTTAAAATTATGATGTTATTTATTAAGTTTTAACCTAAATATGCTATTTTACTCTTTCTCTCATAATTTTGTCACTTTTAGATTAATGATATATCCTTTTAATTAAAAAAAAGTTGGTAATATGAAGGATAGGCTAGTCTTGGAAGTGCTAATACCTAGGTCTTAGGATTAAAGATAGAGAAAATGAATTAGAAGGAACTTTACCTTGTACTATACTATGATTTATGCAATATATTGGATTAAAGACTGAAAAATAATAAAAGCTACTAGCTAGCTAGGCCTTGCATAGAGGTTACTAATGAGTGTTAAGAATTAGAAGGCATAATTTATATTATGAAAGCAATAAAAATCATAAAAGAAAAAAACACAATTTATAACTGTTCGTCCTCGATGTAAAAAAAATACCTACTTTCCACTATTGTAGAAAATCCGCCTCTCCATTGCCTTGACGCTGTTGTTCACGGCTTTATTTATAACTGACTCCAGATTCATGGCTCCAGGCAAAGGTGCCTGGTGGAGGCGGCGTGACATGCGGCAGGAACATGGAGTGTTGATTTGTTTGGGTTACAGCGCCAAAGGTAGAAGTTGGCATTGAGGATCTGCTCTTTGAGGGGCTGCTCCGAGGGGGTCATCATTGACATGAACTATTGCATCTAATGAATAGGGTTGTATGGTGTGTAGGTGGGAACCATGTGGCCTACACCTAAAGAAGGCGTTTCGATAGTTGTAGTGGAAAGATTACTCCCTTATGAGTGGAGACGTTAGGTAATGTATTGGTGGTAAAGGTAAGGGTTGTGCTTACCCGAGACCATAGCTTCTGGTTCTCGACAAGCAAATCAACGATCCACTTTTCAGTTGCTTCTTGCTTTTAGATCAACTCCGCGATGAGTCGATCATTCAACTGCTCATTAAACTCAATGTCATTCTTTGTTTCAGTATTGACTAGATTGGCATTGTCTTCATTCATCTGGTTGTCGGAGGCTGGATCACGAATGTATGAATAGTTAGCTATTAGTACACGGTAGGTGCCAAACTGTAGACGATGAAATCTATAATCTATTTGTTAGTAGGGTTAATGGTCGATTGATTGTCACGTCAATAAGTCTTACGAGTAAGCAAAAAGCAAAGTGCAAAAAGTAAATAAGAACATCAAAATTTAGCGTGGTTCACCCTCAATATGAAAGCTACATCCATCACGAAAGTAGAGTTTCACTATTCAAAGATCAAAGATCAAAGTACCTAGAATGGCAAGAAAGTGAAAGCTAATAGCCAGGTGGTTATGTGTTCATGTTGAATGATACCACACCTTATTTATAAAGTAGGCTCACCCTAGGCGAGTTGCATGATCCAACTTGATCTTTACACTTGAATTTCAAATGTACTCCTCATATCTTGCATGTGGACGCATACCCGAAATTGATTCATATCCTCCCGAGATCATTGATTTGAATTTGAATAAGACTCTCCGATACGCATCATCTCAATAAGGATGACCAAAATTTCAATAAGATCCTCTATGATATGACTTGGATAAACAAGATCTCAGGTAATCTTTGATAGATTTAAAGTAACAGGTCATAGAGTATGTCAACTCTGCAATGTACGGCCTACATTAAATACATAGGCTTCTAGAAGGTGACATAAACCACATGACATCTACATATAGATGATATGTACCATGCAACCTTATGGTAGATGACATATACCGTGCAAGCTCTTAATAGATTACGTGTATCATGCAAGCTCCTAATTGATGACGTAGAGTATTTGGGTCTCTTAGAATGGCCATTATAAAGCTCACTAACTCCTCTTATTATAAGTGACTCAAAACATGTCACCTCCTCTCTTAGTAAGCGTCATGAATATTTTTAAATCTATCTATAGTAACTATTACATGCTCGACCTAGGCGACGCGTGTACAACAAAGATCGACAAACGAGATTACACCCCAACAATTATCATGCCATTAGATATAAAAAATACTTTGTTGTCACCATTAATATAATCACCATATATTTAGTAGCATATTAAAATTACTATGAGACCCAATTCTACGTTATTCATCACCAATGACCATAAATAGTAATGCTAGTAATGCCCACAAGATAAAAGCGATAAAACACAGAAGCCTACTCTTTAATTCCGATATAAATACCCTAACCTAATCCGTTTTGAACATTGACTTCACTTGCCGAATGATGAAATTCACTCAACCAAATACAAAATATTAGTACTAGCCAAAAAAAAACCAAAATATTAGAATTTTGTCGTAAATAAACTCCAAAGGGTTTGGGACTAAGCCGTTTAAGTTTACTCTCAATTTTTAAGGGAAGTAAGAAAATCTTTAACATTGAACAGATCAAAACAGATGCTGCTTCAGTTCACCAAACTAGCATACAAGTTTAGTTCTAACCATTCTAGGCAAAAAAAAAAAGATTGGTTCCAACTTCCAACTATATATCTACTACTAGAACTGCCTTGAAAAACACATAAAATAGAGATTGCCTGTTCAAAACAGTAGAACGAAATATACAGTAACGGCATTCTGAAAAGTACTCCAAGCTGAGGTGATATTCCTGTAGATTATCAAACCTTATGCAGCTGATTTGAAGTGAAACTCATCAATTGTGGAATATATCAAACCTTCATCCTCCAGAGATCTAATTGATTCCCTGGTACCGAAAAGTGAGAGTTTATGAATTTAGATTTTTCTCTCTGCATGAAGTATGCCCCAACGAAAATGTAAATAGAAAAACAAGAGAGAGAGAATACATTATTTTCTCCACAGGAATTTTTAGCTGTTGGCTAAGTTCATCTCTATGTATCCCCTTTTCCTTCACGCTACAATCAAGAAACAGCCGCCCAGTAAGTTTAGAGCAGGTGCTTTCAAGAAAGAAAGTAAACTAACATGAGAAAATTCTGACAAGCAGAATTGTCATTGCATATTAAACCTAAAGCTTGGCATTAGCAACTTAGTGACAGCTAAGCCATCTTACACTAAACAGGGAAATGCTGATGAACCAAAAAGTGAAGATTAAAGCAAAACTTATTACCTGCTTGAAGGCAGCTGCAGATAGTCAAGGATCAACTGGTCACAGCCCTTTTGTCCATCGAAACTAATCTGCCCAGATAACTATAAGAAAGAATATGAAATACATGTGTCAAACTCAAACCTACTCGTTGACAGCAATATGGTGAAAATAAGAAACATTGTTGTCCAGAACTCATACATGACTTACTGAGGCTGTCTGATATCCATTCGTTCCGCTTCTCACAGGAGTGCTCAAAGATGCATCTGCAGGCTGGGACTGAGTGACCGAATTTCCTTGATGCTTCAATCAGAACAAGAATATCAATTTCTTAATAGAAGGACACAAGATAGATGAACATAATTCATAAACCTATATTATTTAACATAAATTTACAGCCTGCTTTGTTGCATAGTTCACTTTCATTCTTAAGTTTTTAGAGTGACATGATGACGGGGATCTCCATTAAGCAACGAATTGAGAAGATCCTCATCCTTCGTTTAACTTTTAGAAACAAAAGACGATAAATCTAGCATCCCCTTAATATGCATAGTCATACTGAAGATAAGGCGTTCATGCATTAGTATATTACAAGCGCACAATGTCACACGTTTGACTTAAGTACCTGAGATTTGGAACTCTGCAAGTAGTTATGGATGCATTCAATAAAGTGAAACGAAATTTCATCAAATTTTGTTACAGGCCTGAAACACACGGGAAAAAAAAGTTAGACATTGTCATGTACTAAAACAAGCAGAATAGACAAGCAAGAAATTCAAAAGGCTTTTATTTTTCACCATGGGCTTCCAAGTTAGAACCCTACAATGATTTTATGATTCTTATTTTCAGCTTAAAAAGAAAAAACCAAAATCTCTATCTGGAAGAAAAATGGGAAATTCACTAGAACAGAGGGGGGAAAGTTTAGCTGTAACAACTTCCGTGCAAAAGGTGATAAGTGTTATCGTTGCTGCAATTATGGAATTAGTGTACACATGACTAATCCCGAATTGTAGATAACTCACTGATTTAAATTTTGAATATGATATACATTTTACACGTACAAATACCCCTTCCTGTACATTTGACAATACACGATTCAGACAGTACAATTCTTTTCCATTCTTGTTCCCCTTTTTATATGCTTTGCCCTTTTTATATGCTTTTGGGGGGAGGAAAAAAAAGGATAAGACATATGAAGTTACAAACATTCAAAAACTACATTATCATACTTCCATTCAAATAGGTGCACAATATTTTTTCTAGATTTTTATTGAAATCTAAAGCAGCTAGTAAACCTCCTACTTTAGCCCTTATGTCCAGACAAATGTGCTCTCAATCTGACTCAACAAGTAGTTTGCTATTACAGTCGTGCCTTAAACAATGTCTTGTGCAGTTGAAACATGACTCAAGTTATTACAATTGCTTATGCAGGTCACCAAAATGCCATACTTGAGGCAATAAACTACCGAACCATTTTTAGCTACAAATAACACCATTTAAAAAGATGGCCTTATGCAAGAATAGCACCGTATACTAACGGCAAATTAAATTGATATCCTTGGTTATACAATTCCAAAAATATCCATAGTAATATCTGGCACCAACAACTTCACAGGGCAACATTTGAGAAAATTTGACAAAATAAATCCATAATAACAAAAACTCTCTTTCTTAAAAAAGGGAAGTTACTGTTAGGACCATACCTCACAGAGAAAGCGCCTAATTGTCGGTTACCTTGAAAGATTTTCAAATGCCCATTTACACGAACATACATGCCATCTCTATTACCAAACAAAATACAGATCAGAAAAACCCCATAATGCATTAATATTAAAACTTAGCCTTTAATACAAACATTAGTAAAAAAGGACAGGAAACTTAACTGTATTCCTTCCATTTCCTTTGCATCAAAACTCTCATTCACCCTGATAACAAATCAAACATAGTTTTAAGAAGTATTCTGCTTGACACAAACTATCCAAGTATTCCTAGATTGCATTCCCATATGCATATAGTTCATCGTTGCATCTAATGTATGTCCAGTTACATTCATGACTGCACTAACATTATTGGATTACATAAGGGAAGCGCCTTTTTGGCTCATATAGTCCAAATTGCGTCAAACTTGAACTCTTAACAAGCAAAAGAAGAAGCATAGGTAAATTCTGAACAATATGCAATTCTATTGGGAAAATCAAATTTTGCAAAACTGTAAACATTACCATCTTCTGCAGCTGATTCGTCCTGTTCCATCATCGAGGAAAAAACTGACATCGGTATTTCTCTCTGTTTTGTCGAAAACCATCCCAACCAGAGTAACCTAAAGAAGCCAGGAGTCAAAAATAGGATGAAACACAAATATCTTCGATATGGTAATTCATAATCTTTACGGATTTTAAACTATAGCACACCAAAAAAAGGAAAATAATAATAGTTTTCCAGCAAGCAGATAAATTGTATACATTAGCAGCTTCAACGCCATTAATCACAAAGTTTGCTTTTTCATCGCCAGAATGATATGCCTCGCTTATTTGCTTCACAGTCACCGGAATCAACCTATGAGTTTCGCGACCCTGTGATTACAATGAAAAACAAATTATTAGAACTAGAAAATAAACTTATATATCATGCTTTCAGCGAGGGTAACGAGGGAAAAAATTACTCTCTCTGGGATCTGTTAGAAACTACAATCAAAATACCTAATTCAACAATTAAAAAAACAAAATAATTGAGAAATTAATTGCGAATCGTATCAGAATATAGCAGACGATCTATGGTTTTCATTTCTCAAAATAAAAACTTTAAATTGACATACATATGTCAGTTGATTTCATTTTTCTCCCACTCTTTTTCATCACGTTCCTTTTCCTATTCTTCAGTATCCACTTTCCAGCACTTTCTCGGAAGCCAAACAGGAGAAATGTGAATTTTAAAGAAGCTAGGAAGGGGCTCACCTTTGCCGGAGACGGAGCGGCGTCGTTGGGCTGAGTTGACTGCGAAGAC
This sequence comes from Artocarpus heterophyllus, assembly GCA_025403435.1. Classification (NCBI taxonomy): domain Eukaryota; kingdom Viridiplantae; phylum Streptophyta; class Magnoliopsida; order Rosales; family Moraceae; genus Artocarpus; species Artocarpus heterophyllus. Next base: position 38,302,191 of record CM046333.1, on the reverse strand, counting down.
ATGAAGCCGCCGCCGGAGAAAGCGGAGGAGGGATCGGACTGGCTAGAGGAGAACATCTTTAGAAACCCTGGAACGAAAGTGAGAAATTGGTTGAGGAATCTCGATTTGATGTAGGAGAGAGAGTCAGCAAAAATAAAAGAAAGATTTCGGAGGAGTTTTAACGTGTTTCGCTCGGGACAATTCAGACGGTTTTCCCGCCAAGTTGATGTATTTTTCCCGCCTAGAACGACATATATTTGGGACAATTCTATCATGAAATGTCTAAAACATCCATGTGTCTCAAAATCATACTCGGGTTTGGAAAATTTTATAATTTTACAGGTTTAAAGATTCGAGCCTTGCACCTAAGCAAGCTTTCTTATTGCACTTGTTACCATCATGCCAAATAATGATTTAATGTCAAATGATAACTTTTAGGGCCTGTTTGGTAGCATGATTTTTATAACTCACTTAACTCAAAACCCTACTCGGGTATTACAAGTCCTCAAAGTCCTCGTTTGGTGTGTGAGGTATTTGAATCATTTTTTGGGTTCTCCACTCCAGTTCTCGAGTTTAGCTCCCCCTTGTTTTCTTGGGACTCCAATTACTGAAGAACAGTGGTATGCCTCTGAGCATGACTCGCGTGATTCCCTTCTCTTCGCAGAGATTCTCTGCAATTTCTTCACCCAATATTTTTTACCGTTGAGGGATTTGCAATAAATCCCCCAACTGAGCATGTATGGTTGGAAACCCACCATTTTCTGCAAAAGCTCTCTCTGCGTCTCTCTCTCTTCCCTGTCACTCTCTCTCTGTCGAAACGGCGACCATCGTTCCCCACCGTGAGAGCTTCGGCCCTCAACTCGGTCGTCTTCTCCGTCGATATAGATCTGCCCACCATAGACCATATCGGGCCCACCGACCATTATTGAGGTGTTATCGTTGTTTGAATCGGAGTAGGCGACCAGTGTCCTCGCGAGTTGCCGATATTCAGCCGGAGTCTACCCAATCATCCGTTGCCTCAAACACGGTAAGTATTCGACCTCAAATCCTCTTTTTCTTGTTCTTGTTTTTTCTGGATCTTGTCTTTATACGAGTTTGGGGATATTGCAATGCTCTGTTAACTTATGGTTGGTATGTTCCTCTGTTTTTGTTGGATGTAGATTTCTATTTTTTTCGTTTTTATTTCTTTGAGCTCTCCGGAGTTTGGGTTCGTCTTTATAATCGGCATCCCTAGTTAATACGGTTACTCAGAATGTTGGAACGGCTGAGAATGATCCACTGATTTCTTTCATTTCTCCAATTGCTTTTGTTCTTTGGCTGATGCAGTAGTTCACGGTTCTCTAGTACATCTATCAGTTCAAACCATGTTGAACTAATCCATTGATGTTCTTTCTTGTTGTTTTGGTTCAACATTTTCAATGGCTTGAAACAGGTCCTTTAGACGAGAGATTATCTCTGTTGACATATATCCTGATGTGTTATTACCTTCTGTGATTGATAATTTGTGAAGTTGTTAGAACGAAATTGCTACCAATTCCATATCATAGCCAAATGGAATGAACTGTTGAACTCCTTCTTTGGAAAAAAGTGATACATATTTGCTTTCCTTTGCTTTTTTAATCTGTTGTTGTTGTTGTTGTTGTTGGCGGTGGTGGTGGTGGTTTTGTTTTAGTGTTGTTGTTGTAAGCTAATAACTAATCAACCCAATAATATATGCATTATGACTAATTCATTGAGTTTTAGCAATTTGTACTTCAATTTGATTCACAGATTAGATGATATGAAGGCATCATGCATTTCCTGTACTCTCGGTTTTTCCTCTTCTCATACCAATGTTTTAACTCTTCTCGGTTTTTCCTGTAATCTGTTGTTGTATTCTCCACAAACCAAACCATGTGGTGCAAGACGTCATTTGCAGTGTATAACACGCCTTGGTTTTTGTTATTTGTATTCAATGAACTGTGAACTATGATATGTTACGTGTGAACCCATTACTGTGTACTTGTAATTTGTTTTACACTTGTTCTTATAACAATTGACACCTACATTGCTGATCGTTTTGTCTTGTCTGTTTTTTTTTAATCAAAAGAATTTAAACTTGATAAGATCACTGGTACTACATTATGACCCTAGAGAAAGGGCTGGCTATGATGAAACTAATTCTGCTTCCTCACATTGGTTGAAGCTTTATTATTGTGGATTGTCATGGGCTTCATATGCTAGTGTGCTCTCGGTTGGCTATGCACATGATTGTGGCATTGTGCAACTTTTGTTTTCCACATGTCCTTGTGTGTACCAATCGATCGTAGCATCGTTGTGGACGTCTTAAGTGGCAATCGACAATAGTTATGCTCCTAATGTGAAAAGGATGAAGCAATTACAGTTTGAGCCATTTCTGTCTCAACACTTATTCTAAATAGATTTTTACATTCTTTTCATTGCAAAATGTCATATGCATTGGCTATTGCGCGCTCTATGGACTGTTGAATCAAAATGGGCAAGATGGAAAAGAAGAGGAATGATGATGAGGCAACCGTTAATTGGACCCGACAAAATGAGAGAGCTTTGTTATTAAGGCTAGTGGACCATCAAATAACCGCCCTAGGACGACATCCTACCGCAGTCGATTGAGACCGGTGGGGGGAGGAAATTTTTGGTAAAGGTGTTCATGGCGAACGTTGCAAGCAAAAGCAAAATCGACTTAGGAAAATTTTTCAGCTATATTCCGTTCTGATATATGCAAGTGGCCTTGGTTGGGATTCTGAAACTGGGGCCGTTCGTTGCGAGGCAGCGTATCTAGATGATTTCTTAGCCATGAGTTTATTTACTTTCATTGGTATCCATCTAAATTCTTCAAAATATATATCACTTTTGGATTGTTGGTCACTGATAATTTTTATCATTCGATGTCCAACGAAACCCCCAAGCGAAGGACTTGATTGGCAAGGCTGTGCCAAATTGGGCGTTGATATCGCAATTGTTTCACAGGGAATCTGCAACCGGCTGTCATGCGGTTGCTTCAGGTTCGACTCGTTTGACTGAAGCTCGTAGTCCGCAGAGAAGCAACTCCGAGCATGATGTTTGTACTGATCAGATGGACTTACAAGATGAGATCAATAACCCTGACGATAGGGCATACATTGCTCATTTGGCAGGACTTGATGGCCGCAGACCAGAAGTACGTGCCTGCAACATTGCTCCTACCTCTCGGAGAATTGGGAAGAGACCAGTGCGTAGCAAAGGTGTGGTGGATTCGGATGCAGCTACAACTGCCTTACAAAGCATCGCAGAGTCCCTATCCAGCCGCGGATGTAGTAAGGGCCATGGTGGTGGAAGCTCAGCAAATCAACACACGTCGGATGATGTGGAATGGAGGCAGTGCATAACAATCATGAATGCGATGAACCTAGGCCCAGATTAGTACGTGGATTTTACAGAATACCTATCAACTAATCCCAAAGTCCAAACCGCGTTTCTCCTATCCAAAGAGGATTATCGCATGGCCTTTGTACAGAAAGGGGTCGTAAAAGTTCAAGCTCAACAACGACATCCACCTGAGCGCACGCCTCCACCACCAGTAACGACGCAAGTGCCACCGCCTCCTTTCTTTCATCCTCCCGGCCAATTTCAGCAGGACCTTCCATATTTTCCACGTCCACCATATGGTGGACATGACGGATATTAGTTCATCTAATTATTGCATGCTTCCTATTTATTTTCCCTACCATTTGTTTACATTTTTCATGGACAATTTTTTTCTGGATTGCATTAGACATAGCATTTTCTTAGAGTGTATTCTTCATTGCGTTATTTTTTATTGCATTACGTCTGCATTGCATTTTTCCGGACTGTAATCTTCATTGTAATTTGTTGGATTGTATTCTTCGGCGCTATAGCATTGTATTGTTGCTTAGGATGATGATGTTTTAATTTGTTGGTGAGGACATATACTTCCCATACCATGGGTTAATTCGGATGATGTTTAATTTGTTAGTTATTTCCAGTTTTCATTGGTGTATTTTGTTATTTATTTTATTTTGCCATACCATGGTTTAATCTTGTTATATTAGTTGTTTACTATACTATATTGTATGAATGTCTGTGTTCAATAGGGTTTAGCTAACAACAATGATATATCAATCCATGTTTTTCTAAAATCTCACAACATATATTACTAGCAGGGATTGTATGGCGAAATTTGGGGATGGAAGTTATAGAAATACCTCAGATGAGAATTCAGACGACGATGAGAATATCTATGACATTGGAGGCGCATTTGCGGCGATATATGCCACCGTATTTTTGCAGCCACATCAATAACGCAACACGTTGGGAATGCCTGGACACGAACAAGTTTCTAATTTGTTGCATGGGCATCATAGTAGAATATATAATAAGATATGAATGGGTGTTGATACGTTTACAACACTTAGCGCAATAGTCCAAAACAAGGGTTTGTTAAGACCTAATCGCCATACCAATGTTGATGAACAATTGATGATTTTTTTAAATGTCATATCACAAAGCCAAACGAACAGAGAGATGCAAGATTATTGGCAGCATTCAGGAGAGACAATTTCACGCTTATTCACACAAGGCCTCCATGCAATATGTGCATTGAGACATGATTTTATTCAACCGCCAAAATGGAATGAACTGTCCACGCTTGTTCAAACACATAGGAACAAGTACCTCCCCTGGTTCAAGGTAACTATCTCTAGAACTCAGGAAAAACTATATTGTCATGTGTAAAATAGTTGTTTTAAACCACTTCACATTTTTATTTAATGAACAGGATTGCGTAGGTGCTATTGACGGTACATACATACCATGTATTCCACCAAGCGCAGAATCGAGAAGGTATATTAATAAAAAAGGATATCACTCACAAAATGTCATGGGCATCTGCGACTTTGAAATGAAATTTACTTTCATATTAACTGGATGGGAGGGATCCGCCCATGATGGGCGAGTGTTACTAGACGCCATATCCGATCCAGAGAAGAACTTTCCAAGGCCACCGCCAGGTAGACGAGAAAGAAACTTATTGTTTAGATCTTTTAAGTCGACTTTTGAATTTTTCTAACACCACTTGTGATATGCTTAGGAAAATTCTATTTAGTAGATTCTGGCTATCCCAACAGCAATTGTTTCCTTGCTCCATATCGAGGAGTTACCTATCACTTGCAGGAGTATCGAGAGCGTAGGCATGGTCCTCGTTCGCCAAGGGAGTTGTTCAACTATACGCACTCATCTCTTCGCAACTGCATTGAAAGAACTTTCGGTGTATGGAAGGCGAGATTCCCAATATTGAAGAGCATCAAGCCCTATCCATACGACAAACAAAAGTTGATCCCAATTGCATGTGCTGTGATTCACAACTTCATACGCATGTGGCAAAGCAATGATGAGATACTTCAGCAATACTATGATGATGCACTACCAGTGGCTGAGATAGAAGGAGAAAATGTCTACGAAGAAGATGGGTTGCAAGACGACGATGGGGTTGATGTCAGCCCATTTATTCAAAATAGAGGTAATAATGCCAACATGAATGCTCGTAGGGATGCGATGGCGAATCAAATGTGGGAAGCTTATGCCCAACGCCCTTGGTACACAAGTAGGCATTAGTATTTCAATACAGCTTACTACATTAATGTTGGAACGTTGCTACGTTTTGGATTGTCGTCTAAAATAAACACTTTTTCCCCTCCTGTATACAATGACATTGAAAAAGGAGCACATTCTTTGTATGGATTGTAATAAATTTTTTCTCGCAAATACATAATTGATTGGAGAGAGAATTGGATATTTCGGCAAATAGATAATAGCATGTACATGGCAACAAGATTCAAGAGGCAACAAAAAGAGGACTTTTTAATACGATTATAACTCTAATTTTTTTTCGTATTGTGTTCATGTGTACTAAACATTGATTTCTTATTGCATTCAATCAAATGAAACTAATTTATTCATATACCATTTTATGCTCTTTTTAAAAAAATGTGTTATTTTTGTAAAAGAAAATTTTTGATTTTGACAAAAAGGCCACCAAAATTCTTAATCTAAATCTCACATGTACCAAACACATATTCATAACTCAAATCAGGATTTAAAAACTTACCAAACACATATTTCAATATTCTATCCAAATTTAATTTTAAATACTCTACCAACTAAACAATAACTCGAATTATAACTCAAATCACATTACTCAAATCATAATCCAAATCACAATACTATTTAAAAAGAATTCAAATCACCATAATTCGAATACCTCTACCAAACGGGCCCTTAATTTTTTTTTTATGGTTTTACGTTTTTGTTCATTAGCTTTTAAAAGTTCCACACAAAAAGAAAACGAAATGTCTTTCAAGTACTCTCTATATAAACTATAAGTTTTTCACCTTCAACATGCATCGCCAATGAAGCCATTTATGGCTTTAAAATAAATTTTTTGAGGAAAAATACAATTCAAAATATTTAATAATTAAATATTTTTATGTTTTTTACATCAATATTTAAGGACTTCTAATTTATTTTGGCTTTATTTTTTAAAGGATAGTATTAATGGATTTATTTTTTAAACGATGATATTAATTAGATATAGTATTAATTAGATATTACGTTTTTGTTAATTTTCTTTATTGGTTTTTTTATTTTTTTAATTTTCGGGTCATAAACGTGCCATATACATGTTGTTATTGTATTAATCCATCACGATCCGTTTAGTAATCATGTTAATCGTGATATGCCGTGTTACGCGTGCCATAAACCGATCGTGTTCGTGTTTGCATTTTTGGCATGGTTATTAATTATGTTGTGTTCGTGTTCAGTTTAATCATGTCGTACTATAATCGTGCTGACTCGAACACGATACACGACATGATTTTACCAGCTCTATCCAAAACATCTCTATGTTGGAAATAATAAAATGACAAACTGCAGTACATAATAAACCATTTTAAGATTTAAAACAAACTCATATTAGGGTACGGAAGTGAAGTTTGATATTGTATTTTGAATATTTATACAATGGGAAAAACTACAATAAGAATCTCTAAAAGCCTTCATCAATAAGACTCGTTTTATATCCATCGGATTTATGTCCTATCAACAAGCTTACTATTACTTTTGGTGAATCCACAAACGCCCAATCCAATTTATTAGAAATCCAAAAACCAAGAAGAAGAAGAAGAAGAAGAAGAGATCATATCTTAAAACACAACGGCGAATAACCCACTTCCATCGATGGTCATAACAGTCATGACCCACCCGAAAGCTGACGGCAAGTCAACCCACTTCCATTGACAGTCGCCACGGTCACTGTGCCATCTCCCATGGGAAAGGGGTTACGATGCAACCTTTTGCCACCTCCGTGGGTCACGAGACGGAGGTCACAACAGTCGCGATTCCATTGTGACGGTTTTGTGGGCCATGACGAGGATCATAACCTCATGACTCCATTGCGATGGTTCTTTGGGCCTTATTGACGCTACCGACCTCACGATCCAATGCGGCACCACATAAAGGTCGAGATAGCTTTCTGCGAAGGTGGAGATGACATTGGGACTCCATCGCCTATCGATTCACCAGAAGACCTTCTAACGGGAGTCGTAAACTGTGGTGGTTGGCATCGCAAATCTCCCCTCCCCCCCTAAACTCCCTCCATTGGAAAAATCAACCACCAACAGAAGAACTTTTTTTTTTTGGTTTTTTATTTGTTATTTTAAAAAGTTTGACCTGAAAATAAAATAAAAAAAGATAAGGTGAGGTTATGCCTATTTTTGTTTTAGTGAGACTTAGATCCTAAATCATTCAATTTCAATCAGATATCCAAAAAATAAAAATAAAAAGGGTTTCTGTTGATAAGAACTTTTGAAGGTTCTTATTGTAGCATCTTCCTTATATTTTGTAAGTATTACATTATACGTATCTTAGTCTCATTTATTTTAATTTAGTTAGTCTTTAGTCCAGTATTAGTTCACACATGCACAACAATCTCAAGCGTTGAACAATAAATGTACAGGTGGAATTTAATAAAGGGTGGCCTAAAAATAGAATTCGTCACCATAGCTAGTGTTAGACACCTTTTGAACTAAAACTGATAAAAGAACAAATTAACAATTGTAAATATTTTCAAATGTAAAATTGATTGCTTTATCAAAATATAAAGTTTTGAGTATTCATGATCTTTGAGAAGAACAAAGACGACGAATCCTCCCTGCCATGATCGACTAGCTCAAGCAGATTTGTGTGGATGAGCTTCGAGCAAGGCCCACCATCACAACATCTAGATCATGTAAATCTCGGCTCTGTGTTGACGAAGATAGGAGAAAATAAGTGATTGTGATATGATTTTGTTGCTTCATACTACTTTTTTTCTTTTACAAGTCATTGAGTTGAAAGTGAAGATATTGGACAAGAATGAAGTGCTAAGGGAAAAGTGAAGGGGCTGTTTGGCTCCCTTTTCAAAAAGGGATTTCCCATTTTCAAAAATTGTAAAAATGAAAATGATTTTCAAACTATGTTTGGTAGTGTTTTAGGCTCAAAATTTTTTGAAAACGATTCTAAAAATTTGAGAAAAAAAAAAAAGCAAAAATGAAAAGAAAAAAAAATTGTTTTCATTTTTGCAATCTCTCTCTTTATCTATCTATCTCTCTCTCTTCTCAACACGGAACGTTGCCCCTTCCTCATCCTTCTCCGCCCACCCACTAGAGACCCAAGTGACCCACCCAGCCCGCCGACTAGGGGGGGCGCGGGGCTTGGCTGGTCTGGGTGGGCCGTCGATGTTGGGAAGAGGGCGCGGAGCTTAGCTGGTCGGCGTGGGTAGGCCCGTCGGTGTTGGGGGGGGCGCACGGGGCTTGGCTAGTCGGCTTCAAGGGTGGGCCTCCATCGGGGGTGGGGTTGGTCGGCGTGGGTGGGCTGGTCACTGACGTCTCTCCTCATTGGAGGAGAAGAAGATGAAAGAAACTCTTCCTTGTGTTGATCTTAATAATTAGTTTTTTAAAAATTAAATTTAAGTTTTATTTATATTAATAATATTTTTATTAAAAATAATTGTTTTTAAAACATACCACTATTACAACCAAACCCAATTTTAAAAATAGTCCCAATATATTTTTCAAAATATTTTCATTTTCAACATTTGCTAAAACAAAAAACAAAATAAAAACACTACCAAAAGGTCCCGAAAAATCAAAAATTCAAATTCTGCAAAAATAAAATAAGTCCTTATAGTCTACAATCAAACAAGAGGTTTCCCTGAAGGCCAACAGATGCAAATTGAGTTATAAAGGCCACTAATAAATCCAATCTTAAGAAAATCCTAATATGTATTGAATAACTAATCTACCAACGTCTGACTGGTTCAGTTGGATAAGTTGTCAACACTATCTCTCTTCTTTGATTAATGATTAAAATCCACATCAATTTGTAGCATAATCCCCAAAAATATGGCAATGTAAGAATACCCAAAGGAAAAAATGAAAAAACAATTTAATAGGGTGTTTGGAATGGTGGTGGAAACCGTTGGTTAGAACCACTTTTACTGTAGCATATAAGAACTTTACACTGTAATAATTTTTTTATTGTTACTGTAGCATGTGAGAGCTTTAAACTGTTTATAATTGAAAAAGTGGTGGGAATCGTCCTACCACTTATCCAAACAGTCGATAAGAATACACAAAAAAAGTAAGAAGAAACCCACTTGAATCTGTAGCAGAAACCCTAAACATCAACAATATAAGAATAACTAGAAGAAGAAGAAGAGAAAGACCTAAAGAATGAAATAGAAAGATCAAAGGAAAAGAAGGAAGACCAAATAAAAGGGAAAGAAGTAAAATGAAGAAAAAGAAAGGATTATGTTGGAATAATCCCATTTAAAAGATAGTGGGCAAAGATGACAAAACACCACTACATGTTGTTTTAGTGGAAGAGGTCCTGCTCGACGTTTTGAAGGAAGGAATTGATCAGTGTAACGTAAGTGGAAGGATAGGAGTAAAACCACCGCTTCTACTTATGGAGACTAATATCATATATATATATATATTAGACTAACAAATTAGTTTAGGAATTCTTCCTTTCTTCTTCTAAATGTGCATAATTTGTTGAGAAAGAAAGTAAAAAAGAATAAGTTGCGAGACAAATAGGGTCGGCTTAGGGAAAGAATTTTCTGTTGAGCATTTAGGGATTGAGAAAATCTGAGGCCTGCTTGGTTTCGTTTTTAGAATTTTTGAAAATGTTTTCATATTTTTCAAAACAAAAATTTTAAAAACACTCTCAACACAATTCTCAAAAAATTCTCATTTTTGAAGACAAAACCATTTTTATCTATTTTAAAAACAATCCTAAACAGCCCCTAAGTATTTCTAAGTCATTATCCACTGGGTATTTTCTATATGATTAGCGCTTGGGCATTCTTTCTAGTTTCTTGTTTCCATGATCAGTTTTGATTTTTCTCTAGGAAAGTGAGTTGTGAGGGTATCAAAAGAATCTTCAATAGTAAACAAGAGCTCTCTTGTGGGATAGCTCAACGAGTTCCTAGAACACTTTAGTTCGAATGTCGGTAAAAATCTATGTCTGCAATTTCTCTGTGATTCTGCAAATCTTTTTTTGTATGTGTCCACTAGAAAACCATTATAATAATGATATCAGAGCCAAATTCGTTAGCCTTTAGTGGAAGATTTGAAATGGGTTTTCTAATTTCTTGATGATTTTCTTGAGGAAAGTTATCGAAAAAATGGGAACTGCAAAACTAGAATTAAAAAATTTGATGGATCTTGGGATTTCAATTTATGAAAGAATAAGCTGAAGGCAATTTTCGTTCAACATAAAGTGGCCAAGGCATTGGGTAATATGAAGGATGTTTTGAGTTCAAACGAGGAGAAGGCTGAGATATAAGAAATCGTCTACTTAACCACAAGCCTTTATCTCTCAGATAATGTGCTCAAACATGTCAATAAGGAAAAGACTACTGTAAAGATATAGTTGAAATTAGAACAACTCTATATGACAAAGTTGTTGGATAAAACTTTACAGATGAAAACCATCATTAAATCCTAAAGCTCATGTTAATTCATTAAGAAATTTAGCGAAAACATATCTGAATCTATTTGAACAGTTAAATTTTGGTTCTTGATCTTCTGAGTCAATACAGTTTATTTAAGAGAAAGTTTTCTCACTTTTTTCAGTGATGGGATGTCAGAAAAGACACGTACCGTATGACTCAGGGACCATGACACTTTTTATAAATTATTCCTTAATTTGTCTTATATCTATTTTGACCCATCATAAAAATAGAAATTAGACTTTAGGTCTCTACACATAATTTTGTGCTCACATTTTATGAGATGTTTTAAAACCCAAAACTTTACACTTTGTTGGATCACTTTAATTAGTCTAGTCTTATCTGATAGCATTAATACACATTTATTTAATATATTATCTCATATATTATTGGAATTAATTCCAACAATCTCCCACTTGGCTATATATGAAACTTTATAAATGTGAATTTACCTTATATGCTCATGAATTGTGCTATCATTACTAAAAGCATCTTCAATCAATCCGGTCCATCAATCATATCAATATAGGACCAAAGTAGTCTTTGTTACATTCAACGTAACTAAACTCGTCAATGGTCATGTATATTAATATAACGAATGACATGGATCAAGTATGGATATGTAGCAAGGAAATTTCATGCAATATGATCTTAATGCCTATTTCATACTGGTTTAACCTTATTCTTTAGTGAGATCAAAGCAAACATATTTAGAGTAAAAATAAACTGTAAACTTTATTTCTGTAGAAAATAACCATAAAATGTGTCTACAACAAGAAAGCATCCAAAACACGTACTCCCACTCAAATGACATATCCTTAAGAGATACAACACCCATTTGAGCAGTATGCTCATGAAAGACTTTGAGTGGTACTTCTTTAGTAAGTGGATCCGCAACCATAGAGTTTGTCCCAATATGCTTTATAGACACCTGACCACTCTATACTCTTTCTTTAACAACGAGGAACTTAATGTCTATATGCTTCGATTTTGTGGAGCTCTTGTTGTTATTGGAATATAGTACTGTTGATTTTTTGTCACAAAATATCTTAAGTGGTCTCTCAATTCCATCCATAATTCGTAGCCCAATGACAAAATTCTGTAGCCATATCCCATGGTTGGATGCCTCATAACATGCTATAAACTCTGCTGCCATGGTGGAGGAAGCTATTAGTGTCTGCTTAGCGCTCTTCCAGGAAATAACTCTTCCAGCTAGCAAGTAGATATAGCCCGATGTGGATCTCCGACTGTCTTGGCATCCAACAAAATCAAAATCAGAATACCCAATGATCTCCAATTGATCCGATCTTCTATATGTAAGCATGTAATCCTTTATTCTCTATAAATACTGCATGACTCGTTTGGCTACTTTCCAATAATCCATCCCTAGATTACTTAAGTACCTGCCTAGCATCCCAACAATGTATGCAATATCCGGACGCATTACAAACCTGAGTATACATCAGATGCCTTATGGCTGACGCATAAGGAATCTTTTGCATCTCTTTAACTTTAAAGTCATTTTTAGGGCATTGACTAAGACTGAACTTGTCTCCCTTAGCAACAGGGGTGTCACATGGTTTACAATTTTACATGCCAAATCTCTTAAGTACCTTCTCGATATAGCTCTTTTGTGATAATCCAAGTATACCCCAAGAGCGATCCTGGTGTATCTATATGCCTAATACAAAAGAGGCGTCTCCAAGATTCTTCATCTCAAATTTCTTTGATAGAAATCCCTTGGTTTTGTGTAATAAGCTTATATCGTTACTGGTAAGCAATATGTCATCGACATACAAAACTAGAAAAATATGCTTACTTTCACTAAACTTATGGTATATATAATCATCAAACATATTCTTGATGAATTCACATAGAAATTTGTAATACCATTGACGAGACGCCTACTTAAGCCCATAGATAGATTTTTTTAATTTGCAAACCATTTGCTTTAAGTCTCCTGATACGAAGTTTTTTGGTTGCACCATATAAATCATTTCATCAATGTCGCCATTGAGAAACGTAATCTTAACATCCATCTGGAGAAGCTCAAGATCAAAATATGCCACCAATGCCATTATAGTCCTGAAAGAGTCTTTCGAAGAAATTAAAGAGAAAGTCTCTTTATAGCCGATACCTTCCTTTTGAGTAAAGCCCTTTGCAACAAGACGAGCCTTATATCTCTCCACACCGCCCTTCAAATCTCTCTTGGTCTTAAATATTGATTTGCAACCAATGGGTTTTGCCCCTTCAGGCAACGGGATAAGATCCCAAATGTCATTGTCTTTCATGGACTTTGTCTCCTCATTCATGGCATCAATCTACTCTTGAGATTTAGAACTTTCCATGGCTTGACGGAAGTTGATTGGATCATCTTCCACCACTTCAATGTTAACCTCATGTTCTTGAAGAAATATGATATAATCATCAGGAATCACACTTCTCCTTTCTCTAATGGATCATCTAAATGGCATAGGTTCTTGAGGTGGTAGAGTTTGTTCTTCTGGAACAATTTCTGGAATGGGAGGTTCTCTAATATTGTCTTGATTTGGATCGCTTCTTAAACAATGTCAAGAATAGGAACCTGATCAATGTCAATAACAGCTGTGGGAATATCAACATATTCCTCTTCAAAGACAAAGTCTCTAGCCTTATCTCCCCCCACAAACTTAATATCCTCAAAGAACCAAGCAGTTCCCGTCTAAAAAATTGACTTAGTCATGGGATCATAAAATTTGTAACCCCTTGACCTCTCAAAATATCTAATAAAATAGCAGATGATAGTACTGGAGTCTAGTTTCTTTTCATTTGGCTTATAAGACCTTGCCTTAGCTGGACAACCCCAAATGTGCAAGTGCTTCAAACTAGGCTTCTTGCTTATCCAAAGCTCATTAGGGGTTTTGGCAATTGCTTTAGTTGAAACTCTGTTGAGTATGTAAGCTACAGTATTTAAGGCTTCTCCCTAGAGAGATTCTGGCAAGGTATAATGACTAATCATACTCCTCACCATGTCCTTAAGTGTTCTGTTTCGCCTCTCAGCAACACCATTCATGCTAGGTGATCCCAGTATGGTGTATTGTGGGATAATAACTTAGCAAACGGTCCTAGATGTTGTTTACCTGATCCATCATATCTACCATAGTATTCTCTACCATGATCAGATCTGACGCCTTTAATTCTTTTGTTGATTTAGTTCTCAACTTTAGCCTTATAATTCTTGAACACATTCAGTGATTGGGACTCCTTATGAATGAGATACATGCAGCTACATCGTGAGAAATCGTCTTTGAACGTAATAAAATATTGTTGACCATTCCAAGAAGCCGTAAGGAATGGCCTACAAATATCCGTATGAATTAGTTCTAAGACGTCTAAGTCTTGTTAGTGCCTAATCTCCTTATGTTTGTTTGTTTCCCCTTTATGCAATTAACATAAATTTCTAAATCTGTAAAATCAAGGGGATCAAGAATCCCGTCAGACACAAGTCTCCCAATTCTCTACTTGGAGATATGACCTAATCTCTTGTGCCATAATGAAGCAGAATTGTGATTGGTTAATTTTCATTTTACACCACGTGTACTTATATGCAAGGTTTCATTCAATGAGGAAACTGTATTAAGCAAATAAAGGTTATCATAAATAGATAAAGAACCAGAACCAATAACTTTTGGATTTTGAAAAAGACTAAATTTACTATTTCTAAATGAACAAGAATAACCAAATTTGTCCAATACAGAAACAGAAACCAAATTCTGTCTAAACGACGGTACAATATAAGTATCATTTAAATTCAAATAAAATCCAGTACTTAATAATAACCTAAATGTTCCTATTGCCTTAACTTTCATTGACTTGTCATTGCCCACATAGATGTATCTTTCACCATCACTTGGCTTTCAGCAGCTCAGGCAACCCTGCATAGACATACTTATGTGAGTAGTAGCATCGGAATCTATCCACTAAGTATGTCTTGGTACCGAAGTTAAATTAACCTTAGAACAAACTAGATTAAGAAGTGTACCTTTCTTTGCATGCTATACGTGATAGTTGGTACACTGCTTCTTCTTGTGTCCCTTACGTCCATAGAAGAAACAAGCAAATTCATCACCTTGTCCCTTCTGTTGTTTCTTCTGTGGCGCTACACCTGCAGCTTCCTTACCTTTCTTCCTTTTCTTTTTCTTGTCCTTAGAGGTTGTAGCCAAATGAGCACTTTCTGCCTTCTCTTGCTTCAGTCTTTCCTCTTCTTACACACAATATGAGATGACAGTTGTAGTTCACCTTAAATTGACTCAACTGTGCAAGAAGAGATATCAAAAATAAATGTACGAGTAAGTCCTCAAACAGCTCTAACTTAAGTGCTTTTAGTTTCGAAGCAAGATGAGACATCTCCATGATGTATTCTCTTATGTTAGCTTTTCCTTTGTACCTTATTGAAATAAGGTTTGTGAAAAATGTACTTGTTTCAACCTTTTCATTCTTGGCAAATCTCTTCTCAATTTCTTCAAGGAAACCTTTGGCTGTAGTTACCTTTTCGAACATAGTGCCCCTAAAAGTTTTTGGAATAGTACGCTTCATGATCATAAGACTCATGCGATTCGAATGGTCCCACCTTTCATGTCCCTCTTATCATTAAAGGAACTGTTATCTATAAGGTCAGAAGGCCGTTCAACCCTCAACGCAAGATCGAGATCCATGACACTAAGAACAATCATAACGTTCTCTTGTCATGCCTTGAAGTTTGTGCCATTAAGCATGGGAATTGAATTAATGCTAGCAGAAACATTAAAAGCAGAACTTGCAACTGAACAGAGAACAAAACAACAAGCTCATATAAGTTCCATATCATACTTAAACAAATTCAAATAATGGTAGGGCCTATCATAAGATACCTAGCATAACATTAATATTTAGTCTTTAGACAGAAATATTAACTTGTAAATGGTACTCTTGGTGTAGGAATCAAACACTAACAATAAGAACATATCAAACAATAAATCTTCCTTTAGGCCGATTTATTGTTTACATGTAAAGAACCAAATAATTATCACGTGTTTATTACCATAGATGTATATGCAATTTTGTCAAATATTAACCTTCCTTTAGGCTGATCAATATTCACATAAGTTGTATGGACATAACCGTTTATATTTTAAAACAAATTAATTTCCACAAGAGATGTCACTTTGGTGACATGTTGCTTCAATTAATTCATCTTAAAATATATATAAAGTACCAATATTTAAATTTAAAATTGCACCCAAAAATGACCAAAATTAAAATAAAAATAATAATAATAATTGTTTTGGGTCAAAGTCAAAGTCAATGGTCAACAATCAAAGTCAACCCGAGTCGGGTACTGTACGAGCAAGTTACCCCTATCCAGCACTTTACCTAAACCCAACCCATTAACCTATTATTTGACCCAATATTAAAACCAACCCAAAATATATATTAAAATATATATTTTAAAACAAATTAATTTTTACAAAAGATGCCACTTTGGTGACGTGTTGCTTCAATTAATTAATCTTAAAATATATATAAAGTACCAATATTTGAATTTAAAATTGCACCCAAAAATGACCAAAATAAAAATAAAAATAGAAAATAAAAAAAATTGGGTCAAAGTCAAAGTCAATCCGATTCGGGTACTGTATGGACGAGTTAACCCTATCCAACACTTTACCCAAACCCAACCCATTAATCTATTATTTGACCCCATATTAAAACCAACCCAAAAGAAAAATTGACTCAGGCCCAAATTTTTTTTTTTAAAACTCGGGTCACCCAGGGGTTAAGCCCCTGGATTTCTTGCCGGTCATAGGCCTAGCTTGTGTAAAAGCAGCCTCCTTTTTTTTTTTTAGTGCCTGGTTACCCAGGAGTTGAGCCCTGGGTTTCATCTGGTCACAAGCCCCTTTGGCCCGTGTAGATCTGTTGCAAATTCTGGGCTGAAGCCCTGAAATTACATCATGCCCAGGGGTCACGACCCCTAGGAATTGACTTCAGGTGGTGGCTATGGCTATCGCCAATGGATCTTCGCTGTGGCTTTGCTTGCCCACGCGACCTTCAGTGCCAACGCCGACCGTGGAACAGCAGGCCGCCATCTAAAATCCAACATCATCCTTTTTTTTTTAATTCCTACTGCTTATGCATTTAGTCGCTGCCGGCCAAAACCCAACATCTTCGCGGTGGCTGGCATTTAGTTGCCGTTTTCATGAGCTGCCGCGGCCAGAGGCCGCGACTCTCCATCTCTGGCGTGGCCTGATGGCAGTGCCTGGAGTTCTTTGCCGGCGGCAGTAAGATTGCCACCGGTAATTCGAAAGTTTACATATTGTATATCTATGTAAATATGCAAACTGAATTCCAAGATTCCAAACGAAATTCATATTTGACTTGAACAAAATTGCATACATATATATAAAACCAAATTGTTTTTGACTTCAACGAAAACAAATCCTATATGCATTGAATCCATATATATATTTAGATTCAACGGAATAATATAATCATAAAAACAAAAAGAATTTTCTTTACCTTCCATATATACTGAATACATAACAAATCTTAAACTGAACATATAAACTGTGTATATATATTATCAATGAATCCTTATACAATACACTGAATAAACTAAAAATTTTTTAGAAAATATTTCTCAATGATTCAACATGAGACAACTATGATGCCACTTGTTGAATAAAACTTTACAGATGAAAACCATCATCAAATCCTAAAACTTATGTTAATTCATCAAGAAATTTAGCGGAAGAATACCTAAATCTATTTGAACGGTTGAATTTTGGTTCTTGATCTTCTGAGTCAATACAGTTTCTCTGAGAGGAAGTTTTCTCACTTTTCCAGTAATGGGATGCTAGAAAAAGATGCGTAGTGTATGACTCAAGGACTATAACCATTTTTAGAGATTATTCCTTAATTTGTCTTGTTTCTATTTTGGCCCATCATAAAAATAGAAATTAGACTTTAGGTCTCTACACATAATTTTGTACCCACACTTTATGAGATGCTTTAAAAACTTTACACTTTATTATATCACTTTAATTAGGCTAGTCTTATCCGATAGCATTAAAACATATTCATTAATATATTAGCTCATATATTATTAGAATTAATTCCAACAAAAGTCTCTTACTAATATAATATATTTAAAAGGGAGTCTGTTCAGTTTTAAGCTAGATACAAATAAGAGTCTTGAAAAGAATCTCGATGATTTTAACAAGATTACAATGAGGGATTTTTAAAAAGGGCCTCCGGCCAACTTTTTTTTTTATAAATAGATCTTTTTTTTTTGGGACAATTTTTGACACAAAAAAAAAAAGTTTTTTAGACATCAAAACGGTTTCAGTTTTTTTTTCCTGTTGAGGTTCCTTATTTTGCTACAGTCATTTTTCTTATTTTTTTGAAAAAAACTGAAACAGCTTACCTATATAGAAAAACATGTTTTTTGGTTTAAAAAAAAAAAGGCAATTTACCCAATTAGAATTTTCTTTTGACCCTTTTGTCAAAATCTTCCGATTACAATTGACCTAGCCAATGTTGGGGAAAAATGGAGGAAGAAAATCAGGGCATCTTCTTACTAATCTCTTTACCAAAAACCTATAAGGATGTTAAAAATGCCATAAAATATGGAAGAGAAAGCCTTAGTTTTGGAAGATGTTCTTTCCGCTTAAAGATCCAGAGAACAGGAAATAAATATTGTGATCCCACAGAAAAAGGACTTTCAAGGAGATGAAGCTTGTTTTCCAGAGGAAGACCCACCAAAAGATATCATCATAAGACTAAACATAGACCAGCCTCTAGGTCCAAAGTCCAGGTCAAACTCTAATTCAAGAAAATAGTATTACTACAATAAGATCGGGAACGTTAAACGATATTATAAGGAATGGAAGAAAAAGAATGCAGAACCAAAGAATTTTGAAGCTAATGAAGCCGTTGCAAACCAAGTGTGTGGTTATGAGAGCTCCAAGATATTGGCTGCTGGAACAAGTCAGGATGAGACTGGATGGATATTGGACTCTGGTTGTACCTACCACATATGCCCGAAGAAAAACTTGTTTATGGAGTATGAACAGATTAATGGTGGGAAAGTTCTAACGGGCAATAATCAATCATGTTCAGCGAGTGGCATTGATTCTGTCACTCTTAAGCTCAATGATGGAACAACTTTTGTCTTGAAGAATGTAAGACATATTGTAGAGCTTAGAAGAATTTTAATATTAATGGGTGCTTTAGATGATATTGGATGCTCGTAAAATTCTGAAGATGGAGTCTTAAAGGTTTCAAATGGCTCACCGATGGTTCTTAAGGAATCAAACAACATGGTTTTTATGTGCTTCAAGGTCATAGAACAATAAAGGCAAAAATAGATGCAACAATCTGGCATAGAAGACTAGGCCGTGTGAGTAGGAGAGGCCTTCAGGAGCTTAGCAAACAGGGGCTTCTTGAAAATGATAGAATAAGTCAACTTCACTTTTGTAAGCATTGCATCATAGGAAAGCAACACAAACTCAGGTTTACTGCCTCACTTTTTAGAGCAAAGGAGCCTCTTGAATATGTTTATGCAGATCTATGGGGCCCATAAAGGATTCTAACTCATGGTGGATCCATATATTTTCTTTCCATTGTTGATGATCATTTTAGTAAAGTATGGGTATATCTTTTGAAAACTAAGGATAATTGCTTTATTAAATTCAAACATTGGAAAATTGTATTTGAAAATCAAATTGAAAAGAAATTGAAGGCCTTAAGAACTGACAATGCTTTGGAATTCTGTCATGAATTGTTCACTGAGTTTGTAAATATAGTGGTATTTTAAGGCATAGGACTGCTAAGAGAACACCTCAACAGAATGGGATTGCAGAGAGAATGAATAGGACCCTCACGGAGACACTAAGATGCATGCTATTTGGGTCAGGGTTATCTAAGATATTTTGGGGTGAGGCTGTAAGTAATGCTCGCTATCTTATTAATAGGTATCCTTGTAAGCCCATAGGCTTAAAGACACCCGAAGAATATTCAGGAAAGCCTCTAGATTTAAATAACCTATGGGCATTTAGGCCTGCTGCTTATGCTCACCAACAGGAGGGAAAACTAAATCCTAGATCTAAACCTTGCATTTTCTTAGGTAATCATGAGGTAGTAAAAAAATATTGGTTGTGCGTTAAAAATAGTCCCCATTTTAAGATTATAATTAGTATAGTTGCTATCTTCCTTATATAAAAGGAAAATAAGATACTACTGTTTCTGCTAATCGTGCTTGTATAGGGACTACTTCAACACATGAGCTTTAGTTTGAGGTGGAGAAGAATGCTTCTACTGGAGTAGATATACTTCAACAAGAAAATGAAGGCACTGAAGTTCAAGGTGATCAATCTAGTTAGGGCTAAACTTTTTCAGAACTTGAAGTTAAAATGGAGCAGCCCACAGTAACAGATAATCTAAAAAATTATGTGTTGTCAAGAGAAAGAAAAAGAAGAAATATAAATCCCCAGACAGATTTGAAGGGAGAAACATGATAGCATATGCTTTAAATACAGTTGAGAGGATGGAAGAAGCTGGACCAAAATCCTAAGAAAAAGTGGTAAGGGGACGTATGGCAGAAAAGTGGAAGCAAGCCATGAGGGAATAGATGGAGTCCCTGATTAAAAATAAAACATGGGTACTAGTTGAGAGACCTAAAAAGCATAAGGTTGTGGAGTGTAAAAGGATTTATAAGTTTAAAGAAGGAGCTACACTTAATGTGCCTAAGAGATTCAAGGCCCGATTAGTCGCTAAAGGTTTTACTCAGGTTTTAGGAATTGGTTACACAAGGGCATTTTCTCCTGTAGTAAAATACAAAACAATGAGGACTAGTTTTGGCAATAGTTGTTCATCAGGATATGAAACTGGAGGAAATGGATGTAAAAACAATATTTTTACAAGGAGACTGTAAGGAAAACATTTATATGACCCAGTCCCTAGGATTTAAAGCAAAAGGAGATAAGATTTGTCTCTTGAAAAAATCACTACATAAGTTAAAACAATCTCCTAGCCAGTGTGGTAAGCCTCGAGAAAAGCATTAAATTAAACCTTATTTAAAATATAGACGTTATCAAGTGTAGTAATGAGTAAAGATCATTTATATAAAAGATTAGATTTAATTCATTAGCTATTAATATTAAAACCTAGACACAAGATGGGGGTTTTGAATTTATTTACCTATTCGATGTAGTTTTCTCTTTTAGTTATGTCTTGGCTTACATCCAATATGCAACAATCATGAAGTTTGTACACTAGGATCTTAACATAGGATTAGTTTCATATTTGGTTGTGTGTCTTTGTATAACGATTGATTTTTGGAAGATGAAAGCAAACATCGAGCTGAGTGTGAAAAAGCCATTCAGTTTTCAACTGATGCTATCATTTTTTGTTGGTTTCTGGTAGTCGGCTTCTATCAGTATCACATGATAATAACCAAGTAGTTTACATGCAGAAACATAGAAATTTACAAGTATCAATATGGAAATTTACAAAGCAATAACTATTTTGGTTTCAAACCGAGGTCAAATGCTTATACTAAAATTTTTTAACCGAAAACTGTAACATATGAGAGTTTTATATTGTAACTTATTTTTTCTGATCACTTTAATATGTAAAAGTTTTATACTATACCAACCAAAAGTTTTTGTTAAAATTGATTTTACCAGATTTAAACAACCAAACGTTATGATCATAATAGACCAGGTGTTTGGAAGGGTGATGAGAACCCCATTTTTTCAGTTACAAACAGTGTAAAACTCTTATATGCTACAGTAATAATTAAAAAAATCACTACAAGCTCTCGCATATTACGGTAAAAGTGGTTTCAACCAATAGTTCACGCCATCCTTCTAAACACCCTAAGGGGCGTTTGGTATGCAGTAATCCTGAGATGGGAATGAGAATCTGTAAGATTCCCATGTTTGGTATATAGTAATCTAAGTTTTGGATTCCTGGGAAACTAATTCCCGTGGGATTCAGATTACCTCATTTTGGGGTAATATGAAGCCCACCCACAAGGTGATATTCATATTCCTGGGAATCTCAAAACTATAGAAATCTCATCTTTGTTTCCATGATGATGATGATAATAATTATATTATTATTAAATTATTATAATAATAATATTATTATAAATTAATATTTCTATGCAATATAAATATAAAAATTATATTCATATAAAATAATAATTTGATAATAATGATAATAATAACATTAACAATAATAATAAACATATATAATCTATTACATATACAATATCTAAATATAATATATATAAATACTATAATAATAAAATAAAATAATGTTGTACTATTATTATAAATTAATATTAATATATGATATACATATAAATATTATATCAATATAAAATTATAATTTAATAATAAGAATAATAATAACAATAATAATAAAAACATAATAATATAACATCAATATGAATAGTATAATATTAATATTAATATGCATAGCAATATCAATATTAAACTATATAAATACTATTATAATAATTATAAATATAAAATATAGCTAAATATGTTTAATATTTTCTATAAAAAATGTTTATTTAATGTTAATATTAATATAAATATTAATATATTATTAAGAATTGTATTTTTATTATTATTTATATTCATATCAATATATTTTATATTATATACAACATTTTAATATTAATATATTGTTAAATAATAATTCTATGATTATTATAAATTAATATTTTTATATAAGATAAAGAAAGTATTATATTAATATAAAATAATAATTATTTAATAATAATGATAATAATAACATTAATATTCATAGTAATATTAATGTTAAATTATATATAATATTATTTTATTATTTATAGTTATATTATTATTATTTAATATTAGTTCTAATATATTATATTGATACATTTAATGGTAATACAATAAATTATTTTGTCAATTATACAAGATTCCTATGTATAACCAAACACAGTAATATATTATTCCTAAAAATCTAATAGAAGATTCTTACGTGCAACTAAACGAAATAATCTTAATTTTTAGGAATCATATTTCCTACAATCATTTTTTTAAAAATATGATTCCTACTGATTACTGTAAATTAAACGTCCCCTAAGAGTTTTATTAATGATCTGGATATTTTTATATGTGTAGCGACTCTGACTCTACTTTGCATGATTTGTAGGTTTTGAATTCTCTGAAAAAAAAAAAAAAAAAAAAAAACCGAAACGATGGTGCACGTGCACTGCACATGCTGTTTGCTGGCCAGCTATGAGCCAACAATTGGCTAATGCGTTTTTGACCAAAACTCATACAAAATGAACTTTGCAATAACAAGATAAAATCAAATAATCAGATAAAACAAACTAAAAGCGTTCCACCTGCAGATTTTTATGTGGTTCCCATTTTTTCTTTCTAATTATTGCGCATAAAAACATGTTATTTTCCCAAACTGTTTTTTAAAGTTTGCTCCTCCTCCCTTCAACGACTCTCTGAGTCCGTACGGCACCAAATTCACCATTTTCTCTTCTCTATTCTTCTTCTTCTTCTAGAGTTTCAGTCTCATCAAAAACTCCACACAACACAGTGGAAATTAGGAATCCATGGATTTCCTCTGCGTAAATTGCACACACAAAAGCCAGCTTCCCCTAAATCGGGCGATTGCGAGCCATAGAAGTTCGACGCTACGAGCTCCGTCTTCTTTCTATTCTTTCACGGCGAAGACAAGGAGAAGAGGAAGGGACAAGAAGAAGTGCTTCGGATTGCGAATTTCGAATTTCGCTGCTCCGGTGGCCGAGAACGGCGCGATTACGAAGAGGATTTCGAGGTCCTCTGGCCGCCGCCGCGGCGGCGGCGGCGATGGGAGCACGGCGTTGGTGGTTGGAAAGTCGAGCGCCGCCATGGAGCAGCTCGACATCGAGCGCGGCGTTTGCATACCGTTTCGCAAGTACACTCCCGATACAGTACGAAAAACTCTGTTCAATTTGTTGCCTTTTATTTTTGTTAATTTTTTTTCACCTTTTCGTGCTTGTTAAATCGCGGAGGTTATTGTCAAACACACACACACACATGTTTGTTCTATTTGTGCGTGTGTGTTAATTCTATTGTTGATCCTTGAACCTTAAAATCTATAGGCAAGTCCTAAACTTAGCTTAAAAGTTTCCATTTGATCATTATCAGACATGATTTAAAATGGACTAAAACGAAACTTTGCTCTTATTAATGGAATCAATCCTCTTATGAAATGAATATTTCGTCCTTGAGTCTGATGGACAATGCTCAGAAAAAGACCAATGAGTAGCTTCTTGAAAAATTTGGTAACTACTTCTTTTATAAATTAGTGACTTTTGTTTTGTTCACGTACTTGATCTTCTTAAGGCATTCGACTAGTTAACACAACAGTACTTTTAATTGTGCATTCTTGAATTTGTCACGTGTTTGCACTGGAATGGATGATGTTTTCGTTGGTTATTGTGTTGTGTCGAGGTTTAAGATCTCAGATATGAACAAGGAAATTTCGAAGCTGTAGAGATGTTGTCCTTGAATAGGATTTCATGATCACATTGTTATTATCCCTAAACAGGTAAGGAATAAGGTTTTGGAATCTAGAGGAGCCGTCGCATCATTGATTCTTCGAGGTGTGGAGATAGTATGGAATTTGGGTTTGTATTGGTCGACCTTGATGTATGATTGCTTGGTCGGAAGGGATGAAGAGGTTGTTCCATTTCGAGCTCGGCAGCTTAGGAATCTCCTATGTGATCTGGGACCTTCTTTTATCAAAGCTGGTCAGGTTTGTGTTGGTCCTAGACAAACTTGAGTCATGATTTGTTTTTCTCCATTTATTTGACTTCGTTTTTCTCCATGCCATGACTGTATGTGTTCATTATTTCTAAATCTAGCAATTACATTTAATGCTCAGTTATGGTTCTTGAATTTCAAGCACCCTTGCCGCAAATGATCTAATATGTTTAAGTCTAACCTTTATTCCAACTACGTTTAGAGGAAACGGAGTTGATTGCATTTAGAGGAAAGTGAGTTAAATTGTAATTTTTTATTCTTTAATTTCCATGAATGAAGTATCTTATCGATTAATGGGATGGAACATAGTTCATAAGTTTACAACAAAAAATAGTTTTAGAGTGGGTCATTTGATCGTATCCCTTTGTTTTCTGATTATGTTCTTTCCCCGAAGATATTTCCTTAGTTTTCTAAAGAAACAATAAGCTTTTTTTTTCCCCTCAAAATGGCAAATTTTGAGCAATAGTATTGTGTTCATGTGTTTAAATTTTCCTAACTTGAGTATGAGAAACTGGTTTTGACAGGTTCTTGCAAACAGACCTGATATCATTAGAGAAGATTATATGAATGAACTTTGCATTCTTCAAGATGATGTTCCTCCTTTCCCTAATCAGGTGAAAACCCACTTGACCGACACTTGACTCTAACTGTAACACTTCTTTTTAGTGATTTGTCCTTTTACTGTGGTCGGATTAAATGGACCCCAAATGAATCATGGTTTGGCATTCAGGTTGCTTTCAAGATAATAGAAGAGGAACTGGGCCAACCCCTTGAAGCTGTATTCAGTAAAATTTCATCTCAGACAATAGCGGCAGCAAGTTTGGGTCAAGTTTATCGTGCTACATTGCTTAGCTCTGGCCAGGATGTTGCTATTAAGGTACGAGGCTTATCTCTTGTGTTCTTCAAGGGATAAACAATGTCTTATATCCTTGAATTTTTATTTTCTTTGGCCAAAAAAGGTTTCTAAAATTGCCAATGTCAACTTATACAGGTTCAAAGGCCAGAAATAGAGCCAATAATATACCGGGATCTTTTTCTTTTCCGTACTCTGGCTTCATTCTTGAATGGAATTAGTCTACAGAAACTGGGCTGCAATGCTGAGCTGATTGTTGATGAATTTGGTGAGAAGCTCCTGGAGGAACTTGATTATACTTTGGTACCTTTCAGATCTTCCTTTTAGTTTGGCGTCAAAATTCACTTACATCATAGCCTGAATCGAAAAACTAATTATCAGTCTTTGTTCAGAAAGGAAACTATGTTTTTATTAAATTTGGGATGCTTCATAACAATGCACAAAGGATGACAAGTTTTTGCTGCTATGATTTTACACTCATGGCCTGCTGTCTTTTCTCGATCTCAGGAAGCCCGTAATATGGAAGATTTTCTTGAAAACTTCAAAAATGATCCTACTGTCAAAATCCCTCGATGTTACAAACAATTTTCTGGTCGGCGAGTTTTAGTGATGGAATGGATAGATGGTATTCGGTGCACTGACCCACAGGTAATATTGTTAAGATAGAAAATTCTATTAGGCTATGTCCTTTGTTGGAAATACAAAATGTCACCTTCTTGGACCATATGGGCAATTGTATTTCAGGCAATTAAAGAAGCTGGCATTGACGTAGAGGGGTTTTTAACTGTTGGAGTGAGTGCTGCTTTGCGGCAATTGCTGGAGTTTGGGCTATTTCATGGAGATCCACATCCTGGAAATATTTTTGCCATGCGTGATGGACGTATCGCATATGTGGACTTTGGGAATGTTGCTGTGCTTAGTCAGGTAAACAGTGAACTTTCAAAGATGTTCACTGCAAATAGCCCCAGAAAAGTAGATGACAATTTTTATTGCTACACACGCACACACATGTATGTATATGGTTTTTCTCTCTCCTTTCTAGCACTTGTTATTTGCTCCTTTCTGTCTTTCAGCAAAATAAGCAGATTCTCATTGATGCTGTTGTCCATGCTGTAAACGAGGACTATGCTGAGATGGCTAATGACTTCACAAGGCTTGGCTTTTTGGCTCCTGGGACTGCACGTGTCTCCCATTATCCCAGCTCTAGAAGCAATCTGGCAGAACTCTGCTGGAAAAGGACTCTCTGACTTCAACTTCCGAAGTGTCACAGGTAATTTAATGTCCTAAATTCCCAATTGGTTGATACATAATCTACTCTTTTTTTTTTGGTTTTCCTGGAACTCCCTTAAGTACCTTTCAGCTCTCAAAATTCCATTCTGTTTTGTTGAGGACTGCAAATTATATCCAATTGCTTTATAGTTTCACCTCTATGATATTCTTTGCAAGCAGCATCTTTTTAAAATTAGTTCTGTCTTTACTGCAGGGAAATTTAATCAATTAGTTTATAATTATCCCATTCGTATTCCGGAGAGGTTTTCTCTTGTTATCCGATCTCTATTGACTCAGGAGGGCATCTGTTTCACTCTGGAGCCAGATTTCAAATTTCTTGAGGTAGGGAGAGACTCATTTTTCCTTATTCAGCTCTCAGGCAGCACATGTATTGTATTTATTCATCGTTTTGAAATATTCTCCAAGGATTGACCTATAATAATAGCAATATAGCATTTATAGGAATTTACAATGTAGGATCTACCATGACACAAATTAATTCCTATTATAAAACATGTACATGCTCAAATTCAAAACTTCTAAAAATAAATCTCTTATCTGTGAGGATACATGTTTGCCTGGGATAGAATGCAGGTTTGAGCTTCTCTGAGTCCGCTCTGACAAGGAGGTTGGGCCGAATGTTCTTCAAAATTTTCACTACCCTTTGCTGTTTCTTGGGAGGAATTTTTGTTTCTTATAAAGAAAAAAGTGATACATATGTGCCGTATTATGTTTGTTTGTTTGTTCTTTTTTTTGTTATCATGCAAATATTTACACTATTTGTCCCGTAGGTGGCCTATCCATATGTAGCAAAACGTCTCCTGACGGATCCAAACCCTGCTCTACGAGAACGCCTTATACAGGTCAGCGCACAGCCATTCTGCAACATTTCATCTATTGAAATTTGAAATCCAATTGGCTTTAATTTTCTTTTTCTTTTCGTTCTTGTAGTGTTAGGGCGCTGTTATGTTGCTTATTAGTAGAGGTTAGTGGTTAATAGTTGGAGGGTAGTTCTTAGCAATTGCTGAGAAGGCTGTTAGTATTAAAATGTATTAGCGGCTGGGGGAAGAGCTTATGGTCTGATTTGGAGAAAATTTGGGGAAACCTAGGGAGAGTTGCAACCTCTTGAATGCTGCTATCTTTGTATCTGAATTAGTACCTCTCCTATTTCAGTCAATAAAGTAAGTCCTTTCTTCTATTTTGTGTAAGTTTTTCTGTAGAAAAAGCTAGGTTCCTATCATGTGGTCATTATGTATGAAGGGTATTGAGCTTTTTCATTATTGTTACTATTTTTCCTCTTTTTCCTTCTTTTCTTTCCTTATTGTTTCAATCAACCGTGAATTATAGACAGTTTCTCATGTCATAAAGTGTTGACGATAATCAATTGCTCATGTCAGGTTCTATTTAAAGATGGTGTTTTCCAGTGGAAACGGCTTGAGAATCTTATTACTCTTGCAAAAGAAAATGTGGCCAAGATGAGCAGCAACCCTGCCTTGCAAGTGAAGGACACGTCTGTAACTTACCACAGCTCCACCACTAATTTTGGAATTATCCTACTTGAGAGTATTAACAACCTATATTTTCTCGGCCATTTTATGTGCAGTCAAACAACGAGAGGCTTGAAAGTTGAAAGAAAATTGGATCTCACAGACACCATGAAAGATGGAGCTCGTCTATTTTTTCTTGATGAAGGAATCCGTCGACAGCTTCTTCTTGCTTTCACTGAAGACTCAAAGCTTCACATTCAAGAGGTGAGGAAAATCCATAACTTGTTCCTTTTTCTTCTCCTTCTGCAAATAGATTTAAAGGCCAGAATTGGGTTAATGACAACAGTTTTATGAGACTGCTGACTATATTCGTGTCTTCTATAGCTTGTGGACGTATATAGACTGGTTCAAGATGAGATAGACGTAAGGTCGGTAGCCGTGGAAGTGGCAAGAGGTAATAATCTCACCAACCCTTTTGAAATTTTTAAGAGACAAACCAAATTAGCTCAATGTATGATAAAACCTTTTGTGTTGCTCTTCCAATTAGCGTAATCTCAATTTACAAAAACCTTCTTATGTTTGGTGCTCACAGACTTTCCGGCTGTTGTCCGAGATCTCATGCTTTCTTGGAGTGAATCAATCTTGTCAGATAGATAGTCTAAGCATTGGCGCAGCTGCCAAAAGGCTGCAAAAACCAGACCAGTTTTATTACACACTGCAAGAGAAGTTTGATTATATTTTTGCCCAATTTTCCCCAGGTGTAGAACTAGAGCTTGTTGAATTAAAGCTGTAGATATTCAGCAGCTTGTAAATTTAACAATATTTTGTGCATATAGAAAACCATATATGGTAGTTTACTTGTAAGAATCTGGAAAAAGTTGGAGCGTGGTTTCAACAAATTCTATACAACATATTTACTGGATTAGCAGGAGTAATTTAACTTGAAGCTAGATTAAACGTATATTGTCAAACAACGTTCCTGGTGATTTTTATTTTTGTAAATCAAATAAATTAGTTTAATGTTGTTATTATTTTCATAATCAATCAAATTAGTTTAATGTTGTTGTTATTATTTTCAGATCGCTCTTGATTGATTCGTAATGCTTATTAGCATATTATTATTCTGTTAGCTTGTGATAAAGCTGCCAACAATAACAAAGTTAATTAAACAAATTTGGTAATACTTTTATCCATTTTTCTTTTGTTTTTGCTTAATTTTAATTCGGACTTACTTATTTGTTTTAGCAAGATTATTGGACGGATTCATTTGTCCTTTTTTTTTATCCATATTTGTCTTTTTCTTGTTAATTTTTTTACTCTTTTTTCACTTTTCTCTCATTTTTTTCCATTCTTATATTTTTTTTCATATATATATATATATATATATATTTCACATTTTGTCTTTTTTCATACATAATTGTTTTTTCTTTTCAATTTTTTACCTTATTTTGTTAACATACTTAATACGCACGAGGAGCACGTACTTTTCTACAAGTAAACTCAAAATACATTAACGTAAAAATGTAAATAGTGAGATTTTTTTTCAAGTAAATTGCTCTAATTGTTTCCAATTTATTTAAAAGATGATTCATTGGTCTCGATTTTTTTTTTTTTTTTAACTTAACTGACTTTGAACTCACAAAAAAGGTGCAAAAGGATTGAATTGACTAACATCTGTCAATTTTTATTATATATTTAACAAAAAATTAAACTAAATTAAACTAAAAAAACCATTCAAAAAACAAAAATTAAACTAAAACATAAAATAAAATTAAATAAAAAAGCTATACTACATCTACACGACCCCAAACCCACGCCCTCCACCAGACCCCTAAACCCCAAACAACCCTCTCCCTTCAGTGACCCCCCAACCCCCTAGTGATCACTCCCCTCTCTCAAACCTATCACCTGTTAAGATTGGTACTTTAAAAAATAAATACTTTTAGTTGTATTTATGACATTTTTGGCGAAATAACTAATAATGCTTATATTTCATGTATTAATAATGGTCATTATATTATTGTCATTAATAATGATTGTATATTAATAAACACAAGATCTATGACTATTACAATAAAAACTTGGAAATGGGCATATATGGAGTTTATATGTGGAAATATCCGATTCGAAAATTAATAGTCTAAATCATATAATCCGTAGTCTATATATAAAGTTTGGCACTTTATATATGATAAGACTATAATGGGAATCTACGTCTAATTAAGGAGGTGGTTTATCTTGGCCGTCAGAGCAGATTAACTCCCCGGTAGACGCATTGATGTGGTAGACCTAATGGTGGTCGTACATTGAATTGGATCTAAAGTTGAATTAATTCAATAGTAATACTGTTTAACTTAAATTAATTCTCTTTGATAATTATTTATATGTCATCTTAATCTTGAAGTGGATTCATGACTCTATGTTTATAACTTGCATTTTTTGATATGCCAAAGGTAGGACTTTTGATGAACGAAGGCTCCATTGTTGGTAGGTTGAAGATACAACCTACATTTGACGAAAACATAATTCACATACACGGAATCCATAGCTCTCTAACAAAAAGTTAATGTTATCATTACAAAAGCATTATTTGGGTACTGAAAAATATAAGGAGGCCTCGGTCATTTGGATACATATAGTAATCAAATGATATTCCTTTCGTATGTGAATAAAGTTTTCAATGTTGAAATAATAGAACTTTAAGATAAAATAATTAGAAGGTAAAACGGAACTAAGTCCTTCCTTTGATTATGGATAACCTATGGGATACATATAATATAAAAAGGTCATGGACAAGACTTATATTTAAAGAGTCTTATAATATGGTATCTTAAGAGTGTAGTTTCGAGTCTATAGTGGAGTGATACTGAAGCTAATAATTAAACGGATAATTAATTAATGATTAATTTATTAGTTATTATTGGAATTTGATAATATATGTCTATTAGGTCCCAATGCAAACTCACAAACTCCTTTACAATAGATCGGGTAAATATTGATTATCGTGAGTAAGACAGAAATATACACGAATCTAGCCATTAGGCCTAATGGGAGACGTGGGCCACAATCTAGGGTTGGACTATTAGTAGGCACATGCCTGCTAAACATAGGTGCCAATATCTGCTTTTCAGGACAATTAATTATTTATTTAATTATAAAAAATACTTATTCAAATTGGTAATCAGGACTTTGAATGATTAATTATTTAAATTTGTATTTGAATAATTAATTTAAATTCTAGTTGAATTTGAATTATGGATGAAGGATAATTATTCACAATTATTTAAATTAGATTATTATTTTAAATAATGGAATTCTAATTTAAATTGGAATTGTTTGAATTAGAGTTATCTTGGATGATGCAAATAATCATAGATACTGACACTATGATTAGTTAGAGATTTGAAATCGCCTGCTAGTAGATGGTGCGTACAAGCAGGGAGGAATCCTCTGTGGCGTTTTTAGCAAATAAAAAAGAGAGAAATTATCTCCTCATTCTATTAGACTTATGTCTTTCCCTTCTACTTCTATAAATAAAGACTTGGGGTCTTCATTTGTTCTTAGATTACTATAGTGCAATTTTCATAGAGTAGAGTTTTGATATCTCCCCTTTAGTGTTCATAGTTCCTCTAACACATAGTCCAATTGGCAAAAGTTGAGCTATGGTAAATTTGCTGAATTGCACACACACACACACACACATTGATCTTAAGGGAGAGAATAACATTAAAGATCTGATAGTGTAGATTCGTTTTTGAAGAGTTGTTCAGTTTGAAGTGCTATTTCCAGAAAAGACTGATATGTTAAATTAGATTCAATTTATTGTTTATAACATCATGGGTTAGTTTTCTCGTAATTAAATAGAAGTTATTATAATTTCGTTGTGTCATCGAACCTGTTTTTCAGACATCACTATTTCCATCACCATCACCATCTCTTCTTCTTCTTCTTCTTCTTATCTCTCTCTTAGACCCCGCTACCAACTTGCTACCGCTCCCCCAGTGCCTCCTTGCCTTAGATTCCCGTCAACGACGATGACAAAACTACAATTGATGACCCCTGCTCTAGATCACCCTACTCCACTCTAGATCAACCCACCATGAGTTGTGACCCACCTTGCCCCTAAACATAACCTACTCATCCCTCAACCACCCCTATTCCGATCATTTCTACTATAGTACAAACCTTTTTTCAAAACCGCCGCGAGTCACCGTCTTGCCCATTCTTGAAACTAGCATAGCCCTGTCGAAACTCCGATGCCTAGCTCGTCCCTTAATGACGAACGACAATCTTCATCACCATCACGTTGATTTTGTAACTAGGTTTTTGTTTTTGGTATTGATTTTGATTATGATTTACATAGCTCTAAGTATTTTTTTTTTCATTTTGTTATTTGGTTTGGTTTTGATAGGTATTTCTAAATTTATGGGCTTGGTATTTTCTTTTTAGGTCTAGATTTGATTTTTATGAGCCGAATATGGTTGTTTCTTGTTGTCAAAAATAATGGTAGCTCGTGAATTGGGTAAGGGAGATTGGAGGGAGACAAGAAGGGGGTTGCATGTTTAATAGTTTCAAGTCGAAGTTGAGGAAGATGGGATTATTTTATTTGTTATTTGTTATTTTTTTTTTGGTTTTTGTTAATGTTAGTTGATTTAATTAAAAGCATTTTGGTTTTTTTGAAGTAAATAATGATCACATGAAAAATAAGAAAAAATCGAGGGACATGAATTAATTTAGTTTTTTTTTTTTGTGAGTGGCCTTTTATCCACTAGTTTTAGTTTTTACTAAAAGAAAAGAAAAATAACAAATGACGTGTAAAATAGTGGTGTAATATATTCTCTGTAGTGGAACAAAATATCTCTTATTTCGCACTCAAATAAATTCTTCGAGTGTGGTTTGTTCAATAAATTCCTACCTCTTTATCTATCTCTGAGATGTTTAGATTTTTCAAAACTCTATGGACATGCAGAAGAGAAATGCTATCCCACTTGGATAGGAAGCAACGTAAAATAAATCAAATTTGATACCTGAGTATGCGGTTTGATACCCTGCTACTAATTCTTGCTTTTTCTTTTGAAAGGGAAAAATTTTAAGACAATTTTGTATTATTTTTAAAATAAATAAAAATATTTTTATTTTAAAAAATAAATTTTTAAAAAATTATATTTAGAGTGTTTTTAAAATTTTTGGTGCAAGCTGTGAGGACAAAAACAAACGGGGGTTTCGGTTTTTTCTCATTCCAGTGCAAACTTTTCTTAGAGAGAGACAAGTAGCAGAAACATCAGGAGCATCTTCTTCTTCTTTACTTTAGCGCCTGGTAAATCCTAATCCTAATTTCTCTCTTTCTCAAACGAAACCCTACATTTCCATTAGAATTCAGCATCAACCATCGCAATGTCGACAGGTTTTTCGTCTTCTCTCCCTCTCTCTCTCTCTCTCTCTCTCTTTTGTTTTTACGTTCATCGCGATAATTTGATCTGTCGGAAAGGCGTATTGCTCTCAAGCGTTTCGTCGAGATTTTCATTCATTCTCTTTATTGCATCGTTAATTGCTTTGATTGATTGTCCGAACTTCGGTTGCTCAGAAACCTTGTGAAAAAGAAAAATAATTTTTTTTTTTTACAAAAGAAAAGCTGTTTTCTCCTTCCTACTATGGTATTTACAAAGTTTCTTGATTGAACTAGGCACAACTTTTCATACGTTTTAAACTTCTCTTTGTTGCTTTAATTCTTGAATTTCGATATGCAATTGTTAGAATTTTCAAGATTTTGTTTATTGTCTGGAAATTTTGTTGGTGAAAAATTTTTTTTGGGTTCTTTCGCAGCTTCATTAATGAGGTGACAAGAGGAGGCAAAACTTTCTGGATCTTCATTTTATGCACATTTTCTTGGTATGTAGTTCTTTGCTCTGTCCTGTTTGATGTCATGTGTGTAGTGGTAGGTCCAATTTGAGGTGACATATCTGAGTTTTATGTATCCAGAATTCAGCCTTGAAACCATGCCTCGTAAAGTAAATACCAGGGTTGATTATTACGAGGACTACGATGATTTTGATGATTATGAGTATGAATACGGCATAGATGACAACGGTTAGTAACTTTTGTTTATTTTGATTTCCTCCATTTGTCTAGACTTTTCTTTGTTAGCTCTTTCTTGCTAATAGTTGCCGTGCTTGTCACAAGCATGTTACCAATGCAGACAAACTCATGTGTTGTGTATCTAGAAGAGTAGCTTGCAAAATTATGTCTTCTGAAGTAATTTTTCTTTTTTCAATAAGTTTACTCACTTTTCTCAGAATGAAAACTTTACCTTCTAGTTTCTTTCTTCCTTCCGTTCAGTGCTCTTCTTTCATTCTTTAATTTTACTAGAAAACTGGACTCGATTCATTTGCAACTCAAAAGTAATTGTTTATAACTTGTATCTGACCAAAGACATTTTTTTTGAGATAGACTGAAGACTGATTCTTTTCCAAACTTATTGGACTTTGTCCTTGAATTCTTACTTTAACGCCAGACTGAATTTGGATTTTTCGTTCAAGGACATTGACCACGTAAAACAACAACCAGAAAAAGGTCATCTATATAAATTACAGCTCATTTTTAGTTTGGATCTCTGATAGTCCAAATATCATCCATATTATAACTGCCATGAATTCTCTGTAACTTGGTCTTGCTGTCATCCTATTTCTGCACAGATATTGCTTCTACATAAGTAGGATAATGGTAAAACTATAAAGTAATCGATTACTTTTAAGTGATTTTGATATATTGTATGTTATTTTGTCCTTCTTAGATGTCTTTTAGTGTTTTCTTTGTTGTTCGCATTTTTTATGTTACATGCTGCAGCGTTTGTTTAGATTCTTTCCCTTAATGGTGCGTTTTGGGCAGTGGGTTGTTGTTTGCTAATTGGTGTTGAGCTTGTTGTTTTGGGGGCGGACCTCGCTTTGTTGATTTTGGGGTTTTTGGATTCGAAAAAACTTGGAACATGATTCCATCCTTCACCTGAGATTTCCATCTGAGTTTATCTAGACTCTCTACGTCAATATGTCAGAGTTTGATCCACTTTGTTGGGCATCTCATGCTAATGACGCATTATTTTACATAATTCAACCTGAAAATAGTTATATTATATATAGATACATATATAATGCCTTTATTTTATTTTATTTTGGTGATCTATTTATATTGTTGTCTCACTGTTCTTTGCCATAGCGATGATATGTGTCTTAGTTATTATTTCAATTTGTTTTGCTCCAGCAGTTGGCACAGTAGAACCAAAACCAGATACTGAGAAGCGTGGGATTTGGAGTTGTTCCATTTGCACATACGACAACGATGAAAGCATGTCTGCTTGCGACATTTGTGGGGTTCTTCGCAACCCCTTGGTTAACATCAGCGGTACCAATAAGAAAACAGGTGGATAAGTATTTCCTGTTCATTAGCTTTTATACATTTTTCTAATTTTTTTTGAAGTCCCCATTCTCTGAAGTGATCTTCATTTATTAACATAAAGATACTCTTTTTCTAGCTTCCCTCCGACATCATGAGTCTTCGATCTATGAAGTGATCTTCCTTTATTAATATTCTTTACTTTTAAAACTTTTTCTGATTTTTTGAAGTCCCCATTCTATGAAGCGATCTTCAATTATTATGATAAAAATACTCTTTTGCTAGCCTTCCCTGCAACATCGTAATGTTTTGTAGCAATTAGCAACCACTTATGTCAGTATGTTTAAGGCTTTAGGCAATGGTTCATGTTTAGTCTCAATTTTGTTTTGGGTCATCTTATAACTTCCATGTAAGTCTCCTAATTTCTTAGGTTTCAATTGAAATTCATTGTCCTCTCATAGAGTAGATCATTTTCATGCAGTTGAAGGCACATGCAAAAATGCTGAAGCATCCATAATGGCCAAGTCTCTTTTTGCATCACTGCCGCATCAGACACCCAAAAATGCTGTACTATTTCAACTGCAGAAAGATGGTTTTGAGACTGATGAGAGCAATAACTTCCACAAGCTTGAGAAATTCCAAGGACATATTCATGAATTATATAAGATCTTTAGTACCCGTAACCAGCATCAGGTTAATATAGGTCTGCCTGCACCTGTTCTAAAGGAGGATGAGGATCTTTAGAATTCGATAATTATTCTTTTTGTTGTTTAGATAGTTTTATGTCCAAGTAGTTACCATTGTTTATTGAAGTTTTATTAGATATGTTATTGTGACATGTATTTGGAGTTTTGAATGTACTTTTATTGATGATACAGCGCCTTTCAAGTTTGATTCTCCATCTCCAGATGATATAGTTTCAAATGGCCTGCGCTCCTCCAAAATGGGTTCTAAAGGTATCCATCTGTTACTAACGTATATTGTATTTACATGTATGATTTGTCACAATAAGTTACATCAAGTTCAATCTTGTATTCAAACAGAAACGTTGATGTTTCTGTTATATTTAGATTGGGGATCCACTGTTTGGCATCAGGGTTTTCTTTAAATGGTCTTACACATGTTAAAGTTATGATTCTCGTCTGCCAAGTGATATATAATATTGAGCTTCTTTTTTTTTTTTGAGGGCAGATATGTAATATTGAGTTAGTTAACACCAACATTACAAGTTGTCCTTTAGTATCCTTTAGTTTGCACAGCTTGACTTTGTTTAGTTCACCATGTGATGCATCACTTTTATCCTGTGCTTGATTAAATATTTCTTTCTTGGTTCATTCAGAATTACTTATTCCTTGTGGAAAAAAAAAAGAGCTTAATTGTTTAGTTCTTAATTGAGAACAAACCTGTTTTGCACGGATATACATATGCATCCATAGCTATGTATAATGCCCCGATTTTTAGCATCTTTGATTTTTTTGAAAATCCAGTGTGTCAAAAATTCATTCATTAGATAATTGGTTCTTTCTTTGCAATCTTCTCGTTATGTTTTGACTTTAAATTTGACTTTATTCTGAAACTACATTCTACTGCCAGCCAATCTTAACGACTTGAAGACTTCAAAAACTAATTCAGCCATCTGTGAGAACACTGGAACACGTGATGAACGATCAAATGATAGAGGGTTAGATAGCTTCTTCGTGTTGACAGATAAGAATATTCAAGGAAATAAAGGCATAGGTAAAATAGAAGGAAGTTCTAAAAGTTCAGATGTATCATCAGATTCTTTTCTGAAAGGTAGCCATGGTAGAGTGGAAGAGAGCAGTTATGCAAAGGGCATTACAATTGACATAGAATCGGATGATGAAAGGATAGAAAGCTCATCATCTACAGAGCCTAAAAACAAACTTGATAGCGTGAATAATAATATAAGTTCAATGAATAGGGGCAAACCACAGAGTCTTGCCAATAATTTGAATAGCATGGCTTTGGATGTTAGATCTGGAAATCCAAATAATGTAAACGTTAGAAAAGCTAAGTCGCACAAGCAGTATAAACCTGAGAAATGGATGCTTCCTGACCAAGCTGAAGATGCACTGATTCAGTTGAATTTGGCCATAGTAAGTAAAGCTGACCAGTTGCATTCGTCTGACCCATGTAACTAAGCTTCTTATATTGCTTTATATTGTAGAGATATACGAGTGATATAATTTTACGTGTCTTTGTAGGTTGGTCATGTTGATTCTGGAAAATCAACACTCTCTGGTAGACTGCTACACCTTTCAGGTCGAATATCTCAAAAACAAATGCACAAATATGAAAAAGATGCCAAGATTCAGGTAAATAATGCGATTTTGCATGTCATGGCTAAAATCTTGTCATCCTATGATTTAGTGTGTTCATAATTCGAGCAGGGCAAAGGGTCCTTTGCTTATGCCTGGGCATTGGATGAGACTGCAGAAGAGAGGGAACGGGGAATAACTATGACAGTGGCTGTTGCTTATTTCGATTCCAAAAGGTATCATGTGGTGGTACTCGACTCGCCTGGCCACAAAGATTTTGTTCCAAACATGATCTGTGGGGCAAACCAAGCTGATGCTGCAATTCTTGTAATAGATGCCTCGGTTGGTTCATTTGAAGCTGGTATGGATTGTATGAAGGGGCAGACAAGGGAACATGCCCAACTTATCAGAAGTTTTGGTGTGGAGCAAATTATAGTTGCTGTTAACAAAATGGATGTTGTTGGGTACTCTAAGGATCGATTTGATTTGATTAAACAACAACTGGGGATGTTTCTCCGTTCTTGTAATTTTAAAGAATCTTCTATATCTTGGCTTCCATTGAGTGCCATGGAAAATCAAAATTTGGTTGCAGCTCCTTCTGATGTTCGCTTCTCTTCCTGGTGAGATCATCTATTCAAAGTTGAAGCTTTCTGCTCGTTTTGTAGACTGATCTTTCATTTATCATTTTTAAGCTAGAACCAATGTTCTGGTGGTAATCTCACTGAACTAAGATAAGAATTTGGAAATATGAAATGCAAGTTTGCAACAATGAACCGGGCATTGCATTCTCCGGGAATATCTTGTGGTTAATAACCACTAGATTTTATGTTCCATCTAGGGTTTGAGTGACAGGCCTTTTGGCAGGATGGTTCTGATGACTGATAGGGTGTTTGGCAGGGTGGTTAGAACTGTTGGTTCGGACTTTTTGTACTGTAACATGCAAAAACTTTACACTGTAGTGATTTATTTTATTATTTTAAAAAATTGTTACTGTAGCATGTGAGAGCTTTACACTGTGTGTAACTGAGAAAGTGGTTTAGACCACTAATGACAAACACCTAGTGAATATTTTAAAAGGAATTTATGCATTAACTTTAATCACAGCTCGCAAAGAAGCTTTTTTTTGCCTGAGATTACGGATATTAAAAGTATGACTTGTCTGTTTGACATGCAGGTATCAGGGACCTCACCTTTTGGAGGCAATTGATTCCTTTCAACCTCCATCAAGAGATTTTTCAAAGCCTTTGCTCATGCCTATATGTGATGTCATTAAATCGCCTTCGCTTGGGCAGGTTTCTGCCTGTGGTAAATTGGAAGCTGGAGCTCTTCGAAGTGGACTGAAGGTACAAGTTAATAATTATCCGACTTGTTCGGCTGGTTGTGTCCCAAAGAAGGAGTGCATTAAATGACATGAATATTAAATTTATATATGTATATATATTCTATTCAAGGAGTCTTCTGCCCTATCTCTATAAATAAAGCCTGATGTTGAATTTATGTAGTATTTTTTCATTACTGCCTGCACAAGGAGTATCTTTAATTTTCCGAATTTCTGAATATTAAAACATTAAGGAGTATCAATGTGTCACAGGTTTTCATAATGATGCTTCATTTTTGTGTATATTCCAATACTGAGAAAAGCCTATAACTTTCTACTTGGGAAGTATGAATACCAGGAAATAAGCTGTCGTCTTGTATGAATTGCGTCGTAATATCTATTCTTGCTTGTGGGTTTGTTTGCACCACTAATTAAATGGTAAAATCTATTATGTCGCAAACTGTAGGTGCTTGTTATGCCTTCTGGAGATATAGGCACTGTACGATCCTTAGAACGTGATTCTCAGGCTTGTTCGATTGCAAGAGCTGGGGACAATGTTGCTGTTAGTCTTCACGGTATTGAGGTAGGTAATGTCATGGCTGGTGGAGTCCTATGTCACCCAGATTTTCCAGTTAGTGTTGCGAAACATTTGGAAGTAAAGGTTCTTGTTTTGGATGTAGCAACTCCAATATTAGTGGGGTCTCAGGTATGTATTGTGTGCTCGTCATGTTTTTATTCTTTTTTTTCTCCTTGCTATAATTTTCTATTGGAGGTTCATTTGGGATGTGACTGGAATGAGCAGTTGGAACTTCACATACATCACGCAAAGGAGGCAGCAAGAGTTGTAAAAATACTGTCTTTGCTTGACTCAAAGACGGGCAAGGTGGCAAAAAAGGCCCCCCGCTGTCTTACTGCAAAACAGAGTGCCGTTATCGAGGTAATTTAAGATGAAAATCTTGCGTTTTGTAATTTAAGGAATAAAACAATTTTATGGATTCTTTTTTTCCGCCCTAACATTTGCCTGTTCTCCAAATTTAGGTGCTTTTGCATGGACCAGTTTGTGTAGAAGAGTTCTCGAGTTATAGGGCTCTTGGAAGGGTGTTTCTAAGAGCATTGGGAAGAACTATAGCTGTCGGTATTGTAATCCGATTTATTGAGTAGATTTGTTTCTGTTTACACACCATTTTTGAAATATTTTCCTTGCCATACGGTTAAACAATCTTTTATCTGTCTTTCTTTTTCCTCTCGTTTCCCCCCCCTTTTTTTTTTGACACGAGGGTGCGCTGTAGCGATATTATTCTTGACACTGAAAGCGTGCTTAAGGTTTAAAGAGCTTTAGGGCAACATTCTATGGGTATTTGGGGGATCAGTTGCGTTTTAGGTAGTTGTCGCCACTGATGGTCGATACTAAGATCTTTTCAAAGTAGATTCACTTGTTAATTCTGCGACTTGTAGATCATGATATATGTTGTTTTATATGTCGATCTCTAACAAATAATTGCGATCTTTAGTCGGGCAATAGTGAACGCTATTCTTATAGTTTGGTTGGAAATTTAGTTCAAACCAAGCATGTTACAATGTTTTCTCTTATAGCCATTTATCTCTAACAATTAATAGTGATCGCTTGTCAGGAATAGTGAACACTATTCTTATAGTCTGCAATAGAACTTGGCTTAAATCAAGTTTGTTACTGTGCTTTTTCTCGTAGAATTCGAACTGCTAGTTCGAACTTTTAGTTGTCGGACAACTTGGATATGCAGTAGTGATAAAACAAAATGCACTTTGTAGGTCAGAACTTGTTGCTTGAATTAATAAAATTCCAGCTTGACGTTTTCTTTTTACTTTATATGATATGGTCATGAGATTGAATAAAGTGAAAAGAAGAAGTTGTGATGAGTTGGAGGAATAGCAATGCTAGAGCTGGGATTCAAACGTGTGGTTTTTTTTGAAACATTTTAGTCTAATTTTACTTTAACAGAGGCACATAATTTATACAAAAGGAAGTTGGACGGTTAGTACTTTCTTGGTCTTTTATTATTATAATAATAATAATAATATTATTTTTGGCTTGTACTTAAGCTTGAGGACCAAATTTGGAAAGAGGGAGTACAAAAGCCCCAAAATCTTGAGTACGATGAACTTATGGCATGTTCACTATTGCAAAGGAACTTAGAAGGAAACATTTGATTGAGATTTCTATGAAAATCAAGTTGGTCCTTATTAAGGATTTCTTTTGCATTGTTATCCCAAAACTTATTGTACATTAGCAATTTGCATTCGGAATTTTTAATTTTGGTAAGTTGTATTTTGAATTTGTAAATTTGTAGCAAATTACACCCATTGATAGCCTATCAATTTTTACATATGAATAGTTGATTAGTGACATGAATGGTCATTTTTATGTATTTTAATTTATTTTTATTGTGATTAAATGTTAAATTAAGTTTTTATCCAAATAGAAAATTTTAAATTAATTTAGTTTTATATATAAATTTGGGTAAACATTCATAACAAAAGATTTCATACTCTTAATTAAAGACTTATGTGAAAATCACATGTTAATTTCAGTTAAAAACTGACATTTTAGTTAAAAAATTAACATTGCTATTAATAGGGGTGATTTGTTAAAAATTTGTAAGTTCAGGGAGCAACTTGACAAAATCAAAGGTTTAGGGGCCAAATTGCTAAAGTGCGACCAAGGATGAAAATATCAGTATCAGTGGAAATATCGTTACTTTAATTTTACAAAAATTTTGAGAAAAATATTGATATCAGTAGAAATATCGACAAAAATACATAAATTTTATATTAAATATATCTTTAATACTTTAAGATATATAAATATTAAAAAGAAACATAAATAAACAAGATTTACATAATAAACTCCATACATAATAAATTTGTTAATACCAAAAAAAAGTTATGTGAGGCTCAAACATGGTTGGAATTTCATCTTAATTCAAATAATATTAGTGCTATGACAAGTTATTTAAGTAGTGTTGAATATAATTATGAATCTGCCACGTATAGGTCTCTTGACTTCTTCCTAATGTATTTCTATAAATGGAAAACTGTGAATTCTCCCATTGTTTTATTGATGTAACGACCAGAAAAAATCTAAAAATTAATAAACGTGATTAATTAGGGATTTTTTCAAAATTACTTAGTTAAGTACTTGAAATGTTATGATAGTGCATTAAAATAGTTATTTTTAATGTGGTAAACTAAAAGTTTATGGTTCATTAATTTCATGTATGAGCCATAGTGCTAGCAATTATAAGAATCTCAATTTAAAAGATTTCAATTGAGATTATGTGATAAAAGTGAACTTACCATGATTATATAGAAATTCCTGTATAATATCAATTCAGTGAGAGTATAGTTATGGTTACGGATCAAATTTGATCAACCTGACCACGACCCAAGGTGGGTTGTAGCTAGTGAAAGCGTAGGCGCCCTCCTTTAGCGTCAAAATGTTGATACTTACTAGTGAATGGCGGCAATTCAACACCACGTGCGACTACGCACGGTGTTCAAATGGCTCTTCTCTGCTCGTCTCGGCCTGCTTGGGTGTACCTGCGACAAGAGAAGGGATGCCTTGGAGGTAAAAAGGGGGGACACCGATGAGATATCGGACAAGGGCTCTCCGACGCTCAAGGCAGACGCTGCTGGGCAGATAATGGGAGTTGGTTAGTGGGAAAAGAGCATGTTCGCCTCAAGCTACAGTAAATGCGCTCTATTATAGGCTACCATTTGAACTGAGTGTTAGGTGAGTTTTACCCACAATCAGTATGTCACATCAAGGCCTATTAGAAGGTAGGTGACATGTGTCACGGTTTCTGCCGGTGGATTAGTCTCTATCCGACGACAAGAATGTGGCTATTTGTTGGTTTCTTACGACGAGTGGCTACCTGTTTGTAGGCTCTGACAACCCGACCCGAGCACACGTCCATCCGAGGAGGTGGCAATACGCGTCATGGCCTACAGGAGCCCTGTAGAGCACATTGGACGTTCAAGCCGAGCTTTAGGGTTGGAATCGCGCTTCTCAGAGCATCTATTGAGTACATTTACCGAGCCATCGAGATTTCTTTCTTATGGGACGGCACCGAGAACACCCCCAACAGGGACCATTCTTGTTAATTCACCATCAATTTTTAAATAAGAATATGAGTTGCAT
The DNA here is from genome assembly GCA_025403435.1 of Artocarpus heterophyllus. NCBI lineage: Eukaryota > Viridiplantae > Streptophyta > Magnoliopsida > Rosales > Moraceae > Artocarpus > Artocarpus heterophyllus. The sequence goes on along the minus strand of CM046333.1, from coordinate 38,258,552 downwards.
GAAACTAAAAGTATAAGGCATGATAAAAAAGGGTTAATTTGAAATATGACATATCTATGATTGTAGAATTAGAATACATATTCAATTTGTGAAGAATCTATCTATATATGACTAAAAACTATATCATTAAAATAAATTTACTGTGTAATTATATAGTACAAAATATGACAAAATTATAATAACTACTATGTAATTATGGTGGTTTTTAAAATTTTATAAAAAAAATTGTTGGATCCTAATTTTACAAAAATCTTACCAATTTTTTATGTTGCCAATGTCCCCCCCACCCCCACCCCCCCCCAAAAAAAAAAAAAAGAAAAAGACAATGGATCTTTATTCAACCAAAAAATAGTAGAAACAAAGTTGCACAACACTGCTCGTTATAGGTACAAATGATTCTAGACAATGATGGGATCCACTAGTACAAATCGAATGAAACACAACAACAAAAGACAACGTTGAGACCCAAAGAGGAATAACTCACTTGACATCCAGAATAGAGCTCTTAATGGCTCATTATAAGACATCACTATAGTTGATGGATCACATCAATTGACCAAAATCAAACCTACTCTAGTGAGGGCAAATACAACTAGGTATAGATTCAAAACTAACTACCAATCACCACACAAAATGTTGCTAATTAGTAGGTCAGAAAACCAAACCAAAATTGGAGGTAGGGAAACCACCTATGTTATTACAAATGAAAAGCCAAAAAAAAAAAAAAAAGAACACACGTTGGAAACATCAACGTCTTTATTTGACAAAAGTAAAAACTAAAACAAAAGGATACAACCCAATCGATAACAGAGAGAATTTTGTTGACGGTTTAAAACACGCTCATAAAGGAGAAAGAATTCCATAGCCATGCTCATGAGCATAGTACACATCAGAGGAGAACCAAACCACTGACCCATGATGACAACCCGCCATTGCTCATTACCCCTCGATGCCCCTAGCCAGCTTTAATAACCCTATTCTAACCAGAATTCTAGATCTGCGAGAGAACTGGCCCTAGAGCACCACCAAACCACTAGCCCCCAAGGAAACAAGCAACCAAACCACCTCTTCTCCAACATTTGACCATCGCACAACACCACCTAGCCAAGGGAAGTAGGGAACCTCCCCTTAAGCTCGACAAGCCTCCTCCCACCCGAGCATCAAATGCACGACCACCAAAGAAAACACACTCATTAGTAGACAGGAGCCTTCCCGACAAGGCTGGGAGTCTAGAAACTAGCCAAAGTTCAGCGTTGGACTTCGGCCCCTTGAGATCTCTTACAAAAGGGGCACAAAGCGAAAAAAGGAGAAAAACCATAGCAAAACTCTTATTCTCAAGTCCCAATAATTATTTAGGTCGAATTCAACATATTTTTAAGGCTAGGATATTAGATTTTACATAAACATATTTTGTACCAAATCATGTAGCATTGTTTTAAATCATAGCGGAAAAAAAATGGAAACTAAATATGAATCACTATATGCTATAAGGAATCACGTCACTTGAGTTCGAGAAACAAGTGTTTTTGTTAAAAAAAAAATTTAAAAATCAATATTAAAACAATATCCTTACATCAAGGCATTCTTAGTAGAAAAATCATTTTTTTCCATATGGGATTATAAACCTGCTACTCATAAAATTATGCATTATAGTCTAATATATGGTATATTTTTTAGACTAGGTTCTATTATTTTGTTAGTAGTAAGGTTATAACCCCTTAGGGTTAAATAGGATTGTTCTTCTTAGTAACAATGACCTTTGCTTTCTAAAAGAGACAAAAAAGAAGAAGAAAAAGAAGAAGAAGTTGCCATAGTAACTAGGGCTAGTAATTCGTGTTCTCGTGTCGTGTTCAGGCTAGCACGATTAAGTACGACACAATTAGTCTGAACATGAACATGACACAATTAATAAATATGTTAGGAACTTAAACACAAATACGAACCGCATGTGGCACACTTAACATGATATGACTCGATTAACATGATTATTAAATGGGCCGTGATGGGTTAACATGATAAAAGCATGTATATGACACATTTGTAGCCCCGTTAACTAAAAATAAAAAAAAAGCAAGAAAAAATTAACAAAGACCTAAAATATCTGAACTTAGAAAAGATTAGCCCTAGGGTTAATGGTAGGATTAGGTGTTATATATTTTCATATTTAAAATTTAAATATTTTTATTTTTTGGTGTATATGTGTTATAAACGGGTGGGTTTGTGTCATGTTATGTCATATCAGCACGTTTACGGCCTGTTTAATTAATCATGTTAAAGCATGTTAAACGTGTTGGTACAAATTCAGCCCATTTATTTTCATGTTATTCGTGCCAACCCATTGGCCTTATTAATAAACATGCGGCTCAAACCCATTTATCTCATATCATTTTTGTATTGTGTCATCATATTGTGTCCAAAATTATCGGCCCTAATAGTAACCTCATAACAACATTTTGTTGGCCTGATGATAACATTTTGCTCTATATTTAAAACTTCTTACTATCCATGACTTTGGGGAATGGGGATTAATTGCTATTTGAAGGGATTATTTGCAAGAGTACAAAGAGGTCTTTCTTTACGTTTTACTTCACAATATATATATATATATATATACATATATATATATATAGGAGCGTCTACGATCCTTACCTCTACATCGTCCAGATAGTGTAACATTTTTTGATAAGATAATAACAATGTGTTATATTGAACATAATATCAAACTTTGATCTTCTAAGATTATTGTATTTTTGTCTTAAAAGAGAATATAAGATATCCTTAATATGCTAACATCAAATTAAAAAAATGTGAAAAATTTAAAATAACTATGCTTTTTTTTTTTTTTTTTTTTAAGAAACATTGCTATTTTATTTGTGAACCATATATTAGACTGAAAAATTTAGTCCAAACATAAACTGGTGTTTGGCAACATTAAAAGAAAAAAAATCAGTTCGATCAATTAGTCTAAATTTAAAATTTCAATTCAAATTCATTTGTTACAATAAAAACCATTCTCTTTTTTTCTTTTTCACTCTTCTAACTCAAGTGGATGGTTTTAAAGTGTGGACTTAAAAAAAAAAGTATAGTTATTTCAAATCTTTCATATATGTATATATATATATTTTAAAATTTAGTATCTCCACAAAAAAATAAGGTATATTCTTTTCTAGAATAAAATATACGACACGTTGGATGATTAAAGTTTAATGTTATGTTTAATATAACATATTGTTATTATCGTATAAAAAAATTTACGTTGTCTAGATGGTCCAAAAATAATAACCTAACAGTCGCAAAAAAAAAAAAAAAAAATATATATATATATGTATAAATATTTAACTTTTGTCTTTTGTCTTCCCATGAAAAGAAAGCGGTGGGAATGGAAGGAAGTCAACAGCATCCCAATTTTGATTAGAACTGAAAATGTCCTAACTATGTGCACACACTGATGAATCTTGCAGTCTCATTTACTTGCCAATGTTCTTCTATTTTTATTCTTTCCTCTTGATAATTAATTACTTTCCACGTTTATTTTCAAAACCATCTGACTTTAATGTACAAGATTATAATATAAACCTTTGGATTTGGTTGCTCATGAAGAAAGTGAAGTGAAAAACCAAAGAAAATGAAGAACAGCAATTTAAATTTTTTTTAGAATCGACTTTTAATAAGACATGCAAGTGAATAACCAGTCGAATACCTTTATTTTATTTTTAATCTAATTGATTATGACATCTTAATCTGCTCTTTTAGTTTATTTCTATTTTAGCCGCCTTTCTTAATTTAATGGTTATGATGCACCATTATGACTTCAATGCACTAACAATTAAGAAAATCAACCTGTTATGGTTTATTCATTTTTTGATTGCGTGATTATTTTATATATCTTTTCTCCCTCTATACATATATATAGTATGTACTATATAATACGTGGAGTTGCCTTAAAACACTGTTTAAAATTTAGTTAACTTATTTTGTCTTTTTGTATTTTTTTATAACTTTTTTTGTCTTTTTTTATTAATTTCTTTTTTTTTTACTTTAAAAGGTGTTTAGTAAAATTCAGTACTAACCAAAATTTTTAGTTGCAACAAAGTAAAACTCTCACATGCTATGATTTAACAAAATGAGTTACAATGTAAAATACTCATATATTATAATTTTCAATTTAAAAGTTTTAGTTCGAATCCTACTTTCCAAACATAGTATTCTTTTTTTTTTTTTTACTTTTCTTTTTTTCTCTGCTTTATTTTCTTTCCTAAATTCATAATTTGCCAAATCCATTTTTTTAATGCAGTGAGTTCCTTAAAACACTATTTAGAATTTGGTTAACTTATTTTGTCTTTAGAATATGGTTAACTTATTTTGTCTTTTTGTGCTTTTTAACACTTTTTTGTCTTTTTTATTTATTTCTTTTTTATTTTTCTACCTTAAAAGGTGTTTAGTATAATCAGTTCTAGCAAAAATTTTTAGTTGCTATAATATAAAGCTCTCACAAGCTATAATATGAAAAAATAAGTACAATATAAAATACTCACATTCTATAATTTTCAGTTTAAAAGTCTCAATTTGAACCTCACTTACAAACATGGTATTTCTTCTTTTCTTCTTCATTTCCTTTCCTAAAGTCATAATTTGCCAACTGTTTTGTCCTCTAGTACAGCATAATCTCTTTACGATGTCCTTTTACTAAATACTTTTTTTCTTACTTTACCCCTATTAAAATAATTTCTTTCATATGTGTGCTCCTTAATTTTTTTGGTTTCTTTTTTTCTTTTTTGTATATACAATTAAATTTTCCTTTGCTTGTTCCTATAAAAATATTTTTCAAAATATTACCATGATTTTTCTCTGTAGTATAAGATATTATAAAAATTAATCCTTATAAATATTTAGATAATAATAAAATAATCAAAACTTTAACACCTATTTTAATTACAAAATTGTTTCCACCTAGATTGCATGTGGCTCTTAACTAGTGTATTTCTATGTTGCACGTCATGTTCATTATTAATAACGTTTAACACTTAAAAATGGAAAAAAGTAAACATGGCATATTGGAGAACAAGCGTCTACCTACCTATTTTAGGAGCCCAAAAAATAGTACCTTCATGATTAGTAATTGGTCACTTGGCTCGCGTGCCATAAAGTATGAGTCCTCTAATACCAATATAATTAATTCGATATAAAATTGTGACTAATTAATGTCAACACTCTTTATTTGCAAAAGTACAGAGGAGATTTCTTGAATTTGGAAAGACAATAAAAGCAAATTAATGTTGGCGCACATTTTGATTTTTGAAGGTGAATAAATTTGGTACACTTGATGCCCATATAATAATTACACTTAAAAAAATAGTAATTAAAACTAAATCATAATAATTTCTTGAATTTCTTCGTTGACTAGTTCCCTTCTATTTTTCCGCAGAGGTTTTTCAAATTTCAATCCAAACAGGAATTGTCAACAAAATATCCCAATTTTTCTCAACCACCAAATTTTATCGGAAATTTGTTTTTTATTGTAATATTAAATCATGAAAATTTTTTGAATGGAAAATCTTGATTTCTTTTTTTTTTTTTTTAAATAATATTTACATTCTCTTGAAAAAAGCTCATTGTCTACCATAAAGTCAAATAAAAAGACATACAAAGAAGGAAAATTACATGAAAGAAAACACAATGCCACGCAGTCACAAAATATGGTCAACGAAGAAGGGTGTATTTGTCATTTCGTAGTGAAAAAAATTGTTAATTATTTTTTTTCCTTCTTTTTTTTGGGACTTTTTATTTTATTTTTTTTTTATTTCTCCGCTTCCTCGTTTGTGAAGAAGGAAAAGATAATTAAAAGAGAGAGAGAACTGAGGAGAGAGAGGGAGAGAGATAAAGAGACCTGGGACCCTGCCGACTCTCTGAGTCTGAGCGCACACAATCAAAAAGAACCGAGAGACCAAAACAACTTCCCAAAAGTCATCCCTGCCTGTTTCGCTCTTGGGTCTTTCAGTTTTTTTATTTTCACCCACAAGATTCTCATATTAGGTGAGCCGGGCTCTCTTTTTTGTTTCTGCGTTTTTCTTTTTTATGCTAAAGTTTTCATTTTTAGTTGATTTAATAAAAAAAAAATATTGGTTCTTCACTTTTCTTGGCTTTTCCTGTGATTGCTCTTGTTGAATCTATTTTTTTTTTGTTTTATTGCAATCCCATGATTTGTTGAATTGATTAGTTTTACAATTGTTAATTTTTATGCAGTTTTTGATCATTGTTTTTGTAAATTAAACAACTTCGATCATGTTTTATCTAGCTTATGTATTAGTTTATATATTTATTAATACACTGATTTTGAATTGATTAACTTAGTCTTAGTATTTATCTTGATGTCCTCTAGTGAAACCTCTATATCTTGTTCACGGGTTTGTTTATCTTTAGCATGGGGACTATCTCAATAACTGATCTCAATATGAAATAATTTGTTTCGGATTGCCCTTTTTTCATTTGTCTATTTACTTTTGCCCAGTTTCTTTTGGGGTTTTGTTGACATTTCTTTTTAAGTCTTCTAGTCAAAATCCAAACATATACATCAATTTTCAATATGATGTTTAGGGCTATTAGATTTTATTAGTTCATCTCATTAATATTATAAAATAGTAATCGGGGATCTTTTTCCGGTACTTGGTACAAAGAAGATTTAATGGGCTTTTGTAAAAAAACACACTCTGCTTCCCCTATTATTAAGGGGAAGAATGCAGGGAAAATTCTTTTCAGATTTTTATTTTTATTTTTGAAAACAAGTACCCTTCTCTGCTTTTGTATTTCTCTTTTAAGACTTTGTTTTATTTGGGCAAGACATATCAAAAGTTGTGATATTCGGTTGACTGATAGTGGTTTTGGTGTTTCTTGCATTTTGTTCTATGAGAAAAACTAATCCTTATTTTGTTGTTGTTGTTGGACCATTATATATACATATATATGTATATGATTTCTCGAAAATTTCATTCTTTAGGGACTAGAGTGGTAAAATATGCTTTATTCTAGATTTCAACTTCTAACATTAATCTTTTACCATTTGCAGCCTTGTATTGTGGCATAATATACAGGATCAAAGGCTTATTGTATACATTCTTGTAGACTAGAAGGTCCGTTTGTTCAATCAGTGGTTTCTCCTTTTATGCCCATTGACAAATCACGCTATTGTGTGTCATTTTCATGCACTTTTTCTAGGTATTAGAAGATCTTTTATGGGTTTAAATCTTTATACCAATGGAGGGCGTCAATCCGATATATGTGCCATGAATATTGATATTCCCTTAGTAACCAACTGGGAAGATGTGGTTTGTCCTATATGTTTGGATTTCCCTCACAACAGTGTGCTCCTTCAATGCTCATCTTATGAGAAAGGATGCCGCGCCTTTGTCTGTGACACGAACCACTTGCACTCAAATTGCTTGGATCGATTCAAGAGCGCATATGGCATGTCGTCTCCATCCACATCAGATTTGAATGATGAAGTAAACACCGAGCCGATTGAGTCCGAAGACAAGTGCAAACCAAGTTGTCCCTTGTGTAGAGGTGAGGTTACTGGATGGGTGGTTGTTGATAAGGCTCGTGCACATCTGGATGAGAAGAAGCGTTGCTGTGATGAGGAACAATGTATGTATACAGGAACCTTCTTGGAACTCCAGAAACATGCTCAAAAGGAGCACCCTCATGCCCGCCCATCAAAGATTGATCCTGCTCGGCAGCTTGACTGGGAGAATTTCCAGCAGTCCTCGGAAATTATTGATGTTCTGAGCACAATTCATTCAGAAGTCCCGCGTGGTGTGGTTTTGGGAGACTATGTGATAGAATATGGTGATGATGACACTGGAGATGAGTTTGAGGACTTCCGAGGGGGCGAAGGTAACTGGTGGACCTCTTGTATATTGTATCAGGTTTTCAATAACTTCAGGAATTTTAGAAATCGAAGAAGGTCAAGAGTAGGTGATACAAGAAGAGGAAGCCGCCGATCAAGTTATGATACTTCAAATTCCGACGAGGGTTCTGTAACATCTATAGAATATGCAGACTATAGGGTAGAAGATATTGATGACGAGTTCATGAGCACGAGCGGCCCCTCAAGGAGTGGCTTCAGTCATCGAAGGTTGTAGTACTTGATTTTCTTTTTGGATGCTTTATCATGTTGATGGCTTATAGATTCCATTCGTCAAAGTTTGTTATTAGGCTAATATATTCTTTTTTTTCTGCTTATATATATAGGTATATATATATATGTATGTATTAGTGAAACATTTGATTGAGCATGATCCTGTGACACAAAAGGGCTTTGATAACATAAGCCCATAGCTTATCATGTCCCTTTTTGTACTCTTTGGCTAGTGCACCTCTTTATTGAAATAACTTGAAAAGATCTACTGTTCTTGCTCGACCAATATGCTGCATTTTCTATAAGTTGGAGAGTTTTTGTTTGTGGTTAATGTGTTGAAATCTGCATTACTATGATCATTTAGTCATTTTCGTCTCTGAAAATAGGAATTCAAATTTTCTTAAGTTGGAGAGTTTTTTGTTTGTGGTTAATGTGTTGAAATATGCATTACTATGATCATTTCGTCATTTTCATCTCTGAAAATATGAACTCAAACGCCTCAAGAGTTTGCTGGCTCTTTTGCCTACAGCTAATTTATCCATACTGGTTTTCTGTTCACAGTTCATGGAGACGTCGCTTCCGCTTCTATGACAATTAGGTATGCTCTAATTCATGGAAAATCTCTAATAACTTCTATGGTTGCCCTTTTTCTAGCACATGATTATGTTCAAGGTATCATATCAGCTCTCATCATAGAGATGGTTTTATATTAACTTTAAAACTTTCTGGCAGTGCTTGAGTAGAGGTGAAAACAAGGGAAAGAAAGAAAGAAAGATCCAAAAGGAAGTGGTAAATCAAAACACAGGAATGCTTGCTATGGTGTCTCTCAAAACATTTAAAAAAGTTCCATCTGCATCATGACTTGTTAAGTTTTCGCTGCAATGTCCTATTGTACACACATGGATTTCATACTTTTCATGACAATCCCATAGCGTGCTATTTTCTTTAGTAGCTAACTATTTTATTATCTTTATTTTTTTTCCGAGTCTGCTTAGCAATTCTTCGTATTTTCTGTGGCCGCTAATGTCATGTCGATAACTGGTATTTCGATAACATGTTTATGGCTATTCTGCACAGCTAGAAAGATCTGTTTATCATATGGAGTTATTCTTTCTGGGTGTGTTCCTAGATGTCATTTTAAGCTCTCTTTAGTCTTGATCTCACTAAAATAGATTAATGTTTGGATTTCAGTAGATATGAACTGTTTTCAGGTGTGAGCTTGATGATATAAAAATGGAAGTTTTCTTTTCTCTATGCATTATTAACTAAAATATTACAATATCAAACCTTTGAATCAAAATTGAAAGGACCATAAAAAATAAAATAAATAAAAGAAAATTGAAAGTCTGCAAACAAAACATTAGTCTGCAACAAAATAAATTGAATGGAAAGACTACTATATTGGATATTTAAGAGAACGGACGTTTCAAGGACCTAGAAATTTTCTAATCTTAAACCAAGAAAGGAACTAAAAATAGATTCAAGGAAAAATTCTGCCAATTCGATAGTCTCGGCCACAACCAAATGCTTCTTATAATTTCTCAAATAAAGGAAAAAATGAAAAATGAAAAATGAAAAATGAAAAATTCCATGATCACTCTTCTCTCTCGTTTATGGCAGACAAATTTTGCATTCGTCATCAGCTGCTTTGTACTTTGGTTCCTTTCATTTCTGCTCTTCAAAATCATCATCATCATCATTATTATTATTTTGACCAGGGTGGGTGATTGGACAGTCTCCTATTTTTGTTTGTTCACACATATTTCTCATTGACGCGGACTAAAATTTCTTTCTAATAATATTGGTCCTTCGGCCTTAAAAATTTGCTATTAGTTCTTTTTCCTTAGTTTAATTCTGGATCTATTTTATCTAGGGATATTTATCTTTTATGTCTTGTGTTTTATGTTTATTTAAAAAATACATTTTTAGTTTTTGATTTATTAAATATACACCTTTAGATTAGATACGAATCTATACCTTCTCTTAATCAATAATTGATTAACATTTAAAATGATAATTGATTAACATTTAAAATGATAAAAATTATCTTTTAAGTGAAGAGAAACAAATTAAACTTTAAAATATTAGAAGAAAAAAAAACACGATACACTTATTTTGAGGTTACACCAGTAAGCCTTTTTTTTTTTTGTTTTTAAAGTATCTTTTGCTTTTTTGTTTTTCTATTCGAGGGTATTTTATAAATTTTCAGATCAAAATCAAAAATTGACTGGAAAATATATAAATTTATGCTTTAAATTTAATATTAAAGCACTTTTGATGAGATCAAAATTTAAAAATATAACCATTCAATAAAGTAAAATACAGAGTATAAAATAACTGTTTTTGTATCTCTTCCATTCAAGCAAAATGAAGACATTAATCCAACCAAGGCAAGTCACCCAGAAATAAATCCGGAGCACCAACAAATGGCAATTCAGGAATGCTTAGAACTCCAACAACAGGGCCTAATCGAACCAACATCGTCCCCTTGGGCATGCCATGCTTTTTACGTTAATAAACGTTCAGAGCAAATCAGAGGAAAGCAAAGTTTAGTTATCAACTACAAGTCATTAAACCATTTCTTGGCAAACGACAAGTTTCCTCTTCCTGACCGAAATACCTTGTTTTCGAACCTTACCAATGTAGAGTCTTTTCTAAGTTTGACCTAAAAGCAGGTTTTTGGCAACTCGGTATCAAACCAGAAGACCGGCCCAAAACCACGTTCTCCATTCCAAACCACCACTTCCAGTGGACCGTTTTGTCTATTGGGCTTAAGAATGCTCCCTCCCTTTTCCAAAAAACCATGACCCAGATCTATGGTTCAATTCTCCACCAAGCCCTAATATACATTGATGATATCGTTCTCTTCTCTCCCGATCACCAATCTCATTTGGACTTATTAGCCCAATTTGCTCAAATCATAGAAGCCCATGGAATTATGCTTTCTGAAAAGAAAATGGTCATTGGATAGCCCAAGATTGATTTTCTCGGCATGACCCTTTGCGAAGGAACTTACCAGGCCCAAACCCACATTGCCTAAGAGCTACTCAAATTTCCTGAGAAGGACTTCACAAAAGTCCAACTTCAACAATTTTTGGGGATTATCAATTATCTCAGAGACTTCGTGCCAAAAATATCAAAACTGACCAGTCCTCTCACACAGCTTTTGAGGAAAGATGCTCCACCATGGAATGTCCAGCATACCACAGCTGTAAAGGATCTCAAACGAGTGATGCAGACTTTGTCACCATTATCCATACCATCAGATGGCAAAAGAATCCTTCAGACAGATGTCAGCAATACTCACTGGGGGGCCATCCTTCTTGAGGAAGGAACGAATAAAGCAAGAAAGATATGTGAATACAAAAGCGGATCCTTTAAAGATTTGTAAAAGCATTATCACTCAACGTTTAAAGAGTTGCTTGCTATCAAACATGGAATCTCGAAGTTTGAGTTCCACCTCATTGGCCACCACTTTTTGGTTGAGATTGACTCAGCAGTAGCAACAGGAATGATCAAGATCAAGACCAACAAAACCATTAATGCCCAGTTAATCAGACTAGCTGTATGGTTTGATCAATTTTCTTTTGATATTAAACACATCAAAGGAAAAGACAATGTCATCCTTGACTACCTATCTCGACCACCTATAAAAGGCAATCACCAGCATTCAGAAAAGCTCATCCACATCCCATACTTTTCTATGATGGCTTCCTCTTCTCAGTCCCAGCAGATGTTTCCCAGAGATGCCCAAGTTATTCTGCAAGGGAAAAATACTAAAGAAAAGGCCACCAAGCGAGCCATTTTTATGCAAAATCAATTGATCAAAAAATACGGCCCAACCATATATCATGACCTTGGCCTACATCTTGACTTTCCCTTTTCCAAAGTCATCCCCTTCAAAGACGCATTGTTCATGCCACGACCTTTGGCGCACCTTTTTTGATACCTAACAGGTGTCTACACAATTGCCATTGAAGTTCAGGCCATTGGACTCAGGACCACAATCCGTGCCTACCTGGATAAAGACGACTTTGAGAAGGCATACCAGACCCAAGTACAGGTACTACAATGGTTCGCTCCTCTACAGTATTGGGATCAACTCCTCACTATAGAATGGGAAAAGCTTAAGGGACCCAGACAAGCATTTTTATATCCTTACGAACCAAATGATCCCCAAGCCATTATTCCCCTCCACTGTTATGTCATTCTGTTCGTCACCCTTTCTGCTAAACTCAACCATGACGGAACTATTACCACCAATCCATCTGTTGAAATCTTCAGTGCCAAAGAAGAACCCCTTTCAGGGCCAGACAAAATTCAAAGGGAAATACAAAAGATATTATTCGAAAAAAACCAGACAATCCCTGACCACCTTTGGCCCACACCGGATGAAGATGCCCTATGGGAAAAGTTTCCTCCAGTCTACAGCGAAAAAATCGAGAAGGCATTAAAAATATTTGCTGGTACCACAACCGATAAGGATGACCCCACACAGCTCAGCAAAAGGTTGTACACTCCAGCCGACACTGAAGGAGTGCTCTACTACAACAACCCAGCCTTTCAAGATTCGCAGGATCCTTATTTTAGTGATCCTTATCTTTTTGACACCCTGCCTTCCACTCACTCCTCATCACAACAACTTTTGGTCCTGCTATGACGCATGTCCACCCATGGACGAAGATGAGGTAGACGAAGCACTACGTGAGATGGCTCGAGAAACATCCTTGGCTGGATGACAGCTGTGACACAGACTAAAGAATCGTCCCATTATCGCCACTTTGTAAAATACTTTAGTTTGCTTTAGTGTGCTGTAATCTTATCCTTGTAACATGGACCACTACATGTCCTCTCTTTCGTTTGTTTCAGGACTCTGTGTCCTCTTTGCTTTTCTAGTATAAATATGTAACTCCTCTCGACTAGAGAGACAGAAGCTTTCTTGTAAAAAACCCTTCTTATACAATATATATTTTTTTGTGAAATATGACTTTCTAAACCTTCCATAGAGATTCAAAATTAAAGATGAATGGATCTTGGCCCATTTCAGAGAAGCAAATTGGTGTCCCAAATTCGATAAGTCAGGTCGTAAATCTCTAAAATGACAACAGGGCGAGACAAAGAGTAGACAAACTTCTCGAGACAAAGACCCCGAGGAACTCCCCCCGAATTGGTATCAGAGTCACATCATTTTTAATTTTGAATCTCTGTTTTCATCATCATGAATCCAGAATCTTTAAATTCTCTTTCTGCATCTTCTTCTTCCTCTTCCTTACCTCTTGTACCTTCTTTCCGAAAATCCACCTCTTTAAAGTTAGACTTCCTTTATGAAATCTCTTATCTCCCTGATGAAAGCAAAATCAATTCTGAATCACTCCCTTTAATAAACCCCTACCATGCCTTTATGAAGACCACAAACACTTTTACCCAATCCATAAAAGCTCTTATACGACCCTCGTACAAAGCTCCTAATGAATATGTCCAGGCTTCCAAGTTCAGCCAATGCCAACTCCCAGCTGTCTCTCACGAACAACTGGTGACTCTGCAAATTCCACCTGAATTACCACCTCACTGGGTTTCTCAAGGCTATACCCATATTCATTTCGGGGCAATCCGACTTGCCCTCACTTATCATGCCAGAAAGGGTTTACCTATCTCAGCTCGTATTGGGTTACTCGATACTCGCTTGAGGAAGTACCAACAAGCCAGTATTGCTACCATCAAGACTACCCTAAATGCAGGAACTGTGATTGTTACATTGTTCCCAAATTTTAACATGTCTCTCATGGATAAGCGCCTCTTGGATGCTCTCAAAGTGCAAGTTCAGATCGTTGGTGTCGACCAAGATCCAAACTCCATCGGATCTACTCTTCACTATCAAATGGCCTATCGTCTTCAAGACCATGGACTTGATCTAGCACTACCAGCCTCAACAGATGCGTTGATGATTAAGGTTGACTCGGACCAAGTTCCAATCTGTACTTACATTCCAAGGCAGATCACTACAGAAGGGCTTCAAAAGTTACTGCCCTGCTCCTGGATTACAAATTATGAAAAGGTTCAACAGGTTCCTCCTCTCATTCATCTCAAGGAACCACAGTACAAGACTCTTGCTGATGGAAACACAGAAATAATCTCCGACAGAAGTGAAAGCTCCTCTCATGGATTTTTCACTACTCAGTACATGATGACTCGTGTTTCCCACCCTCCTTTGATGACTGAAGTCCCCTCCTTTAACAACCACGGTAATCCAATCTATTCTTTCTAGTCCCATAATGGCCATTGTTATTGGGATATCTGTGATTGTCCTGATTGTTCTAAACCCGAAGAAAGCAATGAAACACCTTGCCCTAAGAAGCGAAGCTCGGGGAAAAGGTTTAAACAAAAATACCTCCAAGGCGATCAGTCCATAGGACCCCTTGGACAACCTTCTGTTTGACTATTTAGTCACTTACTCTGCCCCTGACCATTTTGGTAAACCTGCTCCAAACCCCACTGGTTGGAACAGAGAAAACCATAAACCTGAACCTCCTTTGCCTCCTGACCAGACCCCTATTCCAGTCTATATGATGGGATCTCAATCATCTTCCTCCTTTGCCTCCTGACCAGACCCCTATTCCAGTCTATATGATGGGATCTCAATCATCCCACCACAAGAGAAGCTGATGGATCTACTAAACGAGTCTCTCCAGCTGAAGCCACTCTTAATTGGCAATCCGAAAATATGATCTCTCAAAATAAGATGCTACAAAAGCTTGAAACGCGCACAACACAATTGACTATCGATGTCCAAGAATCCCAGCACTTTATCATTCAAAAGTTGTCGGCCAAAATTCAACAAGTCCATGAAGAACTTATGATGCTGATCAAATCCTCGGCAGTCCCTATGAGTATCTTCACTGAAAAGGAAGCAGAAATGAAAAATCTCAGGCTACAATATGAAGATCTCCAACGCCAAGAAAGTTTAAAAGCAGCTGCTGCAATTGCAGAACAACCCTATGGCGTTTCACTACCATGCCAAAGGATCCACAGCCTTTGGTAAAACCCAAGTCAGCGTCCTTTTCCATGATGCATCTGAAGCAAATATTAGACAAACAAGATCAACTAAAACAAAAGAAGGCCAAAGCTAAGACAACAGATTCGGCGGACACAATCTGTTACACAACAGTTGATGGTGCAACACCCAAAAAATCCATTGTCTCACGTTTTATACCAGCACCAGGAGACACCTTCTTCATCGACTGTTCAGGCATACTTTCCGACGTGAATAGACTGGAATAGGGGTTTGGTCAGGAGGCAAAGGAGGTTTAGGTTTATGGTTTTCTCTGTTCCAACTAGTGGGGTTTGGAGCAGGTTTGCCAAAATGGTCAGGGGCATAGTAAGTGACTAAATAGTCAAACAGAAGGTTGTCCAAGGGGTCCTATGGATTGATCGCCTTGGAGGTATTTTTGTTTAAGCCTTTTCCCCGAGCTTCGCTTCTTAGGGCGAGGTGTTTCTGTAACACCCGAGATTTTTAATGCATTAAAAATGCATTAAGTTGATGATTATATTAAGATGAAAAGTACAGTTTAATGAAAAATACTGTATAATAACATGGAAAAATTATACAGTATTAGAGCAATGTAGTATAAGAATTGGATTGTGTAGACCACAATTTCTTTTTATACTTTTATAAAAGAAAAGAAAAAAGAAGAAGGAAAAATCAGAAAAATCAGAGAAAACTCGACACTTTCTCTCTCTACTTTCTTTCTCTAGAATTCTCTCTCTCTCCTCAAATCTTGTTTGAGATTCCGGCGTTATTTTTTGACACCTCCCGCACTAGTGGGAAGCTCTTGTTGAGCTGAGTCCAACGAGGTGTCGTGCCACCCAAAACGCCGCCGGAGGAAGGCTCACGCGCCGCCCAAAGTGGCGGTGAAACCCATTTCTTCTCGATGTCATTTCTCCACCGTCCGACCACCAATCGACGTGATTTTGGTGTCTATGGACTCAGCGTGAGGAGAGGAACAAGATGGTACCAATTTTCTAGCTCAATTTTGGCTGAAAAAGCTTCGCCGGAGGAGCTCCGTCGCCGCTGTGGAGCCACCGCCTGACCCGCCATCTCCGGCGGCGGTGTAGCACACCGCCGGTGCCAAAATGACCAAAGGGTCACAGCGAGCAAGACCCCTCGGTCAATTGCACCATTCCGTCGCCTCTTGCCAGAGATCGAAGACGCCCGCCGTGAGCCGCTGTGGGTGAGCTCGGGTTCACCGTTTTAGGCCGTGTTGTGCCAAATTGAGGGCACAAACACCTTTAGAGGATCGAGAGGAGCAATTTTGGCTCCTCAATTGCACGAAATGATGGCTGGTCACCGGAGAACGACCTCCGCCTTGGTGCGCCGCCGTGGGGAGTTTCGGGCCGCCGTTCCACGTGGTGTTGAGTTGCCCCACCATAGGGGAAACACTCAGAGGGCCACGGGGAAGGAAACACCCAAGTCAATTGCACGGTATCTCCGCCGGAGATAGGAGATCGGAGTTGCCTTTCCCCACCGTCCACGACAACTTTGATTAGCATAGATGGAGGTTGAATTCGATGAAATTGACCTCACCAATGGGCTCAGGAGGGTCGAATTAGGGGAGGTAGGCTTGAGCTCAGCCCTCAACAGAGCCAACCGCTGCCGGTCAACGGCGGTCAACCGCCGGTCAATGGTCGGTTAACGTCAAATTGGGATTTTGTGATCCGGACCTCCGATCGAAGATCCGAGACCGCCTCCTGACTCGTTTTGACGCTCTGAATGCAATGGTGACCTCCGTTCGAGCTAATTCCACTCTGATGAAAATCATCCGGTACCGACTGCACGCGAATCGAGGCGATTCAAACAACAGTATCAGAGTCCAAAATGACAGTTCCAAGAATGTATGATCTCTAGGAAGCATTCTTAGCTATTCATGGTCGCTCGAGGAGCACTGCAGAGGATGCTTCGCATACTGTAGATGCAGCGAGATACAAGTGGATATGCTTTGCTTGGAGTCCAAGTAAGTAGGAATCTCGCATACAGTATGAACTGTTTTAGAATAAATTATTTTAGATGCTTTTATAAAAATTTATGAAATGCATGATCAGTGATTGTTACACTGTTTTATGTGAGAATGAGTTTTATAACGTTACTAGGTTGACGAAAAACTCGTTAAGGGTAAAATCGTCATTATTAAGGAAACGGCTAGAACGGAGTCGAATACTCCGATTTAGCAGAACGTTATTAGATGAAAAATGTTCTGTAATACGTTAAGTAACGTAACGGTCATATGAGATCAGAGATTTAACAAGGGATGTTTAAGTAAACGAGAGGTAACCGATGGGTTACAAAGTTAAAAGGAAATGTAACCCCGGTGGGTTACAAGGCTAATTGAAGGAAAGGTAAACTGATGGTTTATAAGGTTAAGTAAAGAGAACGGTAGACCGATAGTATACCAAGTTATGAAAAAAGAATGAATGGTTAATGTTTACGTTTTATTATCAATCGAGTGGATTGATAATAAAGAAAGTTAATTAATGAGTCGGTTGTCGTATGATCAGGACACAAAAGCCGACCAATGGAAGGAAAAGGAACGAGAAATGAACAGAATAGAGAATGCTAGAGCATAGTTCAGGTAAGTTCAGATTTCACCTACAGCATGAAGTAAATAGTTTTTAATGCATCCATATGCATTTGTAAATGAGTTTGCAATGGTCATGCAAGTTATTTTTAAAAGTATATTTGCATTTATTATGCAAAAAAGTTCTAAAGTACAAAATAAGGTTTGCATTGAATTCGCAACCGTTATGTTTGAAACCTATTTGCATATTGATATGCACGAACGTTATGAACTATGATTGGTGTGTGTATTATAAATGTGACATAACTTAAAGTATTATATGGATATAATGTGAAATAGTTGCTATTCAAAGAAGAAAAATGTATTGCAACTCCACGATATGAAAGTATGAACGACAAATGAATGTATGATATGAATGACATGAGTATGAATAATATGTGAAAGCATGAAATGTGAAAGTATGATATGAACGACATGAATATGAGTAATATATGAAAGCATGAAATGTGAAAGTATGATATATAGACATGAATATGAGTAATATATGAAAGCATGAAATGTGGGAGTATTATATGAATAACATGTATATGTATGATATGTTTATGAATATGATATGCAAGTATAATACTTATACGAGCAAATAATATGGATAAGAATGTTATGATTGATGCTTGTTATCTATAATGTAACAAGATATAGTATATAAGTACAATACCATGTAGTGTATAACGGATATGCACAATAAGGTCCATAAGAAATCCATTAAGGATATAATCTTCAAGTTGCCTAGAGGAAACTAGAAAAATTACTATAAGACACCCTAAGTTCGATTAAAAATCGTGAGAACGATTTAGATAATCAAGTAAAATTTAAAAAATTTCTCGTGACCAACAGCGAGGTCACAAGAGCAGAGCCAAGATAGAGACTTTATGAATACGAAAAAAAAGAAAGAAGATAAAAGCTAGTTTTTCCTTTTACTGCACCCCCAGGAAAGGCTAGACATGTTCAAGAGAGATATAAAAAGTTAAGCGCTGTTATGACCCTTAGAAGTTTTCAGACAGGTACGTAAACATGTTTTAAATCAACATTGTCACTAGTCTAGAATGACTAGATGATAAAAGGCATATAGACTGAAAAATAAAAAGATGAACTTACTAACCAGTTTTTACGTACCAAATTATGATCTAGATGCAGATGTGCAACATAGAAACGAAATAGGATTAGTATAAATTCTGCATTTCGACAATGCATAATGTGTTATAATGTAAGTTATAAGTTTTATGAAGCATTGCTATGTAATATATCGCATTTGTATGCAATATGTTTTAGGATAAGAGTTATGATATGAAATATGTGATTGCGTAATATATTACATTTGTATGCAATATGTTTTAGGATAAGAGTTATGATATGCAATATGTGATTGCGTAATATATTGCATTTGATATGCAATATGTTTTAGGATAAAAGTTATGATATGCAATATGTGATTACAATATATATATTGCATTTGTATGTAATATGTTTTAAGATAAAACTTATGATATGCACTATGTGATTGCGATATATATTGCATTTGTATGCAATATGTTTTAGGATAAAAGTTATAATATGCAATATGTGATTGTGATATATATTACATTGTATGCAATATGTTTCAAAGAAGAATTATAATTTGCAAAATGTGATTGCGTTATATGATGCATTTGTTATGCAATAAGATGCATTTGTTATGCAATAAGTTTCAGAATAAAAGTTATGATTCGCAAAATGTGATTTCGTTATATGATGCATTTGTTATGCAATAAGTTTCAGAATAAAAGTTATGATTCGTAAAATGTGATTGCGTTATATGATGCATTTGTTATGCAATAAGTTTTAGAGTACAAATTATGATTATCAAAATGTGTTTGCATTTTAAGTTGCATTTGTTATGCAATAGATTTTATAGTACAAGCAATGATTTGCAAGTGTATTTGCACATGATGTGGTTGCATTTGATGTGCTCACTATGGTTAATAAGAAGGTAACGTAAAGTTGAAAAGAAAGTGTCGTACCAGCCTCCTCGTTGTGAGGTAATAAAAGTATAGTTAAAGTTTGACCTCCCAGATGTGAGGTATACGACCTCGAAGTTCGATGGTCTTAAGTCTTCCACAGGGGAAGCATCCCGTTTATGATCTCATGATTAAAGATGTTGGTATGAACACTAAAAGTTATAAGATAAAGAAAGTTAAGGAACAAAAGGTGGAAAGTTAAAGTGTAAGATAAGCAAATAAAAGGAACAAGGATAGAAAGTCAAAGTAAGAAAGAATGGTCATAAGATGCTCATAATCGAAAGTTCATAATTGAGCATAAATTAAAACATGCATTGTGATTGTATTTGATTTGTTTATTGTGAAACATTTATATGTTATGAAAAATATTCTGAGGAATGTTTTATATTAAATGTTTATATTAACATGAATGACATTATGAAGAGCAATCTGAGGATTATTTTATATTAGATATTTCGTGACAAGCGTTTATGAAAAACGTTATAGCAATTGCTTTAGGAAAATGTTTATGGGAAACGTTCTAGAAAGGTTTTTTTTAAAAAGCGTGTTATTTTGTGAGATTTTGTTTGAACTTACTGAGCGAAAGCTCATAAAAAGTTTCTTCATGCTGTAGGTAGTTTTACGGATGACCAGTAGGACCCGTTAAAAGAGCTGGGTGCTGCGAAGGACAGATGCGAAGATTTGGGTATGGATACCATCACTGTTTGCTTCCGCTATGCAAAGAAAATGTTTTCCATTGTTTAATGTAGTGATTGTGAAGTTTTAAGAAAATCAGAGTTTGAAGAAATGTATTCAAAGTTTTAAAGATACAGTTTATGATCTGTTTTATGTAATTATAAAGTAAAGTTTTAAGCTATGATTTAATAAATGTTTCTTATTAAGTTTTAAGAAACGATTTGAAATGATTTTAAGGGTAAGTGTTGAGCGAGGTCTCAACTTGAAATGCGACAGAGGTCGCATCAGTTTTAAAGAACGTTCAAAGAAAAAAAAATTATTTCAGAATTTTTCTTACTAAGTAAGTAAGATTACTGTTTATGAAACGATGTTTATGAAAGTAAAGTGACTGCCCGAAAAGGCGGGTCGTCACAGTTTCATTGCTTTCTTCAGGTTTAGAACAATCAGGACAATCACAGATATCCCAATAACAATGGCCATTATGGGACTGGAAAGAATAGATTGGATTACCGTGGTTATTAAAGGAGGGGACTTCAACCATCAAAGGAGGGTGGGAAACACGAGTCATCATGTACTGAGTAGTGAAAAATCCATGAGAGGAGCTTTCACTTCTGTCGAAGATTATTTCTATGTTTCCATCAGCAAGAGTCTTGTACTGTGGTTCCTTGACATGAATGAGAGGAGGAACCTGTTGAGCCTTTTCATAATTTGTAATCCAGGAGCTGGACAGTAACTTTTGAAGCTCTTCTGTAGTGATCTGCCTTGGCATGTGAGTACAGATTGAAACTTGGTCCGAGTCAACCGTAATCATCAACGCATCTGTTGAGGCTGGTAGTGCTAGATCAAGTGCATGGTCTTGAAGACAATAGGCCATTTGATAGTGAAGAGTAGATCCGATGGAGTTTGGATCCTGGTCGACACCAACGATCTGAACTTGCACTTTGAGAGCATCCAAGAGGCGCTTATCCATGAGAGACATGTTAAAATTTGGGAACAATGTAACAATCACAGTTCCTGCATTTAGGGTAGTCTCGATGGTAGCAATACTGGCTTGTTGGTACTTCCTCAAGCGAGTATCGAGTAACCCAATACGAGCTGAGATAGGTAAACCCTTTCTGGCATGATAAGTGAGGGCAAGTTGGATTGCCCCGAAATGAATATGGGTATAGCCTTGAGAAACCCAGTGAGGTGGTAATTCAGGTGGAATTTGCAGAGTCACCAGTTGTTCGTGAGAGACAGCTGGGAGTTGGCACTGGCTGAACTTGGAAGCCTGGACATATTCTTTAGGAGCTTTGTATGAGGGTCGTATAAGAGCTTTTATGGATTGGGTAAAAGTGTTTGTGGTCTTCATAAAGGCATGGTAGGGGTTTATTAAAGGGAGTGATTCAGAATTGATTTTGCTTTCATCAGGGAGATAAGAGATTTCATAAAGGAAGTCTAATTTTAAAGAGGTGGATTTTCGGAAAGAAGGTACAAGAGGTAAGGAAGAGGAAGAAGAAGATGCAGAAAGAGAATTTGAAGATTCTGGATTCATGATGATGAAAACAGAGATTCAAAATTAAAAATGATGTGGCTCTGATACCAATTCAGGGGGAGTTCTTCGGGGTCTTTGTTTCGAAAAGTTTGTCTACTCTTTGTTTCGCCCATTAGAACTGTGGAATCTTTCCACTCTTATTGTGCCACGACAGGATGACGTTTTTTTGTTAAATCAATCAAGAGTAGCCATTGGCGTCTCACAGTAGGATTCCTTCCAAGGCATATTCTCGTGTTCTTTTGTGAAATTTTGTTAGTTTTTCAGGATTTTCATATGTTCAACTTTGTTTTAGGTCTTTCTGTAATGCAGACCCTACCTACAAAGTTCGACTTTTGATTATTGGATATAATCAAAAACTTTTTTTTTCTTTTTTTTATATTTTTTTTGTAAATTTGATGATTAAAAAATAAATACCTATAATTAGGTCACTTTTTAGTACCCACTGCATTAGCCTCTTACTTTTTCTTGGTCGTTAAAGTATAAATGCTCCCAATCATAAATTAAATCTTTAAAAAATAAGTCCAACAACTAAAACAACAATTTTATACTGGCAGTAAAAACGACAGCTTTGACCAATATGAATTCCCTACTCATGGCAGCCTTCCAAAATGAACAAAACTTGAAGCTTGTTAGCCTTGTAGAGATCCAAACAAGAGGGAGGGTATAAAAACCAATAAAGGATCCACCGCCCCTTGCGTATCTACGAGCCATCTAACGACAAGAACCTAATCGTGAAATAGTGTTTAAAGAACAAGACCTCTCACCTCAAATCTCTCCATTCGAATTGAACCACACCTCATACGATGGAAAAATACTCGAGTACACAGCCAGTGTTGGTGTTGTTAAGCACCGCAACTAATCCAAAATGGATCTCTTTTCTATCATGCTAGTTGGTCTCCTCCCAGTAGTGGTGAGCTTAAACTCAAAGTTGATGCCTCACTGAATGCTAACTTAAATTACTTGCGGTTGTTCGGGACTCAAATGTCATGGTCATCGGTGCTTTTGCTACTGAACATTCTGGCACCGTATTCCCCCCAACTTCGCAGAATGCGTTGCTGTCAATGAAGGTTTGCATTTTGCAGCTGAGAGTCGAGGATGGCATGGTCTATTAGTCGAAACCAATGCTCGTAATGTTGTCCTCGACATCTCAAAAAATGGTTTAAATGGTCTTGAGGGTCCGATTATTAGAGACATTTATGCTCTACGATCTCAAGTGTGTTGCAAGTCAATTACCACAATTCCTAGAGAGGTGAGGTGAATGGCTTTCCGCACATTGCTTAGCCAAGTTTGGTCTATCCTCTCAATCAGTCTGTTTGATCTGGTGTATATTTTGCTGATTTGCTGTGATGTTTTATTTGGATTATTGAAATTCTGGAATTCCAACTTCAAAAAAAAAAAAAAAAAAAAAAAAACTCCTCAATCGGAACCTAATTCTCATCACTACCACACGATTAACTGTTACTAGATAGACTAAATTTGTGACATATGCAAATATCAGAGTACTAGCAAAACCTCTCTAAATCAAAGGCCAAATTCAAAATAAACCAGAAAAAAAATTAATCCATTACTCGATTGCTCGTCCATTAAAAAAAAACAGAAACAAACAAAGAAACACCACTCATTAAAAAAAAAAAACACACAAAAACAAAAAACAAACAAACTCGTTATGCATGGCGCGACCTAAAAACTAAAAAAACAACAGAGGCTGCAAGTTGAAGAGCAAAATAAACAAAAACTGCTGCCTTTCTTTCATCACTCTCCAAATATCTTGAAGTATGTTTTCTCCATCTTCCTCATCTCCTCAATATTGCGCTTCATGTTTGGTTCTTTACCAAACACATAACAAGCTTCAAGGATTACATAAGGAGTCCTACAAGATTTTGTTATCACAATGTTAAAAAGCTGCCATGATCCTTGCGCCAAAAACCAAACGCCTTTCAAATCATCGTATGCATCGAAAATGTTCTCTTCAAGTAAGTATCCGAAATCGAAAATCTTTCTTGTTATTCTCGAAGCTTGCTTCATCAAATAAACAAAGCTACTCACGATTCCCCTTGTGACCAAATCCAGAGTTAGTTCAAGCATTGACATGACTAAATTCTTGATTTGAATGACTCTTTTCTTAGCTTCTTCAACAGTAGTACTAATTATGGAGCTCAATTTCTTCTTAATTGACCAGACCAGATTTGATATCTTCTCCGATTTCTCGTCGATGGCAAGCTTTGCTTTGGCGACAGAATCTTTCAACCCTTCGGAGAAGTTGTCGTAGAATCGTTTTGCTTGATTCACGAACTTGTTTGTCTTCTCCCAGATGTAGTTTAAGAAAACGTTCGATCTTGGATAGTATCCAACCACAAGCCTTGTAAAGTATCTCCCAACCAATAACTCTCCCCATAACGTTCTCCATCTTACGTTATAATAAAAGGTGATTTCTTGAGTAGTTTCTTATAATTTTTCAACATGAAAATCTAGTACTACTGCAAATTGTTGGATCCCTCTGATTGGTATATTTATAGATTATGAGGAATTCTTGAAATTTAAAAAAGGTATATTAATTTAAGGGTTAATTACATAATTGTATCTCCTAGTTTTAACTATTTCTTAATTTACTGCTCTGTTCTTAAAAACTACAAAGGCATCATTGACATTTTAAAAGCTTATTTTAATTTTACCCTATGAATAAAAAAAATTAAGCAAAACAACATGACTACCATGAAATAGTTATGATAAATATTATATATGTTAAAAACATAGAAAAACCTAAGTAAAACATTAAATTTCAGAAAAAGATTTTAATTTTTTCAACTTTTTAAATTTTAAAATATATATATTTTAAAATTTTTCTCAAGAAGAAACATATATATTCATAAACAAATTATATTTAGTCAAGGGTATTGTTATTTATCTCCATGTTTTTAAGTCAAAAAAATCTACAATGGATAAATTAAAACAAGGTTTTTAAATTTAAAAGATACATTTGCTTCTAAAAACAGAGAAACAAATTAAGAAATAATGAGAATTAAAAGGTATAGTTATACGATTAACCCATAAATTTAATTAATTTTGCTTCTCTAGAGGTGGTGTTTCATCTTCCGAGGTTTGTTTAGTGGAAGTTAAATTAAATTAATTATGTTTCTGCTTGTATGCGTGTTTATAAAACTTGTATCGTCATTTTAGGTTAATTATCCTCGTTGAGTGCGTAAACCATCCTAGATTTCTTGATCATGTTGTTTTTGAAGGGGGAAAAAAATAACAACATCATCAGTTGAACTTGTTTTGGCTAATCATTACGAACCAAAGAATTGTTATTCATAATTTGTTTTCTTTTATCTGCACAGTTTAGAGTGTTTAACAAAATAAGTTTAAATGCTATAACATATGAAGTTTTACACTGTAATATATTTTTGTTTTATACTATAAAATGTGAAATTTTTACACTATCGACACTTCAAATGTATGAGTTTGAACTCATCTCTCAGAGATTATTGCATTGTATGTCGTTTTGAGTTTTCTAAAAAAAAAAAAAAAACCAACCGTCTATTCTTTGGGCTTTCTTTTTAGAAGTGGATTTGCCCACGTGTGTATAAGCATGTGCATGAACACTTTTTTTTTTTTTTTTTTTTGGTTAATAACACGTGCATGAACACTTGACGGGGGTTAATTAATATCCAGCTGCATCCTCACTTGGACATTTTTTTTTTTTTTTTGCAAATAAATTTCTAAAAACTTCTATCTCAAAATTTTCCTATAAGTGTATTTTCATACTTGCCCCAGTGTAATATTTTCTTCTCAAATATGTCTAATTTTTTTTTTCCTTTTGAAATCTTATATTTATTATTTACGTGTTTCATCTAAAAAAAAGATTTTTATTTTCGTAAGGAATTGGATTATATATCTTTTTTAGCCGAGCCGAGCCGAGCCAACCGTCTTTCAATTAAAAGCCTATAATAATGACTGATTTAGGACTCCCACAAACCCAAGAGCTTGATGCCACAAGCTCATAGGGCATTAGCCTTACAAACTTGCAAGGCCTCAATCAAAACATAAAATTATACCTAGGACTATCTGAAAAAAAAAAAAAAAGAAAGAAAATACAAGAAAACATGTCAAAAAATCTTACTCATAATATAAGCTAAAACATTCATTCTCTAGCTTCAGTAACACATAATATTACTTAATATATTATTAGATCATTAATAAACTTTAATGCCCTTAAAACCATGTTAAAAATCTCCCACTTATCTAATCACTCATAAAATTCAATCGTTGAACATTGATCTCATTTTCTATTTGCTTCGGAGATCTGGGTGGCAATAATAATAAAAGGGTGAGCTGAAGAGCCAATAAGTAACCAATAGGTTTTTATGTGAAAAATTAAGTTCTAAAACAGTAATTTGTCATCAATAAGCATTATTCCTTGTAAATTCTGTAACTAGGTCCATATTGTTTAGTGATGTCTACATATAAGTTTCGTAGATGGGCACATTTTCATAGTTAACTGAATAGTTTTTTTTTTTTAAAATGGAATTCATATAACTCATTTGAGACTTTAGGGACATAAACCACAACCCAAAGATTATTCAAATGTCCTCAAAATCACCCTCACTTTGGTGTGCGCTCGCGCATGCACCCTCAAATGTATGCTATTGTGGAATTTTGGATTTCTCAATATTTATGTCACGCCCCGGAGTACGGGAGGTGACGTGGCGGATTATTTAAATTAATTAAAAGAGAATTTAATTAAAAATCAAGGGTTTAGGGGTTTAAATAAAATATAAAATGTGAAATTTAAAGAAAACCATTGCATGAATAATTAATATAAAAGAATAACATAGCGAGTATGGGTTCTACAAACCCACAACTTGTGCACACATATGACACTGACAATATCATAAATACTATCATAGTCTAAGTACAAATAAAGTTAAGATCTTATATGCCTTGATTTAAATAATACAAATTAAGCTACTAGTCCCTCTACGGCTCCTGTGTCTTGTCCGAAGATTCCTCTCCAAACCTAAATGGAAAACCACCTAGAGGGGGAAATTTAAAACAAATAAAACGTGAGCGAAAGGCTCAGTAGGACTATGTTTTATAAAATAATTTAATTTAAAGAAACAGGTCATTATTCAGGAGTTATTTAAAAGAAACCTTAAATAAATAAATAAATAAATTTGAGTAAACCATCCTTACCCAGAACAGTTTATCCGTATAACCAATAATATCATTTTCCTTTCCTAGGCAAACCATAATGGTATCACCACCGTAGTGGCCCAGCTGGGTTTCGGGACCTGCCCCCAAGGTCGATCGCTACACGACCCGATCTCTGATATGGCATCATGCCTATATGTTTATTATCATCATCATTCAAAACCCAATTACCGAGTGTTGTCATTTATATTTATTATGAAGTCCATTTCAGTTCACGGTATATTAAAATATAACCGATAAATTCATTTTCAAACAACCGTTGAAAACATTTTAATAGAAATCCTTTTTAAAGCCAAAGCATTTTGAAACTAGGCTACCAAGGAATAGGATAGAAGTCCTACCTCAATACTCGTGTCAGTGCCCTACATCGAAATCCCGGTCCGCTATACGTTAGCTTCGCGGAACCACGAACGATTCCTAGATACAGACTAAGTCGATCAATATCTAGTTCGAGACATTCTATGTTACTAAACCATTTCATGATGTCCTAGTGTGCCATTTGTATCTTTAAATCATTCTATAAGGTTGGAATTTAAATCGAGGTTCAAAACAGTGAAAACGAGTGAAAAATCACAAAATTTTTCATGCCTCAGCCGGCCTGTCGGACTCCCTGCTTCGGAAGCATAGTTCGATCGGCCGGTCATTTCTCCACACGGAAGAACATCGGCCTGCCGAACACGTGATTCGGCCTGCCGAACTGGGAAAACCCAGAAATCCAGCCACAGGTTTCTCGATCCCCAAAACACAAATCTTGATTCTAACTTGTTTTTCTCAAATCCCAGGCATAGAAAACAATCATAGTCGATAGAAAAACATACTAGAACACATTTGGACTCATTTAAACAAGATTTAAACTCAAAAATCTCAAAAATCCAAAAATGAAAAAACAGGGAGAAAAATGAAAAATCTTGAATCCAATCTGTTTTTCTTCAATCTAAGTTTAGTTTCTAGTTGTTCTAAGTTCATTTAACTCAAATCCAAGGTTTTTTAAGCTTAAACAAACCTAAATTTCAAAAATGCACAAAATTAAAAATTTTGGAAAAAGTTTAAAAATTTCAAAACTAACCTCGAATCGAAGCTTCAATCCGCGTTCTCGGTTGCTAAATCATGTCCCCGAGCTTCTTCCTTGCTAACCCGAAGCTTAAATCACGTCCCCGAGCTTCTTCCTTGCTAACCCGAAGCTTGGTTTCGAATTTGATTTTCAAAAATTTGAGGAGAATTTGAGAGAAAACCAGGAGAGAGAGAGAGAGAATGAAGAGAGCCACGGGAGAGAGAGAGAGGAGAGATATGAGAGAGTGAGTAGAGAGGAGGAAGAGAGAGAATAAATAGAGAAACGGTGGGCGGTTTTACTGTGCGAAAACTATGTGCCGCCCACGGTTTTATAAAACGGAGTATTTTTAACATCTTACAAATTGTTATGTTTTAAAACTCAAAACATCATTTTAAAATAATAAGAAATCATTTGAATGCATCAATTTAATAAAACAACCAAAAACTCAAAATCCAACCAAATAATCAAATTAATGTTGAAACATTAATTATGACACACTAATTCATCATTTATATTACATTATCATTAAACAAATTTCGGGGTGTTACATTTTACGACCCTAATTTTGAAATGTCATAACTTTCTTATCTCAAGTCTGTTTTGGGCAATCTATATATGATTGAAATACTGTCAAAAGATATTCATAACCTACCAAATTTGACCCATTTTAATAATAAAAATTAAAATAATTAAGGCCTAAAATTTGCTACTCACCATGATCATTTCAAAACTTGTGTGGGTGATAATTAATTGGAACATGTGATTATCAGCCGAATAAAAAAATTATCAGCCGAATTTCTAGGCTTACATGACAGATATCCATACTTTGGCCGTCTATAACAAGAAATATTACATATTGATCAAATTTGTTGGTTTATCAATATTTATAAAAATATTATTCTTGATCAATTAAAAGTAGATACACGAAGCTCACCGACTACCCTCTTGGATTTTTTCGTTTCCTTTCAATTATGCTTTTTTTTTTTTTATTTCTTGAAAATGACAAAAAAAAACCTTTAAATCAAATTTACCTTCATTACTTTGCACTTAATTTGTAATAGATAGGCTGATTTGTCAAAATGCCACATTTAAAATACACCGAAAATGACCGTATTCATCAAGTCATTGATAAAAACAAGGGCTTATTACACTGATACCTTTGTGTTTTGCCAAAATAATACAAACAATATTATAGCATATATGGCCATGTGGAAACTGAAATGAAAGTCCTAGGTAACAAAAGAGCTGACTGAAAGTTGAAGAGCAAAACAAACAAAAACTGCTGCCTTTCTCTCGTCACTCTCCAACATCTCAAAGTATGATTTCTCCATCTTCTTCAGCTCCCCAATCTTGAACTTCATGTTTCGTTCTTTACGAAACAAAACACAAGCTTCAACGATAATATGGAGAATCCTACAAAATTTTCCCGCCACAATTTCGATCAGCTGTGATAATCCTAGCGCCAAATACCAGCCGCAACTCAAATCATCCAACATGTTGTCCTTAAGGTACCCGACGTCGAAATTCTTTCCTGTTATTCTGGAAACTTGGTCGATTGAAGTAGCAAAACTACTCATTACTCCCTCTTTCCCTTTGACCAAATCCAGAGTTAGCTTAAGCATTGACGACACTAGATTCTTGTTCTGAATGATCCATTCCTTGGCTTCTTCTATAGTACTAATGGACGAGCTCAAGTCCTTCTTTATCGACAGGACCAGTTTTGCTGTCTTCTCCACTTTCTCGTCGATGCAACGCTTCGCTTCAGCGATGGAATCTTTCAACCCTTCTGGGAAGTTGTCGTAGAACCGCTTTGCTCGGTTCACCAAATTGTTTGTCTTCTCCGAGATGGAGTTCAAACAACATTCAATCTTGGATAGTACCCAACGACAAGCCTTACAAAGTATCTCCCAAATGCTGCCAATAACGCTAACCATAGCGTTCCCCATATGATGTTATGATAAAATCAAAGGTGGGCTTTTTTTTTTTTTTTTTTTGGGTGAAGGAAAGTGGTGGGTTTATTGAGTGTTACCGCAAATTGTTGGATCCCTTCAGCTGCTATATATAATGGAATGGACCATAAGAGTTATATGTGGATTTGATAGAGTTAGGGGGCATTGATTCTTAATTTTGTGGCTAACGAATCTCTTAATCCTGAAGGAATAGAATTTATTCACAGGAGTCTTTTAGGGATGCCTTCACACTAGGCGTCCATGCAACAAAGGACCTATGTTGGTACGATGAAGAAGTTGTGGACTGGAAAATTGACAAAGGGTTCTTGATATCAAGGAAATGGATGGCTCAGGATACTTTTCTTTTCCCTCAATAATTAACATTGTTACTACGAGTATTGTTGTATTATTTTGGTCTTCGACCTTTTTTTTTTTTTTTGACAGATTACTTCCTTAATTTTATTTTTTTTTCACAATTTTAAACCCTATTGTTACTGTGATGCGATCTGTGCTGCTAAACAAATTACCGATTCATCATTTAAGAGGACGATTATGGAGTTGTTCTTTTTAGATGTGTTCAAGAGCAGAGCTAGAAAAATAATCAATGAGGCGGAGGTATGACTGAACAAATAAAATAGGACACATCAAGAGATATAAAATTTTAAAGGGTAAAATGTAAATCTATAAAATTCTATATACAAAAATTAAAAGAAATTAGTTCAAGTAGGATAGTCGTCTACCTTTGTCTATAAGTGTGTTTCTTGAGACCATTTTAGCTCAATGCAGTTTAGATTTCAGTTGTGGAAAATCAAAATGATCCAGTTTGTTTGTTCAATGATCCAAAAATTGAAGTTTTATTTCCATTATGCATTAACTAGAATATTACAGTTTCAATTAAGTTGAAGTATGCAACAATATAAATTGAACAAAAATGCCACTACTGATGTTTCAAGGACTTTTAGAGTCTCCAACTTAAAACCATGAAAAGAATGAAAACAAAACAAGGAAAAAAATTCTTCCCATAGTCAACCAAATCCTTCTTATATTAGATTTCTCAATTAATTAAAAAAATACCAAAAAATTGTCAAAACCAAAAAAAAAAAAAAAGAAAATTCGATGATCACACTTACATTGATCTAGGACAAAAATTTATCTCTAAACTTGATTAGAAAATTTGAACAAAAATATAATTTTTTGCAAGAAAAAATTCATAACGTTTGAGCTGCAGTTCATGTTCGTGTTGTGCCCTACAAGCATAGACATTATACATATTGTTGATAAAACAAATAAAATGACATGTATTCATTTTTGGTTGCTTTTGTGTATTATGAATCAAGAAAATCTCATGATTATTAGTGTGACTGTATATTTAGCATATAATTATTATATATATGAGGATTAAATTTATATATGATAATCTAAATAGTTTATAATAATTCATTAAAGTAGATCTTTAATTAAATATTACAAGTTAGATCCAATCTTATTAAGAATGAAATAGTATTACTCAGACTATAAATGTTGAGGCACTAGATTGGAGGTACTTTATATAATGAGATTATATACGATTGGACTAAATAAATTATAAATTTTTAATATTCTTCCGTTACAAATAGAGTATTCAAATTATCACTATGATAATCATATATATGACAGTCTCAATCCTTAATATTTATTAGATTCTTGTTTATGACATTGTTTTTTAATTTGTTTAGTAAGATTTGTCTAAAGATAAACCATAACTTTGTATCTCGAAAATATAGTGGAATAAATGGTTGGGAATAATATTATATAGATATAGAATCCATTTCTTCCTATTAGAAGTTAGAAAAATAGTTCCCTTGAGTAATGATTTAGGACTTGAACAGTAGAGCGCTAATTCATTATAAGATTATGAATTAACTGTTTATTAGAGAATCATTGAAACTCAAGGATAAAGATGTAATAAGTAAAGCAAATGAAAATTAGACCTAGCTCTTATTAATAACTATTTATGAAAGATTAACATATATGTAATGGTTATATCAATGAACTAGTCGCTATTTTCTTTGAGTAATAATTATTACTATAATTTCAACAGTACAGTTTCAAGTGTAAAGTAACACTGAATATAATAAATTTGACACATTAATTAAAGAGTTTAATTATTTATCAAATTTATTAGAGCTTAAATTATAGGTCTATGGGTCTCCAGTGCCACATCTATAAACACTATATAGCAACATAGCAATTAATTATATTTAATTTAGAATTATTGAATTCTAAATTAATTGTTTCCCACTAGTGATATTCATGTGACACAGAAAAATATTTTATGTGATACATAATACAATGTGACAAATGTTGTAACATTTAAACTGAGCAAAAGTTAATTCTAAATTAATTAAGTATGTTTAATTAATTAGATTATGTAAATAGAATTTATTTTAATTTTGTAGGACATGGTGTGGTGGAACCATGCATATATGTGCCATAGATAAATTTTTTTTATGTGATAGATACAATTAAAATTAAGTAATTTAAGATTAGTTTTAAATCAATATGATTTATTTAGTTTTAATTTTAAATTTTTTTAAATAAATGTGATTTACTTTTAAAATCAAAGGTTTTTTCTTTTTAAAAAAAAGGGAGGCTCGTGGACTTTTTAAGTCCACTATGCCTCAACATGCATTATGGAGAACGTGTCTTTTACTTTTTCCCCACTAAGGAGAGAAGTTGGTAGTTTTTTTTTTTAATTTTTAAAAAATTTAAAAATTAATTAAAATAGCTAACTATTCAAATATAAAAGAAACATCAGGTATAGCTTTCAAAGGTGATATTTCATTCCTAAGAGAAAAACTAAAAGTTCTACTCTAGACAAAAGTCCTACTATCTCATGTGTTATGCATATAGCAAACCAAAAACTATGAGTTTAATTATTCTTTGCAATTTGAAGGCCACTCGTCGTTCCATTAATGTGGAGGCTTGGCTTGGAAGACTGTAGTATCAAAGAAAAAAGCTATGATACTTTGATAAGCTTCAAACAATTTGAATCATATTCTCCTATATTTTCAATATTGAATATAAATTAGAGAAAATTACATATTATGCCTACAATTTTATAACATCATTTTCAATGCCACAATTTTCCCTTTTTTTTTTTCTTTTTTTCATGATTTTTCCTCTCTCTAGATTTTCTTTCCCTCTCATCTCAGTCCTCTCTCTCCATTTCTCACTCCTTTTTTCCTATTTCTTCTTTTTTGTCTCTCTCACTCTCACTCTCACTTTCCCCTCTTTCTCTTTCTCCTTTAAATTCCCCACCTTAAGAAGTCGATTGCCACCAAGGGATTGGAAGACGCTTGGATCGACAAGCTTAAGTTCATCCACATCCACAAGACCGATGCTCTTCTGGAGGCCTCCACTGTCCTTGATGCAATTCGCAACGGAGGAAATTTGTTTTCGGATATGGATTACCGTTTAACATTGGCGATTTAGTTCTCATTGTCAGTTTTCTTCTTAATCTTGGAGGCAAAAATAGTTGATCCCTATGATTTGATTTTCTTTATTCCAATTGATTTATATCGTTGATGACTCTTTATGTTGATTGATTCTGGTTTTTATTATTGTTTATGTGTTTCTTCAGCATAAATTTAATTAATGTGAATTTAGTGGCATTTTAGAAGCAAATGTTATGAGGCATTTTTGAATTAGGTTTAGGAATGAGAGCATCAATGCCTTATTTTGTAACACCAGAAAAAATTGTTATTTTAATTGTAGAATTTAATCAAGATTTAAACAATGAATTTCATTATAGCAAAATTTCATATTTTATAATTATGAAATTATGTGACTAAGACATAATGAAATTTCATGTACATAATGTGTACAAATTTTTGTAAATTAAGGTGTATTTTACATGTACAAATTTATGAGTTAAAATACTCTAAAATTTGTTGACAGCCTTAAGAAGCAAAATTAATATCACATTGATTATTTTAAAATCTAATTTTTGTGATAAAAATAAAAGTAAATATGGGATAATAAGATTAAAATATCAAGTCAAAATCCTAAGCAATATAAAAGTTGACAATATACTAGTCAACTAAGCTAGTAAAAATATTGGTATCTATAATCCACCCAGTAATAGTATCCAATATGCAAAGGACACTTGAAGCAGTCAAGTTAGCAATATAGTAGAATTATATAGAATTAGTTCCCATATAGACAAATGAACTACTGTTCATAGGAATTAAACATTATAGGCGCACAATATACTGAGATATTTTTAGAATGATAAGAAAAATATCCCCTCTTATCCATACTATCAGAATAAGAAGAATACGGTTTTGAGAAGTTCTAGATTGCTAAAGTAAAAGGAAATCAGGTTCTTACTAAGGGCATATGAGCAAAAATTTTGTTGCAAAATAGTCCCTAGTTTGTGGCTTATAAATGCTAAGAGGTCATTTTGAAAACTCATTTCTTTCTTTTCCTCCAAGTTTGTTCATAGAGCAAAAAAAATTTTCCTTCACCTTGCTCTCAAAATCGTCCCCCTCTAGTTAAGACCTCTCAAAATCTAGTTGAATCAAGTCTTTAAATCACCAATAGAAGCTAGCTCAAGGGTTTTGGCGTTAATCCAACGAGTTTTTAAGATAAAAATCAAAACTGTGCTAAGTGGGTTTTGTCAAAGTTTAGACTTTATGATAGGTATTAATTACCCATGTTTATATCTTGAAAACCAAGGGGTTTTAGAGGCCATTTTCACTAAGGAGAGTGACTCATCATCTCGGTACACATTAGGAAAAACCTAACTCTAAGTTTCTTATTCAAAGTTTATATTTCAAGTTATTTATGGGATGTAATAAATGATTATGAACTTTGGCACGTAAAGAACTTATTATGGCATGATTGTTCAATGCGTTGTATGATTATAAATATAGTTGTTAGGCTTTGTTTATGATTTTATGCAATAGGAATAGTTTTGCAAGTCAAAGTGTTGCAACAAATTGTAAAACATTTTCTAAAACAATTTTCAAAAACCTAAGTTTTTGAGGGACATAGAGACCAAATTGATTTTTGAATTTGAGTTAAGCACATGATATATTGGAATGATGAGATAAGAGTTTTTCAAGAAGATATTTTCCTTAAATTCTAAACGAATCAACTTGAAATTGGTTGTTTTCAAATCTGCCTATTTACATGCATCTTAAGTCTTTTTCCAAATAACAAGTTAGACATACTATATATATATATATATTCATAAAAGATCTCACCTACCTCTTAGAATTAGTACTACACTTCTGACAGGAAAAACTATCATAGAACTGCTATCGAGAATCACATCTAGAAGAGCTTTAACTAACTAGTCTTCTTTGCTATTCTGCGGGTGGGCACACGTCGTTCAATTCTCTTTTTGGCAATGTCTCCTTCCAACCACACAAGAGAAAGCCAAGAGCTAAGGTTCGAGACATTGAGCAATAACTCGTTGAGAGTTTCAGAGTTTCTCTCACTAGAAAACTCTCTCTAAATTTCTTTGGTGATCTTAATAATAATAGGAATAAGTATCCTATTTATAGTAGGTGGCTAGGAGTCAATTTCACTTAAACAAGGCTTCTAAATTCGAAATTGGTTCAAAATCGACAACAAAATGCATGATAACGCGTAACATGATTAACGCTCGATTGGCATGCCAAACCTGGCCATCGACATACCAATTTGTGCAATTTTGTAACTGTACTATGATACATAAGCCTACCAAACTCGGGCACCGGCCTGTCGAACTATGGCACTGGCCTATCGACTGACGCTAATCTGGAAATCTTTTTAGATCTTATTTAATAGAATCTTAAATAGAGCATCAGTTTTAATTCAAATAATCCAATAGAGATGTTATCTGATTAAAACAATCATATACAAATAATTTCATATTAAATAAAAAATATCCAAATAATTCAACATGTTTTTCTTGAATTAATTCATAAAATTAATCTAAGTGATAAACTAGCATGAATTATTAAGTTCTAATTAGCCCAATTTAAGCCAATCTAAAAATTAATATAAGTTACCAATATGTAGGAAAATACACCGTATCATTACAAGAAATATTGCGAGCTAGCAAAAGTAACTCAATGGACATATATAGATCAAGCTCCTATAATTATAAAATAATATATCCTAGATACATATATTTTATAGTTATCAACTCTAATGTTATTTTGTTAAAAGTTTAGAGTTGTACTCTTAAACTATATAAAATTACGAAGCTTCAATAAGTTTATTATCCATGACATATTATAATATGTAACATCTCTATAGGATATTCATTTTCAGCTTAAAGATAAATTCTTTTTTACCTTTTCGATTATTTTTTTCTTATGTTCCATTATCTAACCATTGGCATAATTATCCATAAATAGTATACCATTCGGTTACACCTATGTATACAAATAGTTAAACGCTCCAGTTTTTCACGTACAAAATAATGCCTATAAGAGAATATCATTAACTTTACAAAAGAGTGATAAATTTCATATCTATGAATAATGAGTCAATGTCAATCAAGAGTTATATCTCCAATATACTGGTATACGTGCCATCATCTAATTCAAAATGTCACCTTTTGGTACATCAAAAGACACATGTCAAGATTACAGGTACATTAATTCATTTCAAGATTAAAATTTAACACATATGATTGTCTAAAGTAAATTGATTTAAACAAGGAATTATTAATCAAATCAATTTAACTTTTTGTCTTGATCTAATATATCATCATCTACGACAATATATCAATGTTTTTACTCGTGGAGTCCCACTTTGATGACTAAGACAAATCATCTTCAGTTAGGAATGTAGACAACATAATAATTTTTGCATCAACAAAGCACCCACCTAACTTTATTCTCTCAATTGCGGATCTTATCATTTACACTATCACCTTTAATATTCATGTCTTCTATATAATATATCCATCATATGCATGATCTTAAAGGTTTAGACTGATAGTCTCAGACTTTTGTTTGCTTATTATATATTCAATATAAATGAACATAAAGAGGACAATATTTGATATATGAAATTAGATAATAAACTCTTTATTGATTAAATGTCTCAAAAAACTATTATATCATTTAATTCTTAAGACACCTAGTCTAACAATTGTCTCCCTTACTCTTTCTCTCACTCTCAGTGACCCATGACCAGCAACTATCATGGCCCTAGCCGCCACTATCCCAGTGCCCCACCCTCACCTACAAACCCTAGCAACCCACCCTTGTTGACGACCTACCCCACTCAACACCCAGATTGCATGACAATGACGAAGGCCGAGCTGGGTTCAACGAGGGTGAAGGTTGGACTGGGTTCAATGAGGGGCCATCAAGAGTGGGGCAAAATTTAAATTCCTATCTTACTAGCCCAAAATTTGAATTCCTCCCACTTTGCCCCCTTCGTATCATCTTTTTTCCATATTAGACGGACAAATAGCATGTGTGGCTCAGTAAGGGTTCTACAAGGGTAAAAACATGATTGAATTTTTGATTATTCATACTTATACGTCCTAAACTTTGTAGTCATTCCCACTTTGCCCTTAAACTTTTAAAATGCTTGCACTTTCCCTCATGAACTTTTGAACATTCTTACCATAGTATATTTTGCATTTTGCTTCAATATAACAGGTCAACATTTCCACCAATATTTCTATGAAAATTTTGGTAGTTTGGAAGCATTAATATGAAAATATTGTATCTTTTCCATTTGAACTTTTTCGTGAAAACATCCATGCAATTTATTAATGGAATTGCTTTTTGGAAAGATCCATAAAATATCGAAACAAAACATCGGTATTTCATATTTGTTGTCTTTTTAATTTACTCTTTAATGTTTTAAAATTTATTTTCAATTTACTTTTTGAAGGTAGACTTCAAACATTATAACAAAAACTATTCAAATTCTATGTCATTGTATTAATATTCTTTGGTATTTTAATTTTCAAATACTTTCAAATTTTAATAATTTATATCAATTTTTATCAATATCAATGTTTCTAAAATCTGATTGTGGATATTTTCCATGGATATCGATATTTACATCTTGGTTTCAACTTTCATTGAAGTTAAAATTGTGATGCAATTTTGACTGTTTAGAAATTGAACAACTACCAATGGTATTGAGAAAAATGGGAAAAAATTTAAAGTTTGGAGTGATATTGATGCAAACTTTTAAAAATTCAGAGGATAAAGTGGGGACAATACTAAAGTTTAGGGGTAAAATGAGAGCGATCTTAAAGTTTAGGAGGTATAAGTACAAATAACCCAATATTAAATTACAACTTTACCTTCATAGAACTCCTATGTGAGCGCACACATTGTTTTTCCATCTGGTTCTATTAAAAAATGAAACATAGAGGACTAATTAGGAGAAATTCAAAGTTTAGGGTAGTAAGTTAAAAACTTTTAAAGTTCAAAGGGTAAAGTATAAGTGATTTCAAAGTTTAGGGGTAGGGTGGTAAATAATCAAATGTTTTTAAATGAAGTGACATAATTTTGCTACTTAGACACCATTTGAAATGTTAAAATTGCACAGATAATTTAGGTATTTTTTAGTAGGTGAGCGCACATGCATACAAGCACTTTATAATTTAGAAATTAACATTTTTTATGAACATGTAATTAGCAACCAAGAAATTGGATTTGGCCCATTTTTTTCTTTTGTTCAAAAGAAAATTATACAATACATTACTTTTTTAATCCATCTAATTTCTTACGCTACAAACCGTTAAACTTCAAAAAATATGTGCCACAAATCTTCATGCCACTTTTTTCTCTCTCTCATTACACTCTTTCTCTCTCCACTGACTGTGTTACCGAACAAGTAGCCATGATCGCTCCTATGTTCGCATCGCCGCCGACAAGGTTGTAGCTGCGATTTCATCTGGTATGACGGTGAGTCCAGTCCACAACGGCAATCAAAGTTGAGACAGAGAGAGATTCATGGAGCGTATGACTTCGACGTCAGATCTACTACGAAAGAAAGATCCATGGAGTGTATGGGGAGACTTCGCAAAATCACCGCCAGATCGTGGGGTCGCCGTTGTCGTAACCGGAGTTGTTGCGATTCATCTTCCTAGTCAAATCGTGAGGTCACCGTCCCGCCCGTCAATGGAGTTGTCGTGAACTTCCTCTTCATCAGATCCTGAATCTCAACTTCTCTTTACTGTGTCTAGCTTGCGAAGCGTAGGAATGTTCATGTGAAGATCCGTTCGTTGCCTTATCGTCATGATCTTCAATCTGATATGAAAAAAGAGGGAGGCAGAGACAGAGAGAAATAAGGTTTTTTTTTTTTTTTATATTCTAATTCTTTTTTTAATCTCCATTTTGTTAAAGCTGTTATATGAACTTGACATAATCAATTGATAATTACACGTGAGTATGATAAGTGGAATAGTGGGCCATAGTAGGATGGACACATGTCTAATTGGTAGTGTTTTTAAAACAAATAAAAATAGTTTTATTTTAAAAAGTAAGAATTTTTTAAAAATTATGTTGATAGTGTTTTTAAAATTTTTGTCTCAAAAAATGTATAAAAATATTTTTAAAAACTCCCAAAATAATACCAAACGGGTGAGGGCCATAGACTCACTCTTTACAATCCAACTTGACTAGCCTATTGAGTCAAGTCTTTCTTGGTTTTATGCTTTACCAATTGGTATGAATGATTATTCAAAATGCCAAAAGTATCTTCATTTTTTAATTTGGGCATATTAAGAAAGGCAAAGACAACCGAGGGTGATCTAGGAGAGGGTGAGAAGTAGGGTTCCATTTTCTACTCTTGCTTGTTTTCATTTTCTTTTGCAGCAAGTTAGCTTTAAGGATGGCAACACCTTCAACAAACACTCAAGAAGGTATTCCTAAAATCAATTAACTCACTAGTTTGACATGCTTCAATAATCACATATGCTTTGTGTTGTTTGTTTCTTGATCAATTTGAGGTTGATAATATGAAAATATTTACCACATTTTTGTTCCACCTTTCTCTGCCGTGAAAGCACAAAACTCAACAATGTAATTAGTAACGCACGACAGCCAATGTATTTCTTTCCTCCATCTGGCTTTGCTTTTTGCTGACATGGGCTCTAACTGCGATTGCTTTCCAAAAACAGAAGCTGAATATCCATTTCATGCGAGTTTCCATGTCAATTGTTAAACCATTTAACTTTTGATAATGCTAAAGCTGTGGATATGCCCTTTCCTCCACCAGACATATCCTCTCCCAAGAGCAATTTAGCATACCTCTCTTTCATCTGTTCCATGTCTGAATACAACCAAACTAAAAAACGAAGAAGATAATTTCTAATCTCCAAAACAAAATTAAGATATGTGGTTTAATATACGAACACAATATTTACTCGCTGACATGTTAGACAATACTTTTTCCTCAGTTTTTTCTTTCTTTTTTTTTTTTTTTGGCCACCAGCAGTGTCGTTGGTGCCAAAGACGAACCGGCGGCGGCAAGAAGAGAAAGACAAAGAGAGAAAGGAGAGAGAAAAATAAAGGAAAAAAATGTCTCACTGGGACATTTTCTATTTAGGACATGTCTCAGAAGAACACCGCAACATTGGGGCATATGATGTGCCATGAAAAATGTCCCTGAAGCACACTGTAACATGTCCCAGAGGGATATGCAGACATATCTCAAAGGAACATGTAACATGTCTTGGTGAGACATACGACATGTCCCCAAGGGACAAAAAATGTCCTAGAGGGACATGCAAACATGTCCCACATGGACATGTGACATGTTTCCAAGGGACATGCAGACATATCTCGATAAAACATGTGACATGATCCTGAGGGATACGAAAACTGTTTCGAAGGGATATACACATATGTCTCAATAGACATGTGACGTATCCCTTGAAAAATGTCTTGGAAGGACATGTAGATATACCTCGGTGGGACATGTGACATGTCTCGATGGGACATGCTTCAAATTTGTGGCTTAAGAGCTTTTAACATTTTATAGTATAAATAAAAATTAAATTAAAATGAATATCATTCATGTGAGTACCCTTTTGATTATTTTATATGTTCCTCCAACATTT
Organism: Artocarpus heterophyllus; assembly: GCA_025403435.1. NCBI lineage: Eukaryota > Viridiplantae > Streptophyta > Magnoliopsida > Rosales > Moraceae > Artocarpus > Artocarpus heterophyllus. The sequence continues at coordinate 38,217,298 of CM046333.1, read as the reverse complement.
CATATCATGTCAACCAAAATATCAAGTCAATTAAAATGACGCATTATTTAAAATATACAAATCAATATATACATTCGATGTAAATTAACTTAAAAAGTTTTAGGGTTAAGAAAGTTACTAAAATATACATAAATTAGCTCCTTTCCTGCCTTCTTCCAAGTATCCCTATATACTTTATTCATATACCCGTTTCAGGAGACCTTTGAGAAATCCAAAAATATAATGTATATTGATTACAAGGGTCCTAATTGTCATATGTTTGCACACAAATTCGCAATTCATTTAACTTCTTGATTGACCGAGAGCCAATGTCTACCTTTCTCATGGCTTCCAACAGATCACTGTGATTGTGTATGTACGTATTGCAGCATTCAATCTTGTATCTAACAGTTTCCTGTAAATGTCATTCCGATACTTTTTTGATTAGCAATTGTCCTTTTGCTGCAAAAAGCTTGAGTTTGGGGGAGATGTAAATACCCAGACAAAAGAACACTCAAATTTTTAGTCCTAAACTCTTTTGTGTCTCAAACAACAAACTTTAATGTTAAATGTATTTTTCTGACTTGTATATTTTAATGAACAAGCAATTTTATGTGGCGTTTGGATTGTTGGTTGGTACATCCTAAATTGGTATTTGGCAAAGGGTAAAAAAGAGTCATTCGAAACAATTCAATTCAAACTTATTTGTTATAGTAAAAACCATTTACATTTTACCTTTCTTTTCTCTTTTAACTCGAGTTTAAAGATATAACTTTCTTGCTCTTACTCCGAACGAACAATTCTCCTTCCTTTGCATTGAAAAGGAAGATATAGATTAATCTCCATTCATATTGCTCATAAAAATTGGCCTTAGAAAGCCATGTCAGTAGAGCTATGCAAAAAATAAAAAAATAATAAAAAAATGCAAAACTACGAAACTAAACCAACCAGACGGTTTTAGAGTGCCAGTCTAATTTTATGTCATAACTGTTTCTCAACAGTTTCATACCAGATCGAACCATTTTAAAAACAGTCTGGTTTGATTTGTAAAATTTGATAAACAATCCAAACCAGATCGAACTGTTCAAATTTATACCTATAGATTTCTTATTTTTATGATATATGTATATGTATTTATATGATATACATATAAAAAAAATTATCTTATTTTTTCTGTTTTCAACTTTTAAAGTCTAAATAGCTCAAGGGACCACAAAAATAGAAATAACGAAAAAAGCAACCAAAAACTCCCAAAAACAAAAAAGTCAATAAAACAATTCAAACTTTGGTTTAAACCGGACCAAACCCTTCTATAACATCTAATCGACTCCAAGCTCCTTATAAAAACGAGCTGGTCCAGTTTGTATGTTTTCAAACCGTCAAAACAGTTTGGTCTAACAGACCTAACGGTTTGATACTAGACCGCACTATGCACACTCCTACTTGTATTACAAATGAATGTTTTCAGCATCTATCCAAACACTCATATTTCAATTTAAGTGGATTTTTTTTAAAAATCCAATACAAATACCAATTGGAATTGAAAATCTCAATTCAAACCACTCAAACCAATCCAAATCAATTTTAGTTTCCAAGTTGAACCGATGATCGAAACACCACATTAATAATTATTGAATTTCAATTTGATGAGTGTTGGAATCTAATAGAATCGGTAGCTCTAACGTGGCATGGTAACAGACATAGCAGTCTTTGCTTAATTGCCTTGCCAAATTTGAACGTGTGGAAGCAGTTCCCACAAAACCTCCAATTGGAGTATGGGTATCAACCGGGCTTAAAGAGCCTAAAAGAAGGACGACTTCTGGACTATTTTGTTTCTTAACATCCATTGTGATCTCCACATCAAAAGAAAACTCTAAGAAGGAACAAAGTACCATTCAGGTCCACCCAAAAAAAAAAGAAACTTTTTTCAATGGAACATACTTTTGTCAGAAATTGAAGCAAAAAAGGGAAGCCAAAAAGATGACCAAAAAAAAAAAAATTACGAGTTACCATTCGGTACTTTGTAAGCCTAAGCCAAGTCTAGTCTGAAAATACCTCTTGGGCATGCATTTATATTGTATATTATATTATTATCTGTGGTTGCTTACAATGCTAGAGACCACTCCTCAGGAAACAAAAATTTCAATAAACAAATAACACTGTCAATAATCTAGAACAACTAATAGGGAACATTCTTGGGCAGATTCCTAATAACGTTACTCTTCATTCCAATCTTAGTCCGCATTGCATCCACCCCTGATCTATTCATCGCCTTCATCACTTTCATCCTCACCATCTGTTCTCTCGACTGCACGGTTGCCAATCCCATGCTTCTGTACCTGAAAATAGAAGCACAAAGGTATCCTTGTTTAACATTTGTCCCCGCTAAGTTACTATTGTTTCCTTATACGACATTCGTAACACATGGAAGAAGAAATATGCAGGGAAGAATAACCAAACCTGGAGGCCAGAGCGGCTGTTATTGCCATATCATTAACTGCTGATGGGCGTGGTTTTTGGCGATAGTAGCGCAAGAACTCCCTGGAACCAATTGTCTTGGTCAATACTCCGGTACTAGATCTTTCAGTGATGACAAGCTCAGACCCAACAAGTTCCACCACGTTGTTGTCGCCTGATGTAACCAGCTGTTTACCATCCTCATTGACATAACTGGACCAAAAGACAGAAAAGCCGGCTCAGGAATGACCAAGTCATATATAGATCACAACATTCAATAATGACTGGATAAACCAATTACTCGAGAACTGATATAGAAGTAGGACCACAACAATGAGGAAGAAGAAAAACCTGCTGCTATAATCATAAAACTCTTCCAACTCTACTTCCTCCTCATCATCGCCATCGCCATAGTGTACTTTGCAGTGGCTTTTTGCCAGCCATATGCTTCCTAACTGCTTCCAAGCTGCTAAAGGGGTGACGCCTATCATTACAATACAAGCACATGAAATCCCTCTTGACCTGAAAATAGAAGAGAGAAATGAAGTAAGACTAACCTCTGAAAAGGGCAAACACACTGAAAATAAAAGGAAACAAATTCGTTAGGATCAAACATAGATCTAATAAGATATTCATTGTACCTTAAGGCCAAGATAAGTAAGAAGGCCTTTCGGATCCTTCAAATACTCAACATCAGGAATGAAGAAACCATGCTGCTTATGCATGTGAACCATGCAGCTCTCTATGATATCATGCTCCAAGTCGCACATAAAGCAAGTGGATGGATCCAACTCTTCAAAGTCGTCGTCATCATCTTCATCCATGTCATCTTCTGAAGCCTGCCCATTGACATTCAAATCAGTCAAGGACTTTGTAGCCTCGCCAAGAGATTCTTCTTCAGGATCAACCTCCACCCACTCATCTTCACTATCTTCACTTTCTTCACTCTTAACCTCCTTTTGTGGAGGAACCTCATTCACAACACGACGTGGAAGCGGCTTGATTATTGCCCTCTCCTCGTCTTCATGGTTGGTCCCTTGAGAAGCCCTTGTGATGTGACTACGTGATTTGAGATGCTGAGCATGAGCCTTAGAACTTCTATACCCCTTTCCACAAAGGCCGCAGCTGTAGAGCATCGGGGTTTCACTCATCTTATTTTTCTCTTGGGCAAGAGCAGATTGTCTAGCTAGAAACAATGTCTCCGTTACTCCAGGAACGCCAGCCACCTGATTTAGTTTAGTCAAAAGAATTCACCGAGTTATCCAAAAACACGCTCAGAGACACGTCCTTTGCTTAAAAGAATTCCACTTAAATACCTTAAAAAATCAATCAATCAATAAATAAACCAAAGAACCACCAAGATGAAATCAAGCCATCTAGTCAATGTAATGGACCACAAAAAAAAAAAAAAAAAAAAAAAACTGACAAGGTAATCCCACAAGAGTCAAATTCACTTTGATTTAACGTCTTTTTCAAAAATAAAAAGAAAAATAAAAATAAAAGAATGGCCCCGAAAAGGTCTAGTTCCTCAAAGCCCACATGACGATAAAACAAATACTTAAACTAAAATTTGGGAAATGATGTATGGCAAAAGATTTTTTTTTTTTTAAGCAAAACATTTGAAGTAGCAAATTCTCTAAACATAATTTGGCTGAGACAAGAAGCCTACTGCCTAAAAACTGAATAAATTATAGTCATCAGACTCATCACAGCTTATACCACGAATGAACAATAGAAATTATCTAAGGCGGAAAAAAAAATCAAACACCATTCTCGGCTCCCAAAAAACAGGCAGATAATTCCAATATACTAAACAAGCTGCGGCTATGGATTCAATTTGAAAACCCTAAACCTGGAAACCGAAAATTAGGTGAATATTAGGGATTATAAAGGGGAAAATCATCGAAAGACGGACCTTGCGCTTGAGATTATAGCGGTGCCATTCGGACTTGTAATGGAGTTTTAGCTCCGAATCGTCCGTGAATTCCTTGTTGCAAGCGTTGCAAGTCAATGCCGGCATTTGTCTTTCAAATCGGAAGAAAATCAAAACAGGATTTTGGTTTTTATAAACCCTAATTAGCAGAAGGGAGAGATGACCTGGGCCCTTGGAAATAAATTTTTGGAGATATTTACGTTGGAGTTAGGGGGAGGACGGGAAACACACGACGGCTCTCGTAGGCGGTGAAACGGTGTAGTATTATAGATTTCAGCCCATCAGGTGGGTCCCAGGGAAGGGGCGTCATGCAATGCGCAATCACCACCGTCCGCGTCATAAGTAGTGGCCGTGTGTAGGTTTTTTTTTTTTCAAAAATAAAATAAACTGATAAATTAATAATTAAATATCTATTTTTTAATCTTATTTATTTTTTTATTTTCAATTCCAAAAAAATTGTTTTCATGATCCCCTAAATCATATATTCATTTTCATTAATCTTAATTATTATTTTACTGCTATAATATTTATTGATTGTAATACAATTAATAATTTGATTTTTTAACCTACTTGATATTTTTTAATTAAGAATTTTTATTTGTTAACAATAATAATAAATAAATTCCTTTAAAAAATAGATTCAAAAACCTATTTTTCCCAACATAAAAACATTATTAGGGTGTTTGGCTAGTAATGGGAACCGTTTTTCTGTAGCATGTGAGAGCTTTGAAACTATAGCAATATTTTTTCTTTTTATTTTTATTGTAGTATGTGATAGCTTTATACTATTTATAACTGAGTTTATGGTTTAAATCACCCTTAGCCAAACACCCTCTATATGCTTAAAATAGATTAAAAGCTTTGTACAAAAATGCTACCAATCTCTAGTTTTGATAGATTTAGGCAAGGTTCTTTATAAACATACCACAAATTTATAAGAACATCATAAATTTTAGGCTTAAAATGACCATTGAAAAATATCTAGTCATAATATTGTCCGCTATATGGCTACAACATCGGCTATAATTGCCAATATTGAATGCACCAAGGCTGTCATCATCGTCGGAACTTCAAAAAAATACATTAATTACAAATACAATAATCATGTCATAATTCATAAAAATAATTAAAAAACATTGCGCTTTCATCACTCATGGAGGAAAGCTCCATTGCGGAGGAGATCAGCCAAATAGGGAAAGGTCTTGTCACGCCTCGAAGTACGGGAGGTGACGTGATGGATTATTTAGATTAGTTAAAAGAGAATTTAATTAAAATCCAGAGTTTAAGGGGTTGAATTGAGTATAAAATGTGAGGTTCATTAAAACACTTTGTAAAGAGTTCATATACATTAGACAATTTAAAACATTAAACTGAATAAATATTAAAATAATAAAACCACGAGTATGGGTCTCACAGACCCACAACTTGTACACACACATGGTTCTGACAATATCATAAATATAATCACAGTCTAGATACAAATAAAGTTAAAATCTTACATGCCTTAATTAAGTGGTACAAAAGATAAAATAATCCTTCTATTGCTCCTGAGTTCGGTCCGAAGAATCCTCTCCAAACCTAAATGGAAAACCACCTAGAGGGGCGAAAATTTAAAACAAATAAAACGTGAGCGAAAGGCTCAGTAGGACTAAGTTTTATAAAATAATTTAATTTAAAGAAATATGACATTATTCAGGAATCATTTAAAAGGAAACTTAAATAAATAAGTAAATAAATAAATTTGAGTAAAACTATTCTTACCTAGAACATTTTACTCGTACAACCAGAAATATCATTTTCTTTTCCCTAGGCAAACCATAGTATCACCACCGTAGTGGCCCAGCTGGATTTCAGAACCTGCCTCCAAGGTCGATCGCTACACGACCCGATCTCTGATATGGCATCATGCCTATATTTTTAATATCATTATCGTTCAAACCCAATTACCGAGTGTTGTCATTTACATTCATTATGAAGTTCATTTCAGTTCACGATATATTAAAGTATAATCGATAAATTCATTTTTCAAACAACCGTTGAAAACACTTTAATAGAAATCCTTTTCAAAGCCAAATCATTTCAAAACCAGGCTACCAAAGAAATAGGGTAGAAGTCCTACCTCAATACTCGTGCCGGTGCCCCACACCGTAATCCCGGTCCGCTATACGTTAGCTCCGCGGAACCACGAACGATCCTAGATACAAACTAAGTCGATCAATATCTAGTTCGAGACATTCTATGTTACTAAACCATTTCATGATGTCCTAGTGTGCCATTTGTACCTTTAAAATATTCTATAAGGTTAGGATTTAAATCAGGGTTCAAAATAGTGAAAACGGGTGAAAATCACAAAATCTTCTATGTCTCGGTCGGCCTGCCGGACTCCCTGCTTCGGCCGGTCGAACTGTACAGTTCGGTCTGCCGGAAGTCAGGTCCGGTCGGCCGGTCATTTCCTCAGGTTTGGCCTGCCGATCCCTTGTCCGGCCTGCTGAACACGCAGTTCGGCCTACCGAACTAGGAAAACCCAGAAATCCCAGCCACGAGTTTCTCGATCCCCAAAACACAAATCTTGATTCTAACCTGTTTTTCTCAAATCCCAGGCATAGAAAATAATCATAGTTGATAGAAAAACATACTAGAACACATTTGGACTCATTTAAACAAGATTTAAACTCAAAAATCCAAAAATGAGAAAATAGGGAGAAAAATGAAAAATCTTGAATTCAATCCGTTTTTCTTCAATCTAAGCTTAGATTCTAGTTGTTCTAAGTCCATTTAACTCAAATCCAAGGTTTTCTAAGCTTAAACAAACCTAGATTTCAAAAATGCACAAAATTGAAAATTTTGGAAAAAGTTTAGAAATTTCAAAACTACGAATCGAAGCTTCAATCAGCGTTCTCGGTTGCTAAATCACGTCCCTGAGCTTCCTCCTTGCTAACCTGAAGCTTGGATTCGAATTTCTTTCAAAAATTTTGAGAGAGAATTGAGAGAAAATGAGAGAAGCCGAGAGAGAGATAGTGAGAGAGCTCACGGGTGGGAGAGAGGAGAGAGAGAGATCAGGGAGAGTGAGGAAAGAGGAGAAAGAGAGGGAATAAATAGAGAAAATCGGTGGGCGGTTTTACTGTGCGAAAACCATGTGCCGCCCACAGTTTTGTAAAACGGAGTATTTTTAACATTTTATAAATTGTTGTGTTTTAAAACTCAAAACATCATTTTAAAACAATAAGAAATCATTTGAATGCATCAATTTAACAAAACAACCAAAAATTCAAAATCCAACCAAATAATCTAATTAATGTTAAAAATTAATTATGGCACACTAATTCATCATTTATATTACATTAACATTAAATAAATTTCGGGGCGTTACAACTCTTCACCCCTAAAAGAAATTTCGCCCTCGAAATTTACAACTCATTTCATAAACAAAACAAATGCGGATACAATTCCCGCATACTCGACTCTAGCTCCCAAGTGGCTTCATCAACCCCATGATGCTGCCACACAACTTTTATCAATGGTATCTCACGACGACGCAAACTAATCACTTTTCGATCGATAATCTGAATCGGCACTTCTTCGTACGTCGTATCTTCCTGAACCTGCACATCGCGGAATGAAACTATCTTACCCTGCTCAGGTGGACACTTCCTAAGCATCGACACATGAAACACATCGTGAACATGAGAAAGTTCGGGCGGAAGATCAAGCCGACAAGCGACCACACCAACACGCCGAGTGATCTCGAATGGCCCGATATACCTTGGCGCGAGCTTCCCACTCACCCCGAACCGCATAGTTCCCTTACGAGGCGATACCCTCAAGAGAACAAAATCTCCAACCGCAAACTCTAAGAGTCTACGTCTTCTATCTGCGTAACTCTTCTGACGACTCTGAGCTGCCCTCAATCGATCTCGAATCACCGCGACTTTCTCGTTGCTATCACGGATCTCATCCGGCCCAAGAATAACCCTATCTTCAAGCTTGGCCTAACACACAGGTGACCGACACGGTCGCCCATACAACACCTCAAACGGTGCCATGCCAATACTTGCCTGATAACTATTGTTGTATGCGAACTCTGCCAGATGCAAACATTGCTTCCAATTCCCGCCGAAGTCCAACGCACAGGCACGCAACATATCCTCGAGAATCTGAATAACCCGCTCAGACTGGCCATCAGTCTGAGGATGAAACGCCGTACTGAAGTTCAAATCCGTACCTAAAGCCTCCTGAAAACTCCTCCAATACTTAGCGTTAAACCTAGTGTCTCGATCAAAGGTGATGGACAAAGGAACCCCATGCAACCTCACAATATTCTGCATATACAACTCCCCGAGAACCTTCCTCGAACAAATCGACCTAAACGGAATGAAATGCACCGATTTCGTCAACCTGTCGACCACAACCCAAACTGCATCGTGCCGCTGCTCCGTCCTCAACAAACCTGTGAGGAAATCCATCGTCACATGCTCCTATTTCCACCCTGGAATAGGAAGCGGCTGAAGCTGACCTGCAGGCTTCTGATGCTCGGCTTTCACCTGAAGACACGTCGAACACTTGGCCACGTACTCTCAAACATCTTTCTTCATGCCTCTCCACCAATACTGTCTCTTTAAATCACGATACATCTTGGTGCTCCCTGGATGAATAGCGAACTGAGACCTATGAGCTTCGTCCAAAACGACTTTCGTCACTTCGACGATAGCTGGAACTGCAAGACGCTATCGTAAGTACAACGACCCATCTACATGCACGCTCCATTCTTCAAACTGCTCCCCGTTCTGAATCCGCGACCAAATCCCCTGCAAATGCCGATCCTGCCACTGACTTTGCTTCACCATCCGAACAAGAGCTGGAGTCGCTTCCACATGATACACCGAAACTCGATCGCAGTCTTCATGATAACGTAGCCTAAACTCGCTCACTGTCGCATCCTTGCTCCAGTCCTCAAAAGCCAAACAAGTGAGAATCCCTGAAGACTTCCTGCTAAGCGCATCCGCGACCACATTTGCCTTCCCGGGATGATACTGCAACGCGAAATCATAATCCTCCATATACTCGATCCACCTACGCTGCCTTAAGTTAAGATCCCTCTGAGTAAACAGATACCTCAAACTCTTGTGATCGAAAAAGACCTGAAACGACGCTCCATACAAGTAACACCTCTAAATCTTCAGCGCGTAAATCACCGCCGCAAGCTCTAAATCATGAGTAGGATAATTTCGCTCGTGAGGTCGTAGCTGTCTCGATCCGTACGCAACCACACGTCCATGCTGCATCAACACGCATCCAAGTCCGCGCCCTGAAGCATCCGTATAAACCTCATACAGCTCGTCACTGCTATGAATAACCAACACTGGAGCGGAAGTCAACCGGTTCTTTAATTCCTGAAAAGCAAGCTCACAATCTTCATTCCACTCAAACCTAACATTTTTCTTGATTAATCTCGTCAATGGAGCTGCAATCTTCGAAAAATCCTTTACAAATTTTCGGTAATATCCAGTAAGACCTAAGAAGTTGCGAATCTTCGCTACATTTCTTGGTTGCTCCTATTCCAATATAGCTTCAATCTTGGACGGATCTACAGAAATACCATGCTCCGAGATGACATGACCCAAAAACTTGACCTCAGTCAACCAGAACTCACACTTTTCCCTCTTAGCATACAACTAGTGCTCCCGCAGAGTCTGAAGCATGATCCAGAGATGTTGTTCATGGTCCTCCCAAGTCTTAGAATACACAAGAATATCATCGATGAACACGATCACGAACTGATCCAGATACGGCCTAAATATCCTGTTCATCAAATCCATAAAAGCTGTCGGAGCATTCGTCAACCCAAACGACATAACCAGGAACTCAAAGTGCCCATACCGAGTCCTAAAAGCTGTCTTGGGAATATTCTCTTCCTTAATCCTGAGCTGATGATAACCCGACCGCAAATCAATCTTCGAGAAGTACCGCGAACCTCCCAACTGATCAAACAACTCATCAATCCTAGGCAAGGGATACTTGTTCTTCACCGTAACACGATTCAGCTGCCGATAATCCACACATAACCTGAGAGTCCCATCGTGCTTCTTAGCGAACAAAACCGGTGCTCCCCACAGAGATGTGCTGTTTCGAATATACCCTTTATCAGCAAGCTCCTGAAGTTGCTTCCTCAATTCTTTCATTTCTGCCGGCGCCATCCGATAAGGTGCCATAGAAATCGGTGATGTCCCTGGAAACAACTCGATACCAAACTCAATTTCTCGATGCGGTGGTATTCCTGGCAACTCGTCGGGGAAGACATCCTCGAACTCATCAACCACCGGAATCACTACACTGCCTCTCGAAGCATAGGGCTCGCAATCTAGATTGGCAAGAAAAGCACAACAACCTAGATTCCTTCGCCCTCCTAGACACGACTTCATGAGATGCTCACTCATTAACCAATCACCACCACCCTCGTAAGTGATCATCGTCCCCCTATCAGACACTAGGGTCACTTTTCTAAGTTGGCAGTCCATGACTGCACTATACCTGGACAACCAGTCCATCCCTAGAATTACATCATAGGAGCTCATGGGGAGTATAATCAAATCACTTTTCAAAATCTCATCCCCAATCTTTATTTTACAGGATTTACACATACAATTTACACACACCCGCCCCAAGGGAGAAGTTATGACTAGGGGTTCATTAAACTCTCCTACCTCTAATCCCAAGGCATGTACAAAAGAACTCGAAATGAGAGAATGAGAGGTACCAGGTATCGAATAAAACACGAGCTAAAGATCTAGAAACCAAGATCATACCATCGACAACCGCGTTACCAGTCTGAGAATCTGACCCTCCAGATGCCATTGCATGAACCTGCACTGGCGCCTTCCTTTTTCCTCTATCGACATTGCTGGGTCTTGGATTACTGGGCCGATGCTGCTGAGATGGAGACGACTGCACACTACTTGTACTCGGCGCTCTATACTGAGGAACACTGAGCTGAAAATGCTGCGGCTGCTGCCCCCGTGCCGGATATGAGAATTGCTGAGAAGAGAACTGGGGATACTGCAACTACGGGTACTACGGAGGCGGAGGTAGGGTCTGAGGCTGAGACTGAGACTGACGACTGGCATCCTTCCCGGTCTGAGATCCAAGACGAGCACTCCTGATCGGGCAATTCCTCTTGATGTGTCCAGGCTGCTGACAGAAATGACAATGGAAGCTGTAGGAATTGCTGCGCCCGCTGCCAGACGAACTGCTGCTACCACTGGTCGCACCCCTGCTTGCCTTTCCCTAGAGTTGGATGACTACTGATGCTCTTCCTGCCACTCCTCTGCGGTCCTCCTGAAGCCTTGGCTCGGTCCTCACAATACTGCACATAATCATTCTCCACGGAGATCGCTGACGACACAAGCTCTCCAAAACTCCTAAGCCGCAGAGCAACCAACTGCTGCTGAATAGGAGCCTTGAGCCCTTCCTGAAACTTAATACATTTCTCACGCTCCGATGCCACCGCTGATGGAGCAAACTTAGCAAACTCATTAAACTTTGTCTCATACTCCCGAACTGACAGATCACCCTGCTGCAACCTGTAGAACTCAGCTGCCTTCTGATCTCTATACCCCTGCGAAAAATACCGATCATAGAATAGCTCCTCGAATCTGTCCCAACTGATATCACCACCGCGCTCCAGACGCTTAGCCTGCTTCCACCAAGTGTTAGCGCCACCCTCGAGCTTATACGCAGCAAACTCCACACGATACTCCACAGGCACACCAAGAGTATCCAAATGCTTCAAGATCGAATGCAACCAGTACTTTGCCAACTGCGGATCCCCATTGCCATCAAAAGTCAGAATAGACGCACGCTGAAATTCCTTAAAGTACGCATGCCGACTACCAACATCAGAATCTCCCGGTTTAGCCCTGGCTGCCATCTGTTGGAAAGCCGCAAACATAGACCTCATCATGCTCTCATCATTTTTGAACTCGGGCGTCAGCTGTTGAACGACGTCTAGGTGCCATTCTCTCACTTCTGAAAACAAATTTTGGACTGTCAGAGGTATTTCATTGTCAAACCTATGTGTGCACAATTCCCAAGGTTCATAACCTTGAGCTTTGATACCATTCTGTCACGCCCCGAAGTACGGGAGGTGACGTGACAGATTATTTAGATTAGTTAAAAGAGAATTTAATTAAAATCAAGAGTTTAAGGGGTTGAATTGAGTATAAAATGTGAGGTTCATTAAAACACTTTGTAAAGAGTTCATATACATTAGACAATTTAAAACATTAAACGAATAAATATTAAAATAATGGAGCCGCGAGTATGGGTCCCACAGACCCACAACTTGTGCACACACATGGTTCTGACAATATCATAAATACAATCACAGTCCAGATACAAATAAAGTTAAAATCTTACATGCCTTAATTAAGTGGTACAAAAGATAAAATAATCCTTCTATTGCTCTTGAGTTCGGTCTGAATAATCCTCTCCAAACCTAAATGGAAAACCACCTAGAGGGGGGAAAATTTAAAACAAACAAAACGTGAGCGAAAGGCTCAGTAGGACTAAGTTTTATAAAATAATTTAATTTAAAGAAACATGACATTATTCAGGAATCATTTAAAAGGAAACTTAAATAAATAAGTAAATAAATAAATTTGAGTAAAACTATTCTTACCTAGAACATTTTACTCGTACAACCAGAAATATCATTTTCTTTTCCCTAGGCAAACCATAGTATCACCACCGTAGTAGCCCAGCTGGGTTTCGGGACCTGCCCCCAAGGTCGATCGCTACACGACCCGATCTCTGATATGGCATCATGCCTATATTTTTAATATCATTATCGTTCAAACCCAATTACCGAGTGTTGTCATTTACATTCATTATGAAGTTCATTTCAGTTCACGGTATATTAAAGTATAACCGATAAATTCATTTTTCAAACAACCGTTGAAAACACTTTAATAGAAATCCTTTTCAAAGCCAAATCATTTCAAAACCAGGCTACCAAATAAATAGGGTAGAAGTCCTACCTCAATACTCGTGCCGGTACCTCACACCATAATCTCGGTCCGCTATACATTAGCTCCGTGGAACCACGAACGATCCTAGATACAAACTAAGTCGATCAATATCTAGTTCGAGACATTCTATGTTACTAAACCATTTCATGATGTCCTAGTGTGCCATTTGTACCTTTAAAATCATTCTATAAGGTTGGGATTTAAATCAGGGTTCAAAACAGTGAAAACGGGTGAAAATCACAAAATCTTCTATGCCTCGGTCGGCCTGCCGGACTCCCTGCTTCGGCCGGCTGAACTGTACAGTTCGGCCTGCCGGAAGTCAGGTCCGGTCGGCCGGTCATTTCTCTAGGTTTGGCCTACCGGACGGAAGAACACCGGCCTGCCGAACACGCAGTTCGCCCTGCCAAACTGGGAAAACCCAGAAATCCCAGCCACGGGTTTCTCGATCCCCAAAACAAAAATCTTGATTCTAACCTGTTTTTCTCAAATCCCAAGCATAGAAAATAATCATAGTTGATAGAAAAACATACTAGAACATATTTGGACTCATTTAAACAAGATTTAAACTCAAAAATCTAAAAATGAGAAAATAGGGAGAAAAATGAAAAATCTTGAATTCAATCCGTTTTTCTTCAATCTAAGCTTAGATTCTAGTTGTTCTAAGTCCATTTAACTCAAATCCAAGGTTTTCTAAGCTTAAACAAACCTAGATTTCAAAAATGCACAAAATTGAAAATTTTGGAAAAAGTTTAGAAATTTCAAAACTAACCTCGAATCGAAGCTTCAATCCGCGTTCTCGGTTGCTAAATCACGTCCCCGAGCTTCCTCATTGCTAACCCGAAGCTTGGATTCGAATTTCTTTCAAAAATTTTGAGAGAGAATTGAGAGAAATGAGAGAAGCCGAGAGAGAGAGAGTGAGAGAGCTCACGGGTGGGAGAGAGGAGAGAGAGAGAGATCAGGGAGAGTGAGGAGAGAGGAGAAAGAGAGAAAATAAATAGAGAAAATCGGTGGGCGATTTTACTGTGCGAAAACCATGTGCCGCCCACGGTTTTGTAAAACGGAGTATTTTTCACATTTTACAAATTGTTGTGTTTTAAAACTCAAAACATCATTTTAAAACAATAAGAAATCATTTGAATGCATCAATTTAACAAAACAACTAAAAATTCAAAATCCAACCAAATAATCTAATTAATGTTAAAACATTAATTATGGCACACTAATTCATCATTTATATTACATTAACATTAAATAAATTTCGGGGTGTTACAGGTCTTCTTGGATGCGGAGGAGATCTCAATAAATGTCTCATCAGCAGAAGTGACGAAATCTTCTGCATGGCCACGATGATTAGATGCCAACTGATCATATGAGCATCAATGTTCTAAAACCATTAGATTCAGAGTTTAAGGAAGTACTTCAAGAGATACTTTCAGATTCTACATACATGCCTCATTTTAAGGTAAACTTAAATTCTTATGTACTTATTTGTTCTTTAAATTTTATTTATCTACGCAAAAGATTCGAATCTTCTTTTGTACACATGTCTCTGTTATAGGATTCCAATGGCGCAATAGATCGTGTACGCATTCCGACTTTAATGCCTTCAGAAAATCAAGTGTCGTTTATTGGAAGGAAGCGGGCGCCAACCCAAAATGTCATGGTTGCATGTGATTTTGATACGCAATTTATATATGCATATGCAGGGTGGAAAGGTAGTGCTCATGATGCTTGAATCTTCTTATCACATTACATAATCCAATGAGTTTGAATGTACTACAAAAACTAGACATTTTGCCACTAAAATTCTCGTGGATAAAAGTTTTAATCACACCAAAAATGAAACTAAAGTTTGTGACTAAATGCATATTAGTCACAATAAAATGTTGTAACTAAAAGTTTTGCTAAAAACTGTTATGACTAAGGGTCTGGTTGTTTGTAATGATTGAGAATTTCAATTTAGACTAATTATTTGAACTAATTTTTTCTTTTAATGTTGTCAAACACCAGTTTGTGTCTAGGTTAATTTTTTCTGGTCTAAACTATGGTTTCCAAACAGATTTGTAATGTTTCTAAAAAAAAAAAGAGCTATTTCAAATCTTTCACACTTTTTTTTTTTTTAATTTGGTGTCTTTACGTTAAGGATATGGTATATTATCTTCTAGAACAAAGTATACGATAACATAAAAAGATCAAAGCTTAATATTATATTTAACATAATATCTTGTTATTATCCTATCAAAAAATATTATATTGTTTAAACAGTGTAAAAATCGTAGCCATTATCCATCTATATATATATATATATTGTAACGCCCCTATATGGGGGTTAACAGTTTTTAATGAGATAAAATAAAAATAAATAATAAAAGTAAAACCTTAAAGATTAAAATTTGCCCGGGACTTAAATGAAAACTCTCAACTCAAAAATAAAAATATAAACGACAAATAAACCACAGTTTTAATGTAGCACCTTAAATTTAATAATATAAACTGTTGTCATCATCATTTTAACCCTCAACACATTATAATACAGTCACAGAAAGTAACAATTGATGCTTACATTATCATGAAGAACATTCTCAACGATTGAAGCAGTCCCAATGTAATATAGTTACATCACTTCCTCAACTATATTTCTCGTAGCCACCTCACACTTAGTGAGTCCTGAAAAGATATAAACATAAGGGAATGAGCAACACTATGCTCAGTAGAGAAAGCCATTACTCACCTCTATCATTACCACATTAAAATCTGCATGGTTAGTAAGTTACATCATATTCCAGATTATGAGGTTTATTATGATCACATCTTATGGATACCGTAGTTAATCATTACCAAGTGTCATAATTACACATTTATACAAATATTACCAATCATCATTGTTCCTAGGTATCCATGTTAAATTGAGTATCACTCAACTCATCGAAACCCAAATGGGCGCACTTGATCACCCTATAAACATTCCAAGGGTGTTCCGGTGAGGGGACATCAAGCCCCGAGTCCTCACCAAATCGATTCCTGTACAGTGTGTTCTGGGACTTTCAACCCAAGGAAGCGTCATCGCCTTCCCCCTACTTTACCTTTTAGGGTATTCATGCCCAAGGACGTAACCGTCGCCCTTTTCATGTCTCACAATTTCTCTATATTAAATCATTATTAATAGAGTTAATTTTCCTAACCATGCTTCTCAATTTATAACATGTGTCAATTCATTATGTTCCTCGCCGTACAATACAAGACGAGTCCATGTCATAGTTTCATATGTGATACACATATAATATCAGTTCAACATAGATATATATATATTGCGGCAAAACAATCAATTTTAATTCTATAAAAACCTCACAAAAGATGAGTAATAGAATCCCTACCTTTCAAGCTTATCAACAGTCTCTTAATCCTGGAATCAATTAACGTTAGCTCCATACTCCCTTGATCCTAAGGCGTGCATAAGGACAATTAAAACTAAAGCACAACATACAACTACATTCATAAAATTTATTTTAATTTAATCTTAGAATTTCAAGAAATAACCACTGCCCATAGAGGTATTATAAAGTTTAACAATATAAATTTTCTGTCTAGGGCATATACACTTAGACTTCATACATATGCTCCAAAATAGCAACAAACATATACTTAGGTTTAAGAACGCAAATTTGAATAATCCTTTAGTATAAAAGAAAATTTATAAATGAAAGACTAAATTTGTTCATAAGATTCTAACCTCGGATTATGGTTAGTTGGAAGCTTGAAATGGCTTCAAAACAGGTTCCTTTACTTCGGTATGACTGAAATTCTTGCTAAAATGGAGGTGATGGTGGCTGATTTTTATGGCTGCCTTGAAGAAGTTCTCTAAGTATTTTGCTTCAGCAAAGAAATGAGAAGAAGAGTGTGGGAACCGTGGAAGAGAAAGGAAGAAAAGATGAAGTCTTTGAAGAGAAGTGATAGAAACAATTATAGAGGAGACATGTTGAAGCATGTCACGGAGGAAATAAAGAAAATGAGGGTTAAGAGTAGTTGGAAAAGATATCCTTATGTCTCATCTAAAGACTTTAACACACATAATGCCAATATGACATTTTTGAGATTTATTAGAAGTTCTAAGGCTTTTTAGTAATCATACTAAATAAATATAGGAGAATTTTAGAAAATTTAAAAATAGATAAAAATAAATATTATAAAATAAATTTAAATGAAGCAATTTTTTTTATACATTAAAAATTAATTTAATTACCTCAATACCCGTTAGAAGAATAACGGGTGTCACAGCTCTACCCCCCTTAAAGAAATTTCGTCCTCGAAATTTCAATTCTAGCAATACTAGTAAAAATTATGATTCCACTATGATTCCAATTCTGAGTCTAAACCGTTAATGTTGTTTGTCCTCCAAATTTAAGTTATCGTATCTCCACTTATTTACTTGCATAATAAATCTTACTCCTAAATCCCTCAATGAGAGTATTTCTGACAAGTTTCAACTTGTAACACCGTATAATAGTCTAAGAATCTGATCAGGCATACATATTGACTATACCTTGATTCCAGTCCTTCATTGTCCATGGACTGTGATTTACAATCACATTTAAGGAGATTGCTAGAGAAATTTTATATACTTCATCTTTAGGTTCCTTTCCCTTTTTAAGTAAGGAAAAGTCAAATATATTTGATTTCATACCTCAACTAATAAACTAAAACATAATCATAAAACATATATCACAAACACTTCTATTCAAAACCATACATTAAACTTATTCATAGAGATATTAAACGGAATCTCAGAGTTGCAAACATACCCGACATATTTTTCATTAAACAGCTATCCTCATGACACAAACATTCAACCCAAATAATATACTCATATTTCATATGGAATATCCCCATAACTGACTCTGGTACTTCCACATAATATTAACAGAATATTACACATTACAAACATGATACGGATACGTTTCGAGAGTACAAGGCACTCCGTATACCAGCTATCCATATCATGCATGCTTAGAGGATACAAAAACATCGATAAACAAAAGATCGGACCTTAAGAAGGATGCGTTTCGAGAGCATCAAGTACTCCGTATCCAGCCATCCCGGCATTAGGCTCAATGAATCTAAAAGATTGAACAACAACGTACCACAAGAAACACAGAATACAAGGCAAACGGTTATTCGTAACACACGAAATACGGACACACATGCCTACATGCCAAAGATAAAACAAAAAGATTACAGATGGAGATTCAAATCAATTGGCCGCTCCCGGCTTTCCCTTTCCCATTCAAGCTTGGATGTTGCAGTGTCGGATTCTGGATGTATGATTTGCATTTTATCTATCAATTCCTCAGCTGTTGAAGCAGTGACAAAGATTTGTCTCTCCGATTCTGTAGTGATGTTTTCTTCCACAGCGTAATCTAGAAATTTCAAAAGACCGTCATAAAAACCCTTTACGTTCAGCAGTCCCAAAGGTTTGGAATAAAAGCCCAACAATTGCCCACAAGCAACTATAAATATTTCCTCAAGAGTACCTAGACCACCAGGTAATGCTATAAAAGCATCAGAATTATAGATTATGTCTTTAAAATTTTTAGGGATACTCCTGACTCCTTCTCCCTTACCTATGGCTTCCTTACAAAGGTTTCCTTCAACTGGAATATGAGGCCAAATTCTTACATCAGTAGCGTCGCTAGACCTAGCTGCTAGTGCCATATTTACCATCATTTTTATACTACCACCCCCATAGATTATGTTAATCTTCTTGCGTGCTAGGACTTGCCCTAAGTGATTTGCAGCTTCTAAATAAGCTTTATCTTTTCCAAGGCTGGAACCACAAAAGACACAGACATTCTTTATTTTCTTCGTGGACTGGGAGGTAGACATATTTGGTTTATAGAAGTGGTTGCTTAATGTCTGCTCCACTTAGACTTCGGGTTCTACATGAGATTTTAAAGATGAGAAATATACAAAAAGGGCTAAAGAGATAGACGAGTAGGTAATGAAAAAGTAATCCAAAGATTTAAACAAAATCTTGTACGGATAAGAAAGTAAGATAAGGTGATTGATAGTTTACAGAAAATCTGATTCACTTTTTGAAAAAGATTAGACTCTAATTGTATAACTTTTGACAATTGAGAACAATTCGACAAAAGACCCTCTTGACACAACTGTAGACTTTTTGACAAATATACACCAAGTCTAGAAATTTAATATAAACGACAAATACTGTAGAACTTTTGAAATTTGAGACACAAATCTTGAAATATCCGGATAAGCTTTTCAAAATTCAAACATATTACTGTACCGTATGTAACGTGTCTGATAAGATAATATATTTTATTATATATATATTTAAGAAAATCATAAATTAAATAAGATATTAACACTTACTGTATCAATCTAATAATCACAATTATTTCAAACACAAAAGCAAATATTCTGAGTAAAAGAAAAACACATACTGTTGAACATCAGCTAAAACTGCATCAAATAAGTAAAGACTAAATAACCTTTATAGAGCGATGACTTATTCCCCATCCAGTTTTCTTATGGCTTGACAAACAGGATCTAGAAATACCATATTCCTGAGGCGTTGTCTTTCTGTATAAAATTTAGGCCAGAGTTTAAAAATAGCTCCTTGAACATATCCACTAGGGTGACCGTGAAGAGGAGGATGGATGCTATCCAAGTTCTCCTTTGAAAGTCCATCCCTACAAAACCTTATTTTATCCTCTCTATTCGTAGACATATAACCAGGTGAAGTACATTTACCGTTACAATTTTGTCTTCCACATTTGTTACAAGTGACCACGATGGCACGAGCTCTTCTTTTCATTGCACTACGACTGGTACCTGTTCCTGGTAAACCGACATCTTGACTAAAGTCACTCGGACGGATTTTCCCCTCTATCAACATTCTCACATCACAAGGGATACCAAAACGCATAAGAATCCACAACCGAGTAATTCTAGCCTTGTATTTCTTTCTGAGAATCTTTTGGGAGAGTGATGGGAAATACTTTCTCAGGTGTTGGTACTTTGGGTCCATGATGAGATGAAAGAAGAGTAAATAGAAAGGAAAAATTAAGATAGTAAATTGCAGAATCCTAGAATTCCTTCTTCTTTTAGAGGAAAAGAAGAATTTCTAATGAAAAAGAAGAGGATTTGCGATTTAGAGAAAAAATAACAAATTAAGAGAGAAAAAGTGAACTCGGAGAAATAAGGTCTTACGCACAGTAAACGTATATGTAAACAATAATTAAACCACTGTATATGACACGTATAGAGACCACGTGGGAGAGACAGTGTGAATCAAACTGATTTAAGATTTGAACTAGGCCCAAATGTTCTAAGTTGAAAATGGTCAAGTTGTTTCGGGCCTTAACACATTTAGAACAAGTTAAATAACAAACATAAAATTGAAAACCAATTTGTATAAATCTTAAACCCAATTCAAAGTCCACTATAGATAAAGTTAACTATAAACAACAAATCTAATTTAACGACAATAAGGATCTTCCTGAATAATATTTAAAATCATTTCATAACAACATAATCTTCCAGCAACTCAAATAATTTTGTTTTAATCAAAACCTTATTGAACAATGCATACACCCATATGTTATTGATAATACTCAACATCTATCAATGGATTCATCATCATTACTACCAAGGGTTTAGAATGCGACTAACCTTGAAATCAATACGATTTACGTCTTTCAACGTAGACCATATCAATGAACAAAGACACTTGATGTTACTACTTAAGAACATCTACAATCCCCACAATTCTACTTATACCATATCGAATTTCCTCATATAACAAAACCGTAGGTAACCAAAAGATTCACTGATACACTTAAATACAATGTACGTAACAAAATATTCCAATTTTGAGATTCATGCATTCTAGACTTTACACAGTCTCAACAGACCAAAAGTCTAACATTTATCTCTCTCAAGATTCAATACCATGATTTTCAACTTATATCATATTCCTCAAATATATAGAACTTTTAAGAAAAGACATTGACACTTATGTGCTCCATCGAATCCACACATAATCATTACTTAGGTTTGAATCAATTGCGAAAAATTTGGCATATCTATGTCAAACTTTAAAATCAATAAATCAAGCCTTATATTTCTTATTGTTTTTCACGAGACAAAAGGCTTTTAAATCCTCGTATCTATACGAATTTCTCATCGTTTATACGAATTAGATATGCTTATAGATCCAAATATTATACGAATCTCTCATAAGCATTCTACTTATAAACTCATTCCATATAATTATCATTCCCTTATAACTATTAATACTTTCCTTCTATATAATTATTGTACTCATATAACTATTGATATTTTCATTCTATGGCCTTTCCATGTTACATCCTTCTAGACTGTATAAATCAATGTGAAGGTTCATTTTGATGATGACAATAAAAATTCAGCTTCAAAACCATCTCAAAAATATATTTTTTTTTAAAGTGGTGCTACACTCCCTAGGTTAACCGAACCTAGGCTCTGATACCAAAAATTCTGTAACGCCCCTATATGGGGGTTAACAGTTTTTAATGAGATAAAATAAAAATAAATAATAAAAGTAAAACCTTAAAGATTAAAATTTGCCCGGGACTTAAATGAAAACTCTCAACTCAAAAATAAAAATATAAACGACAAATAAACCACAGTTTTAATGTAGCACCTTAAATTTAATAATATAAACTGTTGTCATCATCATTTTAACCCTCAACACATTATAATACAGTCACAGAAAGTAACAATTGATGCTTACATTATCATGAAGAACATTCTCAACGATTGAAGCAGTCCCAATGTAATATAGTTACATCACTTCCTCAACTATATTTCTCGTAGCCACCTCACACTTAGTGAGTCCTGAAAAGATATAAACATAAGGGAATGAGCAACACTATGCTCAGTAGAGAAAGCCATTACTCACCTCTATCATTACCACATTAAAATCTGCATGGTTAGTAAGTTACATCATATTCCAGATTATGAGGTTTATTATGATCACATCTTATGGATACCGTAGTTAATCATTACCAAGTGTCATAATTACACATTTATACAAATATTACCAATCATCATTGTTCCTAGGTATCCATGTTAAATTGAGTATCACTCAACTCATCGAAACCCAAATGGGCGCACTTGATCACCCTATAAACATTCCAAGGGTGTTCCGGTGAGGGGACATCAAGCCCCGAGTCCTCACCAAATCGATTCCTGTACAGTGTGTTCTGGGACTTTCAACCCAAGGAAGCGTCATCGCCTTCCCCCTACTTTACCTTTTAGGGTATTCATGCCCAAGGACGTAACCGTCGCCCTTTTCATGTCTCACAATTTCTCTATATTAAATCATTATTAATAGAGTTAATTTTCCTAACCATGCTTCTCAATTTATAACATGTGTCAATTCATTATGTTCCTCGCCGTACAATACAAGACGAGTCCATGTCATAGTTTCATATGTGATACACATATAATATCAGTTCAACATAGATATATATATATTGCGGCAAAACAATCAATTTTAATTCTATAAAAACCTCACAAAAGATGAGTAATAGAATCCCTACCTTTCAAGCTTATCAACAGTCTCTTAATCCTGGAATCAATTAACGTTAGCTCCATACTCCCTTGATCCTAAGGCGTGCATAAGGACAATTAAAACTAAAGCACAACATACAACTACATTCATAAAATTTATTTTAATTTAATCTTAGAATTTCAAGAAATAACCACTGCCCATAGAGGTATTATAAAGTTTAACAATATAAATTTTCTGTCTAGGGCATATACACTTAGACTTCATACATATGCTCCAAAATAGCAACAAACATATACTTAGGTTTAAGAACGCAAATTTGAATAATCCTTTAGTATAAAAGAAAATTTATAAATGAAAGACTAAATTTGTTCATAAGATTCTAACCTCGGATTATGGTTAGTTGGAAGCTTGAAATGGCTTCAAAACAGGTTCCTTTACTTCGGTATGACTGAAATTCTTGCTAAAATGGAGGTGATGGTGGCTGATTTTTATGGCTGCCTTGAAGAAGTTCTCTAAGTATTTTGCTTCAGCAAAGAAATGAGAAGAAGAGTGTGGGAACCGTGGAAGAGAAAGGAAGAAAAGATGAAGTCTTTGAAGAGAAGTGATAGAAACAATTATAGAGGAGACATGTTGAAGCATGTCACGGAGGAAATAAAGAAAATGAGGGTTAAGAGTAGTTGGAAAAGATATCCTTATGTCTCATCTAAAGACTTTAACACACATAATGCCAATATGACATTTTTGAGATTTATTAGAAGTTCTAAGGCTTTTTAGTAATCATACTAAATAAATATAGGAGAATTTTAGAAAATTTAAAAATAGATAAAAATAAATATTATAAAATAAATTTAAATGAAGCAATTTTTTTTATACATTAAAAATTAATTTAATTACCTCAATACCCGTTAGAAGAATAACGGGTGTCACATATATATTCACTTTTTACATTCATTGATTACACAACAATTGACGTTGGCTTCATTATGTCCTTCTACAAAGATCAGCTTTTCGGAATTCCAATGTAACTTGTAATCGTTAAAGAAATATTTACCATGTAACTTGCAAGGTTAAGATAATCAATTATTTGGCATAAAAAAAAAGAAAGAATGAACGATCAATTATATATTTTTATCGTTAAACCCCGACAAATCTTATTTTTTTGGAGCGTTTTCATTTTTTTTTTTTTGGAAAGGAGAGCGTTTTTTCCTTTCCATTTCTGATACTCTCTCCCGTTGATAAAAATGACGTGTCATCTAATCCAGCCGTTCAAATCCCTTCCTATCCTCTCGGGGAAAAGAAGAGAAAAAAAGAAACGAATAATAACCGCTACAAAACCCCCATCCTTTTTCCCCAACGGATCTCCCTCCCCCTCTCTCTCTCTTTCTCTCTGCACAGACAGAGATGCGAAAGACTCCATTTTTCCCCGACTTCTGCAACTAACACTCTCTGTTTCTCTCTCTCTCTCTATATATATATATATATTTATTGTACGGAACTTTGTACTGTTGCCATGGCGACAAGTTCCAGATCACGGCGAGCCCTAGAAGCGCGGTCGGGTGGGAAAATTGTGCGAGCCAGGCGAACGGCGGGTCCGAGGACCCCTTACGACCGGCCGAGATTGGCCAATCGGGAACCCGAAAGCCCGAATTGGATTTCCAAGATCATTTTCTCGCCGACTCGAGCGATCGCTTCTGGCGCTGGGAAGCTCATCTCTACGGTCTTCTCTCAAGATTCTTCTTCGTCTTCGTCTTCCTCGTCGGGAAGTGACTCCACTTCAGGTGCGTAGTGCGTGGTAGCTTAGCCGTGGAACCTGGAAAGAGACTCTGGCTAATTATGTTTTGTTTTGAGATTTTTTTTATTGTTGGTTTCCTCTTTTCTCTTTTGTTTGTCCGCAATTTTTGATGATTGGTGAAAAAGAGAAGGAATTGATTCATCTTTTCTGATCAACTTGTACGGAATTTAGGGGAAATGATAACTTTGACCCAGTAAGTTGGAGGATTTTGTGTCTCGTGGTTTCTAGGTCTGCTTAGGGTTTTGGTGCTGTGCGGACCCGTACTGAGGAGCATGTTGGAAACTTATGTCCTTACACTAGATTGTTTTCCCTCTTCTTTTTTGCTTCTTACTCTGTCCCACGCAATAGAATATGCAGTAAATGTAATCTGCTACAAAAGTTATAGTTCAAAATTTAGTGGAATCCTACTATTTTACTTTGCAAAACTCTTGGTTATGTTTACTTGTCACTAGGCAATGAACCTTCTGCTTAAGTAATGTTTTGCATATGCCACACTTTTGTATTATATACGTATAGCAGTAATTGTTCGCGTGCATGCACACACACAGAGATAGTTTGTCAAAATAATAGAATATTTTTGGGGAGAGGCATATAAATATATACATATTTTTTGTGATACAGTGCTAGCTGTTACTTGGATTTGAACTTAAGATCTCCCCTTTAATCTACCTCACCCTTACCAACCGAGTTAGAGAGACATATAAATTCCTAAATATCGTGATTTTCATTTATCTTATCTTACATTTTTTGCCTTTTCAACTAAATACTAATTCGTAATGGATATTAAGTCATAGGTTCTAGGTCATAAAGGTCAGGATCAACACATATGTGTAAAGTGTGTTTTCCGATTTGTGTTCTGATTATAGCTATCAGATGCATAGTAGTTTGTGCAGACAGAAATCTGGATTTTTCTTTGTGATTTTTTGTTCCTTTTAATTGGATTAGTTGTCTCCAATTTTGCAGAGGAGAATGCTGATAATGATTATAATGATGATGAAGATGATGACATCTTATCTGGAGCTGACATGTTGGAGGAGGTAATTGCAGTATTTTTCATTTCGTTCTGCTGGGAGCATTGTTATCTTCTTTGAAATGGTTTTTCTTTTTCTTTTTTTTTTCTCTCTTTTTTTTTTTTTGTTTTCGTGAAAGTACCTGAACTTTGTGTGTTTTTGTGTCAATGAACTAATTAGCATGCGAACAGAATTAACGTAATTTTTCATGTTAGGTTTTGTGTTTCAATGGTAAATGATAACCGAAGTGGCTGAACGAGTATGAGTTTGGCTCCTGTATTATGTGAATCACAGCCTTATTCATGCAGCGAGTGAAGAAATACAAAAAGCTTGGAATTTGAAAGTACTATCTTAGTAAACTGAACGTGGAATTTTTTCTTGGTAATAGGATGATATTCTATGGGTTGCCTTGTCTATGGACTTCTTAAAAATCTTTTATATGGCGTAGGATCGTTCTCTTGGTTTCATAGTCATGGGGTTGTATTTACAAAACAAGACAATTATACAAATTAATGAAGGTTTTCTAGACTTATTTGTGTATTACTCCATGTTCTTTTGATTATGGTGGTTGAATCAGAGCAATGATAAATCAGAAATGATCCAGGGCTTCAGGAAGGATTTTGAGCCAACAACGGGAAAAAGGGATTCCAAGAGTGCAATAGAAAAGCTGCTAATGCAGGAGACATTTACTAGGTAACTGAGAGTTCCACAAATTCAAATTTAAGTAGGATTTATCCTTGTTTGTTTCCTGCTCAGCTGCTCATGTTTCCCCCCAACCCTTTTAACAAAAGAAGTTCGTTGAGTATTGAGATCTTATTTTTTCTTAGTAATTCAACTTTAGAGTTGTGATGGAATTTCTTGTTTGACCAGGGAAGAAGGCAACAAACTAATAAAGATTATTAAAGCCAGAGTTGTAGATGGTTTCAGCACTAAAGATGCAGACACCAGGGGACTAAATGAGATACCCAAAGAAACATCTAGAGGTAGGATTAATAAATGATTTGATGTGCCAATATTCTTCATGTTAGACTGATGGTTTCAAGTATGTTGTAGAAGCCGACGAGCAGAGTCTTCGTTGTACAGCTGTTATGGAGGCAAAAAAGTGGTTGTCAGAAAAGAAATTGAGATCAGCTTCAAAATCAGATATGAATGACGTAAATCTTTATTTTTTTACTCTGTTTCCTCTCCAAAAGTCGGTACTCTTTCATAGTTAACCTACCAAGTGGGACCATATGATTTATGCCATTATTTTTTTCCCTTTCTCTCTCTACATACACACAGATGTATACTGTTTAATAATGGACATAAGGATTAAATTCTCTTCCTCGCTTTCTTGTTTTGCTTTCCTTTGATTGTCTAGCTTCTTTATTTGTGGCAATTTGTATACTTTATCTTTGCAAATTTGTTAATTGATTAAATACTTGCAAATTTTAATGTTCAAAAAGCAATCACAGAGAAAATAGGCGAAGCCGTATAGATGATGTGTCATGGATGCATTAATACTGAAGTCTGAATGAAACTTAGGCTTAATTGATCCTGTAGTGAAAAAGGTCAAGTAGAGATGCAGTCAAGAATAGGTTTGAATGACTTTGAACGGTAGAGAACCCTTCCAAATTGTTTTTGAATAAAAAGCTTAGTTAAAGTACTCTGTAGCATGCTTGTTATCTCTACACTACGCTTTAGGATTTTTCATTTGTAACTTTCAAACATTTTGATTCAATGGGTTTATCTGGTGCTTATTATGCTCTTCGGTGCAGGTTATCGATGATGAAGTGGATTCACCAGTGGATATGGCCAAGGTGTACATGAGGACACGTCCTTCATGGGCATACCCTACATTCAAACATGGAGAGTTCAAATCTCCGTCACCAAGTGGCACGCATCTTTTCAAAGAAGAAACACCATATTCAATTGGTGGTAATACTTTGTCCTCATCCAAGGTGCGATTGCCAAATATTTATGCTCTTGTATATATTTCTGTTCTCTCTGTTTTATTTCTTTAACAATGTACGCGTCTGTTGGGGAGGGCGGTCGATTGGTTTGACTTAGAGTTTGATCTTGAATTGAGGGTTGTTTATTGCTTGACTTGGATAGTATTCTCCATGATGATAAATGTGCATGAAAGTTGCTGTCAAGAAATTTCTCTTATATTGATATACAATTATTGCTTTACAAAGTCAAACTCTCTCTTTCCTTAGAAAAAAAAAATCATAATAACAGAATTTGTAAAGAGGTAAATTCTACGATTATTGATATACGCATACTTATTAAGCCAGATGCAATACCTATGTTCTCTTTGATATCACTTTGGCTACATATCTAATTTACATGCTGAAATTTGAATATAGGAAAAAAAAGATACTCCCACCACAGGGTCTTGGAACATCCAGGAGGAAATACAGAAAGTACGAGTGAAAGCAACCGAAGAGATGCTAAGGAATTCACCATCTAAAAAAATTGATTGGTCTTCTAGAGCCAGCCCAATTTCTTTACTAGCTAAAAATGTAGATGCTAACGTGGTAGAAAAGGTGGATGCTTCTAGAAGACCCATGGATGCATCTTTGCTGATGACAACAGAAATATTTAGTGCTCATGGATTTCATGGTATGTTCTTTTTCTGGTCTGAGGTAAATCTGTGAGCTTGCTCTGGTAACCTTGTTATCAGTAATAGATCGTGCAGTTGCTCAGTATTACTGTTGATAAAATGGGTTGTAGAAAATCTTAAGACATGGAATCTTCATTTCTGCCTCTTTAGGTAAAGAAATTGCTCCAGATGGGTTACAAAATGAAGCTTCATCACTCAATCGAGTTAACATCACTACCGATCAAAATCAGGTGCCCACTTTACAGCTATGTTAATTTTTTTTCTTAAAAAAATATATATTGGGACTCTCTATACACTTTATTTATAAGTTTGCGTTGTCAATTTTTTTATATCTATTATAAATTCTGTTTGTAGGATTTGGAAGTGACTAATGTCGTTGATGGAGGAGGTAATCTTTTATTTTCATTGATAAATCATGTTTGCATTTTTTTTTCCCCTAAACCTGCATGATAGGATTGTTTTCAAATGAGATTATTTGTTTAGTTGCATAATTGCTCATCAATTTAAGTCAAACTATTAGGTACAAAGGATGGCTTTGAAGGTACGCTGTGTGAAGAACAGAGACTTATGTCATCTCAAGATATTGAGACTCAGACTGCATCGCACAGGTTTGATTTATGTCTGTGTGGTAATGTACAACCACATAGCCTTCATAAGCTATCCCTTTTATCTTCTATGAGAGTTTTTGTTCTTACACTTGTATAAGGGGAACCCTATAAAACAATGGCCAAACAGAGCCATTAATTGCAATGTGCTTTTAATGCTATTGGTATTTGGACCTTTTTGACATGCAAATTATGGGATTTGTTGTATTATGCAATGTACCTCATCTTGTAGAATGAGAAGCCAAAGAGTTTTTCATACCTCTTTTTATGCGAACGTCTGATTCATTCTTGTGAAAGTTAATGAAGAGAAAGCCAGAGATTATCCTAGAAGGGGCCATCTCTCTCTACTTCTATATCTATCAAATGTATAGATCTTGTTGAAGAAATAAGATTGAAAAAATTAGGTCATTGTTATATTCTGAACAACACGAGAAAGATTTTTTTTATGCTTGTTTTTAGGGATGAACATGTTGTTAATATATGTCTTTGGCGAAACTTCCCATGCCTATCCTTTGACTAGACATCCTATTTGCTCTAACAGTTTTGAAAGCTCTTCTTAGTTGTCAACATACGAGGGTGCCTAGGTTGCTTCCTTGGTAGCCTTTGCCTTGTGAAATCCCTAAAATGTGTAAACCAAATATAAAGTCCACGTGAAATGAGCTACACTTTTCGGGTCAAAATGATTATAGATGAGATGTACTTGGTATGCATTTATAAATCTCGACACCATTTAGAGGTCACGTGAGGAGATGATTTCTATATTCTGTGACCTCTTTCTAATTTTTTCCCCCTTCTTTTCTTTTTTATTTTTTTTTTTTTTTTTTTTATGTACTTAGCCTGCATTTATCAATCTTCCCACCATATAGATGTGTCTAATCTGATTGATCTTTTTACGTTTTTAGCATGTATAGTTGTATACATGTTTGAAACCAAGACAGTTAGACCTGTTCTGTCAAGCATTTTTGATGCTTGGGGCATATTTGATTTCTTTTATCGCACATCTTTTCACTAACTTGGTGAGATCTATGTTATATCTGTTGTTGTTTAACCCTTTAAATGTTGTATTGGTTCACAGCGATGGTGGTGTTAATGTTGTTGGTGACCATAAGGACACTGGTGCAACTGAAAAGCAGCTAAGCCCTATCGCTGAAGGAAGCATACATGGTAATTCTTAAACTTTTGGTTGCATTATTAGGGAAAAGACATGTAACTTGGTGTTGTACTTTCCATGCCAGATTTTAAGAGCCTTCTATTGTCTGAATGAGGGATATTCATTCCCCTTGTTTGATTGATGGAAGGCTACTTACTGAAAGGAATAAGCTTAATTTATAAGCTAGGCATGCCTTCCCTTTGCAACTTTATATTGTTGAAATATCATCTGGTTTTGACCTTTTGAGCGTGATCTATGTTTCTTATATAAATGTATTTATTTCTTTTAGATTCTATTTGAAGGCTCAATTTTATATGACTTGGTCACTTGGCTAATATATGTATATATTATATATATATATATATATATTTATATTTTAAGGCTCAATCTTATGTGACTTGGCTAATATACACACACACACACACACACATATATATTTCTTGTTTTGTCTGCCTGTCTTTTTTTTTCTTCTTCTACTTCTTCTTCTTCTTCATCTTCTCTTTTCTTTTCTTTTTACCCATTCTTTCTCTTCTGAAATTGTCTCCTTGCATATTTTCATCAAGTAGTAAGTACTTGTCTTCTGAAATGCTGTTTCAGATCCAAGATCTCTTGAGAGCAACCGTACAACATCAAAGGAAGTGGCTGGAAATGGAAGTGCTTATACGTCTAATGGTTTGCTTCCTTCAGGAAACAGGTAAAAGGGCCATTAACATCCAATTTGGTGCGACTTTTTGAGTTTTTAAGTCTTTCCTGACCTTTTTTTCTCTGTAACAGTCAGTCTGCAGAAGCAGGTTCAGAGCAAGACGCTATGCTAGAAGATGAGGAACATGATCTGGTTGATTCAAGTTATGACAAGATAGATGTTGGTGTCCTCAAGGATGAGTCCTGCAAACTTTTGAGTGAAGCCTCTGTGGAGGTCCCTTATGTGAGTGATGCCATGAATGAGAATGCGTACATCACAAATGGCTCTCCAATCGTTGCGCAACGGTATTCGACGCGGCAGGGCTCAAAACGCAGTGTGGCACCCAACGCCACTGGCGATGCTGAGAAGCAACATGGGAAGAGACCGAGCAGATACAATAGGAAAAAGCAAAGCATTTCCATGCAGTGATATTTTATTTGTTAGTCCATTTAGCAGGTATTATTATTGTTTGTTATTTATTCTTGTTTCGAGATCTTTAGCTAGTCATCAATAGTTATTTGGTAGACCCACACCTGAGATTGAGAGTAGATATTCTGGGAATTGGGAAAAGCTTGTCCTGACCTTGCACTGTCATGAGTGTTTATGTTTGTCCGGGGGAAAAATGCACGTGTAAATGTTAGTTCAGTTTGGATTGCTACTAATACAGATTGTGCTTGAAATTAACATATTCCGCTACTGGGAATTTGATGGTCTCTTTCTACTTCTTGTTGTGGCTTGACTGATGCTGTTGGTATTGGGTGGATTCTACTGGCACACTGACCACTGAACCGTCCCACAAATGTAAGGCTTATTTTATTTTTTGTGGCCATAAACATAATGTCGAATTAGTTCCCTCTCTTAAAAAATTACATTTTGTGGCATGATTATAGGAATGGAATTGAAATATAGCAAGTTTTTGGAAATATTTTATACACCTTTTGGGCTTAAAAAGCTGTTGCCTCCTCCTAACATGGTCATAAGCCATTTTTGAATGCTGCAGTAGGGCATTTTATGAGATGAAATTTGGATGACAATGATGAGTTGTAAATAGGTAGTCTCCACGCAGAGGTCTCGGTGAGATGATGTGGACTTAGGAAAGATGGTTGTTCCCCTTTCCATACCCTCTACTGTAGTCTCCTGCAGGCTGTAGTCTGTATATGGCTTCTTTTTTTTTTGGTGAGGCTGGGGGCTTGGGATTTAATAGTCTGTATACGGTCTTGGATTAAAGCATTTTGAGTGTAAATTAAGTTGTATACCACTTTTGAAGTCTAGTCATTTGGTTGTACTACTTCAATGTGAAATACACAGGCTTAATTTTTTTGTAAAAGAAAAATGGTACATTTGAGTTCCAAATATCTGGAAGTAATTTTCTTCCAAATTGCTGCAAGTCAGAGACCAATATGGGACACCACCTGCTGAAGACTGCTTTAAAATGAATGTTGATGCCGCCTTAATTACTGAAAACAACCAATTGGGTGGCCTTATCTTTACTCAAAAATCGTGGTGAGAGAGGGGTGGACAGCGTTATCTTCCCACTTTTATGGCAGTATCTGCCCGTCAGGTTATGAAGCACTCTTCTTTATTCTTTAATGCGCTTGAGATGTTGGACTAAATCTCCATCTGATGAGCTTATTTAAGTTGGAAAAAATCATTTTCAAAAGAAAGAATGTTGTAAGTGGTGAACGAAGTTTCCTCGCTCGTTAGAGGAAGTGAACGGTTGGCTCGAAGACAGAAGGGATGCGCTAACTACTCGCTTTGTTAGAAAAATAAGCGACTAGTCTACTGTTGAGAGGTAGCGAAGAGGACAGAAAGGCTAAAGAGAGGTTAGTGCTAGGTAGTGTTAGATAGCTTGCTGGATGAGAACGGATAATTTTCTAATGGAATGACCCTTAGTTTTGTTTTGGTGCTCAATCTAGTAATAGTGCGGGCAAACACGCAAAGGCCAATTAAGTAAGACTCCGCAGGGAAACCCGAGTTCAACTAGAGCAGGGAACTGGAAAGCTTAGTAGTTAAGCAATTAATAGAAAATGAATGGGCAAACACTAGAAATTGATCCTATAGGTTCACAAT
The DNA here is from genome assembly GCA_025403435.1 of Artocarpus heterophyllus. NCBI lineage: Eukaryota > Viridiplantae > Streptophyta > Magnoliopsida > Rosales > Moraceae > Artocarpus > Artocarpus heterophyllus. Next base: position 38,184,418 of record CM046333.1, on the reverse strand, counting down.
TTTTCATTTGAAAGGGGTGGAGAATGGTATGATTATTCTATTCTTGGTGGTCTAGATAAAGAGGTGTTGTTGGTGATTCCAGAGAAAAGAGATCTGTTAGTTTAGGATAAAACTGAATCTGTTGGCTTGGAGGGATAAACCAAAGCCGTTGTTTTGTCGGCTGATGTTGTGGAGCTTTACTCGGCTTTTGAGTAAAACCATTAAATAAATAATGTTTCACAGAATGAGCTACATTGCAAATTGTTTGATTTATAAATAACTACAAATTGTATACTCTAGTAAAAGGAACCATATTTTCATTTGATATAAAGAACATGATATAAAAAAGTAAATTTTTCTTTTTGTTTATTAAGTAAAAGAAATACAATATGTTTGATTAATTTATAAACCCATACAATTTTGCTACTAATTATTGTTTTATGGAATTCAAATTTTAGTTTAATGGAAAGAAAAAAAAATTATATTAAGAAAAAACTATAGCTTAGTATGTAAACTAAAAAAAGAAAAATGTTTGGAAAAAAATTGTAAGTTTATTTGCTGGGTGGATAGAAAGGGAAAAACCAATAATACTATTTAAGTGTAGGAACTTTTTGAGTATTTTAGGAGTAGTGTAAGAAGCGAAATAAGGGAGTGGTTGAAAAAAAAAAGGTGTGAAAAGTAAAATAAGGGTGTTAATAGAAACAGTCTTACCTAATTTACTCAACAAAGACAAATAAACAGTGAAATTTTGAGAAATAACAAAAAAAAATTGGTTTAGGATTTATGCCAACTATATCAAAATTTTGATTTGATATGAAAAAAGAAATTATCAAATGTTGAAAATATAGTATAAATTCAAATTGTGATGTGTCACCTAATTTTTAGAGCAAAATCTACCCCTTTCTTTAGTTTTTTCAATTACCTATTTAATTTAGTGATTTTAAGCTCACATATAATGAATAGATGCGAAGTTAGAAATTGTCATTGTACCTAAGAAATAAGACAAAAGTATTTTTCTATATTTTTCGTAGGAATTAAAGGCTCAAATAACACTTTTAAAATAACTTACTAGAAAGCAACGTGCAACTTGCAGGACACGATCTGCTATAGATCCTTGCATCCATTTTTATATTATATAGGCATGAAAGTGCTTGTGGCTTGATATGTTTATTCTATTCACTACAACTCTCTCTCTCTCTCTCTTTTGTTTAGGGGAGGCGAATATAAACCATCATATTGTACATACATATTGATTCCTTTTTCGGAGGAAAGAATCTAGGGTTAACATCAAAAAATAAATTCAAATAACTTTGTAAGTTTATTTTTTATATAGAAATCTAAAGGATCCAATTCAAGCAAGTTTCAAATTCAAAAGTCAATTTTTTTTTGGGATTGATAAAACCTTTTCGCTCAAATCAAAATTGTATTATGTAGGAATCAACCATTCATATGATTCTTTGAAAGAAAGAAATCATAAAATGTTATGTTGCTGCCATTTTGAAACGATTAAAGATCATCGAAGTGATGTCTAAATCCAATGATTCAAGGCAAAGATAAAGGATCCTAAAGTAAGAAAATATTGTTTTCAATTGTCTCAACAACTAGATTAAGATAAAGAATCAAAATAGGTTCGAAAAGGGAACAATTTGTTCTTCCTGACTACCTCAATTTAGTGCCAAAGAATTTCCTGCCACTATGATATCATTCTTACGCTTTTTTGACCTCTTAGAGATTTCATAAAACGAACTTTCTAGAAATCCCCAATGACCAATCCTCGCATGAATTGCAAAGGATCCAATAAGTCCAACGTCGATTCCTTCGGACATATCTATAGGGCAAATACGTCTATAATGACCAGGATAGATATCTCATATTCAAAAACTAGCAGTTCACTATGTCGATCCTCAAGGACCTAGATAACTCGATTTTCTTCCATGAACTATTTGTGTCAATGGATTAATTCGATCCAGAACTTGAGATAATGGGTTGTAATTCGAAAAAGATTTATAAGTAGCTGTTAATGTAGTGGAAGTAATCAAATTTTGAGACGGTATCAATTTATACTTAATTGCCCCACACATAGTTCTTCTAATCATATTTTCTAAACGAATCAGGGCCAATCTGAATTTATCTTGTAAGAGATTAGCTACAAAACAAATACGTTTATTTTTCAAATGATTCATATCGTCAAGTATACCCATGGGCAGAAGCTGAGTGACACCCTAAAAGCAGAAGCTGATGTTAAAAAATGCAACCTTTGGCCCGCTTCTCAACTTTTGTTGATGGGTAGTAGTTTTTAGAAACAACTTTTAAAAAACAAGATTTACTAAACACCCTAAATTGTTGTAAGCAGTTACAAAAGCTAAAAGCAGCCTTCAAAAGCAATGGCAAATGAGCCTTCATATAAGTAAAAAATTGAAAAGCATTACCATAGATAAATTTGAGAAATACCACTTTTGTGGTATTGTTTTTCAATTTTATAACTTTTATGAAAAAGTTTGGAATATATCACTTCCATTGAATATAAAGACAATATTGTTCATAAGTATTTTGTGTTAAGTTTATGTAAATATGTGTTATCTAAGGGTATTTAGCATTTTGAGCTAGGAGAATTATAAGGATAAAAAAAATAGAGAAAAAAGTGGTAAAATACAATAATAGCAATAGTAATAGTAGTAAAACAAAGTTGTGCACCAATAACACCACCAAATTTATCTGCATCACCATAGATAGGGACAGTCACAGGATTTGAATTTACGAATTTAAGATCAATCCGCAATCCAAATCAAAACCTTCGGATTAAGAAAATCTCAATCCGTAATCCGATCCAAAATCTTCAAATTAGAAAAATCACACTCTACAATCTAAAAGGGTGTTTAGCAAAAGTAGTCTAAACTACTTTTTCAGTTACAAACAGTGTAAAACTCTCATATGCTACAGTAACAATAATAAAAATCGCTATAGTGTAAAACTCTCACATGTTACAGTAAAAACAGTTCTAATCACCCTGCCAAACACCTTATGATTCAAAACCTTCAGATTGGATTCATGGATTCGTAGATTAAGTTATAGCTTTTTAGAATAAGAATATTGAATGCTAATTTTTTCAACATAAAAACAAAACTCGAAATAAATTATTGTTCATTCATCGACAACACTTAAAATTTTAAAGCATAACTTTAATCATTTTAACTTCAATGGAATGGATCTGATGAAATTACCGATTCTTGTTTATTCATCAACAATACTTAAGACCTTAAAGCATCAAGTTTAATCATTTTACCTTCAATGGATTGGATATGATGAAATTACGGATCCTATGAACACCCCTACACATAGGTGATTATTTCCCCTCAAATTGACCCACATTTGTCATTGGGCTATTTAAATGCAAAGAAAGCCCAAAACGCCCTCATCATCCTCACCGGGCACTCCCCCGGACCCTACTGGGCCACACTTTCTTCTTCTTCCCTCTTGAGTGCAACCCTAAAAGCCCAAAGAAAAACTCCCCACACATTTTCTATTGTCAATTAATTTTTTATTAATTTTTTTACCAGTATCTCTCTTCTCTCTTCGAATGAATCGCAGAGAGTGAACAAAAGAAGAGGAGTTCTAGTTGCCGAATCGGCAAAACGCAAACAAAAATGGAGGGGTTTCCTTCTTCGTCACAGATTGCACAGCAAACATGGGAACTGGAGAACAACATCATCCCCATGGACACTCCTCCATTGTCGGCGACGACGAAATCCGGCAGCGGCAGCGGCGGCGGCGACGCCTCCTCCGACGCGATCTTCTACTACGACGAGGCCGCCCAGGCGAAGTTCCAGCAGGAGAAGCCGTGGTCGAACGAGCCTCACTACTTCAAGCGCGTTAAGATCTCGGCCCTCGCGCTCCTGAAGATGGTCGTCCACGCCCGCTCCGGCGGCACCATCGAGGTCATGGGCCTCATGCAGGGGAAGACCGACGGCGACGCCATCATCGTCATGGACGCTTTCGCCTTGCCCGTCGAAGGCACAGAGACTAGGGTTAATGCCCAGGCTGATGCGTACGAGTACATGGTCGATTATTCCCAGACCAACAAGCAGGTTCTTTTCTCTCTTGCTCTATATAATTTTCTGTGTTGATTAATTTTTCCTTTCAGAGATTTGTTGATGATGGATCACGCTTTATTAATCTGAGAAAAAACCCAAACCCTAGTTTTTTTTTTGAGAGATTCTAATGGAACTAGAAGGAATGAATTGTGTGTAATTTCTGGGTTTTTTGCATTCCTGAAGGCACTTTCTTGCTCTAAGAAAAATTATAATTTTTCTTTTGGGAGATTGTAATGTAGTCAAAATTGTAACCTATGATTTAGTGGAAGGAATGAACCGTAAATTTTTTTGACCTTAGCTTCTGTCTTTTCATCTTTTTTTTTTTTAGTTTTCTTATTGAATAAGTTCTTGGCAGTGAGAGGTTTTGAGGAAGTTTTGCATTGCTGAAGACACTTTCTTACCTAAGAAACCCTAATTTTTCATTTCGGATACACTTGGCTAAGAATTGCAGCTTATTCTCTTTTGGAAATCTGAAGGACTTCTCTCTTTTTTTTTCTTACTATCATAGTTGTTGTTTGTTAACTGCATATCATGTCTTATAAGTCCAAAGAAAATTCTGATTATTTCTCTTCTTGCAAATGTTTTCATCGGGTCTCTGTTTCATTACTGAGTGTTTTCGGTGTAGGCGGGCCGGCTGGAGAATGTGGTTGGATGGTACCATTCTCATCCTGGTTATGGATGCTGGTTGTCGGGTATTGATGTCTCAACACAAATGCTAAACCAGCAATTTCAGGAGCCTTTTTTAGCTGTTGTCATTGATCCCACGAGGACTGTTTCTGCTGGAAAAGTTGAGATTGGGGCTTTCAGGACATACCCAGAGGGATACAAGCCTCCAGATGAGCCTGTTTCTGAGTACCAGACTATCCCTCTGAATAAGATTGAAGACTTTGGCGTGCATTGTAAACAGGTTATCCTCGTTTGGTTTGTAAACTCTACTTTTCTTTTTAATATTGAGGTCCATTGTTGCCTAAATCATCATCTATTGTGCTTTTGCAGTACTATGCTTTGGACATCACTTATTTTAAATCCTCTCTTGATAGCCACCTATTGGATTTGCTATGGAATAAATATTGGGTGAATACTCTTTCTTCGTCGCCCTTGTTGGGTAATGGGGACTATGTTGCTGGACAAATTTCAGATCTAGGTACGTATGTTATGATCCTAGTCCTAGATTCTAAATAAATAAATAAATAAGTAAACAAATAAATAATTCTATTCAAGTTTTTTTTTATTATTTTTTCTTTTAACAAGTTATTTATCATGGCCTTTATACCATGCAGCCGAAAAGCTGGAGCAAGCAGAGAATCAATTATCTCATTCCCGCTTTGGACCATTTATAGCACCTCCTCAAAGAAAGAAAGAAGTAAGTTTTTCTCCCCCACAGATATACTTATAGAACTCTTTGAGTCTAGGTTGGAGTACGTTAAACCTGCTGTGAGAAATTTGCTTGTTTCGTGAAATTAATTGTGAAATTCTCAAACATCCGCAAGTACTTTAGTAGTGTTTATGAAGTGAAATGATCACTCTTGCCTTTCAATGAGGAGAAAAGGAGGGGAAAAAAAAAAGGTTGATGCAGATCTTTTAGTGTTGAATGAGAATGCTTTTTTGTGTGTGTGTGTGTGCACATGTGAATGGTAAGCAAATGTCTTGATTTGAAAGAAAGACCTAAACCAAGGGAGTTTTTATGTTATTTGAAATTTTCATTTGTCTGGTCACATTTGCATACCTTATCATGACATGGAGAATGAAATAATGGTAATGTTTGGACTAATTTAGGGTCACATAATTGCGTGCATGCACTATGTTATCGTAGGTCTAGTACCATGTCAACTAGATATAGAGTTTTGGACTAACTCTAGATTCTTAGGTTGTGACTAGTTCTCATTGGCTGGTTTAGCAAGGGGTGGAATCAGCATGTTGCTTTTGCGTTTGGCAGGTTTACGTAACATGTTTCTATGACTATATGCCTTTTTTAATTATTGTATACGTATATAAGTCATAGTTAACCTTAGCGTACTGTTGGCATTCTGACAAGGAGATCAATTTCTTGTATTGTATTTTGGTCTGCGGTCATGCCCCACTTTAGGATTGCATTATTGGTTAAACCCTTGCGCAATGACGAGAACAAACTTTTAACGAGAAAATGTGTGGGGTTTTTGGTTAGCCTTGTCAAACGTAGTTGTAATTCATTATGCTAGCGGCTCATAACATAATGGTTTTCGTGGTCATTTTTTGAATGGTTTTATAATTACTCTTTTCCTTGTCCTACTGGCTGGAAACTATCTTTCTCTAGTATTTTTTATTTTCTGCCGTAGGTAAATTTCTGTTGTTTGTAGTATCATATCTATTAGTACTATATGTTTTCAGAGAGAGAAAGAGGGCTTAAATAGAGTGCTTGAGTATTTGTTTGAATTTGTGGTCCCTTAGATAGCTTTTTCTGAAGCATGATAAGCAAATGCATTTGTATATACAATCATTCACTCTGGTCATAATTTAGCCATCATTGGAGTCATATTGCTGCCTCTCTTTCTACTATTTAATCTTAATTACAACTCATTCACGAATTACAGGAAGACTCACAACTTTCAAAAATTACTCGTGATAGTGCAAAAATTACCGTGGAACAGGTGCATGGTCTAATGTCACAGGTACTTGCTGTTCTAATCCCTGGATATCTGGGTGTTGTGTGAAAATGCATTTTAATAATGAACGGGAACTTCATGCACTATTTTTTTTTTTCTTTCTAACAAAGTTTTTGCATCTCTTGCCGTTTAGGTCATCAAGGACATTCTCTTCAACTCTGTCCGTCAATCCAACAGATGTCACACTGAGCCATCTGGCCCGGAACCAATGATTGAGAGTTGATTTTTGGCACCCGGTCTTCTCCACAGTTGGTAGAACCCTTTTGCACGGTTACAAGCTCACTAATTTTATCTCCTATCCCGGTTGCCATAATCCTATCAATACTTTGGCTGCTGATGTAAATTCTTTATGCAGCAATTTTTTTTTTTTTTGGAATTTGGTTTTGCTTATTTCAAGTCGCCATGCATTTTATTCCTTGTCATAGGAGTCAGTTGTTACCTGATAGACCCTTGCGTTCCAAGCCCACTTGGTTTGATATTGGCATAGCGTTATTCAACAAGGTCTGATATACTTTACAAAGTTGAGAATTTAAGAAAAAATTATTACCTGGTGAAGAGTCACATGGTATAAGCTATGATCCATACAGTTTGAGTACCTTTGCGTTCTCTTGCATTTTATTCTTTTTTATTTTATTTCTTTTTTCGTCTTTTTTTTTTCTTTCTTCAGAAGTTATTACCTTTTTTCTGGAGACCATTGCATTATCATTTTAAGTAGGATAGTTCCAAAATCAGTACGGAGAACGACTTTTGAAAGGAAAAAGATCCTAATCATCATCATTATTATGAACTTGAGGTGATTGGATTTAAACTCTACCCGTTGTGTGCGGGAGTTCGGTGTACAATTACTACTAAATTATGCCTGTGACCTAGTGAAAGATTGTTTTGCAGTAGTCGTAGTATGAATAAGAACGATTGGAAGTCAGAAATCTTGGTGGGTTGTTGGATGTGGGGTTGACTGTAAGATTATGCCTGTGACGCTAGCAGAAGATTGAGTTCTACGAAGGATATGATTAGAAGCCAGAAATTTAGTTTGGAGCATTGTTCATCATCTTCTTTATTAAGTGTTTGGGAGAGTAGTTTAAATCATCAATTTGAGTTTGAGACTGTAGCGTATGAGAGATTTATATTGTAACTTTTTATTGTAGTATATAAAGAGCTTTTTTTTACATTATTTATAGTTTAAACTATTAGTTTGAATTATTTTTTCAACCAGTTCTTGAGTTTGTTTTCTATAATTTTTTGCCACTGAAGTTGACTTGAACCACTTCAGGACAGGAACAAAAGCAAGCATGTGTTACAAAAATTGGCGGCTTAGGCAGTACTTTGACAGGGTCGGCAGTCAGTTCCTCAATAAAAAGAGGAAGAAAGTAACAGCAAGTGTTGATTTAAACTCATCCACGTTCGGATTGGAAGAAAGAATAAATTGAATTGAACCCAAACAAATAAATAACTAAATAACAGATAGATAAATAAGAAATAGAGGGAAAGAAAAAAACGCAGACAGCAATGGTGCTGTTCACATGCGAAGGAGCAAAAACCTCGTGGGTTTTTGTCTTTTGTAGGTATTATACGGATTATAATAATGTAGATGCCGAAAAATGCTATTTTCCTTTGCTATCAATATCATCTCATCTCCCCATAGAGGATAAAAAATAAAAAATAAAAGGGAAACAGGTTAAGCTCATAAACAAGTCTACCACTTTCTACCCAGGAAAAAAAATGTAGAAATAATAATAATAAATGAACAACAAATAAAGGAATAACAAAAACAAAACAAAACAAAACTAGAGAAAACGAAACAAATCTTTCACTTTCTATCTGTAGTGGGTTTTGTGTGGACTCTTTATGAAATCATGCCTTTCATGACTTTCCCCACTCCCACTTCTCTCACTCACTCACTATCTTTCCTTCTGCCATCCCATCATTTTGTTCAATTAGATTCTTAGAAGACAGCAAAAAGTAATCTTTGTCAGAGGCAAAATGGTCCTCTCCATAGGGCTTGACCTGTTGCATATGTAACTTTGACTTACTTTTTTTATACTTCACGCGTGAGAGACCCTCCTCCACTTGTCTCTTAAAAAACTTCTCCTCTGTAGCCTAATACTTGGGGACATTTCAGAGCACTTCTAGAGCTAGAATTTTTTTTGGTTAGCATTATTATAAAACACCTGTGGTATTAGGTACCATCCAGTAATAAAAGATGATTATTGTAGTATGAGACTCACAAATAGAACATACCTTTTATTAGTAATGATGTCTAGTACCGATGGTGTTTCTGAGCATTTTTTTTTCTTTTTTTTTTTTTCCAAAATGCAAAAGAAATTCTATGTATATTTTAGCAATGGACGTCTCTAGTTTGGCGTGGCAAAACAGGTCATTGACTTTTAACTTTGTCTCACATTGATGACACATCTTAAGGAATTTTAAGCTTTTTTGGCTTAATTAGTCGTCCCGTGAGAGTAGTCTTTCCTCATCTTTTTAAAACAAAATGTTTTATTCCTCCATGGCTTTGAACATTTTGCAAGGCCTTAGAATTTTCAAGACGTGAAATGTTTTCATTGTTATTGAGTGCATGAATTGGCCCATTTTCTATTTCACTTGTGGTCTCGTTAAATTCTAAAAATAGTGTTTGTAAATAAATAATTATTAAATACCATTGAACCTATACATTAAAAAGAAATTTTAATAATTATTTATTTATAAACATTCGTCTCTTTTTTTCGAAATGAAAAAAAAAAGGTTCAATGGTATAGATTCAAAACACAATTATACTACTGAACCCTTTTTTCATCGCAGAAAAAAAAAAAAGACAAATATTTATACGTAAATAATTATTAAAATTTCTTTCTAGTGTACATTATGGGATACCTAGGGTTCAAAATGCATCCTTGGCTATAAGCTTGTATGCAAAAATAGATACTAAATTCAATAATTACAAAACTAGACTACATGTCATATCTATATTAATTTTATTACAGTGTCGTTTTCGAAACAAGGGAATTTCCTAATATGTGGAAAGGAATGTGTTACTAGATGAAGTTGCCATGAAACTTATCGATGCCCATTACAAAGTGTAACGTCCCGAAATTTATTTAGTGTTAATGTAATGTAAATGATGAATTAGTGTGCCATAATTAACGTTTTAACATTTATTAGACTATTTGGTTGGATTTTTAAATTTTTGGTTGTTTTGTTAAATTGATGTGTTCAAAAGATTCCTTGTTGATTTAAAATGATGTTTTGAGTTTTAAAACACAACAATTTGTAAAATGTTAAAAATACTCCGTTTTACAAAACCGTGGGCGGCACATGGTTTTCGCACAGTAAAACCGCCCACCGATTTTCTCTATTTATTTCTCTTTCTTCCCTCTCTCTCCTCACTTCCACGCCAATCTCTCTCTCTCTTCCTCTTGATATCTCTCGGCAGCCTCTCTCTCTCAATCTCTCTCTAAAAATTTTGAGACCACATTCGAATCCAAGCTTCGGAACAGCAAGGAGGAAGCTCGGGGACGTGATTCGGCAACCGGGAACGCGGATTGAAGCTTCGATTCGAGGTTAGATTCGAAATTTCTAAACTTTTAACAAAATTTTTGAATTTGTGTGTTTTTGAAATCTAAGTTTGTTTTAGCTTAGAAAACTGTGGATTTGTGTTAAATGAGCTTAGAACAACTAGAATCTAAGCCTAGATTGAAGAAAAACGGATTGGATTCAAGATTTTCATTTTTCTCCTCTTTTTCTCATTTTCGGATTTTTGAGGATTTCGAGTTCAAATGTTGTTTAAATGATTCCAAACATGTTTTAGAATTTTTTCTAACAACTATAGTTATTTTTCATGCCTGGGAATTGAGAAAAACAGGTTGGAATCCAGATTTGGATTTTGGGGATCGAGAAACCCGTGGCTGGGATTTCTGGATCTTCCCAGTTCGGCAGGCCGAAGTTCATGTTCGGCAGGCCGAAGTTCATGTTCGGCAGGCCGGAGTGATGATCGGCAGGCCGGTGTTCTTCCGACCGGCAGGCCGAATCTGGGGAAATGTTCGGCAGGCCGAACCTTGTTTCCGGCAGGCCGAACTGTGCAGTTCGGCAGGCCGAAGCAGGGCGTCCGGCAGGCCGACCGAGGCATGGAAAATTTTGTGATTTTTACCCGATTTCACTGTTTTGAACCCTGATTTAAATCCCAACCTTATAGGATGATTTTAATGATACAAATGGCACACTAGGACATCATGAAATGATTTAGTAACATAGGATGTTTCGAACTAGATATTGATTGATTTAGTTGGTATCTAGGATTGTTCGTGGTTCCGTGGAGCTAACGTATAGCGGACCGGGATTACGGTGTGGGGTACCGGCATGAGTACTGAGGTAGGACTTCTATCCTATTTCTTTGGTAGCCTGGTTTTGAAATGATTTGGCTTTGAAAATGATTTCTATCAAAATGTTTTCAACGGTTGTTTGAAAATGATTTTATCGGTTATATTTTAATATACCGTGACATGAAATGAATTTCATAATGAATGTAATTGGCAACACTCAGTAATTGGGTTTTGAATGATAATGATAATAACCACATGGGCATGATGCCATATCAGAGATCGGGTCGTGATCGACCTTGGGGGCAGGTCCCGAAACTCAGCTGGGCCACTACGGTGGTGATATCATGGTTTGCCTAGGTAAATGTAAACTGGTGTTTTGATTTGACGAGTAGACTGTTCTGTGTCAGAACGGTTCTACTCAATTTATTTATTTATTTATCCAAGTTTCTTTTTGTATAACTCCTGACAATGTTATGTTTCTTTGCATTAAATTATTTTATAAAACTTAGTCCTACTGAGCCTTTCGCTCACGTTTTATCTGTTTTAAATTTCCCCCCCCCCCCCTTCTAGGTGGTTTCCCATTTAGGTTTGGAGAAGATTCTTCGGACCGAACTCTGGAGCAATAGGAGAATTTATTTACATTCTGTATTTATTAATCAAGGCATGTAAGACTTAACTTTATTTGTACTTGGACTGTAATTGTATTTGTGATATTGTCAGATCCATGTGTGTGCACAAGTTGTGGGTTGTGGAACCCATATTCGCGGTTTTTATTCAATTATTGTTATTTGTTTAATGATTTTAAATTCTTTATCAAATGTGGTGGAAAAATCTCTTTATTTCTTGCTTAATTGGATTTTTAAACCCTTAATTTCAATTAAACTCTCTTTTAATTAACCTAAATATTCCGCCACGTCACCTCCCGTACTCCGGGGCGTGACACAAAGTCAAAAGCCCTAGAAATGGCTTAGCATTTATTTGGTTTGCAAATTTCATTGTTGGCCCCATGAAGGGTCAATGGTTGTTTATTGAAGCTATTTTCGTTGCCACAATTATTAATGATGAAAGTGAAAGCATGAAAATTATGGTTACAAATTTTTACAAGCCTACTTATTTTTGCTTTGTATTGTCAAAACTCAAAAGAAGAAAGGCAAAAGAGAGAGGTTAGGAGAGCTTGTTGAAGAGGTGCACTCAATTGGATCCCTTAAGACTTGATGGCTTCCGAAGAAGCGAATGGAGCAGACACAAAAAAAATAAAAAATAAAAAATGATCAACTCACTTACAAAGTGGATTGCCCACTTTTTAGAAAAATGATAATAATAATAATAATAATAGTAACAATAATAACAATAATAATAACAGATTTAAAAAAAAGGGAAAAAAAAGTGGATTGTCTATGTCCCTTCCCTCATTAACAACAAAGTTGACACAAACTGTGCTCTTTCACTATCTGCAGGCACACCTCACCTAAAAATTGTTGGTTGAAAATTGTTGCAATTTTGGGTCTCTCTCTCTCTCCCCCTCCCTCCCTTCAACTTAGGTGCTAGCTATTGATGTGCAATATTGTCTATCAAAAAAACACCTCACAAATAAAGGAGATAACCATGCTTGCACATGAATTTTGCAAGAATTTAGCCAACCTCCCACATGCCCCTTCTCTTCTCTCCTCCAAAGAATCTTCTTTCTTATGATGTACAATAAAGAATTGACACCTAAGGAATTGGAATTGTAGCTATTCATCTTGAGCAACAATAATTATTCCCATGGCATCTTGGCTCTCTACCTTTCTTCCTTTGGTGTACTTTACACTTCTATATGTGTTTCATTTCTATCTCTTTGCACTTTTTTGGTTTGTTGTGTCAAAAGGGTCATTTCAATGAGGGCTTAAAAAAAGGTAGGTGGGCCAAGGGGAATCAAAATCCTGGACCATTTTTTTTTTCAATACATTGTATGATTATTATCAAGTGTTCAACTACACTAGGGGTTTTAAGTGGGAATATATGTGTTCAAAATGTCATCAATTTTACAAGTCATCTTCCATCATAGACCATTCCTTGCGATTTGTAACCACTACTTGTCTGTGCCTTGTGGAACTGAATTCTTGTGAAGCATAAAAAATTGAGGTACCACCTTGCAATGGCCAAGACGCAATCTCCAAATTTTGATGGATATCATCAAAGAGAGAGACATAACAAAAGTTATTTGGAGGCTTCCTTGAAGAACTTTCATACTTCATTGTTTTTCTTTTTTCCCTATTTTTTTAATGTCAAAGTTGCCACTCCCTTTTCTCGGAAAAGAAAAAAAAAAAAATCCCACTCCCTTTAACATAAAGCATTGTTGTCTTTAATTTTTAGGGTTAATTTCATAGATAATCTTTGAGTTTTACTCTCGGTCCTATTTTAGTCTCTAATATTTCAAAAGTCTTACTTTGATTTCTAATCTATTACTTTATTTCAGTTTTGGTCTCTCTGTTAGTTAGATATTAAATACTTAATGAAAAACTTTTAAATGTCTCATTTTATTCTCTAGTATATTATTTTGTTTCACGTTTGCTCCTTATGTTAGAACTAAAAGTTATTATGGACAGAATTTGAAACAAAATAAAAGAATTAAGGACTAAACTAGGACTTTTGCAATGCTAGGACTAAAACCTAGACTAATAGTAAATCTCAAGGACCATTTATAAATTAACCCTAATTTCTATTATTTGCTATAGTATTGAAAAGGAGAATTGCACATCTTCTTTATCTTCCTATTATCCAAACGTAAATAAAATGTATCCAATTTTTGAACAAACACTAATAGACCTCTACTCATTATAGTCTGTTAAATGCAGGTCAAATAAAACCAATTATTGGAATTTTGGGTTTTTTTCCGCCCCCTGGTTGGAAATCCAGTAAATGAGATATTCCCAGTCAAATTACCTCCCAAAAATTGTTGTATAAAATTTGACTAAATTACCTTTTGACATTCTTGATGATACAAAAGAGAAAAAAAAAAGAAATAAATGAATAAATAGAGGGATTTTCTAGCTTTTATTTTATTTTATTTTTTCGTTGGTGTGTGGAGGATAAAATTGTGTGGCCTGATTTTTGGTCATAATGGCATTAATACCATTTTGTTGAGAGCATGACTTTAATGCTCATTACCATTACGCTGAGAAGATGTCGCCAATTAGAGAGGGGCTTAAGAGGTTGACGGATTGCTTCCCAATTCACAAGTCAACAACGTCCCCAATTAATCCTATAATCTCATGCCCAGAGTTAACCATTTTTTTTAAATAAATACTGATTTTATTCACTTGCAAGATCGGGTAAGACAACAGGAGATGATATTGCTTTTTATTTTATTCAAGAATATTTATGTAATCGTTTCATACTTTTATACGAGTTTACAGGTGGAATTGGTTCGTTTTTGTGACATCCTTCAATAGGAGGATGTGTTTGTAGATTATTATTTGTATTATTTTTTAATGTTATGAAAAATATTTCCTTTAAAAAAAAGGAATTTGAATTCTTTTTCAAATAAAACCATAAGTTTTACATTATGTGTTAACATATTACATACGTACATAATTTAACTCCTTATTCTTAATACTTGATAAGAATTCTATAGCTCATGACCTAGTATTATAATAGTGGTAAACTTCTAAATGTTATTAAAGGGCTTTATACATTGACGAATGTTTACGTTGAGTCGTAATTATTTATGTTGAAAGACAAAACACGCTCACGCCGTCAAAGACTAATAAACATCGAGTCTAAAAATATTTTCAAATGCCTCGATTGCATAACTCAAATCTAAAATTTTTCATTTACCAAATTACTAAAGGTAAACCTAGTAAGCATTTCATTGGTGGTTCAAAAATGCACATTACCAACAAAGAATTCATTTAGGGACATAAAAAAAAAAAAAAAAAAAAAAAAAAAAAAGAATCCCTACCACGTAAGCTCCTTAACGAACCTCTCTAACGACACTTTTCTATTTTGTTACGAAAGCTAAAAAGAAAGGTTTAGATTTGATCCAAAAAAAAAGCTTTCGTTAAGGTAAAAAATTAGAGGTGGGAGAGTTAGAAGGGCCCACACACGTGTGATTGGGTAGAAGTCAGATGCGACGACTGGCCATTGGTTTCAATGAAATGGGTCCCACCAAATTAAGGGGGTCAAAATTCTAGGCCCCTCCGAAAATCAACCCACAACAACCCCCTAACTTTAACACCCAAACCCTAATACGGCATTTCCATTTTGTCAAAGCTTATCTCTTTATCATATTCATATTTGTATGATGGTCCACCCTTATGATGTTCCAACACTCAAAGTTGGGAGAAAAGCGAATGAAGTTTCTTCTTTTCTTAATTTTATAGACTGTTGCAATCTCCTTAGATACACTTAAACTTACTATTTTCCAAAAATCCTATATTTTAAAAATTTAAAGAAAAATGATAGATTATAATTTGCTTTTTAATTTACAAGAAAAATTAAAGGGGGCTGCGTTATTTTATTTTATTTTATTTTATTTGTTTAAAGATGGACGCTTTTTTTTTTTTCCTTAAGAAAAGATGGACGTTTTTTGTGTTCTTTTTTATTGTATTAGGTGTGAATTATCCCAAGATGCACTTACCAAAAAGGCACGAAAGAGAGGGCATATAAATTTAGTCCTAATATGAAAAGTGGCGGTCGATATTATCTTTTAAATAAATTTAATATTTCATTTTTTCTCATACATATAATATTTCATTATTAAAATAGGAAAATATATTTTTTTTAATCCTTGACTCATGCCGTAACTAATCTGACTCAACTTGAGTCGAGATAAATAATAATACTCATCAAAATAAGATGTTAGATTATATTATATTTCTCTTTTTTTTTTTCTTCCCCTGAAAACATAATCCCCACTCACCAACTTGCAAGAATATTGCAAAAAGAAACGTGCACTTGAAAGCAATTAAGTAATAAACAAAGAAGGACAAGGTCGACTTGTATTTGTTTACCTAGAGCACAACAACATAAGTTACTCGTGTGATTAATAATTTAATTTGCAATAATTTGTTCACCATTCAATGTTTTTGGGTCCTAGAAATACATGATGCGATATGCAATAGTTTTGCTCTTCTTTCTCGCCACATTAATTAATATGAATTATTATATATGTTCTCTCTCTCTCTCTCTCTCTCTCTCTATATATATATATATATATCTTCTTTTTGGCATGATATGATTAAAGTTTCATATATCTAGCCACGTAAAAGCTCACTACATTATACGCTAAATTTCTTACCAAGAAGAGAAGACAATGGTAGATTCTTTTTCATGACACAAAGGTCCGATTTGGAATACATAAAAAATGTATTAATGAAAATTCACACGAGAACTACGAGGCAGTCAACCTTTTTCTTGTTGTTCAAATAAATTAAGGTGTTACAAAGTTGAATGATAGACGTTTAAAATTTGAGTTGCTTTTATTAAGAGAGATTCAACAACAAAAATTTTAACAATCCATTTATTTTTATCATCATTCAACGTTTGAAAATACGTGTGTATCATAATTCCACTCGAAAATTAATTAAAACAATGGTTCAAGTTTGTGCATAGTTCCCCACTAATCTTCCAGTTTGAATGGACTTTTGGTAAACAAAATAGAACAATAATTTAGAACGACAAAGATGGTTTAAAACAGATTAATTGTCAATTTTGAGAACTTGATCCCTTTTACCATATTAAACCATTTTCTACAATAAAAACATTTTTATTTTTATTTTCCTTCCTCAACCAAGTTTCAATTGATATTTTGAAACACTAGTTTTTTTAATATGATGTTTTATTTTATGTTCAAACTTTCATATTTCAAACATTATTTTAAAACTACAGTTTAAACCATATATATTTAAAATAATATATTTAAATTATAAAGTTTAAAAACATACCGCGTTTAAACCCACGTACCAAACGTATCAATATGAATCCAAAAACATGCGTTTGCGTGGGTTTGTGTTTTTGGTTTGAATGTTGTAAACTCAAAACAGTTGTACGGTATTTTGAAAAAATAAAGCAGCACTTGCAGGGTGTGCAAATCGTATATTTTCTCTCTCCCCATTTGTCTTCCCTTTACAAATGACTTTTTTTTTTTTCCCCCTTTTTCCTTTTTTTTTTTCTCAAACGGAAAGATATATGAAAGTAATTTATTCACGTCGAGTTTCTCTAAGAGGGTTTGAAGGCAAAAAAGTCTTAGAATAGGGACCTGGAGGTTGACGGCACGGAGTGTTTCACTTCGAGAGATCAGAATGACACGTGTAGATTTGGACGGTTGAGATCATGAGGAGGAATTATGACAGATTTTGGTGGGGAGAGATTTTACAGTATTCATTTCGGCTGTACTTTGCGATTTTTGTATTATGTCACCCACCAATGCATGCAAAGCTTTCCGAGCGTGGTCCACACGCTCCTATGTACAGTTCGTTTCGAAGTTTACTACCACCTTACGTGTAGCTGTTGTTGTGTACTACTTTGTGCTGAAATTTGGCAAAACTTTTACTAAAAAATTGGAATTCAACTTTGTTGAGGAGTATTCTTCTAAATCGCTCCTTCCCCCCCTCAATTCTTGCGCGCCTATATTCTAGTTTCTATTCTAGTTTCTAATAACCAAAGATAAAATTGAGTCCTTTTTTTTTTGAAGAGGAGATTTCATTTAACTTAAAACAAAGTTACAAAGATAATATAAATGATAAAAGACCTCGTAATATATGAGATGAAAACCACTAATGAGACCGGATCCATCGATAAATTCTAATGATGCCCAGTGGAAGAAACGTATATTAAAGGCCTGATAATAGAAAAGTATCTCAGCGTATTAAATTCAAGCACATGTAAAGCTTTTTTTGATAAAGCCCCTACAATCGATGGATTCTACAAATCGATTGAAGGGCAAAACCCAGTAGCATAAGGGCCATCATCTTACTGCCCAAAGATAAATCTAGCAAAACTAAACGCCAGCACAAAACTAGATTTGGCGGCCAAAAACCAAGTCTTGAAGTTGGAGAAACCACCTTGTTTATTACAACTTGAACATAAAAATAATATAAACAGGCAAATGAAGGTGGAAACTGTTGGAGAACCAAATCAAACTAAAATTCTACCAAGATCGTTCATGTTATATCATTGAGAAGAATAATTCTAAATTTACGGAAGCGTACCTTGATTCATGATCTTGGATTGTTGTGGGTTATTATCTTCTAATCCAATAAGTATTCCTTTTGATACTTTAATGAAGATGGGATTTCAGAGAAGCAGGATGTCTGTAAACTTTCTAAATGAAAAGATACGTATGAATTGGGGACCATAACTAGAATAAATAACTTTAGTTGTTTTAGTGTATTTCCAGTTTGTCCATCATAAAATCTAAAAATTACAAATTGGTATATACACATATAATAATATTAATAATAACCCATACATTATGTTAATACCCAAAAATAAAGCCTTTTAACTTTATCTTAATTATATCACTTTAATTTAGGCTTTACTTTAAGATAGCATTATACAACACATTTAATTACATATGTAGGCCCACGTGAAAAATTATTTTTCAACAATCTCCCACTTGGGCTACATATGTTTCTTTCCAAAAAATGTGTTTACCTTAATGAGCTCAACTTTTGCTATCACATATAAGGGTATTCCTGAACAATCTCATCCATTGATCATACCAACATTGGACCAAAGCGGTCTTTGTCACAAATATAACGTGACTAGACCCATCAATGATCACACATATCGATATAACCAAATGACATAGATCAAGTATGGATGTGTAGCATGGAAATTACATGCAAAGTGATCTAAACATGTCTATTTCCAACTGGTCCTACCATATATCTCAATGAGATCAAAACCGTACCAAAATCAGAGTGTAAGTAAACTGTATTCTTTATTTCTGCAGAAAACATATACAAACACACAATGTCCATTGGTAACGCCCCAAAATATTTCTCTTCAAACGACAGATGTTTGTAGTATAGAAAAGTTGTCATATTCACAGGGAAATGAAAATTTGTACCTCAGCAAATTGATAAAAATAAACGTTGAAAAAGACAAGCACTTTTTCAAATTAAAGTGCAAAATGAGATAAATATTTTTGTGGTTTTTATTCAAAATTTAATTCAAGATTTAAAGCATAAAATTAAAACGGTAAAGCTTTGAGAATCCTTTGTATGTTTTGGAATTGATATGGAATTTTAACTCTAATTAATAAATATCTAAGGCATTTGATTTATTATATCTTATCTCATTAATTGCAAGCATATTTTACTAATTATATAGGTCAACCTAAATCGACAATATAACAAGCCATAATGCAGTAAGGGTCTTCCTATAAAAACTAGCAAAATAATTATTGGTACACTAATTATGAAAATTATAACAGTTGTCACTCAATTATAATTAGCATAACTATAGGATAGAAAAGATAATAGCAAATCAAAATTAATATATTTTAGTGGAATAAATTTTTACATTAACTCCGGCAGTACTTCGTCTTATGAAATATCTAGAATCGACAATATAATAAGTCATACTGCAGTAAAAGACATTCCATAAAATTAAGCATCATTTCATTATTATTAATATTAACTATGCAACAAAATTAAATTACATAAAGAAAGCATGACTGAATTTATGTAAAAATTGACAGCATAACAACATTAACAATAATTATTGAAAACAAAAAGATATAATTTATTCCACAAAAATATAAGCATTATCACACACATATAGAGTCAAAATCTATACCAAAATACTATGCATAGAAGATCATCTCTATACCTCACCAGACTCTTTACACTAATTTAAGCATTATTTTATCTAAGAAGATACTGTTGAGTTTAACTCAACAGAAGGAAAAAGAAAAGAAAAGAGGGCCAAAGGCCAGAAGGGATGATTTTTTTAAGGGGCGATGTAAGGCTATTTATAGCCTTGAAAAATTACTGTTTGCCATTTTTTTATTTTTATTTTTTTACTGTTGAAACATTGACAAATTCGAATTATTGGTTCTTTTCGTCTTCTACGCTGATCCGTGTTCATAAGTGTGCAGATTTTCCTTTGTAATCCCGTGTGACACGACAGCTGGCAGTACTAAAATGGACTGATCGTGACCGTTAATCACCAGATCCAACGGCTCCGAATGAGCTCGAGAATGGGCCTAGGTGGGACCAGTAAAACCGAGATTCAAGGCCGTCAGATTGGTCTTCTTCAGCTAATCGAATGGCTAGAAAGACGGATGCATTTGGAGTCGATCGCACGAGATCCAACACGGCCTGAGATGCTCCTCTAACGCGTCTGCAGCGTGTCGACGCGTGTGATCCACGCGCCAATTAGAAAATGCCATGTGGACAGTACTGTGAGATTCCGCTAAAGCACCGGATGATGCGTTGACACGCGTCTCTTCCTCGGACGGCTGAGATTGATTTGGCAGGTGATTCGATGGTCAGAAACGTGCCATGTGTCCCATTTAGATGAATTCTAATATTTTGATGCATATGATGTCCAATTTTATCCGTTTTGGTGTCGTTTTGCTATGTTTTTTCTCCAGATTTTAAATCTAAAAATCACAAACACACTAAAATTAATTATTTTACAAACATAATATTTACAAAAATATTAAAAATATTTATTTTACATTAAAATACACAAAAATAAATAAAAACTCTTAAAATTTCTAGTATCTTACGGTTTGACACAAATATAATTTTTATGACTTGGAAATATTTTTAGAAATTACTAAAAATATAATAAGACATATTTACAAAATTAAAACACACTATCAAACACTCTAAAACTCAAAATAAACTAACCGTATTACTTTTACGGTTTTGACTATTTACAAACTAGACATTTATTTAACACACACGAAATGACTCTAAAAATTACTAAAAATTTTATTAAACATAAAAACACACTAAAAACACATTTTTAAACATATTTACACACTAAGACACAAAAATACTTATTAATACAAAAATGCTATTAATTAGAGGATTTAATGAGAAATAAAAGCATAAATAAATGATTTAAGCTTTGAAAAATGTACACTTTTATACTCTCATCATCCATATATAAAGAAAATTAGCATTCAAATACAAACTCCTACTAAAATTGCATATCATCAAGTAACTGAACACCCATGTGAGCAGTGTGCTCATGAAAGACCTTGGGTGGAAGCCTTTTTGTAAGCGGATTCGTAATCATGGAGTTCGTACCAATATGCTCTATAGACACTTGACCACCCTGAACTCTTTCTTTAACAACAAAAAACTTAATCTCTATATGTTTTGACTTTGAAGAGCTCCTGTTGTTGTTGGAATATAAGACTGCGATTTATTGTCACAAAACAACTTAAGTGGTCTTTCTATACTTTTCACAATCCGCAGCCCAGTGACAAAGTTTTGCAGCCATATTCCATGATTGGATGTCTCATAACATGCTATAAATTTGCCTCCATAGTGGAAGAAGCTATGAGTGACTGCTTGGCACTCCTCCAAGAAATAGCTCTTCCAACAAGCAAAAAAATATAGCCCGAACTGGATCGACGACTATCTTGACATCCAGCAAATCTGAATCTAAATAACCAATGATCTTGAGTTGGTCTGACCTTCTCTATGTAAGCATGTGATATTTTATTCTCTGTAAATATCGCATAACCCATTTGACTGCTTTCCAATGATCCATTCCAGGGTTACTCAAATATCTGTCCAACAATCCAACAATATATACTATATCTAGACGAGTACAAACTTGAGCATACATTAGACTCCCAACAATTGATGCATATGGGATCTTTTCCATTTCCTTAACCTCAAGGTCGTTCTTAGGACACTGACTTAAACCAAACTTATCTCCTTTAGCCACAGGGGTATCTTCTGGTTTACAATCCTGCATGCCAAATCTTTTAAGCACCTTTTCGATATAGCTCTTTTTTGATAACCCAAGAATTCCTTGAGAGCGATATCGGTGTATTTTAATTCCTAACACAAAAGAGGCATCACCAAGATCTTTCATTTCAAATTTCTTTGATAGAAATCTCTTGGTTCGTGCAATAAGCCTATATCATTGGTGGCAAGCAGTATATCGTCAACATACAATACCAAGAGAATATACTTACTTCCACTGAACTTATGGTATATACAGTCATCTACAATATTCATCTCGAAACCGAATGAGACTATCACTTGATGAAATTTGTAATACCATTGACGAGAAGCTTACTTAAGCCCATTGATGGATTTCTTTAATTTGCAAACCATTTTCTTTGGGTCTCCTGACTTAAAGTTTTCTGGCTGCACCATGTAGATCGTTTCATCGATGTCACCATTTAGAAACGCCTAACATCCATCTGATGTAGCTCAAGATCAAAATGCGCTACAAGTGCCATAATTGTCCTAAAAGAGTCTTTCGTTGAAACCGGAGAGAAAGTCTCTTTATAATTAATTCCTTCCTTTTGAGTAAAGCCCTTAGCAACAAAACAAGCCTTATATTGCTCTACATTACCCTTCGAATCCCTCTTGGTTTTAAATATCCATTTACAACCAATGGGCTCTGCACTTTCAGGCAATAGAATGAGATCCCAAATGTCATTGTCCTTCATAGACTTTATCTCATCCTTCGTGGCATCCATCTACTTTTGAGAGTTTGAACTATGCATGGCTTGACGGACATTGATCAGATCATCATCCATCAATCCAACACTTTCCTCATGTTCTTGGAGAAATCTATGTAATCATCCAGAATAGCACTTCTCCTCTCTTTAGTGGATCTCCTTAATGACACAAGTTCCTGAGGTTCTGGTTCTTGAGATTGTTGAGTTTGTACCTGAAGGGGGTTGAACGACTATGTCTAGTTGTTCTTGATATGCAACTTGATCAATGTCAGGGATAGAAGCCTAAACATTATCAAAAGCAATTGTGAGAATAGGAACCAATCCCTATTGTACAAGAGAAACATGATCAAATTCATCCTCAAAGACAAAATCTCTAACCTTATTTCTCCCCCCAAACTCAATATCCTCAAAGAATGTTGCAATTCCCGTCTAAAAAATAACCTTAGTAGTGGGATCATAAAATTTGTAACCCCTTGACCATTCAGAGTAACCAATGAAATAGCAGCTCACTGTCTTGGAGTCTAATTTCTTTTCATTGGGCCTATAAGGCCTTGCTTCTGCTGGACAACCCCAAGTATGTAAATGCTTTAGATTAGGCCTTTTGCCAGTCCAAAGCTCATAAGGTGTTTTGGCTGCTGCCTTTGTTGGTACTCTGTTGAGAATGTAAGCTGCAGTCTTGAGTGCTTCACCCTAGAGGGATTCAGGTAAGGTGGAATGACAAATCATACTCCTCACCATGTCCTTAAGTGTCCAGTTTCGTCTCTCAGCTACAACATTCATGCTAGGTGAACCTGGCATGGTATATTGAGGGACTATCCCGCATTCCTCTAGGAATTTAGCAAAAGGTCCTGGACGTTGTTCACCTGATCCATCATATCTGCCATAGTACTCACCACCACGGTCAGATCTGACGCCCTTAATTTTTTTACTGAGTTGAAGCTCAACCTCAGCCTTAAATGATTTGAACATGTCCAAAGTTTGTGACTTCTCATGTAAGAGATATAGGTAGCCATACCGAGAGTAATCGTCTATGAACGATACAAAATATTGTTGACCATTCTATGAAGCCATAGGAAATGGTCCACAAATGTCCATATGTATCAATTCTAAGACATCCGTAGCTCTATTGGCACTCAATCCCCTTTTGTTTGTCTGTTTCCCTTTAATACAATTAACACAGGTTTCAAAATTTGTAAAATTAAGGGAATTAAGAATTCCATCTGACACAAGTCTTTCCATCATTTTCCTTGAAATATGTCCCAATCGCTTATGCCATAATACAACGGAATTCTTATCAGTTGATTTACGTTTTATGCCATGATAACTAACATGCAAGGTTTCATTATAAGAAGCAACTTATCAAGCAAATATAGGTTATCTTGAAATGATAAAGAACTGGTACCAATAACATTTGAATTTAAGGAAAGACTAAACTGACTATTTCTAAATGAACAGTAGTATCTAGATTTCCCTAAAGCAGAAATAGAAATTAAATTCTGCCTAAATGACGGTACAACAAAAGTATCTTTCAAATCTAAATAATAACCCAAACTTAACAATAACCTAAAATGCCCTATTGCTTCAACTTCTACCGATTTGCTATCTCCTACATAAATGAATCTTTCAGCGTCAATTAGCTTTCGGTAGCTCAAGCAACCCTGCATAGACATACTTATATGAGTTGTGGCACCTAAATCAATCCACCAAGTGTGTCTTGGCACTGAAGTTAAATTAACCTCAGAACAAACCAAATTAAGAAGCTTATCTTTCTTTGCACGCCAAGCATGATACTTGGTACAGACCTTCTTCATGTGTCTAGGTTTACCACAAAAGAAACAACTATGATTTTCATCCTTATCCTTATGTTGTTTCTTTTGTGCTGGATCTTTAGCAGCTTCATTACTTTTCTTTCTTTTCTTCTTCTTGTCCTTAGAGGTGCTAGCCAAGTGAGCACTTTCAGTCTTCTCTTGCTTCAGTCTTTCTTCCTCTTGCACAAAATAAGAAATTAACTCATTAAGAGTCCATTTCTCTTTCTGGCAGTTGTAACTGATCTTAAATTGGTTGAATTGTGTAGGAAGAGAAATCAAGACAAGATGCACTAGAAGGTCGTCGGAAATTTTCAGATCTAGTGTCTTTAATCTTGAAGCCAGATGAGACATCTCCATAATGTACTCCCTTATGTTTCCTTTTGCTTTGTACCTCATTGAAATCAAGCTCGCCAAAAGCATGCTTGTTTCAACCTTATCATTATTTGCAAAGCATTTCTCAATGGCCTCAAGGAAACCCTTGGCTGTAGTGACCTCATCGGCACAGTGCCCTTGAAGACTTCTGGAATGCCTCTCTTAATGATCATAAGACTTATTCTGTTAGAACGATCCCATCTTTCAAGTTCCTTTTTATCCTCAGCGGAACTAGAATCTATAATAGTGGGACGTTCAACCCTTATGGCTAAGTCTAGATCTAGGCAACTGAGAATGATCAACACATTCTCTTTTCAGTCCTTGAAGTTAGTCCCATTCAACATAGGAATGGAATTAACACGTGTAGATATCGAGGCAGATGATGCTATAGCTGAACAAAGAACAAAATCACATATTCACATAAAAGTTCACATAAGACAACAAATAAAATTCAAACAATGATTAATCCCATCACAAAAAACCTGTAACAACATTAATATTTAGTCTTTGGGCAGAAATATTAACTTGTAAGTGGTATTCTTGGTGTAGTAATCAAATATTAACAATAAATCATATCAAATAATAAGCTAATCTTTGGATCTACTTATTATTCATATGCTAAAAAAAAAAACAACCATATAATTGTTACATATTTATCACCACAGGTATGAATTTAATTCGGCCAAAAATTAAACTTCCTTTGGGCCGATTAATATTCGCATGAATTAAATTCACACAACTATCTTAATATCACAAATTAATTAACATCCACAAAAGAGGCTACTTTGGCAGCTTATTGGTTTAATTAATTAATTTGATAATATTAATAATCTAAAAGTACAATTTGAATTTTAAAGTTGCACCCACAAATTGACCCACAAAAAAAAGAGTTAAAATAAGTCAACTAGGTCAAAGTCAATGTTGACCGTTGACCCTGACCGGGTCAGATGGGGACCGGGTCAAAAGTAAACTGCGTCAGGTTGATCCGACCAGGATCCAAAATCCGCCCCCCCCCCCTTTTTTTTGTTTGTTTTTGTTTCAGGTCACCCAGGGGTTGAGCCCCTAGGTGTCCAACTGGTTTCAGGTCAACTAGTTGCAAGTTCTAGGCCGAAGCCTAGAACCTTCCTCACGCCCAGAGGTCACGACCCCTGGGTATCGTCGCCAGGCGGTTGGCAGATGCTTCACTGACGGCTGCGACTCTGCTCGTCGATGGAACGTCACGGTCGTACCCAGAGGGAGTCGGCGCCGGCGGCGGAATACCAACCTGCCGACGAAACCCAAAAAACCAGCCTGCCTTTCTCCCTTTGGCAAAACCCAGCAGGGCCGGCTGAACAAAGGCTTTTGGCCGTCGTTTCCTTGCATCACCGTTGCCAGAGACCGTGTTTTTCCTTCTTCGGCGCCGCTTGAGGGTCGCGGCTTGATTTCCTTGCCGGCGGCGATGAGATTGCCGTCGGTAATCCCACGGGTTACTTAACCCACTCACAGATCGATTTCAAAGAAATCGTATATGGCAGTGAGTAAATTTTTTTTTTTAAATTAATTGTTGCAGTGCAATGCCGTATTTCAGTAACCAAATGAATATTCAGCCAGCATGCATAAATGAATCAATGATTATGAATGGCAGGCTTAATTCATTACTTGGCATGCGTGAACAATATGTATGTAAATATGCATTCATATAAAAAACCAAACAACCATAACCTTATTCAATCGAAAATTTAAAAAAAAAAATTGAGAAAATATTTCTCAATGATTCAACATGAAACCACTCTGATGCCACTGTTGGAGAACCAAATCAAACCAAAATTCTACCAAGATCATTCATCTTATATCATTGAGAAGAATAATTCTAAATTTGCAGAAGCGTACCTTGATTCATGATCTTGGATTGTTGTGGGTTATTATCTTCCAATCCAATACGTATTCCTTTTGATACTTCAATGAAGATGGGATTTCAGAGAAGCAGGATGTTTGTAAACTTTCTGAATGAAAAGATACGTATGAATTGGGGACCATAACCAGAATAAATAACTTTAGTTATTTTAGTGTATTTTCAGTTTTACCCATCATAAAATCTGAAAATTACAAATTAGTATCTACACATATAATAATATTAATAATAACCCATACATTATTTTAATACCCAAAAATAAAGCCTTTTAACTTTATCTTAATTATATCACTTTAATTTAGCTTTACTTTAAGATAGCATTATACAACACATTTAATTACATATATAGGCCCACATGAAAAATTATTTTTCAACAAAAACATCAATACTTTTATGAAATAGAAAAGTGAAAACACTAAGGAAATATCATTGTTGGTAATGCAGACCTATCGAGTAAGCCAGAGAACCCCATCACAGCCTGTCGTGTTGAGGTCGAACACACACCCAACAAAACCAAAGAGCCCATAGTCACAATCCCAACTCCCTTTAGCCATTATCATCTGCCATCTCTAAATCTACCACAAGCAATGCAACCTCAACCACGAACTCACCGCATCAAGGTGGAAGCCACCTCCCACCTGTGTCAAATCTCCATATCCCGGTGAAAGAGCCAACCCATCTCACCTCCTTCACCACCTGATCTCAAAGTCTCACAACCCAAAGACCCAGGGCTAAAGCACCTGTCACACCAACCCTTGCCAAAGCAGAGCGACTCATGCTCCCAACCCCAGCCACCCCAAGAGCATCTCCTGTGACACCCGTTATTCTTCTAACGGGTATTGAGGTAATTAAATTAATTTTTAATGTATAAAAAAAATTGCTTCATTTAAATTTATTTTATAATATTTATTTTTATCTATTTTTAAATTTTTTTAAAATTCTCCTATATTTATTTAGTATGATTACTAAAAAGCCTTAGAACTTCTAATAAATATCAAAAATGTCATATTGACATTATGTGTGTTAAAGTCTTTAGATGAGACATAAGGATATCTTTTCCAACTACTCTTGACCCTCATTTTCTTTATTTCCTCCGTGACATGCTTCAACATGTCTCCTCTATAATTGTTTCTATCACTTCTCTTCAAAGACTTCATCTTTTCTTCCTTTCTCTTCCACGGTTCCCACACTCTTCTTCTCATTTCTTTGCTGAAGCAAAATACTTAGAGAACTTCTTCAAGGCAGCCATAAAAATCAGCCACCATCACCTCCATTTGAGCAAGAATTTCAGTCATACCGAAGTAAAGGAACCTGTTTTGAAGCCATTTTAAGCTTCCAACTAACCATAATCCGAGGTTAGAATCTTATGAACAAATTTAGTCTTTCATTTATAAATTTTCTTTTATACTAAAGGATTATTCAAATTTGCGTTCTTAAACCTAAGTATATGTTTGTTGCTATTTTGGAGCATATGTATGAAGTCTAAGTGTATATGCCCTAGACAGAAAATTTATATTGTTAAACTTTGTAATACCTCTATGGGCAGTGGTTATTTCTTGAAATTCTAAGATTAAATTAAAATGAATTTTATGAATTGGTTTGCATATTTGAAAAGTAGCATCCTAGGCTTTCTAACGAGCTATCATAAACCTAAATCGGAGTTGTGTTTTATTTTCTAAGAATTATTCAATTTTTGTATTGGAAACTAGTAAATCTGCCAGTTTGTTATGGTATACCAGCTGCTAACCTGAACCAAGAACCCATCTTTGCTCACCACCTAATTCTTTAATGTCTTGCAACCTTTCCAATATTATCCTAAGTGATTGATGAATCTTATTAGGGACTAAAACCTATAGATTACTTGTTTACATTTTATATTGTGTTAAGACAAAATTGTTTACTGTGGTATTCAAAAGAGATTTATATAAAAGCTTTAATGGCATACTAGTAAGATAGGTTTACACATGATTTATTTATGAATGTAGTTGTATGTTGTGCTTTAGTTTTAATTGTCCTTATGCACGCCTTAGGATCAAGGGAGTATGGAGCTAACGTTAACTGATTCCAGGATTAAAAGATTGTTGATAAGCTTGAAAGGTAGGGATTCTATTACTCATTTTTGTGAGGTTTTTATAGAATTAAAATTGATTGTTTTGCCGCAATATATATATATCTATGTTGAACTGATATTATATGAGTATCACATATGAAACTATGACATGGACTCGTCTTGTATTGTACGGCGAGGAACATAATGAATTGACACATGTTATAAATTGAGAAGCATGGTTAGGAAAACTGACTCTATTAATAATGATTTAATATAGAGAAATGGTGAGACATGAAGAGGGCGGCGGTTACGTCCTTGGGCATGAATACCCTAAAAGGTAAAATAGGGGGAAGGCGATGACGCTTCCTTGGGTTGAAAGTCCCAGAACACACTGTACAGGAATCGATTTGGTGAGGACTCGGGGCTTGATGTCCCCTCACCGGAACACCCTTGGAATGTTTATAGGGTGATCAAGTGCGCCCATTTGGGTTTCGATGAGTTGAGTGATACTCAATTTAACATGGATACCTAGGAACAATGATGATTGGTAATATTTGTATAAATGTGTAATTATGACACTTGGTAATGATTAACTACGGTATCCATAAGATGTGATCATAATAAACCTCATAATCTGGAATATGATGTAACTTACTAACCATGCAGATTTTAATGTGGTAATGATAAGAGGTGAGTAATGGCTTTCTCTACTGAGCATAGTGTTGCTCATACCCTTATGTTTATATCTTTTCAGGACTCACTAAGTGTGAGGTGGCTACGAGAAATATAGTTGAGGAAGTGATGTAGCTATATTACATTGGGACTGCTTCAATTGTTGAGAATGTTCTTCATGATAATGTAAGCATCAATTGTTACTTTCTGTGACTGTATTACAATGTGTTGAGGGATTAAAATGATGATGACAACAGTTTATATTATTAAATTTAAGGTGCTACATTAAAACTGTGGTTTATTTATCGTTTATATTTTTATTTTTGAGTTGAGAGTTTTCATTTAAGTCCCGGGCAAATTTTATTTTTAAGGTTTTACTTTTATTATTTATTTTTATTTTATCTCATTAAAAACTGTTAACCCCCATATAGGGGCGTTACAGAATTTTTGGTATCAGAGCCTAGGTTCGGTTAACCTAGGGAGTGTAGCACCACTTTAAAAAAATATATTTTTGAGATGGTTTTGAAGCTGAATTTTCAGTGTCATCATCAAAATGAACCTTCACATTGATTTATACAGTCTAGAAGGATGTAACATGGAAAGGCCATAGAATGAAAATATTAATAGTTATATGAGTACAATAATTATATAGAAGGAAAGTATTAATAGTTATGAGGGAATGATAATTATATGGAATGAGTTTATAAGTAGAATGCTTATGAGAGATTCGTATAATATTATGATCTATAAGCATATTTAATTCGTATAAACGATGAGAAATTCGTATAGATACGATGATTTAAGAGCCTTTTGTCTCGTGAAAAACAATAAGAAATATAAGGCTTGATTTATTGATTTTAAAGTTTGACATAGATATGCCAAATTTTTCGTAATTGATTCAAACCTAAGTAATGATTATGTGTGGATTCGATGGAGCACATAAGTGTCAATAACTTTTCTTAAAAGTTCTATTTATTTGAGGAATATGATATAAGTTGGAAATCATGGTATTGAATCTTGAGAGAGATAAATGTTAGACTTTTGGTCTGTTGAGACTGTGTAAAGTCTAGAATGCATGAATCTCAAAATTGGAATATTTCGTTACGTACATTGTATTTAAGTGTATCAGTGAATCTTTTGGTTACCTAAGATTTTGTTATATGAGGAAATTCGATATTGTGTAAGTAGAATTGTGGGGATTGTAGATGTTCTTAAGTAGTAACATCAAGTGTCTTTGTTCGTTGATATGGTCTACGTTGAAAGACGTAAATCGTATTGATTTCAAGGTTAGTCGCATTCTAAACCCTTGGTAGCAATGATGATGAATCCATTGATAGATGTTGAGTATTAGGAATAACATATGGGTGTATGCATTGTTCAATAAGGTTTTGATTAAAACAAAATTATTTGAGTTGCTGGAAGATTATGTTGTTATGAAATGATTTTAAATATCATTCAGGAAGATCCTTGTTGTCGTTAAATTAGATTTGTTGTTCATACTTAACTTATCTATAGTGGACTTTGAATTGGGTTTAAGATTTATACAAATTGGTTTTCAATTTTATGTTTGTTATTTAACTCGTTCTAAATGTGTTAAGGCCCGAAACAACCTGACCATTTTCAACTAAGAACATTTGGGCCTAGTTCAAATCCTTAAATCAGTTTGATTCACACTGTCTCTCCCACGTGGTCTCTATACGTGTCATATACAGTGGTTTAATCATTGTTTACATATACGTTTACTGTGCATAGGAGCTTATTTCTCCGAGTTCACTTTTTCTCTCTTAATTTGTTATTTTCTCTCTAAATCGCAAATCCTCTTCTTTTTCATTAAAAATTCTTCTTTTTCTCTAAAAGAAGAAGGAATTCTAGGATTCTGCAATTTACTATCTTAATTTTTCCTTTCTATTTACTCTTCTTTCATCTCATCATGGACCCAAAGTACCAACACCTGAGAAAGTATTTCCCATCACTCTCCCAAAAGATTCTCAGAAAGAAATACAAGGCTAGAATTACTCGGTTGTGGATTCTTATGCGTTTTGGCATCCCTTGTGATGTGAGAATGTTAATAGAGGGGAAAATCCGTCCGAGTGACTTTAGTCAAGATGTCGGTTTACCAGGAACAGGTACCAGTCGTAGTGCAATGAAAAGAAGAGCTCGTGCCATCGTGGTCACTTGTAACAAATGTGGAAGACAAAATTGTAACGGTAAATGTACTTCACCTGGTTATATGTCTACGAATAGAGAGGATAAAATAAGGTTTTGTAGGGATGGACTTTCAAAGGAGAACTTGGATAGCATCCATCCTCCTCTCCACGGTCACCCTAGTGGATATGTTCAAGGAGCTATTTTTAAACTCTGGCCTAAATTTTATACAGAAAGACAACGCCTCAGGAATATGGTATTTCTAGATCCTGTTTGTCAAGCCATAAGAAAACTGGATGGGGAATAAGTCATCGCTCTATAAAGGTTATTTAGTCTTTGCTTATTTGAAGCAGTTTTAGCTGATGTTCAACAGTTTGTGTTTTTCTTTTACTCAGAATATTTGCTTTTGTGTTTGAAATAATTGTGATTATTAGATTGATACAGTAAGTGTTAATATCTTATTTAATTTATGATTTTCTTAAATATATATATAATAAAATATATTATCTTATCAGACACGTTACATACGGTACAGTAATATGTTTGAATTTTGAAAAGCTTATCCAGATATTTCAAGATTTGTGTCTCAAATTTCAAAAGTTCTACAGTATTTGTCGTTTATATTAAATTTCTAGACTTGGTGTATATTTGTCAAAAAGTCTACAGTTGTGTCAAGAGGGTCTTCTGTCAAATTGTTCTCAATTGTCAAAAGTTATACAATTAGAGTCTAATCTTTTTCAAAAAGTGAATCAGATTTTCTGTAAACTATCAATCACCTTATCTTACTTTCTTATCCGCACAAGATTTTGTTTAAATCTTTGGATTACCTTTTCATTACCTACTCGTCTATCTCTTTAGCCCTTTTTGTATATTTCTCATCTTTAAAATCTCATGTAGAACCCGAAGTCTAAGTGGAGCAGACATTAAGCAACCACTTCTATAAACCAAATATGTCTACCTCCCAGTCCACGAAGAAAATAAAGAATGTCTGTGTCTTTTGTGGTTCCAGCCTTGGAAAAGATAAGCTTATTTAGAAGCTGCAAATCACTTAGGGCAAGTCCTAGCACACAAGAAGATTAACATAATCTATGGGGGTGGTAGTATAAAAATGATGGTAAATATGGCACTAGCAGCTAGGTCTAGTGACGCTACTGATGTAAGAATTTGGCCTCATATTCCAGTTGAAGGAAACCTTTGTAAGGAAGCCATAGGTAAGGGAGAAGGAGTCAGGAGTATCCCTAAAAATTTTAAAGACATAATCTATAATTCTGATGCTTTTATAGCATTACCTGGTGGTCTAGGTACTCTTGAGGAAATATTTATAGTTGCTTGTGGGCAATTGTTGGGCTTTTATTCCAAACCTTTGGGACTGCTGAACGTAAAGGGTTTTTATGACGGTCTTTTGAAATTTCTAGATTACGCTGTGGAAGAAAACATCACTACAGAATCGGAGAGACAAATCTTTGTCACTGCTTCAACAGCTGAGGAATTGATAGATAAAATGCAAATCATACATCCAGAATCCGACACTGCAACATCCAAGCTTGAATGGGAAAGGGAAAGCCGGGAGCGGCCAATTGATTTGAATCTCCATCTGTAATCTTTTTGTTTTATCTTTGGCATGTAGGCATGTGTGTCCGTATTTCGTGTGTTACGAATAACCGTTTGCCTTGTATTCTGTGTTTCTTGTGGTACGTCGTTGTTCAATCTTTTAGATTCATTGAGCCTAATGCCGGGATGGCTGGATACGGAGTACTTGATGCTCTCGAAACGCATCCTTCTTAAGGTCCGATCTTTTGTTTATCGATGTTTTTGTATCCTCTAAGCATGCATGATATGGATAGCTGGTATACGGAGTGCCTTGTACTCTCGAAACGTATCCGTATTATGTTTGTAATGTGTAATATTCTGTTAATATTATGTGGAAGTACCAGAGTCAGTTATGGGGATATTCCATATGAAATATGAGTATATTATTTGGGATTGAATGTTTGTGTCATGAGGATAGCTGTTTAATGAAAAATATGTCGGGTATGTTTGCAACCAGAGATTCCGCTTAATATCTCTATGAATAAGTTTAATGTATGGTTTTGAATATAAGTGTTTGTGATATATGTTTTATGATTATGTTTTAGTTTATTAGTTGAGGTATGAAATCAAATATATTTGACTTTTCCTTACTCAAAAAGGAAAAGGAACCTAAAGATGAAGTATATAAAATTTCTCTGGCAATCTCCTTAAATGTGATTGTAAATCACAGTCCATGGACAATGAAGGACTGGAATCATGATATGGTCAATATGTAGGCCTGATCAGATTCTTAGACTATTATACGGTGTTATAAGTTGAAACTTGTCAGAAATACTCTCATTGAGGGATTTAGGAGTAAGATTTATTATGCAAGTAAATAAGTGGAGAATACGATAACTTAAATTTGGAGGACAAACAACATTAACGGTTTAGACTCAGAATTGGAATCATAGTGGAATCATAATTTTTACTAGTATTGCTAGAATTGAAATTTCGAGGACGAAATTTCTTTAAGGGGGGTAGAGCTGTGACACCCGTTATTCTTCTAACGGGTATTGAGGTAATTAAATTAATTTTTAATGTATAAAAAAAAATTGCTTCATTTAAATTTATTTTATAATATTTATTTTTATCTATTTTTAAATTTTCTAAAATTCTCCTATATTTATTTAGTATGATTACTAAAAAGCCTTAGAACTTCTAATAAATCTCAAAAATGTCATATTGACATTATGTGTGTTAAAGTCTTTAGATGAGACATAAGGATATCTTTTCCAACTACTCTTGACCCTCATTTTCTTTATTTCCTCCGTGACATGCTTCAACATGTCTCCTCTATAATTGTTTCTATCACTTCTCTTCAAAGACTTCATCTTTTCTTCCTTTCTCTTCCACGGTTCCCACACTCTTCTTCTCATTTCTTTGCTGAAGCAAAATACTTAGAGAACTTCTTCAAGGCAGCCATAAAAATCAGCCACCATCACCTCCAT
The DNA here is from genome assembly GCA_025403435.1 of Artocarpus heterophyllus. Taxonomy (NCBI): domain Eukaryota; kingdom Viridiplantae; phylum Streptophyta; class Magnoliopsida; order Rosales; family Moraceae; genus Artocarpus; species Artocarpus heterophyllus. Next base: position 38,149,785 of record CM046333.1, on the reverse strand, counting down.
TTGAGCAAGAATTTCAGTCATACCGAAGTAAAGGAACCTGTTTTGAAGCCATTTTAAGCTTCCAACTAACCATAATCCGAGGTTAGAATCTTATGAACAAATTTAGTCTTTCATTTATAAATTTTCTTTTATACTAAAGGATTATTCAAATTTGCGTTCTTAAACCTAAGTATATGTTTGTTGCTATTTTGGAGCATATGTATGAAGTCTAAGTGTATATGCCCTAGACAGAAAATTTATATTGTTAAACTTTGTAATACCTCTATGGGCAGTGGTTATTTCTTGAAATTCTAAGATTAAATTAAAATGAATTTTATGAATTGGTTTGCATATTTGAAAAGTAGCATCCTAGGCTTTCTAACGAGCTATCATAAACCTAAATCGGAGTTGTGTTTTATTTTCTAAGAATTATTCAATTTTTGTATTGGAAACTAGTAAATCTGCCAGTTTGTTATGGTATACCAGCTGCTAACCTGAACCAAGAACCCATCTTTGCTCACCACCTAATTCTTTAATGTCTTGCAACCTTTCCAATATTATCCTAAGTGATTGATGAATCTTATTAGGGACTAAAACCTATAGATTACTTGTTTACATTTTATATTGTGTTAAGACAAAATTGTTTACTGTGGTATTCAAAAGAGATTTATATAAAAGCTTTAATGGCATACTAGTAAGATAGGTTTACACATGATTTATTTATGAATGTAGTTGTATGTTGTGCTTTAGTTTTAATTGTCCTTATGCACGCCTTAGGATCAAGGGAGTATGGAGCTAACGTTAACTGATTCCAGGATTAAAAGATTGTTGATAAGCTTGAAAGGTAGGGATTCTATTACTCATTTTTGTGAGGTTTTTATAGAATTAAAATTGATTGTTTTGCCGCAATATATATATATCTATGTTGAACTGATATTATATGAGTATCACATATGAAACTATGACATGGACTCGTCTTGTATTGTACGGCGAGGAACATAATGAATTGACACATGTTATAAATTGAGAAGCATGGTTAGGAAAACTGACTCTATTAATAATGATTTAATATAGAGAAATGGTGAGACATGAAGAGGGCGGCGGTTACGTCCTTGGGCATGAATACCCTAAAAGGTAAAATAGGGGGAAGGCGATGACGCTTCCTTGGGTTGAAAGTCCCAGAACACACTGTACAGGAATCGATTTGGTGAGGACTCGGGGCTTGATGTCCCCTCACCGGAACACCCTTGGAATGTTTATAGGGTGATCAAGTGCGCCCATTTGGGTTTCGATGAGTTGAGTGATACTCAATTTAACATGGATACCTAGGAACAATGATGATTGGTAATATTTGTATAAATGTGTAATTATGACACTTGGTAATGATTAACTACGGTATCCATAAGATGTGATCATAATAAACCTCATAATCTGGAATATGATGTAACTTACTAACCATGCAGATTTTAATGTGGTAATGATAGAGGTGAGTAATGGCTTTCTCTACTGAGCATAGTGTTGCTCATACCCTTATGTTTATATCTTTTCAGGACTCACTAAGTGTGAGGTGGCTACGAAAAATATAGTTGAGGAAGTGATGTAGCTATATTACATTGGGACTGCTTCAATTGTTGAGAATGTTCTTCATGATAATGTAAGCATCAATTGTTACTTTCTGTGGCTGTATTACAATGTGTTGAGGGATAAAATGATGATGACAACAGTTTATATTATTAAATTTAAGGTGCTACATTAAAACTGTGGTTTATTTATCGTTTATATTTTTATTTTTGAGTTGAGAGTTTTCATTTAAGTCCCGGGCAAATTTTATTTTTAAGGTTTTATTTTTATTATTTATTTTTATTTTATCTCATTAAAAACTGTTAACCCCCATATAGGGGCGTTACATCTCCACCATCCTCAGAGTGATATTTTCTCAACAAGCCACAGGCTTTTCTGATTCAAAACCAGCCGATGTGAAGCCCCCACAGCACATCTTCTACATGGGAACCCTCCATAGCACCTCCTCCCTATTGCCAAAGTACTGACGACCAAACCAAAGCTGATGTCAAGCTTCTGCCTGAGGGGTGCACACAAAGATACAAAACCCTAGTAAAACTTTTCTTTAGGGAAAGAAAAATAATTATTGTTTCATAAGAGTCTATCCTTTTTAATTTAATATCTTTAAAAAATTTGCTGGTGTTAAAATGTGTCTAATGAAAAAAAATATAAAAATATAATAGTATGTAAAAAAGATTTGATGGTGGAAATTACAAATCTACCCTTTTAAAGTCAATGCCTTCTTAATTTAAAGTCAGTGTTTTTTTTTTTTTAAATCTTCTCCAAAATGTTGTTGGATGAAAAAAATAAGATAAAAACAATAAAGAGAAATTAAACTATATAACATAATTTCAAAGCAGTTTTATAAGTCAATTACATTTTTTAAGTGGCAAAGATAAGTATTAGTTTTAAGCTTGTAAAACATAATATACAAGTTTTACCCCTTGTTTTAGATTTCATTTTTCAAACCTCTCTTTAGAGCCGCTCGTAGGAGGCACACGAAGAACAAATCAAGCAAGGAGTAGGTGTCTTTGCCAGAGTCGCACCCGTCGCTAACGTCATCGCCATAACCCGAGGAGCAGGTCATTGCTAGCGGAGTCATAAGGAGGAGCAGAGTGAGAGTGAAAGATTGAGGGAAAGAGAGAAAATGTAACAGATATGAAGGAGAGAGATGATGAGGAAGAGGGAGTACATAAGGATATTTTTGGTATTTTCTTCTGTTATAAATCTTAAATTGTTAACATTATGTTATTAAAACATTATACCATTAATTTTTGATGATGAGCCATATGATGTTACAAGGACGATAATATCACTTTTTTTTTTAAAATAACAAACGAATTGATAATATTAGAATATGTAAATACTCGGTTATCATATGCCAATGCTGTTATTTTAAGCTATACATTTTAAGAGTAGCGTTATAAACATAATTCTTTCTTTCTTTTTTAACTTATGTTGCATTATTTAAAGTATTAAAAAAGAAAAAGTTTATAAATTAATTACATCATAAATTTTGGATAATGTTTGAGGAAGATAAAATAGTTATAAATTAACCAAGTACTTGTAAATTTTGGATGATCTCGCAAAAATACAATAGAGAGGAAAAAATAGTTACTCAAAATATGACCAGGTATATGAGATCTTAAATCACTGCAGCTTTTGTTTTTTATTTCTTTTGAAGTTTTTTTCCCCCTAAAACTTCTCATTTATTAGCATATATGATTGAGATTACTATTAGTTTTGGAAAACTTTTTTTTACAAAATATAACAGAAACGTGATGATAGTATAAATATTGTACAACAAACATTTTCTGAAAACTTTTATAATACGTTATAGATTATATTAATTTTACACATAAATGAATATCTAAATACTTTGTTTACCTAAATTTGATCAGTAACAAAAAACGAAGGAATACCAGAGGACATTCTCTTTGAGATGTAACCATAGTCTTTCTTGCCCAATCCTTAACACTGGATGGACGAATGGGTAGGTGTAAAAGGATTATGGCTTCTATCACTCAAATTATTTAAGTCACGGAATATAAGAACTCTTATTATTTTTCTCTCTCTTTCTACATGCTTATATGAGGGCATTTTTGCAAAGTACTCTATCTCTCTAATATTCACAAGTGTATCTTAAAAGAATAGAGGAGACCTCTATTTATAAAGAACCAGAGAGCTTATCAATTTTGGAGAGTTTTTTTATTTTAATTTTAATACCAAATATTTAATTAAAATAAAAGACACAAGTTTGCCATTCTTGTACTGCCATAGGCGCCACACACACAGATACTCTATCTATGGGTGGCACTAATTCAAGGAGAACGAGGAGTGAAAATCTGCTTGTTACCTAATCTTATTTTGTATCCATATTAAACTTTCTATATTTTAATTAAATCACATTTATTCAAAATTAAAAATACTAAATATAAAACCTTTGATATGCACAAGAGGACTTTCCTCTTTGTGCTTAGGTGCCACACATAGTGGGACCCACCCACTATGTGACTTTCAAAGTTAATTATTTTATTTCATTTAATAAACAATCTAATTATTTAACAAATATAAATCAATTAATAATTAATTTATTTTGAGTGATATTTAATTTAGAATTTCATAATTTTGAACAAAAATAGCGAGAGGGACTAATGGACCTATAATTTCAAACTCCAATTAAACCAATACATTAATTAATCTCTTATCAATTCTAATGTAACTCCACTAAATACTTGGAATTACACTCTTGAAATTATAGATATTTAATTTACTCATTTCTTAGAGTCGTCCATTTAATATAGTTATTATATATAAGTCGATTATCCATAAATAATTCATAATTAGAGCTAGTTAATATCTATTAACTTCTCTAATTACTTCTTTATCCTTGAGTGCTATTGATTCTTTAATGAATAATAAATTCATGAACTTAATCATGAATTAAGTGCTCTTATTATTCAATCCCCAAATCAATACTCAATAGAATTATTTATTTGCTTCTCGTTCAAGAGGAAATGGATTTTATATTGTAATATTAACATTCTCAGTTACTTACTTCATCATGCATCTAAGATTTAAGGAATAAATTTGATTCCCAAATCCGTACCGAGTAAATAAAAAGCATAAATCTATAATTATGAGTCTGCTAATAACTTAAGATTAAGATCGTCTTATACATGACCATTAGTCGATGTGATTGGAACTTGTTATATTTAATGGTAATTATTAGCTGTTCATATCTCATTATATCTTGATCCTTACATAATGTCATTATGCATAATGTATTCATTTAATGACTCACTATATTAACGGTTCAGATAAGGCCATTCTATTTTTAATGGAATTAACTTACATTGGTAACGCTCAATTAAAAATTCCATACTTTAACTAAATAATCATTTATAATAATTAATTATATATTACTGATCATTTTAATTATTGTCGTTAAATATTATCCTCTTGTATATAATGTTTTTATACAATATTTAAAGTCACATAGATAATTATGCAATTTTAATAATATTCCTAAAGTATTCAAAATACATACACGTAAATATAATAAATAAATATACTTTATTTATTTATAAATATGTCTATTTCAAAACATCATTTGCTTTATGAAGCATCTATCGTAACAATCACTACACAAGATTTTTTCTATAGAAATAAACCATAACTACACTTGATTTCTCTATATGATTAATGGTTTAAATATTTGAATATATATGTCACATGGGTTGGCTATTATAAATTATTCATATTTTTAAGGAACTTTTATTTCACATTTAAAAAACAACAAAACCCATCTTTTTCAAAGAATCCACTGATTAATTTTATATGTGGCAATGAAGAAAAGTACAATTCCTGATAAGTTTTAGCCACATTGCTTACATATAAGTCTTAGAAAACACACACACACACACACAAAACTATTATTCAATTTTTAATCAATCTTCAAAGCAAAATAAAAGAAAAGAATAACAGTCTTACATATATGTATATCATACTTATCAATTAGGGACATAAGGGAATAGATTGGCTTAAGCAACTAGCTCATGCGGCAGTAAAATCATTATTTTAGCTCACTTACAGCCGTGTTTATTTTGCATGAAAGGAAAAGTAAAAAAAATAAAAGTAATTTTCTTTACTCTTCAATCGCCTGATTACTTACACAATTAGTAAAGCGATTTTTTTTTTAATTTTAATGAATCAGTAAAAGTTTAGTGGACCTCACATAAAATAAAAAATAAACAAAAAAGATGTTAATTTATACATCCTATTGATTCTCGTTCTACCTTATATATTATAATTCAATAATTACTTAAATAAGTATAAGTATGTTTAAATAATTACATGGATAAAATTGCGATCCTTCAATGTAATAAACACTATACACAAAAGTTTAGGAAAAAAAGAAAAAAACACTGTATAGAGAATTGGATTGTTTCTCTTTCTATGATTCTTTAGACAAGTGAGAGATTTTTTTCAAAAAAAAATAAAATTAAAAGAGATCAAATAACTTTTATTTATGTTACTTTTGATCTTCATAATCCAATACATTTTCCATTACATTTTCTTTAATAAATGCGTTTAATTTGGAAACAAAAGCTTTGATACATCACTTACTTTCTCTAGGTGCTCTTCTCTTCAAATAAATTAAAAAATATGCCATTACTCGTTGGAGAAAAAGTGATAAACAATTACACACACGCACACTTTCACATATGTATTATTGTATTCTATGGATTTTTGAAAAAGCCTTAGAAAATGACAAATTATCTCTCTCTCTGTCTCTCTCTCTCTCTCTCTCTCTATATATATATATATATATATATATATTCCACAAGTTGCAAATTAGAGATTAGATATTGCCTCTCTTTTTTTCTCGCTTTCTTTTAGAAGGGATACTAGATATTACTTAATTGCTCAAAAGAGATATTAGAGATTTTACTTTTTTTTTCTTCTTCAAAACTTAGCAAGGACACTTTCGAGTGGTGCCTACCACCTAATCCAAAAAGACATGGTTTTCTATGTTAATTAATTATCACAGTGGAAATTTGGGTTCTGGGTCGACGTGGATTCAAGCAAATGCTTATGGTCCTATTTGATGAGATTGGGAAATCTCGTTGTTGGTTCAATTTCACGTGCCGATTGGATGTTCATTGAATACAATGTTTTGTTATCTTTATGAACCAACAAATGGTAGAGTGTTGATCCTAAATTGTTTGAGACTTCCTAATAAAAATAAATAAATAAATAAAAATAAAAGAAGAAAAAAGAAAAAAAGAAATTCTTTGGGACTATTTCCACTGCCAAACTTCAAAAAAAATTTAGTGAAATCGAGAATTTTGTGTCCTCTTCTAACATGCAAACCATAAAAAGCAATTCATTTGCTTATATGTTTGAATAAACATTTTGCACCACCCTGTTAACGGTTTCAACTCTTATAACATGATGTTAGGATAAAAATTTTGCACTACTCTGTTAACGGAATCAGATCAAAGTTTGAAATGTGTTTGACTAATTATATTGTGTAATGTCATTCGATAGGCTTAAACATTCGAGCATGAAAATGTCACTTAAAAAGTATTTTAAAATTTTTAGATTGGCGTGTGACATAATATGATTAAATAAATACTATTTTCAACGTCATAATTGAACATGTGAGTACAATCCTCTATGAACCTTTTTAACATAATGTTAAATTGATATGTAAATTCAATTTAGCATTTGAGGGTAAAAAACCACTCTCCAATACAATGTTATTTTTAATGTCAAAATTATAATATAGTAAACTTTGTAGCAAATTTGTCACAAAATTTAACATAAATTAAATTTGACATTTGATTTATGTCAATTGGTAGATTGACTTTTTTGCTTTAATAATTACAATATCTTTACTTTTTAAAATATTTTAATAATAAAAGTTTACTTTTACAAGTTTCGAGGTTTAATAATTATTACAAAAGTTAAACTATAGTATTTTAAATAGTATATACATTGAAGCATAAAATCAAATAACACATCAAATATGATAATTTTATAATTTTTTGTGGCAATTATAATATTGACATTAATATTTGTATTTTCATTTAAATTGAAGATCGTATTTATTTTTTTTAAATGTGCCTTGTTAATTTTTTTTTTCCCAAATGTGCCTTGTTAATTTTTTTTTTCCAATCTACTATATTGTTAAAATAAATTTCTTGGGCGTGCAGTTGCTTGCAAATGAGGCCCTCATAAATGAATTGTTGAAAAGTTTTTTTTTTATACAAGGGGAGAGAGAATACTACTTATTTTAAGTAGGACTAAGCGTGACCCGAACCCTCAATTTATGGTTACAACCAACTAAGATACAATCACTTGTCTTGAAAAGTTTTTTTATTAGGAAAAACAAAGGAAAAATTTGTTTCGTTGACCCTTATAAATGGAGTCTTCGCTTTTTGTTGGTGAAAAAAGAAAATTAGTTAGGGCAAAATCAAGAAAAAGAAAACCACCCCACATCCCACAATCCCATGAAATAAAATAAATAAATAAAAAGGAAACAAAAGTCCATCTACAAGGAACCCCCATTTTCCCTTCCTAATCATGTGCCCAACCCCACCGGATCACCAGCCCTAAAACCCTATCCTCACCGGCCTGTCCCCTCCCACTTGTCAGAGGCAAGCGAGTCGATACGGCGCGTGGGTAAAAGAGATGTCGACCCAGCGAGGGCACGAGCCGTAACTGGGGCAAGTGGGGCCCGGCCCAACAGAGCCCAAAACCCTGAATATATATATGAATCGAAGTGCTCGAGATCTAGTGCCTCTTCAATTCATCCACAAACAAAGAGCAAACGAAAAAATAATAATAATAATAATTTTCCGCGTGTCCTTTTCTTTTTTATTACGTTCCTTCTTTCTTTCTTTTTTTTCCCCCTCATTTTCAGACTTTTTATCAGCGTAAAATAAAAACCTCTCCCACTGGGGATGTGCTTCTTCGTTTCTTCAGCTGTGAGTCTGTAAGAGCCTCTCTCTCTTTCTCTCCCTCCTCTCTCTCTCTCTCTCTAAATTTCTCTGTTAGGTTTCCGATAAGAATCGTCTTCCTCTTCTCGAGCTTCCGAACATGGGAGGTGACAAAGGAATCACTCTTGACGAGATCAAAAATGAGTCCGTTGATCTGGTAACTCTCTCTCTCTCTCTCTCGCTCTGTTTTCTCTGTTTCATTGTTCTTCTTGTTGTGCCTAGCTGTTTGGTTGCCGAGAAAATGGAGTAAAACTTAATGAGAAAAATTTGTTTCCAAGTTTAACGTTGTTTTAGTTTCCCGAAAAACTTGTTTGTTTACGCTTCATGAAAATCGATATGAATTCCTTTTGTTTTCTGCTTTCTGGCTACGACGAAGTGAGTTCAGTGAAATTTATACACATATACAGATATATTTATATGTATATGTTTATATATATATATATATATATTCGAATTTTCCTGTTAGTTTTCTTTGTTCTTCTGCGAATCTTTCTCGTCACAGTCGTCAACCAAACTGTAGTTCGATAGCGTCTTCGTCATTTCTTCTATATAGCACACAGGGGATCTCGTTTCAGTCTCGCAAACAATTTTACCAAAACAAACGAAAAATAAAATCTAGATTTTCGTTTTCCGATTTTTGATTTTGATTTTTTTTCCTTTTTTGAGTAAATGAAAATATAATGAACTCTGGCATGGCCTGAGCCCTTTTGAGATTCTGTCGTTTCGCCGATACTGAAAAAGAGAAGTTGGTGGTTCAATGTCAGCAACGGCGACAAATGGAAAACTTTTTGAGCCACAGTAGCAGTGAATCTGAACCGTCCACGACACGTGGGTCTGCTGATGTACACGGACGGCCCAGATTGCCAAGCGTACCATCGTAAATTCGTCCCCGTTGAAGAAAAAGAAACTATTATTGTTATTATTATTTTTTGAAAAATAGAAATATATTTTCTGTGCTTTTTGTTTGTCCGAAGAGCATCAGTGAAACACGCACCCAATCACATGGAATCAGCGGCTTTGACAACGCACGCTTCTTTAGGGAACGTGGCTGAAACGGGAATAGAATAGAGCAGAAAATGGATCCTCTTTAAGAAAAAAATCTATTTATTTATTTATTCTATTACTTCGTTATCACGCGCCCCTAGAGGCGTGGCTTGCACTTACCTTCTCCTTCTTCGCTCTAAAACAAATCAGCTTTTGGGCAGTTCGTAAATCCCACATGGGTAGAATTTCAGTCTGGCCCGTATTTCCCGTTGAGGGTCTTGTAGTTGGTTCCGTTTTGAAATCTGTAAAAGGACCTGCGTTAGGTTTTCTCAAAGAAAAATAAGGACCTGATTTGGACTTGGTTGTTAATTTTATTAATCTATCCTAATATACTTGTCAAGTTCTCTCGAATTTTTTTGTCTTCCTTTATTTGGGATGTGGGCGTACCGTCCTTGTACTTTTTGTACTTTATTCTGTTTTACTAGCATATTAACTTGTATTAAAATCAACTTTGAAATTGACTGTGCATATATTCGATAATATACGTGTTTATTTATTGATCCAAGAAATTTCATATGTATATGAACGTGTAAAATATATATATATATGTTTTGGCAAGTATTATTCGTTAACGATGAGGAAACAAGAAGTAAAAGGGTATTTAAAAGGTTCTTATTTTTATGGTGACGAACTACTTCAAGATCTTAAAACTGTATCACTAAAACCAACCCATTAATTCCAAACTAACATTAATTTTATTTTATTGAATGGACAAAAACGTTGATGTTATTAATTGACCTACCCAACATGAAATCAAGTGCCCCTAAAAAATTGAAATCAAGTAGTGAACCCCTAAAAAAAAATAAAAATAAAAAATAAAAATAAAGTAAGTGAATGGCAATATTTTATCAGACGGACCTCATGGTTTTACATTTCTAGCTAAACACTGGTAGGAAAAAATTTCAGAGAGCTCACATGTGCAGTAACTATACCTTTCAGTACCCGTGACATATAGTTCCTGTAACAATTAGGTGGTTGGAACTTGGAACCCGTTATGTTGTCGGCTTGTTTAGGTGTTTGAGCCCAATGTTTAGGGCGTCATCACGATTTCATAAAATGTGATGTCACTGTTACAACCAAAAAAAGAAAAAGAGCAATGTGTTAAGCATTTGAACGGGATGTAAACAGAGAAAACAAGTATATTGATTATTGGTCTAAAGTATGCATAGAGCTCTAGTCACTCTACCATCAGTGGAGCAAAACGTTCCACTGGATTCGGACTTCATAATGTGATCAGTTCATAGAGTGATCAGAACAAAGTTCTGTATGTCTTGTCAAAAAAGGACGTTGAACATGGAATATAGGTAATCTTTACATGGATTCCTTTTCACAGAAATATGATGAGCCGGGCTATTGTTGCGTAAACTATGACAAAGATTTTTATGGCTTATTCATGCAGAACTTTGTTGTTCGTTACAGGAACGGATTCCAATGGAGGAAGTTTTTGAACAGTTGAAATGCACAAGGGAAGGGCTAACATCAGAAGAAGGAGCCAGCAGGCTTCAGGTGTTTGGACCAAACAAATTGGAAGAGAAAAAGGTTGGGTTCATCAAACGTGACTGTTGGCTCGTTCTTATCTATGTTTTCATATCTTCTTTTGCACTAGATTATATGGTATCATGGAATGACTTTATGTTTTCGAAACAGGAAAGCAAATTTCTCAAGTTTCTGGGCTTTATGTGGAATCCTTTGTCCTGGGTCATGGAAGCTGCTGCCTTGATGGCTATTGCCTTGGCAAATGGTGATGGGAAGCCTCCAGATTGGCAGGACTTTGTTGGTATCATTGTCCTGCTGTTGATTAACTCTACTATCAGTTTCATTGAGGAAAACAATGCTGGTAATGCAGCAGCAGCCCTCATGGCTGGTCTTGCTCCCAAGACTAAGGTGAAAGAAAAGAGTCAACCCTCAATTAATTACTTTATTTCCTGCTAATATTGCAAATCTTTTCTTATATTTTTCTTGCCATAATATATAGGTTCTTAGAGATGGTCGATGGAGTGAGCAAGATGCCGCAATTTTGGTTCCAGGTGACATAATCAGCATTAAGTTGGGGGATATTATCCCTGCTGATGCTCGTCTTCTTGAGGGCGACCCTTTAAAAATTGATCAATCTGCTCTAACTGGAGAGTCCCTTCCTGTCACTAAGCATCCCTCAGAAGAAGTGTTTTCTGGCTCAACATGTAAACAAGGTGAAATTGAAGCAGTTGTGATTGCCACTGGTGTGCACACCTTCTTTGGTAAAGCTGCCCATCTAGTGGACAGCACCAATCAAGCTGGACACTTCCAGAAAGTTCTTACTGCCATTGGTAACTTCTGCATTTGTTCAATTGCTGTTGGGATAATAGTTGAGATAATAGTCATGTACCCAATCCAGCAGCGCAAGTATAGGGACGGAATTGACAATTTGCTGGTTCTCTTGATTGGAGGAATTCCAATTGCCATGCCAACCGTTTTATCTGTCACGATGGCTATTGGTTCCCACAGGCTCTCTCAGCAAGGTGCTATTACCAAAAGAATGACGGCCATTGAGGAAATGGCTGGCATGGATGTCCTCTGCAGTGACAAGACAGGAACTCTAACCCTGAACAAGTTGACTGTTGACAGAACTCTGCTTGAAGTGTTTGCCAAAGGCGTGGAAAAGGAGTATGTTATCCTCCTTGCAGCTAGGGCTTCAAGGACTGAAAATCAGGATGCTATTGATGCTGCAATTGTTGGAATGCTTGCAGATCCAAAGGAGGTATAACCGAGCAATATTATATCTTCTTTTAATTGTTTTCTGACTATTTTTTTACTGAGGTTTTGAGGTTGGAGCTGCTATGTGATTATATTAAACTGGCAGGCAAGAGCTGGTATCAGAGAGGTCCATTTCCTTCCATTTAACCCTGTTGACAAGAGAACTGCTTTGACCTACATTGATTCTGATGGAAACTGGCATCGGGCTAGCAAAGGAGCCCCTGAACAGGTAATTCAGATTTGTGATGTGACGCGACAAACCTTTTTAAAGAACAATAATTCATTAGTTTCCTATATTTTGGAACAGATAACCGCCTTATGTAACTGCAGAGAGGATGTCAGAAAAAAGGTTCATGCAGTAATTGATAAGTTTGCTGAACGTGGACTTCGTTCTTTAGCTGTGGCAAGACAGGTTGGAAAATGTAATACAGAATATCCTTAATTGCTGTTTGAGTTGAAAATATCCTAATTGGTATAAGCTTATCGATTTCTCAGGAAGTTCCCGAGAAGACAAAAGAGAGTGCAGGAGGACCATGGCAGTTTGTTGGTCTATTGCCTCTGTTTGATCCTCCCAGACACGACAGTGCAGAAACTATCCGAAGAGCTCTCAACCTTGGTGTGAACGTTAAGATGATTACTGGTAAGTCTGGTTATATTACCATTTCCATCAACCACTTCATTGAATACTGATAGTTTTTATTCTTACTTATCTAAACGTTGCAGTCTTTACTCCTACATCGTTGTATGTAATCTGCTTACAATTTTTCATTTGCCAGGGGATCAGCTAGCCATTGCTAAGGAAACTGGTCGGAGGCTTGGTATGGGAACAAACATGTACCCGTCTTCATCATTGCTTGGCCAGGACAAAGATGCAAATATTGCGGCACTCCCAGTGGACGAATTGATTGAGAAGGCTGATGGATTTGCTGGAGTTTTTCCAGGTGCATTTTCATTCTCTTTTCCCAAAATAGTAGAGTTAATGAATTGCTTGTTTCTATGACTCCTTGTCCAAGTATTCTAAGATTTACAAATTATCTTTGCTCTGCTTTTCTGGATGCACCATGTGTCTGTCATATTATTAAGTTTAGCACTTAAATCCTCAATATTGTGCTGAACTTGTCAATTCTTGTTCTAATGATCTTTTTCTCCACGTGATAGAACACAAGTATGAAGATTGTAAAGAGGCTACAGGAGAGGAAGCACATCTGTGGAATGACAGGAGATGGTGTCAATGACGCCCCTGCTCTAAAGAAGGCAGATATTGGAATTGCTGTCGCTGATGCTACTGATGCTGCTAGAAGTGCTTCAGACATTGTCCTTACTGAACCTGGGTTGAGTGTTATTATCAGTGCAGTGCTGACCAGCAGGGCCATTTTTCAAAGAATGAAGAACTACACAGTCAGTGGATTTATATGCTCTTATTTGGCAATTGATAAAGGTGTATGATTATATTTCTCAAGTGTCTGACCTTATTTTTATTATTATTTTTTTTTGTGTAGATATATGCAGTTTCGATTACCATCAGAATAGTGGTAAGTGTGGCACATAAAGGTTTTGCGATGCAAATGCTAAGTTAACCGTTTCATATTTAGATGTTTTTCCGTGTTCTTATTATGTTGTCTAATTTGACAGTTTGGCTTCATGTTCATTGCTCTGATATGGAAATTCGACTTTGCGCCCTTCATGGTTTTGATCATTGCCATCCTAAATGATGGTGAGATCATTTGATCTGAGTGTCGGGTTGATAGAACCCCTTAGTTTTTACAGCTTGCAAATACTTTAGAAACATAAATCTGAATATTTCCGTAATCACACTTCCAGGAACAATCATGACGATATCCAAAGACAGAGTAAAGCCATCCCCACAGCCAGACAGCTGGAAACTGAAAGAGATTTTTGCTACTGGCGTTGTGCTTGGAGGTTACTTGGCACTAATGACTGTTATCTTCTTCTGGGCCATGAGAGACACTAGCTTCTTCTCCGTAAGTACATGTCTTATATCTTTAGCTCAGGTTTGAGTTTTTTGGTTGGTTAGCCTACCTTCAGCCTCATGTTTAATTTTATCTGCTCTTTTCTAATGCAGGATAAATTTGGTGTTAAATCTTTGGGGGTTCACCCCAAGGAAATGATGGCAGCCTTGTACCTACAAGTGAGTATTGTGAGTCAGGCCCTTATTTTCGTCACAAGGTCTCGCAGCTGGTCCTACGTCGAACGCCCTGGACTTCTTTTAGTCGGTGCCTTTATAATTGCACAGCTGGTAATACTTGTTTGTTTCTACACATTATCATGCTTTTTGTTGTACTGGACTTTCTAGAAACCTGTTATAAGATCTAATACATTATTTTACCGTGGTAACCTTAATTCAGGTTTTGCTTTTGTAGTTACATCGACAATGCCATAAGTCGATAGTCTATTCGATATATTGATGAGCAATTTTTTAATTATCAGGTGGCAACTCTCATAGCGGTCTACGCAAACTGGGGTTTTGCACGAATAGAGGGTTGTGGCTGGGGCTGGGCGGGTGTAATCTGGCTTTACAGTGTGGTAACATATGTTCCTCTTGATTTCCTCAAATTTGCGATCCGCTACATTCTGAGTGGAAAAGCTTGGGATAACCTCTTGGAGAACAAGGTATACTTTTCATATGAATATTTTGAAGCTTAATAGAAATTCCAATGTAAAGGAAGTCACTGGTTAAACATTTTCATTATTCTTAATTCAACTGCATTCCTGCTTTCTTGCTATAACAGACTGCCTTCACCACCAAGAAAGACTATGGTAAAGAAGAGAGAGAAGCACAGTGGGCTGCAGCACAGAGGACTCTTCACGGTCTTCAGCCACCCGAAAGCACAAACCTTTTCCCGGAAAAGAGCAGTTATAGGGAGCTTTCAGAGATTGCAGAACAAGCTAAGCGGCGGGCCGAGGTTGCAAGGTAAGCGATTTGATATATCATAGACATATTATGAACATGACTAATGCATAGCGAAGCTTGGTGGTTTATCAGGTCTAAGCTGCTTTATGGGATTTCGTAAACAAGAATGCCTCTTAGTATGAAACTTTGTAATAATAAGAATGGAGAAATCATGTTTGAGATAATAGCTTACTCATTTTATTGTCTGGGATGAAAATAAAAATTGTGATTTCCTAAAAAATTTTTGTTTAAATTATTGTTGCAGGCTTCGGGAATTGCTTACACTCAAGGGACATGTTGAGTCAGTGGTGAAGCTGAAAGGACTTGACATTGATACAATTCAACAACATTACACAGTTTAGAGACCTAATGAGAGTTTTCAAAAAGAAGAAAATTGCTAATGGTCAATCGCAGAAGAGAAGCTCAAAGCTAGGATGATGACGATGAACTTTAGTCAAGGTCTACGTCTAGAATAGGGTAAAACTTCCTCTTGCTAGAAATTTTAGTTAGTTTTTGATTGTTACCTAAAGGCAGAGGAAGGTACTGTTTTCTTTTAAAGCTAAACAAGATAAATTACATTTTCTTCATGATCATCTTCTTCTTCTGTCACGGTCTTGAATGTCATCTGTTCTTGCATTACCAATCACCGTACATAATAGGACATGAAGTAGTAAGTTTGGCGGGCGACTATGAACATTGAGTAAAAGATCATTCTCTTGTTGCTTCAGATTAAGATTCTATAAATGTTAAGAGTGTCATACGAAATTTATGGAATTCTTTCCTTGTAAAGCAATCTTGTTGCTTGGTCTACTTTAAATGGTAGAAGGTAATAATTCTGCACTAGGCCAAATTTAGCGTCTTTTTCTCAGTTGATATTTGCCAAGAGTTGTGAATTGTAGTGGGCTTTTTTAAGTATAATTTTTTGACATGAAAACATATTCCTAAACACACTATCTGGATGCCATTAACGAGGACTTTCTAGTTACTTTTTAATAAGCAATGATTTTCCACTTGCAAGTCAGTTTTGTCTCCATTAAGCCTTTTATCTAACGTGCATTACTATCTTATTTTTCTGTCTTTTTGGCTGTCTCTCCAATTAAATTTTGACACATATATGAACTACTTAATTACTTTACTATTTGAATTCTATTTATGTGTTTAAATTGTTAAGTTCAAATGATGTGTTAAAAAAAATATTAAGGCGACAACTAAAGGGATAAAAAAATAGGATAGACTCCCATTACTTAGCTTTTCAAAGTTCCTCTATATTAAAACTATTTTCAAAATGTGCCTTCTGAATCTCCAAAATGCGCTTATCATATATTACCAAACCAAGTGAGCTTTTTAAATATTTTGCACCATTTGCAGGTTGTAATGTCACATTCACTTTACCTACTTATACTACACTTCTGAGGCCTCATTTCATGTTCATCTAAACGTGTCAAGACCACCTATTGAGCTCTGAAAAAACTATGGTATTGTTTAGATTTCCTTGTCAGAATGTGCTAACTTAAATTCTTCAATTTTCTTCAGAGACCTTTTTAATTAGTACTTCCCCACATAAACAATAGGTTTTATATTTTACAATTCAATTCTCTGTAACACTTGCTAAATTTACCATGTTATTACAAATCAGCATAGCATACCCTTTACATGGATTTTCTAAGGGGAAAAAATTAAAATCGGCAAATTACAGGTACTATAATTTCGAGTTTGTGAATAAAGCTCTCAAAAAATTTTCGAGTAATATTCATGTGTAAATCTAGTTCACAAATGCACAATTACGCCTAACTTCGCCTTGGTTTCAGTCTTGATCCCTATCCTTCCAAGCTTAGTCATGGCATTCACAAAAGCCTCTTCAAAAGCTGTGTTATTGGATGCAAATAGGTTGACAATTACCCTTGCCTTTTTGTCTGTGAACAAGGTCTGATCAGAGGTGAACAAGCCCTTTCCTAGCTGAAGATTCTTGTAGTACTCATTGTCAAATTTTAAGGGTGAACTTGGGTCCATTCCAATAACAATCGTGGGGTCAACGTTTTGGGGACATTGTCGTTTCAGCTCGTTTGCGTATTGCAGGTTGAGTGTTGGATCAATTCTGGTCCTGCTTTTGAAACTGTAGACCCTCTTGAAAACAAAGCTGCAGTGTGCAAACCCAATTGTGTGCGCTCCTACAACAATATTCTTTTTTATTAGGGTGGTGGCGTTCCCAGATAATCACAGAGAATTCATATGCTAAGACATCAAAATGACTCAAATCTGAGACTTTTTCTCAAAGCACTCTGTGCATTTATGTGCAGTTATCACCCTACATTGATGATCCAGACTTAACAGTTGAGATATGTAATGTCTTCACTTAACAAAACCATTGACTTTAGTTGTCCTTTTGACAATAATATATAGTTCAGGGGTGAAACAAACCCTCTTCAAATTTCAAGGTGCATGTTGAACTAGAGAACATAGTTCAGATGGCATTTATGGAATTAATCCATAAAGTGTGCATGTATATGTAATAGTACCTGATAGCGCAACCAGATCAGTTAGAGAGAGACCATGTGAGGCAAACATTGATTTGAGTTGCTTTACTCTGAACTCTGGATGAGGAAGTTGATGACGCGCACTGGCCTTGGTAGAGATTCTCCCATCTTTTCTTCCTAGTTCTACTTCATAAAATGGTCCCCCTGTCTGCACCAAAAGTAAATCCATACTTAGGTTACCAATACAAATTTACATTGAATCGAACGATAGCTACTTGTATCAGGAGATGAAACACATCAATTCCGTTCCATCAAAGGTTAATGAACATTAAACCAATAGCCTAATATTAGTCTCAAATGCTTCTAACATGACTTAAACATGAGTACTTCCATCTATCAAACCACTTAAAAAGGAGTCGTTCCACCACTAATATACATGTTGTCAAAGCTATGAAATAGCAAAAAAGAAAAAAAAAACATTACATGGTTTATTTTTATTTACGACACATGTTATCCCAGTTTTAAGCAACAGAAACAATGCGCTGCCTATAACTAGACTCTTTCTTTCTTTTTCAATAGTATTAAAGTCGAACTCACAGCATAACTACCCCCCCAAAAAAAACAAAAGTCGATCTGCCAAAACCAAAAATTTCCACGTTATTGTTGACTATTAGAACAGCAATAAATATTTGTCTAGGACACAGGCCCCCACCTCACATGAAACAGCATGCCAACTGGTTGCATAATGAATCCCATTATGTCCCACCTAGGCTCCACAATCAAACTGTGGTAGAAAAACGTGTGTGGCTAAACTAACCTCAAACCGTCTCTAGACTTTTTGAACTATAGATTATTTATGAGGAATATGTTCACACGTCTCATCGTTTAAAAATGAGGCTCTAGTTTGGTCCTACAATCTAATAATCGTTCTTCTTTGGGCGCTTTTTTCTATCACCAAGAAGTGTCGGTAACGCATCATTCAACAAATTGCAATATCAGCAACTGTAATGCGTAGTATGGTGAATTGCAAATAGTCTTTTTCTTCCTCCGAAAGAATATTGATTTTACTATACGCATTTCAAACTAACTTTTAGAGGCAAGAAAAGGGTGTCTGCATAATTTACCAATCTCACAACATCCCTAGTGGCCAAAGCCAGAATGTCGGCACAAGAGACTTTCCGTCTG
This sequence comes from Artocarpus heterophyllus, assembly GCA_025403435.1. Classification (NCBI taxonomy): domain Eukaryota; kingdom Viridiplantae; phylum Streptophyta; class Magnoliopsida; order Rosales; family Moraceae; genus Artocarpus; species Artocarpus heterophyllus. Next base: position 38,130,892 of record CM046333.1, on the reverse strand, counting down.
CAAGCAGGAACACTCTCAACAGCTTCCTTCGCTTTGATAACTGTGTCAAACCCGTCGCCGGCCAGTGAAAGATTATCGGAATTATCCTTCTCTGCTGTGTTATTCCAAGAAAACAGCATTATTGAAGCATCACATCCCTGCTCCCCCAAAAAAATCCAACTTTGATTATTTTTGTTCTAATCTTAAGATATAAGAAATGCAAATTTTTTATTCCTTGGGAAAGAAGTAAACCACAAACCCGAACAAAACAGTCATGGAAGAAGAGCCTAAGAGTGCCTGGAGCAGTCGCAATTGTCTGCTGATGTTTCCTCTCCACAGCCGTTAGAACGATGGACTCAACCTCCGGGCATGAGTTTTTGTAGTAGTCTTTGCTAAGGTGAGCATGACTTGTACTTGAGAAGGTCAGAAGAAACAGGAAGGAGAGAGAGAAAAGAGTTGGGACACTCATTGCTTAGAAACTTGGTTAAGAACTTCTGTTTACTTGTGTGCTTCTCAAGTGGTTTAAAAGTTAATCTAGTGCTTATATAAGCAAATGTGTGGGGATAATAGGAGGTGGGTTGTTCTTAGCTGTAAAGGGTCTTAGTTGGGTATCTCCTATTTGAGAATGAATCGATCAAAACATTGAATTGGAGGGTCAGAAGTGGATCATGCAGGCATTTTGTTGATACTAGAGTTGTTGTTTTGCTTTTGAGATTATAGTGATTATTTATTGCCTATTAGTTATTATTGGTAGTCGCTTTCCTTCTTTGCTTTATTACTGTAAGGGAAAGAAAAAGGGTAAGATTCTGAGTCATTCTTCATCGGAAAAAACGAGATAATATAAACTTGTTGGGAGTGGGACAAGAAGAAAGTGCCTACATACGTAAACATATATACCTGCTCTGCTGTATTTAACTGTGTATCCGGATTTGATTTCTTTGTGGTTCACTTTTGTTGTCATGTGGGATTTAAGGAACATTTGTTGTATTTTAAAGGAAAAGAAAAAAAGAAAAAAGGAAGACATAGTGGCACTTAGCAATGAACTTACATTCCTATTATTATTATTATTATTATTAGAAACATTTCCAAACAGGAACATCTAATTCTAACGTAATGCTTTTAGGCTTCTAAGTATTTTTTATTATTCTGCTTCTAAACACTGCCAGATGGCTTAATTTCTGCCGTTGGAGGTGGACTCATACTGAGTAACAATTTTCTCGTACTGGGTTTCTCTTCAAAGTGGCAATCACATGGTCATGGTGCTACTGGACCAACCAATATATCTTTAGTCCCATATATATATCTATAAGATTATAAAGAAGAGGCAACCAGCTAGAGGACAAATTTGCTCTTCATTTATTAAGGAGCAAATTTACACTTCAACTTCTTTATTGCTTGCTTGCTTTTTTGTCTTCCTTAAATTTTTTTTAATGAAATATGTACTTTCTCAACTTTTTCATTTTTTTTAAATGCGCTCATTAAATATACAATGAAGAGAAAATGCATTTATTTTATTGGTTATCTTTTTTCAACCATCCTTATATGTAATATATTATTGATTTTTGTTTAACATAATAAAATTTCGTAAGTTTCCGATAGGTATATACAATTATTTAAAAATATTATTATTTTATTCTAGAAATTTTAAAGCAAATTGAGTTCTTATATTGAATCAATAATTCCCTCTTTACGTAGAAAACGTAAATGCCATCATGTTCAAGTACTATTCTAAATGTAAGTTGAATTAGAACAGCTACTTGTCTATTTAATTTTACAATGATAAATGATTAGAAAAAATATTTTTTATAATAAAATATTGATAACATATATTCCAAAAAAAATGCTAATTAGGGACGTGCCAATACTAGTCTAAGCCAAAATCAAAGCAAGCAAAGGTCAAAGAACATCATGATCACAAGTATTGTTATCACATGTAAATAGGAGCTTTCACCTTCACCAAAACGACGAGACAACAGAATATCCTGTCAAATTTATATCACAAGATTGGGGACATTTTTCACAGTAACTCACAAGAGAAATCTGGGTGAAAGTGATGGGCAGTGAGGATCTTCAATTGCCGAGGACTGAGGTAAATTTGGCAAGGGACTGCTCTAAGAGAGCAACAAAAAAAAGGAATGTCAAATACTAGTTTTGTTTTTCTAAAAAAAAAAAAAAAAAAAAAACTATTTTTACTCGATACTTTTACCTTTCCTCAAATATAATTCAATGAATGAGTTTCTGCTTTAAAGTTCATGATTCATTGCAGGCTCTCTTGGCTCCATTGAAAACATTATTACTATTTTCTACATTACAGACTCTACTACTCTCTAGAGTCTAGAGTCTAGGATGTTAATGTAACAATAGCAGTACTTTTGGCAACTTCACCAATAATATCAAGCATGACTGTTGAAAACTCTAACACTAGCACATGTATGAGCTCAAATGGCCACAAGACGACATATTACATGTTATTTTTGGTGGAAAACAGTTTTGTAATTCAGTTAAATTGATTGTCGTTTTTTATTTCCTTCTTTTTTTTTATATGCAATAAAGGATCGAACCTGCTCTCCTATCTCATCCCTACTCTTGTGCCGCTAGACCCACGTGTCTTGGGCTCTTGTCTTTAAAAGAGAAAGAATAAAATAACATATTTAAGCTAAACCTAAATAAATAACGTCATATGGTTTTAAAATAAACACCTGTAAAGATAAAGTACCCACCTTATTTTCTTGCCTCATAGCTTCGTAGGTCCATTTTGCCGAAGAAATAGCACTCTTTTACAATGCATATTCACTCATATAGATATCATATATCGTTACCCTTTTCACTTTTTTGCATTACTTTATGAAAATAGCCTCAATATATATATATATATATATATATATATATATATATATCTTAAACTGGTACATCGTCATATGATATCAAATCAGAAGAAGTAAGGAAAGATTCCCTCCCTACTAGACTTGTCTAAAAGACGAAAAGATGGATGAGCCACTCTCTCCATCCGACTAAGCTTAGCCTTTACCTGGGCACCTTGCCTTCTTTCCTTGCTTTGGTGCTAGCGTATATAAAGTAGTAGACCCCGGCTCCTTTTAGCTTTCTGTGGTATGGCTCTTATAACTCTTAGTAGCCGTTAAATTTGAAAGAAATTATATTGAAAAGTAATTTGTATAAAACTCCGAATGCGTCTATTTGTTTCAAGGTCTCAGATATATAACTACTCAAGATATCATCTTACACCACTGTCGGTCGGTGAAACCTTGCTTATATTTCATCTCCCCCAACAAATTTAGTAATGAACATAACAGCCGCTCCCCTTCCCTTGGAAAATCAACTCACGATCAGTGATTGACTTCTCTCTCTAAAAAGCAAGCTCTTGCTCTTTCTGACGCAAATAGAAAGAATAACGCTCGTAAATGCGTCTTATCATGATCTGTAAGCATGACCTTTGAAAAAAAAAAAAAGATATGTAAGCATATGAATTTGCGGAAAGGACAAGTTTAGTCACAGTTGAAATAATTTAGAGTTCCTTGATAAAAGGATTTAAATTATGATGATTTAAGGGTTTGTTTGCTTTGATATTGAATCATTTTACGACAGTATTTTCTTCCATAAAAATTTAAATCTTCATTTAAATACTTTATTCAAATACTCGAATCAAACGGATCCTTAAATTTTTTGATTTGAGTATTGTGATTTGAATTAGTATTTGATTAAGTTATAAATTTGTGTTTGAATTTTTTATGCTCATTTATTAAAAATTTAAAAAAATTAGAGAAAAATCCACTTTCTTATTTTTTTTTATTTTTTTTTAATGTTAAGCCATTTGATAAAGACCCAATAGGCCAACCTCTCTCTCATCAAAGACCCATCCCTCTACCTTCTCTCTCTCTCCAGCTCCCTTCTGCAAATCTCTCCTGCTCTCCCCAAAACTGTTACGGCTTAAACAACGCCGTGTGTCCATAGGCCTATCTGCAAATCTCTGAGTGGATAACAAAATTAATGAGGGCTGGATTTCAGCGAAAGAAAATTTAGGTTGAGCAAATGACAAAGTCGAGGGGCCTTGTGCTCACCGGTGGGACCAATAGTCGCCGTGGTGAGAGAGAGAGTCACAGAGAAAGGAAGAGAGGAGAAAGGGTTTCCATAGGCGGAAAGAAGATGGATTTCAAAGAGAATCCATCAACGGTAAAAAAAAAATCTTGGAGAAAGGGAGAATCAAATCTGCACTGTAGCAATAGGATTTGAGTTCTTAAAAAAAGCCCCGAGGTGAACTCCGAAAAATGCATTTGGAGGTCTCAAAACACGATCAACTTCAACAGGGATATTAGAGCACCAAATGGGAACTCCTTCGACTCAATGGACTCTGAGTCAGTCTAAAAAGTTATCCAAACAAATGACCAATTAATGCGATGTCATAAAGTTGTTGAGGCTTTAATTTACAAATAATATCAAAGACATGTATAGATATTTAAAAATATATATCTTAAAAAAATCCTAAAACTTTACAAAACGTCAAGATAATCAATATTATTCAATTCAAACTAATTTAATAAATCAAAGAAGATATTTTTGATCTAATATGAGAGTTTTATCTCATGGTATATAAAGAAATCATCATAAATATGTATTGATTATGATTAATATTATTTTACATACCTATTAAAAACAAATTATAATAATATAATAGAGTAACAATCTCATTATACATTGTATGAGAAACAACAATAGTTCACACTAATAGATAAATAGTACAAGTATACTCTATATACATCTTAAATGATATAAACCTTATAACTTTGTAGAAGAAAACGTAAAATTCTCATGAATATATTTTTTTAAAAAAAGGAAGATTGAAGACATGAGTGTATTTTTCAAAGAAAAAAAGTAGAAAATTAAAAACGAATTCTATTATCAAAATCTAAAAATTCAAATGTGAAGTTCTAAACTATTCATTTAAAAAATAAAAATTATTTCAAGACTAAATGAGTTTTAATAAATACTTTTTTATTGTTTTCAGCTTAAAACTATTAGTCACATCTTATTGAAAAAAATAAAAAAGTTCAATAAAATTAATTTTTGTGTAAAAAAAGGAAAATTTTCTTGGTGTTTTTAGATATTATATGGATATTTTCAAAAATATGTTGGATATTTATGGATATTCACTGATATTGACGATATTTGTGAACATTGTGGATATTTTACGAGCATCCCAAAAGAAAAATAATTCTCTTATATCTATATCAAGACTTTAAAATATGAATTTCGTCATTAAAAAGTCGACACTACCTTAGACAATTTTAAGTGTGTTTAGGAATGTAGTTGGAACTTAAAGTTAGAACTTAAACATTGTAGCATGTGATGAGGGTTTTACATTGTACCATAAGAGTTTTACATTGTATCATACTTCTACTTTTATACTGTAGCATGTGAGATAAAGTAGTTAGAATTAATAAGTTTCAACTTCATTGCCAAACAAAGCCTTCGTTCTTGTTATCCTTTTATTGAAAAAAATTAAAAAGTAGTCATCAAAGAAAAAAAAAACAATTAAAAGGCAAAACCAAAACTCCTATCTGTACGTCTTATAAGAAAAGATTGAAAAAAAATCAAAACATTTTAATATCCATACTTTAAATTTAGAGATATTTCACTCAAGATATCCATAGTAAAGAAAAATATCAAGAAATTTCATAAACAATAATTATTAATTTTTAACATAGAACTCTTCGATTTTTGGATGCCTATTCTCTCAAAAAAGTATTATGTGGTAATTGCAAAAACATTACCATAAATGTAGAAGATATATGCATCCTTCATGCATGCAACTCTCTCCAACAGCCTTTTTTTGTTCCAAAAAAAAAAGAAGTTACTCCTACTCCAAGGCGAATTTGCTAAACTTACGTCAAACAATTTAAGGGTATGACTACTATAAGACTAACTTGTTTCCTCATTGATGATACTCAATTTTGTAGTCGTTAGATTAAATCTAACGGTGTCAAAGATGTAGTTCCATCAACATATAAAGGGGAACGTTCATCTAATAACATTTTTTTTCTTAATCAAATCGACTCAAAATAAAAATAAAATAAAATTTACTCAAAAAATAAATAAAATATATGACAACCATCAGTAGCTCTATCACGAACGACAAAGGTTGGAGGATGGGTCGCAATTGATAGAGGCTGGAGGGGTGGGTTGCTGTCGCGGAGGTGTTGTACCAGTATTGCTTGATTCGTGTTTGGGTCATGACGGAATCACAATGGTTTGTGACCTGAGATCTTCGTCTCAATGATTGGTTGGGTGGGGAGACAAGATCTCGGCAAGCTTCATCATGACATTCCAACTCGCAAAGTACAACCCATGGTCCTAACCCTCGCGAAGTCACAACCCACGGTGGTTGCTCGATCACAATGGGGACACAACTCGAGCGTGTGTAACGTCTATGGTGGTCACGATTTCCGCGGCTAATGACCCCTTCCTAGCAACGGAGCAACAGATAGGAGTTTGCCCTTTTTAGTTTTTAGTTTTTTTTTTTTTTAATTTATCAATTTTTTGATAAATCTAGAGCGTGTAGGCTCATCTAACTTGTAATGAACTCGTTTAATTTTCACTCTTAGAAGCAGACCTAATGGTCAATAAACGTGCCTCATTGATGTGAACAAGTAGACAGTTTAAAACTGTTCCCAATTGGTGTTTAGTGATGGAGTGGGTTGTTTACAAATGAATTTTGGGTTCAAGTCCCAAATAATAATTTAACACAGCATATTATATTTACACCGGTACATGGGTGCAGAAACAGCCCTAGTTTGCTACCAAACAAAGCACATAACCCACCCCTAACCTTTAGCGCTTGCATTTTTTTGAACGTAATCATCTTGTATATACATAATGCCACACACGCGCGCGCACAGAGACAGACTCAATACAACAAAAATTACAAGACTCTGATTTCACTAATCAGTTTTATAATGACAAGAGTACAATCGTTTCGTTCATTACAAGAAAACTGACATATTGAAATATTAAACACCTGAAATAACTTTTCTGTCAAGAGGTATCTGATGAAGTTGGAGTCATGACAATAGATCACACAGTATGACACAAAAGTTTCTCGACAACTAGACATAGACGGTACTAAACTTGCATCAGACATTTTTCTAATGTACAAAATGATGAGAACGAACCTATCTCCATTTTAGCCTGGCAATGGTCTCCACGCTAAATCTGTACTCTTATTGCTAAACAACCGCTAGAGCCCCAAGCAACTATCCTCTACAGCTTTTGTACATGCTCCGGTTTTGCATAAATGAGATGAAGCATCAAGTGGGAGTCCTTTGCTGATGTATTTGTGGAAGAGCTCTTGGCAAATTCAACACAATCTCCGCATAAGCTGGAACCACAAGAAGAAATCAAAATTAAGAACATGAAAAAACAAAAATAGAACACAAAAAACCCTCGAAAAAAGGGCCTTACGGTCACTAAGTTGACTTCAGCTATAAGCTATTTTAAAGCACTGATATAGTTTTTAAAGACCAAAACACATCTGCTCGGCATTAGGAAGGTCCCTACGTTGACTTCAGCTATAAGCCTATTTTGAAGCACAGATATAGTTCAAGACCAAAACACATCTACTTGGCATTAACTGCATTGTCCTAATAGAAGCTCCATTTTGACAAAGCCATCCTCACAAGTACATATACACACCAATCACAAATATATCAACAAAAAACATATGTACGAATACGTACAATATGTGTGCGCACGTGTGCGTGTGTTTGTAGGGGGGATGACAATAAAAAATAATACAATGAGATGTCTTAATTGCACAGTTTAACCTTGAAAACAGGCGGGATGAGAGAGTTCAAAAGTTTAATAGAATCCCTTGAGAGAGCGAGTGAGAGATAACATAAAAATTCATAATAAAAGTTTAATGGAATCACTTTATGCTGCTGAGAAAGACAGGTACCAAAAGATTATGCCTTCAATTAGAAAGAGGTAGCACCTTCTGGTAAGCTCATGGTTCGTAATGCATCCTCTGCATAGGACAGACGAACAGGACTGAATTGACCAGCCATAGTTCCATTTTCCTTCCTACTTGTAGCAATTGAGCTATTTTTCTTGGATTGTTGCACTGGCCATGCTAGTACTCTGATACGAGTAGGAAGTACAGAGACCAGATCTGCATATCTAAGCTGCAACAGTTACCTTGCTGCAACAAAAGACATGCATTCTTCAGCATGGCGAAGACTTAATTTGAAATATTGTCTTCCAATAATGCAATGAGTTTTGTAACAGGCACATAGAAACAAAGGTTTTAACACCATATTCATTATTGCTTGAGCATTGCAAGTGGATCAACAAGCATGAGTTTTGTAATATCCTCCAAAGAATCTAAGTAGCATCGGGATATCAACCAAAAAAATGAAGAAGTAAAAAGAAATGCAGCAGGGAGAAATTTATTCTAATGCGTCAAGGAACTTCTATCCCAAGAAGAAACTTCAATTTTACTTTTCTCTTTTTAAGATACAGTTTTCTTTTCAGAACTTAAATTTCATTTACAGAGTCATGGATGCATCACCCACATTCCTCGTTGAATTCCAAATTCCAGACCTCTTCTTCCCTTAATTTCAAGGAATGATTTAAGAGGCCACTAAAAAATATACCTCGACACAATCACACTTCTAGAATACAAGGAAAAAAAAAGTTAAAATTCTTGAAAAAAGTTACATTTATATAAGATTGACAATTAAAAAAAAGAAAGAAAAAACAAAAAGAAAAAAGAAGCTCTACAGAAAAGAGGGGAAAAACGATCGAGAAAATGCACTGACCAGTCCAAATCATCAAGTACAAATTCAATCATATGGTAGGGCAGGCTGTGATACAATTCTCCAATTTGGTTTCCATACAACTCCTTCACAAGTCGAACCTGTATGAAAAAAGGAAAGTTTGAGAATTGAATAATAGCCAAGTAACGCTTGTTATTGTCAAAAGTGAGTGAGGCTACGAAGAACAACTTCTTTTCACCAAATTTGAATATCAAATGATACGACATTGTTTGGGCCAGATGCAAAAAATCAAGAACTAGTATCCCACTATAAATAGCTTGTAGCCCAAAAGATGCAACATTAATTGGCATCCAATATTTGGCAAACCTTTTCTTTCATAATAAAAGAGCCATCATTGGACTCTATCCTCAAGTAATAAAATCTTAGCAAACCAGAATTTCTATTTGTCTTTTACCAAGAGAAAACAACAGAAACACACATGCAGACACACTCTGACACAACGCCGTACCTGTTCCCGTCTATCCACATAAGCCTGCAAAAGTTCTCCGATGTAATCTATAAATTTCTGGAGGAAAATCAGTTACGGACCAATACTCAGAACAAGTTCAAAATAAAAGGCCTAAGTAAGCCAAGCCAATGCAAGAAACCAACCCTACCATAGCATTTGACGATAGCAGATCGTTTTCTGCTTCTCTTAATGGCAGAAAAAATGGAATCGTGTGTTCAAGGACAGGTCATCTTTTCAAGAAACGACTTGCTCTCAAGCACACAATGATACAACTCACAGTGTTCTCCTACAAAACATTGTGAGAATAAATGAGAGCTTCCCTCATTGCTACAGGTCACAAGTATGCCTCCAACCTTAAAATTCCTATTCACACTTTCTATATAAGCTCTAACTGCACCTTTATGACACCAGTAAAATGAAGGTACCAAATGACTCATTAATGTGAATGCACAGGACTCAAATTGGCAACAACGAACAAGATATTGGGTTTATATGCAAGAGCTAAACTCATGAAGGTATAAGAAAATAACAATATGAAATATGACAAAGAAAGAAAGAGGAAGACAATGAGCACTGGAAGAGCAGTCCTTTACTCTTTGCTTTGAATGGAAATAACATGACATGATGCCTAGATTACTTTTAGGAGCACAAGTAAATAACAAAACATCACTTCAATTGTACCAGCAAAGGATGTCTCATATTGTATTCCAATTCTTGCCCCTTCCAAACAGCAAATCACCTGATAACAAGCAAGCAACCATTTAAAGAAGTTATTATTCTGAAAGCAGCATGCAATTGAATTATGAACAGAAGGTTTCCGTATGTATAAAAATGCTGTACCAAGTATGTACAGTGACGAGTAATTTTCAAAATGAATTTACCTTTAACAATGTTAACTATAGTACAGAATTTTCTTAATATCCATGTTCCTTTACCCACACACTTAATGCAGAATATTTACAGCATTACATTAGTTTTCTATCATGCCTACATGCTTAACTTAGAATTTTATGTTTGCAACACAATTTTCAGGTTTTGATCTCTCCAAACAGCAAAAGAAGAGCCTTCGCTATAACTGGAAAAGTTGTTCGCAGTCCAACTTTAGAAGTATAGCTGTAAACCTTCTATTTCTTTAAAATCCCACCAATGAAATGCAGCAGGATTGCAACTCTCATGACTGTGACTTCTCCCAAATCCAATAATTTCAACGATAGAAACTTTCTATGACGTAAGCTACTTGAAGTTTCAAAGATCACAAAGCTTCTGAAATTGCTCTTATAGAAGGAAAAAGGTAGAGGCGGGTATAATTTTGTAATGAAAAAGAAATATCTAACAACTATTAGAAGTTGGAGTTCAATTCATCTTAGTCTTGGAAAGCGGAGATTTCTCTAAGGTTAATTAAGCTGAGGAATTCATGATTCAAAATTCCTGTGTGGAAGAAACAACTTCCCAAAATTATTACCTTACTTCCAGCTTTGTAAGTAATTCTTTCCTGAACATGAGGACTTGTCAACATGTTTGCATCTCCAGGCATTGCCTTTCTATCTGCCTCCATGTGAACCTGATAAAAACACGAATCAACCATGAGGTATTTGCACATTTGTCAAGAAACTTGAAAAACGAAACCGCAGAAGGAAAAATACTATTAAATATCAACACCCCGAATCATAAAATAATAACACCAAATGATCAAAGTGAACCAAACAATGAAATATACACTATGATACCATACCCGCTCTCTTATGGTAGCCAATAGCCCATCATTCCATTGTTCACCATCTAAATAAATCTCTAAAAGAATATTAAAAAAAAAATTCTTAATCAATCAGCAGGAAAAAAAAATTAATGATTCTTTCAAGAAGATGATACATACTTATGAAACCAGTCACTAAACAGAGAATAGGCAACACGTAAAATTTTACACGGAGTTGAATTCTATTAGCTAATTACATTATCTGCATCTGCTTTCACGTTATCCTAAGTTACATAGCTTTAATCTGCACCACTTCTTTTGAGAAGTTCATTTATGAAGCTACCTTGAGTTTGAGAAGCTCGAGCAGCTTCAAATTCCTTCTGCAGACGCTCAAATATCATCTTGTCAGAATCCCTATTCAAATTAATAAAACCCCACAACGTAGTATTAATATAACCTAGACAATTGCAGCTTTTGAGGTTACAGTGTTCTAAAAACATATTGCAATCAACATGTAGTTAACAACAGTTATCAGGATTCAGATGTCAAACAGTCAAAGCGTATAAAATAGAGAAGGTGTAAAGAATCAAAGAAAATTGCCTTGAAAGACGCTCTGTTAACTCTCCATGCCTTTTGAGAACGTTTGAAACTGCCACGGAAACAAGAAGCTTTTAATCCTAAAAATAGTTAAAATTCAGACACATTATAGAAACCAAGGCAAACATGTAGGAATTTCTTTTCCCCAAAACAATATAGATAACTTACATCTAGCTCGTGTCGTCTCCAAACGAACATCATCATCTTGCATAAAATTCTGTCAGAAAGAAGGGCATAACAACAATATAAGAAAGAAGACTGTGTAAAGAAAGAAAGAGCGACCTATGTAAATAAACAAAAATTAAAATTAAAACCAAAAACCCAAGTGCTATACATATATAAAAGCTTAGAAAGACTTATTTGGTTACTACATACAAATAGTTTGATGGAACATATTTATACAAGAGAGAAACGCAATACCAAAAAACTTATATAATTGATAGATTGTTAATATCAACTCAACTATATCATTCCCATTGTCAAAAGCTCTTAAAATGCCAGAAGCGACCTTGTGATAATTCCCCCATTCATAAAAACAAACAAACAAAAAAATACAGACAAATTGGCAGTAGATGGACTTTAAAAAATGAAAGAAAAACTTGAATTGAACTGAGTTGTAAAGAAGAAGAAAATAATATTAGCCCATGATTATACTAGTCCTATCAAAAGGCAAAGCATAATCATTATAAGAATAAGAATAAGAATAACCATTACCACTTCTCCCGCTACAGCATATAATGTACGTCCGGGAAACTGATCAAGTTGCTGTATCAATGAACAATTCCACAAACACTAATTAGACTTCAGAGTATAAAATAAGTCAGAATCTCATATTAGCAAATAATTAATGCAAAGGTAAAGAATATGTATGCATAAATATAAACTGTATAAAACATCAAAATGGAACGAAATGTGCAATCAATTAGCGAGCATTCTTAACCTAATCACATAGCCCCAGAGACGAGAAAATAAATAAATGCATTCAGTTGAATTTTATAGTGAAATCGTATAAGAAAATTATGTTTCACAAAGAATTAATGATAGTCCGATTATTATCTCAAAAAACTGAGAAATAGCACTTGTTTTCAGAAAAGATAAAAACTTGAGGCGACTAAGGGAATAGCTGCTTCAAATTAAAGCAATGAAACGAAAAAAAAAAAAAAAAAACCCAGAATTTAAGGGCATGAACTTGGAATCAAAAGACTGGGAGAAGAAGTTTCGAGAAAAACAAACTTTGCGAGAAAAATCCGTGGGAATAGAGCTCTTTCGGGGCCTTTTCTTGAGCGATTCCTCAACGTCGCTGTCCATGCCTCTGGTTTTTTGGCGGAGGGAGGATTGAATTGCGGAGGGAAAGAAGAAGAATAAGAAGTTTGGAGACAGAGAGGAGAGCGATGTAAACTATCTTGGTTGGTGCACCCGTAAGAAAACGAATTAGGGTAACTGTATCAGGTAATTATTTGATTCCCAAACCCGATTTGTTTGAGGGCCCCGCCCAACGCGCATATAAAGAGAAATTGTAATAAATAACATTTTGTAGATGGTTGGCTTTGGAAGACTGTTGTATATGTAGAATTTATAATACTTATATGGTTGGTTTTGGAAGACCGCTGTAAATGTAGAATTTATGGTGTAAATAACCCCTTTATTTTTTGAAACCTTAAGGTGGGGTTATTTATAGTGTAAATAATAATTTTATACAATAAATTAATTTAAGATGTAAGTAATTTATTTACTATTTGTTTACAATGTAAATAATACACATCTTTATTGTTTACAACGTAAATAATACACACATATATATACAGAGAAATTGTAGTAAATAAAAATTTTTCAAAACTAAACATTGGATAATAGGTTTTGGAAGATTGTTGTAAATGTAGAATTTATGGTGTAAATAACCCTTTTATTTTTTTGAAACTTTAGGGTGGGGTTATTTATAGGGTAAATAATAATATTTACACAATAAATCAATTGAAGATGCAAACAATTTATTTACTCCTTGTTTACAATATAAATAATACACATATGTATATACAAAGAAATTGCAGTAAATAATACTTTTTCAAAACCAATCATTCAATAGTAGGTTTTGGAAGATTGTTGCAAATGTAGAATTTATGGTGTAAATAACCCTCTTATATTTTTTTTGAAACTTCAGGGTGGGATTATTTATAGTGTAAACACAATAAATTAATTTAAGATGCAAATAATTTATTTACCCTTTGTTTACAATGTAAATAATTCTTATTTATACAATAAATAAGTTATTTACTTGTTAATTTGCTATTTATTACAAATATTTTCACAACCTTATATTTACTTTGAAAAGTTTGCAAAAATATGTTATTTCTCTCATTCTAGTATGTGTGTGTATTATATAAGCATCTTAACCGGTAAATTTGTCTTTTAATAAATTAATTTAGTTTTACCTTAAAAATGGTTAAATTTAAATAAGTGACAAGTTAAATTTAATTAAGTGACAATGAGGATTTAGGTCAAATTTTTGAAATTATTTTGGGTAATTTTTGGCCTTTTACTATTTTTGCCCTTGCCCACCTAACAGCACCACCAATGAGATCGATAGCTCTTAGTAGAGATCGATGACCCCTCACTCAAGTCTGCCTATCCGACAACATCATGAGGTTCCTTCTCATCAAGCATGGCCTCTTGCGATTCAAATCTACCCATATGCATGCAATGGTCATCGACAGTCACCACCCACCCACACAAACACCAGAGCTTGTCACGAGCTTCCCTCCTGCACAAGCTTCTCTTGGAGGTCATGAGCTTCCCTCTAGTGTCAACGGGTTATGGACGAGGCTGTTAGACATGTATGCCCTAAGACGTAAAATGTTGTAATATGTTTTTAGAGACATTCTATTAAAAAAGAATTTATTTATTATTTATATACCAAATGTTGTCCTCTTTGCATTCATATTTGTTGAATATATAATAAGTAAATAAAAGTCTGAGACTGTTGGTCTAAACCTTTAGTAATCAAGCATATGATGGACAGATTATGTGGAAGACGTGATTTTAAAGGTGATAGTCTAAATCATAAGGTCCGCAATCGAGGGAATAAAGTTAGGCGCTTTATTTATGCCAAGATTGTTATGTTGTCTACATCCCTGATGGAAGATGGCTTATGTTGGCCATCGAAGTTGGACTCTACAAGTAGAAACATTGTTATATTATCATAGGTAACTATATATTGGATCGGGACATAAATTATAATTGATTTGGATTCATAATTCCATCTATGCAAATCAATTCACTTTAGATAATTACATATGTTGTATCTTAATCATGAAATGACTAATGGGCTTGTTATTTTGACTTATGTCTTTTGATATACCAAAGGGTGACATCCTGACTTTGTGATGATGCATATACCGGTACGTTGGAGACATGACTCTTAATAGCATAGACCTATTATTCATAGATATGGAATCCATAGCTCCATTGGTGGAGTCAATGATATTCTCTTATATACGTTATCCTGTAATTGAAAAATGGAGCGCACAACCATTTGGATACATAGGTGTAATCGAATGGTATATTGTTCTTAGATAGTAAGTTTTCTAATGGTGAGATAATGGAACATAAGATCAAATTAATCGATAAGGTAAGATGGAATTTATCTTTAAGCTGATTATGAATATCCTATGAAGATACGACACATTATGATATGTCATAGACATTTAGCTAATTTGAAGCTTCATAATTTTGTATAGTTTGAGAATGCAGCTCTAAGCTTTTAGTGGAGTAGCGTTAGAGTTGATACTTATAAAATATGTATCTGGGATGTTATATTTTATAATTTTTGAAGCTTGAACTATATAGGTCTATCAGGTCCCCTTTGCTTGCTCATAATAAATCCAATAACGATATGGCATGCTTTTCTAATAAATTAATGACTTATGTTAAATTATTAGAATGGCTGAAATTCGATAAATCAGATAATTTATATATGTGTATCGATTGAATTATTTTTTGTAAATTAATTCAAGATAAACTTGTTGAATTATGAGAAATATTTATTTTCCTAAAGATTATCTATATATGATTGTTTTAATCAAATAACTTCTCTATTGGGTTATTTAAATTAAAACTAAGACTTTATTTAAAGAATCTCGGGTGGAAAATAAAAGATTCTCAGGGATCGTATTATCGTAAGTTTGGTAGGCCAATCGGTTACTTTGGCCTGCCGATGGAGTAAGTTCAGTAGGCCGATCCGTTAGTTCGGCCTGCCGATCTAACAATAATTTAATCACACATTTTTTATGCGATTTGATCAGAAGTTGATCCAAATTCAAATTTTTGAGGCCTTATTTGATAATGATGAACCTTTGGGACGTCCTCTATAGATAAGGAGTGAGTTTTCTAAGTTATTTAGATAAGTTGAGAAGTTAAGAGTGAATACTACAGTGTTAGATATTTTGAAACTCATGAGAGCTTTTGTTCACAATCACGAACCTTTGCTTTGGGTCTTCTCAATTGATTGGAAAGAGAGTCGTTGGGGAAGAGATGAACAACGTGTGCCCACACACACTCCAATAGTGGGTAGAGAATAGCAAAGAAGACTAGTTGGTTAAGGCTTTTCTATAACATTCTTTTCTATGTTGATTGCGAGAGATCTTCGGCATACAAAGGTTAGTAAGATCTGATTAATTTATGTATATAGCATATCAGACTTGTGTTTTAGAAAGTACTATGATTTAAAATTTTTAAAAGTCTACTGCGTACTCTTTTTTTCAACAATTGGTGTCAGAGCCATGATTTTTACATAAATTTACGAGTTTGTAATCATGCTATATGTATAAATTAAGTCATCTTAATCTCTCTAATGTATGAATTTAATTTTTTAGAGAGTTGGCACTCTAGGGTTTCTATATATTTATATGTTATCATGAGATTATATGGTGAATGTTTATTAATTTATTATGGTTGATTAAATTATTATTTAATTATTAATTAATTAATTAATTAGTACCCATTATGGTTCTTTAGAGGTTAAAATGTGTATCTAGGTTTTTCTTGTAATTATTGTCTAGGAGTTATTATTTTATTTTAAATTTGTAAAAATTTTGTAATTAAATAATCATTCAGAGTGAAGACGAATCTAGAAGATGGATGATAGCGATTCAAATGGTATTTCCTGAGTCTCTCAATTTTTTATGTTTTTGAATTGTTGAAAATAAGATTGAAAAACTACGTAAAAACTATTTTCTAGTAAAAAACATGAAATCTACTCGGTCAATAGGCCGAACCCTCAAGATCGGCTTGCCAATGGTCGCAGACCAGCTGGCCGAACCTCCAATTCGGTAGGTTGTCAGCAGGGCAGGTTTCAGCCAACTCTGGTAGCAGGCCAAACTACCAAGTTTAGCAGGCCGATGCCTTACTGTAACGCCCCTATGTGGGGGTTAACAGTTTTTAATGAGATAAAATAAAAATAAATAATAAAAGTAAAACCTTAAAAATAAAATTTGCCCGGGACTTAAATGAAAACTCTCAACTCAAAAATAAAAATATAAACGACAAATAAACCACAGTTTTAATGTAGCACCTTAAATTTAATAATATAAACTGTTGTCATCATCATTTTAACCCTCAACACATTATAATTACAGTCACAGAAAGTAACAATTGATGCTTACATTATCATGAAGAACATTCTTTACAATTGAGCAGTCCCCATGTAATATAGTTACATCGCTTCCTCAACTATATTTCTCGTAGCCACCTCACACTTAGTGAGTCCTGAAAAGATATAAACATAAGGGTATGAGCAACACTATGCTCAGTAGAGAAAGCCATTACTCACCTCTATCATTACCACATTAAAATCTGCATGGTTAATAAGTTACATCATATTCCAGATTATGAGGTTTATTATGATCACATCTTATGGATACCGTAGTTAATCATTACCAAGTGTCATAATTACACATTTATACAAATATTACCAATCATCATTGTTCCTAGGTATCCATGTTAAATTGAGTATCACTCAACTCATCGAAACCCAAATGGGCGCACTTGATCACCCTATAAACATTCCAAGGGTGTTCCGGTGAGGGGACATCAAGCCCCGAGTCCTCACCAAATCGATTCCTGTACAGTGTGTTCTGGGACTTTCAACCCAAGGAAGCGTCATCGCCTTCCCCCTATTTTACCTTTTAGGGTATTCATGCCCAAGGACGTAACCGTCGCCCTCTTCATGTCTCACAATTTCTCTATATTGAATCATTATCAATAGAGTTAGTTTTCCTAACCATGCTTCTCAATTTATAACATGTGTCAATTCATTATGTTCCTCGCCGTACAATACAAGACGAGTCCATGTCATAGTTTCATATGTGATACACATATAATATCAGTTCAACATAGATATATATATATTGCAGCAAAACAATCAATTTTAATTCTATAAAAACCTCACAAAAGATGAGTAATAGAATCCCTACCTTTCAAGCTTATCAACAATCTTTTAATCCTGGAATCAGTTAACGTTAGCTCCATACTCCCTTGATCCTAAGGCGTGCATAAGGACAATTAAAACTAAAGCACAACATACAACTACATTCATAAAATTCATTTTAATTTAATCTTAGAATTTCAAGAAATAACCACTGCCCATAGAGGTATTACAAAGTTTAACAATATAAATTTTCTGTCTAGGGCATATACACTTAGACTTTATACATATGCTCCAAAATAGCAACAAACATATACTTAGGTTTAAGAACGCAAATTTGAATAATCCTTTAGTATAAAAGAAAATTTATAAATGAAAGACTAAATTTGTTCATAAGATTCTAACCTCGGATTATGGTTAGTTGGAAGCTTGAAATGGCTTCAAAACAGGTTCCTTTACTTCGGTATGACTGAAATTCTTACTCAAATGGAGGTGATGGTGGCTGATTTTTATGGCTGCCTTGAAGAAGTTCTCTAAGTATTTTGCTTCAGCAAAGAAATGAGAAGAAGAGTGGGGGAACCGTGGAAGAGAAAGGAAGAAAAGATGAAGTCTTTGAAGAGAAGTGATGGAAACAATTATAGAGGAGACATGTTGAAGCATGTCACGGATGAAATAAAGAAAATGAGGGTCAAGAGTAGTTGGAAAAGATATCCTTATGTCTCATCTAAAGACTTTAACACACATAATGCCAATATGACATTTTTGAGATTTATTAGAAGTTCTAAGGCTTTTTAGTAATCATACTAAATAAATATAGGAGAATTTTAGAAAATTTAAAAATAGATAAAAATAAATATTATAAAATAAATTTAAATGAAGCAATTTTTTTTATACATTAAAAATTAATTTAATTACCTCAATACCCGTTAGGAGAATAACGGGTGTCACAGCTCTACCCCCCTTAAAGAAATTTCGTCCTCGAAATTTAAGTCATCGTATCTCCACTTATTTACTTGCATAATAAATCTTACTCCTAAATCCTTCAATAAGAGTATTTCTGACAAGTTTCAACTTGTAACACCGTATAATAGTCTAAGAATCTGATCAGGCATACATATTGACCATACCATGATTCCAGTCCTTCATTGTCCATGGACTGTGATTTACAATCACATTTAAGGAGATTGCCAGAGAAATTTTATATACTTCATCTTTAGGTTCCTTTTCCTTTTTGAGTAAGGAAAAGTCAAATATATTTGATTTCATACCTCAACTAATAAACTAAAACATAATCATAAAACATATATCACAAACACTTTTATTCAAAACTATACATTAAACTTATTCATAGAGATATTAAACGGAATCTCAGAGTTGCAAACATACCCGACATATTTTTCATTAAACAGCTATCCTCATGACACAAACATTCAACCCAAATAATATACTCATATTTCATATGGAATATCCCCATAACTGACTTTGGTACTTCCACATAATATTAACAGAATATTACACATTACAAACATGATACGGATACGTTTTGAGAGTACAAGGCACTCCGTATACCAGCTATCCATATCATGCATGCTTAGAGGATACAAAAACATCGATAAACAAAAGATCGGACCTTAAGAAGGATGCGTTTCGAGAGCATCAAGTACTCCGTATCCAGCCATCCCGGCATTAGGCTCAATGAATCTAAAAGATTTAACAACGACGTACCACAAAAAACACAGAATACAAGGCAAACGGTTATTCGTAACACACGAAATACGGACACACATGCCTACATGCCAAAGATAAAACAAAAAGATTACAGATGGAGATTCAAATCAATTGGCCGCTCCCGGCTTTCCCTTTCCCATTCAAGCTTGGATGTTGCAGTGTCGGATTCTGGATGTATGATTTGCATTTTATCTATCAATTCCTCAGCTGTTGAAGCAGTAACAAAGATTTGTCTCTCCGATTCTGTAGTGATGTTTTCTTCCACAGCGTAATCTAGAAATTTTCAAAAGACCGTCATAAAAACCATTTACGTTCAGCAGACCCAAAGGTTTGGAATAAAAGCCCAACAATTGCCCACAAGCAACTATAAATATTTCCTCAAGAGTACCTAGACCACCAGGTAATGCTATAAAAGCATCAGAATTATAGATTATGTCTTTAAAATTTTTAGGGATACTCCTGACTCCTTCTCCCTTACCTATGGCTTCCTTACAAAGGTTTCCTTCAACTGGAATATGAGGCCAAATTCTTACATCAGTAGCGTCGCTAGACCTAGCTGCTAGTGCCATATTTACCATCATTTTTATACTACCACCCCCATAGATTATGTTAATCTTTTTGCGTGCTAGGATTTGCCCTAAGTGATTTGCAGCTTCTAAATAAGCTTTATCTTTTCCAAAGCTGGAACCACAAAAGACACAGACATTCTTTATTTTCTTCGTGGACTGGGAGGTAGACATATTTGGTTTATAGAAGTGGTTGCTTAATGTCTGCTCCACTTAGACTTCGGGTTCTACATGAGATTTTAAAGATGAGAAATATACAAAAAGGGCTAAAGAGATAGACGAGTAGGTAATGAAAAAGTAATCCAAAGATTTAAACAAAATCTTGTGCGGATAAGAAAGTAAGATAAGGTGATTGATAGTTTACAAAAAATCTGATTCACTTTTTGAAAAAGATTAGACTCTAATTGTATAACTTTTGACAATTGAGAACAATTTGACAGAAGACCCTCTTGACACAACTGTAGACTTTTTGACAAATATACACAAAGTCTAGAAATTTAATATAAACGACAAATACTGTAGAACTTTTGAAATTTGAGACACAAATCTTGAAATATCTGGATAAGCTTTTCAAAATTCAAACATATTACTGTACCGTATGTAACGTGTCTGATAAGATAATATATTTTATTATATATATATTTAAGAAAATCATAAATTAAATAAGATATTAACACTTACTGTATCAATCTAATAATCACAATTATTTCAAACACAAAAGCAAATATTCTGAGTAAAAGAAAAACACAAACTGTTGAACATCAGCTAAAACTGCTTCAAATAAGTAAAGACTAAATAACCTTTATAGAGCGATGACTTATTCCCCATCCAGTTTTCTTATGGCTTGACAAACAGGATCTAGAAATACCATATTCCTGAGGCGTTGTCTTTCTGTATAAAATTTAGGCCAGAGTTTAAAAATAGCTCCTTGAACATATCCACTAGGGTGACCGTGGAGAGGAGGATGGATGCTATCCAAGTTCTCCTTTGAAAGTCCATCCCTACAAAACCTTATTTTATCCTCTCTATTTGTAGACATATAACCAGGTGAAGTACATTTACCGTTACAATTTTGTCTTCCACATTTGTTACAAGCGACCACGATGGCACGAGCTCTTCTTTTCATTGCACTACGACTGGTACCTGTTCCTGGTAAACCGACATCTTGACTAAAGTCACTCGGACGGATTTTCCCCTCTATTAACATTCTCACATCACAAGGGATGCCAAAACGCATAAGAATCCACAACCGAGTAATTCTAGCCTTGTATTTCTTTCTGAGAATCTTTTGGGAGAGTGATGGGAAATACTTTCTCAGGTGTTGGTACTTTGGGTCCATGATGAGATGAAAGAAGAGTAAATAGAAAGGAAAAATTAAGATAGTAAATTGCAGAATCCTAAAATTCCTTCTTCTTTTAGAAGAAAAGAAGAATTTTTAATGAAAAAGAAGAGGATTTGCGATTTAGAGAGAAAATAACAAATTAAGAGAGAAAAAGTGAACTCGGAGAAATAAGCTCCTATGCACAGTAAACGTATTTGTAAACAATAATTAAACCACTGTATATGACACGTATAGAGACCACGTGGGAGAGACAGTATGAATCAAACTGATTTAAGATTTGAACTAGGCCCAAATGTTCTTAGTTGAAAATGGTCAGGTTGTTTTGGGCCTTAACACATCTGGAACGAGTTAAATAACAAACATAAAATTGAAAACCAATTCGTATGAATCTTAAACCCAATTCAAAGCCCACTATAGATAAAGTTAACTATAAACAACAAATCTAATTTAACGACAACAAGGATCTTCCTGAATGATCCAGCAACTCAAATAATTTTGTTTTAATCAAAACCTTATTGAACAATGCATACACACATATGTTATTCATAATACTTAACATCTATCAATGGATTCATCATCATTGCTACCAAGGGTTTAGAATGTGACTAACCTTGAAATCAATACGATTTACGTCTTTCAACATAGACCATATCAATGAACAAAGACACTTGATGTTACTACTTAAGAACATCTACAATCCCCACAATTCTACTTATACAATATATAATTTCCTCATATAACAAAACCTTAGGTAACCAAAAGATTCACTGATACACTTAAATACAATATACGTAACAAAATATTCCAATTTTGAGATTCATGCATTCTAGACTTTACACAGTCTCAACAGACCAAAAGTCTAACATTTATCTCTCTCAAGATTCAATACCATGATTCCCAACTTATATCATATTCCTCAAATATATAGAACTTTTAAGAAAAGACATTGACACTTATGTGCTCCATCGAATCCACACATAATCATTACTTAGGTTTGAATCAATTACAAAAAATTTGGCATATCTACGTCAAACTTTAAAATCAATAAATCAAGCCTCATATTTCTTATTGTTTTTCACGAGACAAAAGGCTCTTAAATCCTCGTATCTACACGAATTTCTCATCGTTTATACGAATTAGATATGCTTATAGATCCTAATATTATACGAATCTCTCATAAGCATTCTACTTATAAACTCATTCCATATAATTATCATTCCCTCATAACTATTAATACTTTCCTTCTATATAATTATTGTACTCATATAACCATAAGTATTTTCATTCTATGGCCTTTCCATGTTACATCCTTCTAGACTGTATAAATCAATGTGAAGGTTCATTTTGATGATGACAATGAAAATTCAGCTTCAAAACCATCTCAAAAATATATTTTTTAAAGTGGTGCTACACTCCCTAGGTTAACCGAACCTAGGCTCTGATACCAAAAATTCTGTAACGCCCCTATGTGGGGGTTAACAGTTTTTAATGAGATAAAATAAAAATAAATAATAAAAGTAAAACCTTAAAAATAAAATTTGCCCGGGACTTAAATGAAAACTCTCAACTCAAAAATAAAAATATAAACGACAAATAAACCACAGTTTTAATGTAGCACCTTAAATTTAATAATATAAACTGTTGTCATCATCATTTTAACCCTCAACACATTATAATTACAGTCACAGAAAGTAACAATTGATGCTTACATTATCATGAAGAACATTCTTTACAATTGAGCAGTCCCCATGTAATATAGTTACATCGCTTCCTCAACTATATTTCTCGTAGCCACCTCACACTTAGTGAGTCCTGAAAAGATATAAACATAAGGGTATGAGCAACACTATGCTCAGTAGAGAAAGCCATTACTCACCTCTATCATTACCACATTAAAATCTGCATGGTTAATAAGTTACATCATATTCCAGATTATGAGGTTTATTATGATCACATCTTATGGATACCGTAGTTAATCATTACCAAGTGTCATAATTACACATTTATACAAATATTACCAATCATCATTGTTCCTAGGTATCCATGTTAAATTGAGTATCACTCAACTCATCGAAACCCAAATGGGCGCACTTGATCACCCTATAAACATTCCAAGGGTGTTCCGGTGAGGGGACATCAAGCCCCGAGTCCTCACCAAATCGATTCCTGTACAGTGTGTTCTGGGACTTTCAACCCAAGGAAGCGTCATCGCCTTCCCCCTATTTTACCTTTTAGGGTATTCATGCCCAAGGACGTAACCGTCGCCCTCTTCATGTCTCACAATTTCTCTATATTGAATCATTATCAATAGAGTTAGTTTTCCTAACCATGCTTCTCAATTTATAACATGTGTCAATTCATTATGTTCCTCGCCGTACAATACAAGACGAGTCCATGTCATAGTTTCATATGTGATACACATATAATATCAGTTCAACATAGATATATATATATTGCAGCAAAACAATCAATTTTAATTCTATAAAAACCTCACAAAAGATGAGTAATAGAATCCCTACCTTTCAAGCTTATCAACAATCTTTTAATCCTGGAATCAGTTAACGTTAGCTCCATACTCCCTTGATCCTAAGGCGTGCATAAGGACAATTAAAACTAAAGCACAACATACAACTACATTCATAAAATTCATTTTAATTTAATCTTAGAATTTCAAGAAATAACCACTGCCCATAGAGGTATTACAAAGTTTAACAATATAAATTTTCTGTCTAGGGCATATACACTTAGACTTTATACATATGCTCCAAAATAGCAACAAACATATACTTAGGTTTAAGAACGCAAATTTGAATAATCCTTTAGTATAAAAGAAAATTTATAAATGAAAGACTAAATTTGTTCATAAGATTCTAACCTCGGATTATGGTTAGTTGGAAGCTTGAAATGGCTTCAAAACAGGTTCCTTTACTTCGGTATGACTGAAATTCTTACTCAAATGGAGGTGATGGTGGCTGATTTTTATGGCTGCCTTGAAGAAGTTCTCTAAGTATTTTGCTTCAGCAAAGAAATGAGAAGAAGAGTGGGGGAACCGTGGAAGAGAAAGGAAGAAAAGATGAAGTCTTTGAAGAGAAGTGATGGAAACAATTATAGAGGAGACATGTTGAAGCATGTCACGGATGAAATAAAGAAAATGAGGGTCAAGAGTAGTTGGAAAAGATATCCTTATGTCTCATCTAAAGACTTTAACACACATAATGCCAATATGACATTTTTGAGATTTATTAGAAGTTCTAAGGCTTTTTAGTAATCATACTAAATAAATATAGGAGAATTTTAGAAAATTTAAAAATAGATAAAAATAAATATTATAAAATAAATTTAAATGAAGCAATTTTTTTTATACATTAAAAATTAATTTAATTACCTCAATACCCGTTAGGAGAATAACGGGTGTCACACTTACGATCGGTAGGCCGATCTCATGGAATGGCATGCCAGCAAAGAGCTATGGTTTTTTAGAAAAGGTGTATTTTTTGGAGCAGTTTTGATTTTTATTTTGAGACAATTCTGAGAGACATGAAATTTTGTGATGATCGAAAAAGTAAAGTATTTGATCTATGTAGGATTAAAGACTTAAAGATGGACGCCACATGAAGATAGATACAACTTGAAAATTCAAGAATGGAGAATCGATAATACGTTTTGATTGATCTATTGTAATCTTTAATTTCTTTTCTGTAGGGTGAAACCATAATATTACGGTTTTTTACTATTATTTTGCTTGTGATTTTGCGTGATTGCTTTGCTCGTCTGTATTATGATATGATTTGCCATGTATGTTGATAACATGTCATATAGAATAGCGAGTGCCGCTCATCAAAAATTATTCGTGTATGTTTTTAAAATAAAACATTGTTTTTCAAAAGATTAAGTGGGAGAAGGTTTTTGAAGAGAGGACCTAAGGCCTCCATTGTTGGTCCATAGGTAGCACATGGTGGTCCTAACCCCTAGGAAGAGATTTCATCATGTATTGAGTTGGATCTCTGAAAGCATAATTTATTTTAGCATAACCTAGCGTTACACACCTCTATGTGGCGATTATAGATCATGGATAAAATAGTTGAAACGATGGTTATACACTCATGATTAATTTTATTATTAACCTCCCCTAAGGGCTTTGTTAATAAAATTAATGGACAAAGAAAACGATTATTAATATATGTTGGATCAAATAGGTCCTAGATGGCAAATATTAATCAAGAGGGGATCCGTGTTTCTAATTGAATTTGGCAAATCTCCCCTAGGCGGCTTGTTGAATTATGAGTTAGGAATTATCATTGTAAGGTTGTGATATTTTCAAGATTTTGACACGTAAACACAATCGTATATTTACTTGATTGTGTTATCTTACTAAACGATTATGCTATGTTTGCTTATGTCTGGTATATGATTCTTTATTGTATATTAAAATATCTAAAAATGTTTTATCTTCGATACTTGATAAAAACCAATTAACCAGCGGGAATTACAATGATTAAAAAAGAAACCTGAATATCATCCTAGCCTTTGAGAAACAAAAATTTGTGTTGAAGACACCGTTCCCTCCGAACCTACTAGGGAATCCATTAATGAGCAAATCCAAGAGTATGATCACTGGAAAGATACTAATGATTAAACCTGGTGTTATGTTATGACTAGTATAAATAACATACTACAAGCTCAACATGAAGATTATGAAACTACAAAGCAGATCTTAGGTAATCTTGAAGACATGTTTGGAGGCCAAGCCATAACAAAACGATAAGGGGTGCTTCAGAAACTTTTGAAATACAAACAAAGGCCAGGGACATCTGTGAAGGATCATATGATATTGGTCATGGGTTATCTCGTTGAGGCTCAAGCCCATGGAGCTGATATCAATGCCGAGTTACAGATGACTATGGTTTTTTAGACCCTGTGAAAAGAGTTCATCCTATTTAGAGCTTCATATAATTTGAGCAATAGACAGGATGTGACCTTAACAGAGTTAATGAAGCAGTTATAGGAGTTTGAAAATCTAATCAAGGATACTCCTACTGGTGGTGAGGCTAAATTGGCAGCTGCATCTGGTTTCAATCTTAACCTTGGGAATGGAAGAAAGTAGAAAGCTAAGAACAGGAAATCTTCTATTCCTACAAATGGCAAGAACAAGAAGAAGAAAAAGAAGAACCCAAAGAAGCTAAAGTATTTTTTCTGTGGGAAGATCGGGCACATCAAGAAGAATTCCAAGGACTTCCTTTCCTGAGGAGGTAGGTATGATCTTCTGATTATTGAAACTTGCTGGTTGAGGAATCAAGTGACACTTGGGTCATAGATTCTGGAGCAACTAATCATGTTTGTGTTTATCTGCACGGGTTCAAAGAAAAAAGAAGTTTGTTGTATGAAAACTTCACCCTTTGGATAAGCGATGAATCCTTAGTGTTGGCTGAAGCAGTGGGAGATGTCTATTTTTATTTTGATAATTATAGGGATTTAGTTTTGTGAGATTATTTTTATATTCCCAAACTTAAAAGGAATTTAATATCTGTACTTGTTTATTTAAAGACTCTTATTTAGTTTCTTTTAATAATATAGTGGTGATTCGTAAAAACAAATCTTTTATCTGTGATGGATGGATGAAAAATAATCTATATTTTATCAAACCTAAGATGGACTTACTACTTAACACTGAGGTTAATGATAATAACTCTAAAAGACTTAAAAATTCTCACTCTAATAAGACCTATCTTTGGCATTTGCGATTAGGTCATATTAGCCTGAATAGGATTCAAAAGGTGGTAAGGGATGGACCTTTAAGTCACTTAAAGGTATAATCTATACCACAATGTGAATCCTCTTTGGAGAGCAAAATGACCAAAAAACTATTCAGATCAAAGGGCACTAGAGTCGAAGGAGTTCTAGAACTTGTGTATAGTGATGTCTGCGGTCCCATGAACATTTGGGCACGAGGAGGGTATAAGTACTTTATCACTTTTATTGATGATTACTCAAAATATGTGTATGTCTACCTAATGCATCACAAAAGTAAAACTTTTGACAAGTTTAGGGAGTTTTGGGCTAAAGTGAAAAAGCAATTAGGTAAACCCATAAAGGGACTTTGATCCAATTGAGGTGGTAAATACCTCTCCAATGAGTTCTTGGAACACTTATAAGAAAATGGGATTTTATCCCATTTGACTGCGCTGGGCACTCCGTAGCATAATGGCATAGCTGAGAGAAGAAATAGAATTTTGTTAGACATGGTTAGGTCTATGATGAGTTATTCATCATTGCCTTTATCCTTTTGAAGATATGCATTACAAACCGTATGTTTTTTTTTTAACAGTGTGCCTTCAAAATTGATTCCTAAAACTCCTCACGAGTTATGGACAAGGAAGAAGGCATCCTTAAACCAAATTCGCATATAAGGATGTCCGGCTCATGTCTTGTATAAAGAAGCGAATAAGTTGGAAGCACATTTGGAAGTTTGTGTGTTTGCAAGATATCCAAAAGGGACTAAAAGGGGTATTTCAATAACCCAAAGGAAAATAAAGTCATGGTTTCAACAAATGTAACTTTCCTTGAGGAAAGTTACATGAAGGACTTTAAGCCTCGAAGTAAAGTGGTACTCGATGAGTTGGTGAATGATTCAATCACTTCGGGGCTTCTGGTGGAAACCAATTCAGTCAACGTAGAAAAACCAACCAAACAACAACCTAAGGGGCTTTGACATAGTGGGAGGATCAGGCGTCAACTCAAGAGGTATATTTTCAATGGTGAGGCCTTTTTAGCTGAACCAGATGAACATGATAGGGATCCTTACATATACGAAGAGGCTATGGAGGATATTGATTCAAAACTTTGGACAGAAGCCATGAACACTGAGATAAAGTCTGTGGAGACTAATCGAGTCTGGGAACTTATAGATCTTCCCAAAGGAGTAAAACCCATAGGGTGTAAGTAGATCTATAAAAGAAAGAGAGAAGCAGATGGAAAAATCAAAACCTATAAGGCTAGACTGGTAGCTAAGGGATCCATACAAAAGGAAGAAATCGATTACGAGGAAACCTTTCGCCTGTAACAATGCTTAAGTCCATCGGTATTCTCTTGTCTATAGTTGCCGCTCTCAACTATGGGATTTGGCAAATTGTTGTCAAGACGGTCTTTCTGAATGGCTATCTTGATATATATGGTACAACTAGACGGGTTCAAGGTAAGGGTTAGGAGGGTAAGCTTTGTAAGCTGCTAAAGTCAATTTATGGACTTAAGTAGGTTTCCCGTTCTTGGAACATAAGATTTAATCAAGTGATCAAGACTTATAGGTTCAAACAAAATGTGGACGAACCATATGTTTACAAACACATTAAAAATGGGAATGTGGTTTTTCTCTTGCTCTATGTAGATGACATTTTGCTAATTGGCAATGACGTTGGGGCGTTGTCATCAGTCAAATTATAGTTGACCAAGCAGTTTGACATAAAAGACTTGGCTGAAGCTAATTATATTCTCTGTATATAGATCTTTCGAGATAAGAAGAACAAAATTATAGCTTTGTCCCAAGCAAGCTACATAGATAAAATTCTCAAGAGGTTTGCAATGCAGGATTCTAAGAAAGGTGGGCAACCATTTAGGTTTAGAATTACTCTTTCTAAGAACGACTCGCCAAATTCTGATGAGGAAAGAGAATATACAAAAAGGTGCCTTATGCTTTGGTAGTGGATAGTCTCATGTATGTCATGCTTTGTACACGACCAGATATTAGTTATGCGGTCAGAATAGTAAGTCAGTATCAGTCGGATCTAGGGTCAAACTATTGGGTTGTGGTCAAGCATAGTTTCAAGTACTTGAGAAGGACTCAAGGGTATATGCTTGTATATTCGGGTGAGGATTTAACACATCTAGGATATACTAATTCGATTTTTAATCCTTTCTAGATTCGAGGATATCGACTTTAGGTTTTGTGTTTACTCTAGGCAGCGGTGCCATCATTTGAAGAAGTGCCAAGTAAGATTGTACTTTGGATTCAATAATGGAAGCCAAGTATGTGGCAGCTAGTGATGCTTCAAAAGAAGCAGTATGGCTCCGCAAGTTCCTTGGGAATCTTGAGGTAGTTCATGGCATGGATAGGCGGTATCGTTGTATTGTGATAACACTGTAGCGATAGCTAATGCTAAGGAACCCATATTTCACAAAAAGAGTAAGTATATTCATCATAAGTATCACGTGATAAAGGACTTCGTTGAGGGCGGGCATGTTGCTGTATACAAAATGGCATCTGAGGATAATTTAGTTAATCCATTCATGAAGACACTAACTGTAAGGGTTTTTGAGAGGCATGTGGAAGCTATGGGGATGCGTGAGATGTCATATTTACTCACTTAGTGCAAGTGGGAGATTGTTAGACATGTATGCCCTAAAGAGTAAAATGTTGTAATATGTTTCTGGAGACATTTTATTAATAAAGAATTTTTTTATTATTCATATACTAAATATTGTCCTCTTTATGTTCATATTTGTTGAATGTATATTAAGCAAACAAAAGTCTGAGACTGTCCGTCTAAATCTTTAATAATCAAGCATATGATGGACAAACTGTGCGAAAGACATGATTCTAAAGGTGACGGTCTAAATCATAAGGTTCGCAATCGAGGGAATAAAGTTGGGTGCTTTATTCGTTCTAAGATTGTTATTTTGTCTGCATCCCTGATAGGAGATGGCTTGTCTTGGCCATTGGAGTTGGACTCCATGAGTAGAAACATTGTTATCTTATCATAGGTGATAATGTATTAGATCGGGACATAAAGTCAAATTGATTTGGATTAATAATTCCATCTGTGCAAATTAATTCACTTTAGACAATCACATGTGTTGCATCTTAATCCTAAAATGACTAATGGGCATGTTATTTTGACTTATGTCTTTTGATGTGTTAAAGGATGACATCCTGACTTTGTGATGGTGCACATACAGGTACGTTAGAGACATGACTCTTGATAGTGTAGACCTATTATTCATAGATATGGAATCCATAGCTCCATTGGTGGAGTCAATGATATTCTCCTACATGCGTTCTCCTATAATTGAAAAACTGGAGCGCTCAACCATTTGGATACACAGGTGTAACCGAATGGTATATTGTCTTT
The DNA here is from genome assembly GCA_025403435.1 of Artocarpus heterophyllus. Lineage (NCBI taxonomy): Eukaryota > Viridiplantae > Streptophyta > Magnoliopsida > Rosales > Moraceae > Artocarpus > Artocarpus heterophyllus. The sequence continues at coordinate 38,100,153 of CM046333.1, read as the reverse complement.
GGATGGTAAGTGTTCTAATGGTGAGATAATAGAACGTAAGATAAAATTAATTAGAAAAGTAAGATGTAATTTATCCTTAAGCCGATTATAAATATCCTATGAGGATACGACGTATGAGGATATGTCATAGACACTTAGCTAATTTAGAGCTTAGTAATTTTATATAGTTTAAGAATGCAACTCTAAGCTTTTAGTGGAGTAGTGTTAAAGTTGATAATTATAAAATATATGTCTGGGATATTATATTTTATAATTATCGGAGCTTGAACTATATAGATCTATCAGGTCCCATTTGCTAGCTTATAATAAATCTTGTAACGATACGGCATGCTTTTATAATAAATTAGTGACTTATGTTAAATTATTAGTTTGGCTGAAATTCGATAGGATCAGATAATTCATGTTTGTTTATTGATTGAATTAATTTTTGTAAATTAATTCAAGATAAACTTGTTGAATTATTGAAAATATTTATTTTCCTAAAGATTGTCTATATATGACTGTTTTAATCAGATAACTTCTCTATTGGATTATTTGAATTAAAACCGATGCTCTATTCAAAGAATCTCATGTGGGAAATAAAAGATTCTCAAGGAATCATGTTATCATAAGTTTAGCAGGCCGATCGGTTAGTTCGGCCTACCGATGGAGTAAGTTCGGTAGGCCGATCCGTTAGTTCAGCCTACCGATCTAACAATAATTTGATCATCACATTTTTTACGCGATTTGATTAGAAGTTGATCCAAACTCAAATTTTGGAGGCCTTATCTGATAATGACCAATCTTGGGCATGACCTCTATAAATAGGGAGTGAGTTTTCTAAGTTATTTAGATAAGTTGAGAAGTTAAGAGTGAGCACTATAGTGTTAGATATTTTGAAACTCCCTGAGAGCTTTTGTTCACAATCACAAACCTTTGCTCTGGGTCTTCTCAATTGATTGGAATGAGAGTCGTTGGGGAAGAGTTGAACGATGTGTGCCCACACACACTTCGATGGTGGATAGAGAATAGCAAAGAAGACAAGTTGGTTGAGGCTCTTTTAGAACGTTCCTCTCGACACTAATTACAGGAGATCTTTGGCATACAAAGGTCAGTAAGATCTTATTAATTTATATATATAGCATGTTAGACTTGTGTTTTTGTTTTGTATGGTATAAAAATATAACTAAGCAAGTTTTTAAAACCTTTTTTTCCTTTCTTTTGGAAATGAAAACAAAAATTCCAAAAATAGAACCAAACAAAACCGTAACACATATTTAGAGTGTTATGAAACTAATAACTAAGTTATTTAAGTTTATAATTTGATAAAGATTGAAGTTATTTTTAGAAATTTTGAGGATGATTTTTTTAAGATAGGTCGACTGTAACATTCATAATTTTTGAGCTATTTATGTTAAAGAATTTATCTAGATTCTATTTATTCTTAAGTCCTCCTTGATATTATTTTATCTTTAAAAAGAAAAAAAAAATAAATCAAATCTTATCTTATCTTGATATCATTTGCTAAGGAAGCTAGACTTAAGTAATGAAAGAAATAAGATATTTTCAATTTATCTACCAAAACATGAATTGGTATAAAGAAAATAATCTTTCTTTGTAACAAAAATTATTTTTCTGCTATGAATAAGTTTTTGCTATGAGTAAGAGTGTGTTTGGTCCAAGGAAGAGATGGAGGAAAGCGAGTGGTAAAAGAAGAGGACTAATGCATTGTTTGATTGGAGGGAGGAGAGAAGAGAAAGGAGATAAGGAAGGAGAGAGTCCTTCTAGGTACATCATTTTGGATCCTTCTATTAGTGGAAAGATTACACAAATACGTCACATTTAAGTCAAAAAAATTATTTTTCCTCTAAAAATTAATATTAAATAGTAAAATCGACAATGTAGTAATTAAACAAAAAACTATCATCCTTCCACTTAATTCTCTTTTATCTCGACTAAACAACATAAAAGATTACTATAATCCTTTCGATCCTTCATATTCCTCATTCCCTCTACCAAGTAGAGTGTATGTTTAGGTTATAATATTGTTAGTGTTCTTCTTGAGCTGACATTAGCTTGGGGGGCATAAGGTGACATGTTTCTTACGCCCCAACATAAGATGTGGACATATACCCATAAGCATCATGGATAACTCACTCATACATGATCTGCCTCTCCTCAATGTCCAAGAAGGTAGAGATAACCAACTTGTTAATTGGACCGGCTTTATAGACAAGATGGGTATCCCATTCTCGGGACCTTGCATTTATACTCCATAATCAAACCATGTAGAAATATTTTTCAAAATCTCATTCTCTCTTACTTGTCTAATTAAAGTATTAGAAGTGCTAATCTCTTAACGCATGTCTTCCCTCCTTGAAGATTTAAATTAAGATCCTAATGGACAACGATGTTTAACACCTCTTCTTGTTTTCAATTGATTGTAAATTTCAAGCATTGGGGGCAATAAGAAAGTATGGGTTAATTATATAATTATATCTTCTCGTTTTAACTATTTCTCAATCTATTCTTTTATTTTTAGAAAGTAAAAAATATCCTTCAAATTTAAAAAACTTGTTTCAATTCTTCCTTATAAATAAAAAAATTGGTTAAAACGACGTAATTTCCTTCACATAGTTATAAAAAATATCTTATGGAATTAAAAACATAAAAACTCCTAAAACAAAACATCAATTTTTTTTAAAAAAAAAACTTAAGTTTTATGACTTTTGAATATTAAAACATTTTTTAAAAATTTACTCAAGAGGAAAAATATATTTTAAAAACAAACGCGGTCTAATTAAGAATATCTTTGTTTTATCCCCATATTTTTTTAGTTCAAAAAGTTTGTAAGAGATAAAATTGAAACAAGTTTTTCAAATTTAATGGGTACTTATATATTTTTTAAAAAAAGAAGGATAAAATAAAAATAATAAAAACTATGAGTTATAATTATGTAATTAACACATAGGGAATAATAACCAAAATAATTATAATAATAACAATTACAATAAATTTTATCAAAAAATTATAAAATTGACTTTTTTTTTAATTTCAAATGAAAACCTTGAAATTAATAAATGCATAGTAGGAACTTGAAAATCAAAATCCTCCAAATTATGAAATTATCAAAAACATATATATAACAATTACTATCTTCAGACTTTTTTTAAGAACCCACAGATTATCAATTATCCATCCAAGAAGGAAAACAAAAGAAGAAAATTCAATAAACAAAAAAATAATAATAAATCGACGTTTCTCACTTGTGTTAAAAAAAAAAAAAAAGAGAAGAAATTAGAGGAAAAAAAAAAGAACAAGGAGAGAGAGACATTGAGGGAAAGCGAAGAGAGAGAGAGAGAGTGAGTTTTTTTAGCAGCGAGCGATCAAAGCTTCACAACGAGAGCAGAGAGAGCTCTTCATATTTTATCATCTTTAACGCCAAAGAAAACAACTTTTCCCAGAAAATGCACTGAGAAAATTCACGCCAGAACAACAAGAAGATAGAGAAGAAAAAGAATTTAGAGAGAGAGAAAGAAAGAGAGAGAGACACACACAGAGCAAAGGGAAGACGAAGCTCCGAAGGGCAAAACTGACCGAGACACTGCGGTTCGATTTCTCTGCAATTCCTCTGGTTCTCTAAGGTCAGACTTCAATCAATCTTCCAATAAGCAGTTCCTCGCTCTAGCGTTCAAGCTTTTTCCCTTTTTCAATTTTTTTGGCGCTTCACTGGGCTCTATTTATTTAGTTTAATTATATTTTTTCGCAATTTATTTATCTATTTCTCTGCAATTCGTGCTCTGCTTAATCCGTGGAGCTCGTAGATCCCATTCCCTCAACTTCGAATTTCTTGTGTTTTTCTCAAATTTCAAAGCTTTTGAATTGCACGAATAAAAGGGCGGGTTTTGATTGGTCCGGTTCCGTAATTTGCAGTTCCGCGAGGTAGCCTGGTGGTTCTCAGGCCAAAATTCTGGTGATTTGAATTTAGGGTTTTGGTTTGTCCGAGGTTCTCAATGCATTAAGCTCGGCTTTTATGTAGTTTATTGGTGGGGATTTAGAAACTTGGCTTGATCTCTAGGGTTTTTGTCCCCGGAGGATGAGATTTGGGCCTGCATTGTGTGCGTCGTTGGGTGAGAGAATTCGGGGTTGTTCGGAGACAAGGGTTATTGCAATCCAGCTGGGGATTAGGGTTTTTGGGGTTCCTGTGATTTGGTGAATGATGTGCTCGTTTATTTATTGGGATATGAAGTGCTTCGCCAGTTGATTAGGAATAAATTATGTGTGGGGCTTTTTGGAAAGGGAAATAACTATAATTTGGTTGGAATTGGGGGAAAAAGTGGGTTTTTTTTTTCTTTTAATTTGATTTTTGTGGATGGTGTATGAACCTGTTTAGTTATTGAGAAATGCAACCTCAGCAGTATTCAAGAATTGATTTGGCTGACTTGAAAGCTCAGTTAGTGAAGAGGATTGGTGCTGAGAAGTCGAAACGGTATTTTTTCTACTTGAATAAGTTGTTGAGTCAGAAGCTGAGTAAGAAAGAATTTGATAAGTTCTGTTGCCGAGAGCTTGGTAGTGAGAATGTTTCTTTGCACAATCAGTTCATTCGGTCAATCTTAAAAAATGCATGCCAAGCGAAGACCCCGCCGCCAATCCATGCATCAGGTCCCCCGAAACTTGGGGTGCAAGCTGCAAACAGTTCTCCTAGCAGAGAAGATGGGCATGAGCAAGCTGGGGTTATTTTTCCAAATCAAAATCTAAATGTGCCCATCTGGTCAAATGGAGTTCTGCCCAAGTCACCACGAAAGGGCAGGTCGGGGATACGTGATCGTAAACTTAAGGATAGACCAAGTCCTCTTGGACCAAATGGGAAAGTAGACAATGTCTTGCACCCATCGATGGGTTTGGAAGAAAGTGGCAGTAAGGTTGGTATGGAAAATGGGGATGCAACTCTATGTGATTATCAGAGACCAGTGCAGCATCTTCATCCAGTTGCTGAGATGCCTGGGATTGAAAGGGAAGCTGGGGTTTCACAAGCTACAGAAAAACCAAGAATACACAGTAAGGATCTGGCAGGAGGAGCTGTTGTCGACGACGGGGAAAACAGCTTGAATTTCTCTAGAAGTCTCTTGCTTGCTCCGCTTGGGATTCCATTTTGCTCAGCTAGTGTAGGTGGGTCCCGCAAACCTACACCAGTAGGTAGCTCTTATGATAGCGGTGGGTTGTCTGACACAGAGACACTAAGAAAACGCATGGAGCAGATTGCTGCAGCACAGGGTCTAGGAGGAGTTTCTATGGAATGTGCCGACATGTTGAATAGCATGTTGGATGTTTACTTGAAGCGACTGATCAGATCTTGTGTCGAGTTGGTTGGAGCAAGGTGTACACATGATCTAAATAAGCACCCTGCTCAGAAGCAACAGATTCAAGGCAAGGTCATCAATGGCATGTGGCCTAGTAATCACTTGCACATGCACAGTGGCACTGTATCTATAGAAACTATGCCTGAGCACAGAACTCAGTGCTCAATATCATTGCTTGATTTTAAGGTTGCCATGGAGTTAAATCCACAGCAACTTGGTGATGACTGGCCGTTGCTGCTTGAGAAGATTTGTATGCTTGCTCTTGAGGAATGAAACACCTACAAAGATTTGTTTTTTCAGAGCTGTGTGTGGGTCAATTTGTTCTGGTTCAAATGGCCTGACAGTTGTGGCATGTGTGTTTATGCACCTACTTCTTGTCATTGCCAGAAGGACCAGATGAGCCCCAATTGGGTAATTCCGGCCCTTCCAAGATGAGGTAGTGGCTTTGAGCTCAAAATGTCTGCATTTGCCCACTGCAAGCCAGCTCGGCCAGGGATGATTCAACTGTACCAACCAATGCAGGATGTTTCAAATTAAATGCCCATATTTGGTTGTGGTATTTTATGTTTGGCATTGACATTGGCTGTACCCCGCTATTAGTTCAGATCTTGAGCTCTTGGTCTTATTGACAGCCAATGAAGAAGGAATCGAAGAAAAGTTTTGCAGATATACTGTTGTGTAATTTGGTCAAAGGTCACTTGTGCAAGAGCTGCAGTGTTGCTCTGTATGTATTTCTAAAAGCTGATAATTAATTGGAATTCTCATATCAATAACACATTAACATTAGTTGAACTTTCCTTGATTGTATGACTCCAACTCCCTTGTCTCCACTGAATAATGAAATGTCCCACTGCTCAAGGTGTGTCACCAGTTTATAACTCTAATGTTGCCAATGCTGTTACGTAAAATAATGCTGATAGTATCATTCTGTTCTGCTTATATTCTCAAGAAACTTTATGAATGTAAATCTGCTATTTGTCACGCTATATTGCTAATAAATGGTGGCCAAGTGTTACATATAGAAACAAGGGAACTTATTCTTGAGACCATCTCCCATTATCCAACATTTCCTCTTCATCTTTTATGTCCTGAACTCATGCTTTGTTCTTTCGAATTCGATCTTTTATTGTGCATGGACTCGTATTTAAAGATATCATCAAATTTTATTTTGATTATCATATGAAAGTGGAATAATAGGTTGCAGGACATTCTAGTGCAAGTCTCGTGCATGAATCTTCCATCGGGTATTCAGCATAAGGATCCCCCCAGCCCACTCCCCATCCCCTCCTTCCTTTGGCTGTGGATAAAGACAGATCCTTCCGGTTTGCATACTGAGCTTAAAACTTCAACAGGAGAGCATTTGCTCACTGCTCATCCGTACACTACAAGTGTAGAAATGTGTTCCTAAAGCCAAAAGGAAAACATGAAGAGGAGGTTTTTTATTTTTTTTTGAAAAGGAGATTTTGTTATTTAAAAAAAAAGAAAAAGGAACAGCAAAATTTGTGAACATCCTTGTTTTGTAAACCTTGTAACTGCCAGTCCTCTGAGTCCATGTTTCTGGGGTACAAACAAATCTTGAATAATCAGTTTCATTCTACGAAATTGTGTTGAATTGAATGTACAGAAACAACTGAAGATTTGCATGTACGTAAAATTAACGGACCAAGGAGTAGTGTAACTCGAGGATGCTATTTTATCAGATTGTCTTTTGCCATGTTCTGCATTTGCCTTTTATTTTCTTCTACTATTCATTTGAAGGTGAACTCCGGCATCACTACCAAAACATAACACCAATTACAACTTGTGGGATGTTCTAAATGGTTTGATTATGATTGTCCTGATGAAACGGATGCTCATCTCCGTAGCAGCCTTCTCAGCTTGAATGTCGAGCTAATTACGCATAAACTTCAGCAACTGTGACAATTGCTGCTGCAGAAGATTTGTATTCTCACGAATGTGAAGAATTAGTCAAGTTTCACCGGCTTTCCCTTCGTTGCTTTGGGTCATTACATTAAGGTTTGATGAAGAGCGTGACATTATGGTAATTTCACCATCTTCGCAGCACGACCAAAATTGGGTTTCGGAGTTTAAAGTGGCTGGATTCTGTGTTCAAACTCTCTAATAGCAACCAGCCATGACACGCTTGGAACATAATTGCTACACTCGAATGTAGTGTTGTATCTTGTTTGCTTTAATAGATCTTTTTGTTTCTTTATAGTTTTGATATTGAGCTCCTTTTTCGAACTAAACACAACAATCAGTAGTTGATCCAATCAGAATGGGGGAAGCCATCAAAAGAGGAAAGGATCAAAATGAGATTAGTTTTAAGATTGTGGAACTTTGCTAAAACAAGTAAAATTCGAGCTTTTACTCTCCGACATTGATCTTTTGAGAAGTAGTACTAGAAATACTTAACAAGTTGATTTTTCATTTTGTCACATCATTAAGGATCCCTAAAATTCGTTTCGCTTTTGTGATGTTTTCTTAGTTTCTTGTTACCTCTGTCCTAAAATTTCCACTCGTCGTTAGCCTCACAAAATTACGCAAGAGTCGTCGATGCAAAAGTCCTACAAGAACAGGGCGGTTGACTTTTTCGTGCTCCCCAAATAAAACCTCGAGAAGTCCAAGGAAATGTCCCCTCACTAGAAGGGCACAAAGATTTATGCCCTCTACATTCTGTTTGTGCTCAGGGAAATATTGGTGTCTTTCATCATCTTTAGAACTAATTTGTTTCATCTTTTAACAAGGGTCGTATACACTTGTTAGAGTTTACTAACCAATCAATGTGGTATGCTTTACTATTCTGATGTTATCATGTTATCTTAAAATGCAGTTTGGTACAAGCAAAGTATCTCAGAAGAGCATATCGAGCCGGACATAGATTGATTTTGAACTACGAATTCTAAAGTTACTGATACATTTCTTGTGCAACAAACAACTTCCTCTTTGTCCTTGCTACAAATTCGCATTCTGGATAAGAAAGCTTATCCCTAAATCATTTCTTAACAAACACTCTTTGTAGCCAATGAATTTATTAAAATATACTTGATTAACTCCCTAAATCATCCGTTTTTGCATTCCAATGATATGTTTTGCAAAGAGTTTTTTTTTTGTCTTTTTTCTTTTTTTTTGTGAAATGAAATGTTTTAAAATATTACATTTACAATGCATGATAAAACAAAGGCATTACACAAGCAATCTCAGAATTGGGAAGAAGTCGAGCGTAATGCACCAAAGTTCACCAATTAGAAAAGCAGTTTTGTGACAACTACGAGAGAGGGGGGACGGACCCAAATGAAACAACTTGTGATATTCACAGTTCCATAAATGAGTGCAGAGTCCTAGCCGTGTGCACCAAAAACTTGGGTTTATTAGTTGATGGATATGAAGAGAATCGATTATGTACACAAAAAAAGAGGAAAAAAAAAAGAATGAAAAAGAAAGAGAGAGAAAGAGACCCACTTAATTTGTGCACAATTTGCCTCCTCTGCACATAACGAACTTGTTGAATTATGTGGATGGTGGCGGCACGGGTAAAGGTAAAGGTGAAGACGAGGGTGACGGCGCCGCAGACGACTTGCAGATAGGGCACCAATTCTTAAGACGCAGCCACTGTTGTATGCAGACGACATGATACCTGTGCTCACAATGCAGCCTTCCAATTTCATCCCCACCCACGTACTCCTCCTGCATGAAGAATACCAATGACACATTACAAATTATGAACAACTATGTCCAAGTGAAGACAAGTAAAAAAGAAATTAATTAAATTCCATGCAAATCGGGTTAAATCCGCAAAGGTTGTAGTTGGAAGGACGTTGACGTACAAGAATAATCAAGAATCAGACTAGGATTTGGTCCATCTTTCTATAAAATTCTTTTTGAATAAAGTGATGTGATGCCTGCAGCTTAAACTGAAACGAATCCATTCAGAACTCGCACATAGGATCTTAAGACGGTTTTTGAACCTAAAACCTAAATCTACTCCACCACTCCTTGTGATTTTTTCACCAAACACTCTACCATTGAGCCAAGGAATATTAGCACCGCTCATTTTCATCGCAAGCTCATGGCTACTAACCATATCAAGAAAAGTGATAGGAGTGGGAAGCATACCTGGCATATACTGCATTTAACATCATCGGTATCCCCATTGCATCCCGGAACCACATCATCCAAAGGCAAAGACTCATAGATGCTTCTCTTAAGGCATTCAGACAAAGCTTGTTCAGTAAGTGCTGTACTCACGGTACCCATCCTCTCTTCAAGAGCCAACAATTCCTGTCAAGGTAATAGTAAAACAATTCTAAATAAACAAAGATAAATATGAGCTCCAAAATTTTTAAATTTTTATTTTTTTTCTCCTTAAGAAGCATTAAAGGATTACTAACTGATCCAAAAGCAAAAGAAAATTTTGAATATGAAAAGTTGAAAAGATTATTAGAGGAAGGATAAGAAAGAGATATAGTATGAAAATAAGGGTTAATTACATAATTATACCTCCTAGTTTTAACTATTTCTCGATTTGTCCATCTATTTTAAGACACTACGAAAGAATCCTTTGGATTTAAAAACCTTGTTTTAATTTCATCCTTATAAATAAAAAGAATTGTGCAAAGCATCATAATTATCCTTAAACAATTATGAAAAATATCTTATAGATTTAAAAATATAAAAATTCCTAAAACAAAACATCAAATTCCAAAAAATCATCTTAAGTTTTATGACTTTTTGACTGATAATATTTTTTAAAAAATTTTCCTCAAGAAAACAAATATATTTTAGAAATAAATTCGATTTAATGAGGGGTATCTCTTGTCTCTATATGTTTTTTTTGGTCCAAAAAGTCTACAAGAGATAAAATTGAAACAAGTTTTTCAAATTCAAAAGATACCTTTGTAGTTTCTTAAAACATGGGAATACATTGAGAGATAATTAAAACTAAAACGTATATTTATGTAAATAACCCTATGAATTTTACTATTGTAATTACGACGAACCTCATATGACATGTTATCAATATCTAGCCTCATGTCTCTATGCTGATCATAGAAACTTATTCCATTAAGGAACAAATTGCTCTCCAATGCAAGTATTTGCTGCAATAAAAAAGAAAGAGAACTTGTCAACAACTATTAATTAGTCAGTAAATTGGATATATATATATAGATATATATTGGGTGTGTAAGTTTATATGTACATATTTATACATATTAACTACCTCAAATGATAGCTCTTCATCGTGTTCAATCCTCTCAAGCGCCAATAATACCTGCAAAATTGTATAAATCAAACAATATTATAACTTTGTATTGTATATGGAAGCTCTTTGCCCATTCCAATTAACGTTGTTCAACCACATTGATATGCTGCAAAATTTAAACAAGACAGAATACCTCTGCAATCCCATCTATGTTGTATCGCCGCAAACTATCATGATTCAATGTAGATCGACAAAAACCAACTTCAGAAGGACCAGATGGTAAAGTACCATGTATGTTCTCACTGCTACTGCCTGATCGACCATAAGAATTTGATCGGCTCAAGGAAGCTTCAGTAAATGATTGTTGGGATGAACTGGAAGAAC